>CM046668.1:52706665-53444271 GCA_025594165.1 Tamias sibiricus
AACAATTCAAAAATTTTTAGATGTGGGTTTTCTTAATCCATCAACCTGATGACAAATTTAAATCAGTTTATGTTTCCTGCTGAAAGTAATAGGCAAAATGATGTATGCGCTTCACACATTTGTGTATCTAGCATCGTGCAACAGATGGAATATTTTATACCCTAAAATTCTGCTAATGATCAAATAAGTAGGAGTGAAGATAAGAAAAACTTATTGAAACTGAAAATTTATAATAGAATTTGAGGATCAGCTTTCTGAATTTTGCTACTAGCATCCACTCACAAATAGTTAGTAGGAAAGGGTGGAGATGAACATTGGACAAATTTTGGTGTTTATTATGTACCTCATACAAAATGGAGTATTTGTGGCATATTTTGTTTGTTTTACCAAAATTATGTCAAATTTCTAGGCTCCAACTGTCATATTTGGAGAAATATTACTGCAATATTTTAGGCAATATAAATGTCCCTCAGAATCACACTTTGAGACACTAAAATGAAACTTGAAACCAGTTTAGTCAAAGACACCGGTCATTCATCACTAGAATATGAAATAGCAAATGGAACAAATTTTCTTAACTGATTCAAACAGGAGTTCATGGTTTATGTACCTGGAACAATTAAAATCTACGACTGGCAGGCCAGGACATCCGAATAGCATACCTGTAGCTTAATACTTGAAAGCTCATAAAAGTGACATAACAAAAAACTTGTCATTTTAAGAATATTTTATGAGGCAGGTGGATTCTGGAGAAAATGTACGAAGTTATAGCACAAGCTTAGGAAATGATCTGTTCTGTTCTCACACTAAGGTCAAATTCACATTGCTGGATTGGGATATCACTAAAATATACTGTTTATATGGACCCTTCAAGGTAAGTTCAGTAATTATGAAAATTCTCAGTAGAGAGGGAAACATTCTTCCTTAATTATTTTTCCAGTTTGTCTTGGCATTTTAATAAATTACTTATGATTTCTTCCTTTTTTCTTTTCTTTTTTTTTTTTTTAGAACCACTTCTTTTCAAAGCAGGATACCAGGTACTCTAGTTTGGTTGAGTAAACCTCCAAAGTGCTTGACACCAGGAGTGTTTCAGATTCTATATTTTTCAGATTTTTGAATATTTGCATATGTGTAATGAGGTATCTTGGGGTTGAGATGCAAATATATATGTATTTATTTTTCATATATGCCTTATACACATACACATAACTTGAAGGTAATTTTAGACAGTATTTTAAATAATTTTGTACATGAACTAGTTTCATGAAGTGAAATTTTCCATTTGCATCAAAATGCTCAAAAAGTTTTGGATTTTGGAGCATTTTGAAATTTATATTTTTTGAATTAAGGGTATTCTGCCTCTATTTATGAAGCTAATTCATTTAAACTAATTTGTTATCAATCTTTAGGGAAAATAGATGATGAAAGTGGATAATTTTTTTGCCATCATTCTTAGAAAATGCAACATATTTCACTTATCTCACATCCTCCTCCATCACTAAATGTATATCTATCAAAATAAAGCTTTATTTGATTATGTATTTTCAGCTACAATCTCCTTTAGTTCCTCTTTGAATAGACAGTTAATTACCAGCTTCTGATCTTCACAACTGAGAGAATACAATCCCATTGTTTTCAGGCACCAAGCTTATACAATACAGAAGTCTTTAGAAACTAATACAATGTAGAACTATATAATTTTTCACCATTATGTTGATATGAGTTATAGATTTTTTATGAATGTAGGCCCTCAGTTTTAACGTGCAGTATGCCAGGGAAAAGACAACAAAGTCTTTAGGTCTAACTGAGAAAGACATACCCCAACAGGCAGTAGTAGTATATAAGGGCACTCTCAGTTGGGTTAACTGTGACCAAAACAGCCTGTTAAGTTACTGGCAATATTTTCCAGTCTTGGCCTCAGCTCCAAAAGCTGCCGGAATAATCTTTAAGAGCATATTCCTCATCAGACATGGTATTCAAAAAATCTTGAAAAAGAACAAAGTTGAAGAATTAACATTTCCAATTTCAAAATTTACTACAATGAAACAGTAATCAAGACAAGAGTAGTACTTTTATCAGGACAGATATATAAACAAATGGAATGGAATTGAGTTTCCAGAAATTAATTTATATATTTATGTTCAGTTGATTTTCAATGCCAATACCTTTCAATGGGAAAATAAAATGTTTCAACAAATGGTGCTGGGACAAATGGCTATCTACACACCAAATAATTAGTATAGACCCCCTACTCCAAAGTGAATGTAAAGTTGACTCAAAATGAATCAATACCAAGAGCTAAAACTACAAAAGTCTTAGAAGGAAACATAGGTGAAATTTTGTGTGACCTTGGATTATAGTTTTGAAGATATGATACCAGAAACACAAGGAACAAAAGTAGATAAATTAGACTTCATCAAAATTAAAATATTTTGTGCACCAGAGGACACTACAAAGGAGGTGAAAAGACACAATGGGGAAAAAATATTTGCAAACCATATATCTTATAAAGGTCTAATTTTCAAAATACCTAAAGAACTAATAAAAACAGAAATACACATAATTAAAAGTAAGCAAAGTACTCAAATAAGTATATTTTCAAAAATACAAATGAACAAACACAGAAAATGATTCACACCATCATTAGTAATTAGGGAATTACAGATCAAAACCACAAGGATAGTGATTTTTTTTAAAGTACAAAACAGAAAGTAATAAGTGTTGGAAATAAAATTGGAACTCCCATACATCACTGTTGGGAATGGAAAATGGTATAGGCATGGTGGAAGACAGCTTCTTATTCCTCAAACTGTTAAACACAGAGTTATTCATATGGCTGTGCTGTCCTGCTCCTTGTTGTATACTCAAAATGAATGAAAATATATGTTCACACAAAGACTTGCAAATAAATGTTCATAGTAGCATTGTTAACAATTGCAAAAATGTGAAAATAACCTAATGTCCCTTCAGCTGATGAATGTATAAATAAAATATATGGTATCCATATAATATAATGATATTTAATTACATAAAGAATGAATTCATACAAAAATACAAATGAACCTTGACAACATTATATTAAATTGAAGAAGCCAGACACCAAAACCACATACTAATTCCATTTATATGAAATTTCCAGAATAGGTAAATCAATATACAGAAAGTAGATTAGTGGTTGCAAGGGGAAAGGGGTGGAGTGTAAGCCTAATTACCCTCAGGTACATGCAAACCATCTTCTAGGGTGTCTGAAATATACTAAATGTCAGAGAAGTATGTAAAAAAGCATGTCTTCTTTGGAAATATCTAACAGTAAAATTTAATTTACACATTTATGGTCAACACATCCCTCAAAAAAAAATACAATGTTTAATATATATGATAGAAAAGATACTAGTAGAATTACCTTCTTTGCCTTCTCACCCAAACTTAGACTGTTAATTTTGGCTAAGAAAAAAATTAGAAACATAATGAATAAAACAACATAAACATGTCTTTACACATAGATGAAATGATGTACTATATACCTAGACAAATCTTTGGACTTTACAGACAACCTAGTAGAATAAATAAGTGGATAAAGCAAAGTGACAGCACATAAATAAATAAATAGTATTCTTATTATACTTAAGTTCAACATTTGGAATACACAATAAAATTACGCATACCACTTATGATAGCCTCAAAGCTCAAAATTCTTGGAAAAATAAATTTAACTATCTGTGAGACCAATTGACTAGATTAATTAATCCTTAGTAATGTGTTGGAGCACACTTTACTGGTTTTTTTTCAACTTTGTACTCAGTCACACCACATTGGTTACTAAAACTGAGTCACAGTGGTTTCATTTATTCTATTGAAATTTGAAAAGCTTGCAAATGACAGCTATGTGTTTTGGAGAGCAGGCTCTTTAACTGTTTGCCTAATTTCCATTGATAGTGCTTAAATAAATGAAATGATATACAAAGTTTAGGGATGTGGAGATTTGATATTATTAAAAGGCTAATTA
Organism: Tamias sibiricus; assembly: GCA_025594165.1. Taxonomy (NCBI): domain Eukaryota; kingdom Metazoa; phylum Chordata; class Mammalia; order Rodentia; family Sciuridae; genus Tamias; species Tamias sibiricus. Next base: position 52,710,672 of record CM046668.1, read on the forward strand.
TCCACAAAATGATTTAAAAAGTCAATTCCTATCAAAATCAATATTCCAACAGTCTTTTTTTATATTTTTATAAAATTACAAGTTTTCTTGTATATATAGAAATATTAAAAAAAACAATTTTTCTATAAAAAGAAGAATTTAAGTGAAGGATTTATATGACCTTATTCCTTATTAGTGCATATTAATTACAAAGAATAATAGGTTTCATTGTTGTATATTTATGCATGCCTATAACATTTTTATCATTCCCTCATTACCCCCTTTTATCCTCAGCTTCCCTCTCTTCCTGTTCCCTTCCTCTTCACTGATAATCTCTCTTCTACATTCATGTCATCTTTTTTTCTAGGTTCCACATACGAGAGAAAACATGTGATACTTGTGATAGTCTGGCTTATTTCTCTTAACATGAGGATTTCTAGTTCCACCCATTTTCCTGCCAATTAGGTGATTTTCTTTTTATGACTGAGTAATACTCCATTGTGTACATATACCACATTTATATAACCTGATTTTAAAGTTTACTGTAGAGATGCAGTGTTCAAAATAATACTATATTTTCATAAGAATAGAAATGCAGATCAGTGAGACAGAATAAAGGGTCCAAAAGATAAAACCCACCTATATGATCAATAGTTTCTCAATAAAGTATCAACATCATTCAATTAGGAAAGAATAGTATCTTCCAAAACTGGTGTATTCATATTGAAAGGAAATTGAAACTTGAGCGTTATGGCTCAATGTCAAAATGATAATAATAACTTAAGATATATTATAAGTCTAAACACAAAACCTAGGAGAACATAGGAGAAAACCTCTGTAACATTTGGTTAGGCAAATGCTTTATTGATTTTTTTTTGTGTGTGTGTATGTGTGTGTGCTGAGGATCAAACCTAGGGCCTTGAGCATTTTTTTTTTTTTTTAGTGCTAGGGATTGAACTCAGGGGCACTCAACCACTGGACCACATCCCCAGTGCCCCCACTTTTTTTTTTTTTTTTTTTTTTTTTGGTAGTGGTGCTGGGGATTAAACCCAGGGCCTTGTGCATGTGAGGCAAGCACTCTACCAACTGTGCTATATCCCCAGACCTTGATCTTTTTGAAAGCAACAAATTAGCCTTCAAGAAGTTAAAAAAAAAAAAAAAAGTTTTTCAAAAGATGTTAAGTACATGAAAAGAGTAATGTACTTATATGTTCTGAGTAAATATATAAGATATATAAATTTATAAAAATATATAAAGAATACCGTTAATGTAGTAATAAAGGGGCAAAAGAATAACAAAAATGGCCAATCATTTCTACAGATACCTGAAGAAGATAAAAATGTGCAATGTGTACAGGAAGAGTTGCTCAATATGATAAGCTAGCAAAGATTCATAAATTAAAATCACAATGAAATACAGTAAATTATTGAGTGATTGTAAACAAAAGTGTGTGTGTTATGTGCAGGAAGCTGGGATAGCAACTGAAGTTCTCCAAGAGTCCCTGGGAGAACAAAAAACAGCACAGGCACTGGGGAACACAAGAGGGCAGCTCCCCTAAAGGCAAGTGTTTGCCTCACCTCTGACCCCACAATTCTACCCTTCGCTATTTACCAATGAGAAAAAATACATGAATTCACAAATATATGTTTCATGGTATATTAAAACATAGATTAACAAGACACTAAAGAATGGAAGAAAATTTGAAGGTATAAAGAAAATAACATAGATAAAAGAAAAATGAAATTTAAGAGTGAGGTTAAGAAACACAGAGGAAATTATTGGACCATCTGGCACAGAGCAAATAAAGGACCAACCAAAGGGAAAGTAATAAATAAGAGTATACCAAAATCATGAAAAATGTGAATGAAATGAAAGATACTGGTGTTCTGTGCAGGAAAAATAAAGAAAAAAAAATGCCACTAGGAGATCCAATGAACACACACATGACAAAAAGCAAAGTAAAAATTTAGAAGAATCAGAACAAACTGCAGATTCACACATATTAAATATTTTAATATGAATAGTGACAACAAAAACAAGAAAAAAAATCTTTAAAATGCTGAGAAAAGAGAAGATAAATTGTTTTTCAACAAGAGTGAAAGAATAAGTTTTATACAAAATTTGAAAGAGGTTTTTACCACTAGAAAACCTTCACTAGAGGTGTAAGGCTCAAGAAGTAATAAGAATAAGCAAAAAATCATAATATTTATTTGCTTAAATCTAAATAAAAAAATTAACAACATAAAGCAATGTGTTATTTGTGGGGCAAAAGAAAAAAATAGCCAACAAACACTAGACAAAAATAGCATGTAAACTGAGAGGAAGTAAATGATATTAAATATGTGGAGATGTTTATTTTATTCAGCCAGAGTGTAAGATAGTAATTAGTTTTAAATTTTATTAAATACGTACATATTAACATTTCCAGAACCACTAAAACAACACAGATAAGATGGCATTAAGTCAACACTAGAATGATACATTAAAAAAAAAGTTCTAGGAAAAAAAAAAGTTCCAAATTCGTTCTAGGAAAATGGAAAAGATTTGCAAAATTGACCATGAACTAAGCCATAATTATGAAATAAAAACTAAGCAAATTATATCAAATTTTTAAAAATCAGGTTCATGCAAATAAAAAATTATCTTTTTGCTATCACTGACAAAAATGTCATCTTAAATTGGTAGCAAAAAGATAATTAAAATAAATCTAGCATTTGACATAGTTCTAAATAGCTGAGGAGTCAAGAAATCAATCATAACAAAAGAGAAATTACTAAGTATCAAATAATAAATAAAAAGTTACAGATCATACCTTATACATAGCAGCTAAAACCTAAAGTGCCCATATTAGGAAAGAAAAATAGTGAAAATAAATGACTTAAGTTATCATCTTAAGAAGTTGGGAAAAGAATAGAATATATCCTCTCTCTGACAGCAGGGAGGGAAAATAAGAACCAATATGAAGGAAATATGACACTGCCGGGGTCCGAGTTATGAATAGAGCCAGGTTCTGAGTTGCTTCCCTTTCTGGGCCCTAAAGGGAATTCCTCTTGCCTGCAAGAAGGATTGCAACTCACCCGGCGGGGCGAGCTTAAGAACAGAAATCGCTAGATGCCTTACCTCTGTCGGTTTGAACAGAGAAAAACACGCCACACCTAGAAAGTCTTGTATATAGCACGGGATGTCCGAAAAAACTCTCTTTATTGAACAAGCATTGACTTAAATAGGCCTAGAACTAACCAATCAGCAAGCAAGGCGGTTCAGCCTCTCACGCTACGTCATAGCCACACCCCTTGGTTTAGCCCAGGTCCTTTAAGGTGTGGTAAGCAGTCAAATCTTTATCCCTTGGCAGACATAGTCCCAACAATTCCCCTTTTTTTGTTTATTTAAAAAATGGGTCTCTCCATTTATTTTTAAATGGGATGTCCCATCTTTTAGGGTGTCCAACTCATAGAGAGTGTGCCCGTCTAGGTCGACTTCTCCTCTTTGGGAAAAATCTTACCTGTTATTGGCTATCACTCTAGCACTTTAGGTGGACATGCCTAGGGCCAGCAGGTGGCCAAGGGGAGCACACGGGACATGACAGTCACCTTTGGGAAGGCTTGACTGGATGGCATACCTCTGCATCCTGTTAAGGACCGTGGCCAAGCCTATAGGGCTATAGCTCAGCGTGACAGTAGACCACCCAGCTGTATCTGGCCAGTTCTATAGGGCTAAAGGTGCACACAAAGACAATGACAATTAGGGATTTCACCAAAAGGAGAAAGTCTACCCATTTAGCAAGGATTTCACCAAAAAGAGAAAGTCTACCCATTTAGCAAGGATTTCACCAAAAAGAGAAAGTCTATTTAGTTCAGTTTAAAGGAAGCCTTTTGGCATAAAGTCCAGATGACTGTCACAGGAATGGGACTCTTCTCTTAGAGTCCAAAAGGAAGCCGTCCAGCACAAAGTCTAAATAATTGTCCTAAGATATAGCGCTCTTCTCTCAGAGTCCAAGGAAGTCGTCTAGCATAAAGTCCAGATAATTGTCACAGGAATGGCACAGTCCTTCTTCTCTCATCACAGAGGGTTGAGATGTTGACAAAGAAGGAGTCCAGGATAGTGTCTTTGATGAATTTTGAAACGGATGTGATGAGAAGGTTAATCACAGCAGGACAGGAGCTTTGTCACGGTTTTTTTTTTCATTTCTGTGGAAAAAAGAAAGGATCACTCCTCAAGAGCTTGTGCTCCTGGGTAGTCATTTTGGTCGGATTGGCAATATTTGAGATCTCTGGCAGGCACCCATATAGGGTTTTGCTCCCCCATTGGGAAGACACATCCAAAAACCTCTGCCAGCACTTATTAATGGATCAGGACCTCTCCAGACTCCAGTTAATGGGTCTTTCCATCAGACCTCAACTTTTATATAAGGCGTTTGGTTAGACCAGTGTCTCTGAAATGCAGATAGAGGCTGCTGTTTGGAAAAATTTAAAATATTTAAAGCAAGCATAGCTGTTTTCAACTGGTCATGGGGGTTGCTTCCCCCATTTTGTTTTATTAATTGGTCCTTTAAGATTTTATTATGTCTTTCTATTATGGCTTGTCCTTTTGGGGTATATGGAATCCCTGTGGTATGCTTAATATGCCAAGTTTGGAAGAACTTTTGTAATGATTTGCTTACAAAACAGGGTCCATTTTCAGTTTTTTAACTTGTTTTGGCAATCCAAGAATAGCAAAGCATTGTAAAAAGTGACTTTCAGCATGTTTAGCCCTTTCTCCAGAATGTGCCGTGGCCCAACAAGCATGTGAATAAGTATCTATGGACATAAATATATATATTTTAATTTTCCAAATGGCACATAATGGGTTACATCAGTTTGCCAGATAGCGTTGGGCCTTAGGCCTCTGGGATTTACCCCAGGGGACTGGAGAGGTGGGACCTGTAAGAAGGGCAAACAAGATTTACATGTCCTTATAATCTTTTTTAAATCTTTTATAGGAACTAAAGGAAATTTATTATGTAGACCTCGCCAATTTAAATGAGTAAGGTTGTGAAGACCTTGAGCTAACTGAAGGTCTTGTTGATATGGAACTGTAACTGTTAATACACCTGTGGTGGCCAAACGGTCAGCGGCCTGATTTTTCTCAGATAGGGGCCCAGATAAGCCTTGATGTCCCCTAAGATGTTGGAGGAACATAGGTTCATTACGCCCCTTTAACAGGGATCGAACCTGGATCATCAGAGGGGTGATAGGATTATTATCTATCTTTATATATGAGGCATTTAAAGTAGGTAATAGGTTAATTACATATAAACTATCTGAGAAAAGATTCATAGGCTCTTGGACATGGGTCAAGGCTAATGCAACAGCATATAATTCTTTAAATTGAGCAGAACCAGTAACTGCTTCAAAGTATTGTGTCCTTTGGCCTGAGGATGGGTGAAATATTACAACTGCTGACCCTTCTTTTCCTCCATCTGTGAAGACATTTACTGCCTTGGGGAGTGGCTTGCTAGAAAACAAGATGGGGGGAGTCCACTCCAGTTTGGGGAAAGAAGAAGTCCATTTGCTTGACCCGTAATGACAGTCAACTTTTCCTAGAAATCCTTCTAATGCATAGGAGACTCTAGGGTTGTTTCTCTGTATCCATTCAAAATCTGACAAACGGTAAGGAATTGTTAAAATATCTGGGTCTTTTCCATAATGCCTCAATGATGTATCTCTTCCTTTTATTATAAGATCTGCTAATTGATCTAATTGGGAATAAACTCGAGGTGCTCCTCCCACAGAGGAATGTATCCATTCTAATGGAAAGGTGAAAGCAGATCACACTATACACCAAACCTGGTTCACATTCCAGGTACAGGTCATTTCTTTCTCTTATCTTGTGCTGGCAGGAAACAGGCATCCAAAAGCAGATGAAGAAATGAAAGAAGGTTGTGACAGAATTGAGTTGAGCCTGGGATGATGTCTAGTGCTTCTGAGCCCTTCAGTAAGGGTACCAGCTGGGACCGTGCTTTTTATTTGTTTATGCAAAAACAAAATACTCCAAAGACCTTGCACCAGCTCTGACTAGGGCATCTTGCATTGCCCATCTTTAGCCAGGCTTTCAGCAGTGTGCTTTCAGCCATTGCTAACTGCTTGAAATATTTATCGTTGTACTTGAAATATTTAAGTGGTGTTTTATGATGTATATGCTCCCACAGGCCTTGGTGAGTAGTGTGGCTTATGAATTTATTGAATTTCAAAACAGATTTATATATTTCCTTTTGGCTATGCTTTATTGGGTGCTTACTTCTAAACATACACGTAGAAGATGGTGCCCTGTCTGGAGGGGAACTTGCCAATCACTGCACACTAACCAGCAAAGTGAGAAATGACAAAGCATTTCAAGCTGAATGGAAATTCATCTTCAGATAAGTACTTTTTTACAACTGAGAAGAGAAATACTGAATGCTTGCATATGAGTAGAATGTGCTTATAAATGAGACACTTGTGTAATGCCACCTTGTAAATAGAGAGAGTGATTCACAACTTATGGTCAAATATGTAGAAAAAGAATGTAAGTTGCAGAATATTATTGCAAAATTCATGCCTGATGATAGCAAAATTTTATATTGTAATCTATTCTAAAAGATTGAAGCAACATAGCAATTTAGAGAGTTTTGGGAAGCACTTTTCTACACCCCTCCACACCACCAAAAATCTAATGAGCCTGTACACACATATATACACATATATAAGTAGGTATGTATATGTTCACATATCTGCTTATTTAAGGAATAAAATCATTTTCACTGTGACCAATGAAAGCCCTTTTATGGCTGACGTTCATCTTCTCATAATAGTAGTATTTCTATAGTTGCTTAAATTTGAAAGTTATACTGTCTTCTAAATCTTGGATTATTTGAACAGGGAAATTGGAGATTTTGTTGCTTCATTCTTCATTTATCAGGCCTTCAGTTATTACTCCCTTCTAAGAAAGAATTTTTCAGAAAATAGAAAATAATTACATACATTTGGTCTGAGGTCTCTGAAAGCCTATCTGACTTAGGCTGTCCTGTACTCCTAAATGCATGCAGAAGTCACGGGAGTGGCAGTGCCACAGCTAAATGCTTTGCAATTCAATTATCCACCAAATAGGTGTCTGAGAGATAGTGAGTTTTAAAAATTCTTCTGGCTTCTTTTTGACATCTTCTTTTTGAAAAAGGCAGCAACAATATTTTTAGTGGTTTTAAATTTAGTACCGGGGATTTTCAGGGGCACTTGAACTTGGCCATATCCCCAGCCCTTTTTTTTTTGTATTTTTATGAGAGAAGGGTCTCACTGAGTTGCTAAGTGCCTCGCCATGGCTTGACTTTGAACTCAAATCCTCCTGCCTCAGCCTCCCAAAGTGCTGGGATTACAGGCGTGCGCCAGCGGCTAATATTTTTTTAAATGAAGGACAAAATCATATCTGAAAGCCAATTAACTTTGAAACTAGAAGACCTTATAGCTCATTCATTTCTGGGCAATCATGACATATTTTCTAGACACATGAAAGAAAGATAAAAATCATAGTTCAGGGGTAAACTTTAATGGATTGTAGATTTAGAAATATACATTTTCTTCTTTTCCTATGAAAGTAACCTAAAACAGAGTAACTGTATCAAAATTTCTTTCTTTATAATTTTCGGGGCTGTTGAGTTATGAATGGGGCCGCGGTCTAAAGCTATCCCCCCTTTTGGGCCCTAAAAGGGGGTTCCTTTCTGCCCACAGAAAGGAAGTAACTTACCGGGCGAAGATGGGCTTAAGGACAAAAATAGCTGAGTGTCTCCTATCCGCCTGCTGGGCAGAAACCACGCCACACCCAGGGAGTTTTGTATAGCAAGCGAGAATCCAGAAACTCAAACTTTATTGGCAAGGTGCTGAACTTAAATAGGCCTAGAACTAACCAATCAGCCAGCAGGGCAGTTTGGTCTCTCACGCTATGTCATAGCCACACCCCTTTGCTTAGCCCCGGTCCTACTAGGGCGTGGTAAGCAGCCAAAGTCCTTCCCCTTGGCAGACATGAGTCCCAACAATTCCCCTTTTTTGTTTTATTTAAAATGGGGTCTCTCCATTTTATATTTCAAAAATGGAATGTCCCATCTTGTAGGGTGTCCAACTCATTTGAGAGTGTGCCTGTCTAGGTTGATTTCTCCTCTCTGGGAAAAATCTTACCCGTCATTGGCTATCACTCTAGCAGGTGGACATACCTAGGGCCAGCAAGTGGCCAAGGGGAGCACACGGGACATGACAGTCACCTTTGGGAAGGCTTGACTGGATGGCAAACCTCTTCATCCTGTTAAGGACCGTGGCCAAACCTGTAGGGCTATAGCTCAGCGTGACAGCAGACCACCCAGCTGTATCAATCTGGCTAGTTCTATAGGGCTAAAAGTGCACACAAAGACAATGACAATCAGGGATTTCACCAAAGGGAGATAGCCCATCCATTTAGTAGGGATTTTATCAAAGGGAGAAAGTCCATCTATTTAGCTTAGTTTAAAGGAAGTCTTTTGGCATAAAGTCCGGACAATTGTCACAGGAATGGGACTCTTCTCTTAGAGTCCGAAGGAAGCCGTCCAGCACAAAGTCCAGATAATTGTCATAAGATATAGCGCTCTTCTCTCAGAGTCCAAAGGAAGTCGTCTAGCATAAAGTCCAGATAATTGTCACAGGAATGGCCCAGTCCCTCTTCTCTCATCGTAGAGGGTTGAAATACTGACAAAGAAGGAGTCCAAGATAGTGTTTTTGATGAATTTTGTAATGGATGTGATGAGAAGTTTAATCACAGCAGGACAGGAGATTTGTCACGGTGTTTTCATTTCTGTGGAAAAAAGAAAGGATCACTCCTCAAGAGCTTGTGCTCCTGGGTAGTCATTTTGGTCGGATTGGCAGTATTTGAGATCTCTGGCAGGCACCCATATAGGGTTTTGTTCTCCCATTGGGAAGACACATCCAAAACCTCTGCCAGCACTTATTAATGGATGAGGACCTCTCCAGACTCTAGTTAATGGGTCTTTCCATCGGACCTCAACTTTTACATAAGGCGTTTGGTTAGACCAGTGTCTTTGAACTGTTTGGAAAAATTTAAAATATTTAAAGTAAGCATAGCTGTTTTCAACTGGTCATGGGGGTTGCTTCCCCCATTTTGTTTTATTAATTGGTCCTTTAGGGTTTTATTATGTCTCTCTATGATGGCTTGTCCTTTTGGGTTATATGGGATCCCTGTGGTATGCTTAATATGCCAAGTTTGGAAGAACTTTTGTAATGATTTGCTCACAAAACAGGGTCATTATCGGTTTTAACCTGTTTTGGCAATCTAAGAATAGCAAAGCATTGTAAAAAGTGACTTTTAGCATGTTTAGCCCTTTCTCCAGAGTGTGCTGTGGCCCAACAAGCATATGAATAAGTGTCTATGGACATAAATACATATTTTAATTTTCCAAATGGCACATAATGGGTTACATCAGTTTGCCAGATAGCGTTGGGCTGTAGGCCTCTGGGATTTACCCCAGGGGACTGGAGAGGTGGGACTTGTAAGAAGGGCAAACAGGACTTACATGTTCTTACAATCTTTTTTAAATCTTTTATAGGAACTAAAGGAAATCTATTATGTAGACCTCTCCAATTTAAATGAGTAAGATCGTGAAGACCTTGGGCTAACTGAAGGTCTTGTTGATATGGGACTGTAACTGTTAATACACCTGTGGTGGCCAAACGGTCAGCGGCCTGATTTCCCTCAGAGAGGGGCCCAGATAAGCCTTGATGTCCCCTAAGATGTTGCAGGAACACAGGTTTATTACGCCCCTTTAGCAGGGATCGAACCTGGATCATCAGGGGGGTGATAGGATTATTATCTATCTTTATATATGAGGCATTTAGAGTAGGTAATAGGTTAATTACATATAAACTATCTGAGAAAAGATTCATAGGCTCTTGGACATGGGTCAAGGCTAATGTAACAGCATATAATTCTTTAAATTGAGCAGAACTAGTAACTGCTTTAAAGTATTGTGTCCTTTGGCCTGAGGATGGGTGGAATACTATAACTGCTGACCCTTCTTTTCCTCCATCTGTGAAGACATTTACTGTCTTGGGGAATGGCTTGTTGGAAAAAAAGGATGGAGGGGGTCTACTCCAGTTTGGGAAAAGAAGAGGTCCATTTGGTTGACCCGTAATGACAGTCAACTTTTCCTAGAAATCTTTCTAAAGCATAGGAGACTCTAGGGTTGTTTCTCTTTATCCATTCAAAGTCTGACAAACGGTAAGGGATTGTTAAAATATCTGGGTCTTTTCCATAATGCCTCAATGATGTATCTCTCCCTTTTATTATAAGATCTGCTAATTGATCTAATTGGGAATAAACTCGAGGTGTTCCTCCCACAGAGGAATGTATCCACTCTAAGGGATTTTCCATCTGGGTGAGCACAGCTGTAAGGAGCTTAGCACCTGAGAAAATCCACAGATGTAGAGGTTGCTTTGGTTGGTATTGAGCCAATTGGGTTGAATTGAGGGCATCTTGGACTTTTTGTAATATTGACAGATGACTTTCTTCTAGTAAAATCACATCAGAGGGGGATTTTCCCCGTAGCAACTCAAAGAGAGGTAATAAATCTTCAGTAGAGATATGAAGCCATGGTCTTAACCAGTTTAGCTCTCCTAATAGCTTTTGTAACTCTGCCAAGGAATAAGATTTTTGAATGACTAGTTGAGGTTTGAGAGGACAAACCGAGTCTAGGCTAAGTTTTGTCCCCAATATTTTAAATGATAAGTTTGTAACTTATCATTGGATATGTGCAATCCTCCTTTTTCTAAGAGCTCTCGAAGGGTTAGGTAAGCTGAGTTTAGTTGTTGGACATCAGCAGCTCCTAGGATGATGTCATCCATATAAACATATAGGGTGAGCTGTGATTTTTTCATTAATGGTGACAGAAGACATGAAACATAATATTGACAAAAAGCTGGGCTGTTAGCCATACCTTGAGGGAGAACTATCCATTCATATCGCTCATCTGGCTTTTGAAAATTGACTGAGGGGACCGAGAATGCAAACTTTTATAATCATCTGGATGAAGAGGTATTGAAAAATAACAATCTTTTAATATCAATAACAATTAAGGTTAAATCTCTTGAGATAGAAGGGATCCAGGGGAGGCCACGCAGAGGTGTGCCAACAAGGAACATCCTATCATTAATTTTTCGGAGGTCTTGTAACATCCTCCATTTCCCTGTGGCCTTTTGTATAACAAAAACAGGACTGTTCCATGGGCTAAGAGAAGGTCTAATGTGTCCTAGGGCTAACTGTTCTTGGACAATTGCCCTCAAATGATTTAGTTTTTCAGTAGGAAGGGGCCACTGCTCGACCCAGATTGGGGGGCCATCTTGCCATTGAATGGCAGGAACTTGGGGAGCAGTGGCGCTTAGGATTGGGGGTGAGACCCTATTTGATGATTGGAAGTTTTTTTTCTCCGTATCTTTAGTTAATATATCATTTTGAAGCTCTCTATGGGTTGTAGTTATGTAAGCCTCAGCTTTTCCTAAGATGTCTTGACCTAATAAATTAGAGGTTAATCCAAAAGCCACAAGGGGATGAACTTCTCCTTGATTTTCATCTATATCTTTCCATTTAAGCCAATTTCTGGTCTCTTCTGAGTGAGTGTTTCCACCTACTCTAAGTAACTGAGGCCCTGGAATTAGTTCCCATTGGGGTGGAATCTCTTCCTTTCTTAGTATAGTACAATCTGCCCCAGTATCAATTAGGCAATGGAATTTCTTTCCTGATATATAAATATCTATCTTTGGTCTAATCCCTGGAACAATAGGAACTGTCCAATGGACCTGAGGGGGACTGTGAGCAGGGGAACCTCCTTGGTGTAACGGGGCTGGAGGCTGCCCCCTCAGGAGTTTAAAGGTTTCCCCTGAATATCAAATTTAGACCTGCAATCCTTTTTCCAATGATATCCTCTTTTACACCTAGGACAAAGTGTTCTAGGGGCAGCTGGACTTTGAGTCTGGCCAGGGGAGCATTCTGGAGGCCGACCATGGCCATTGGGGCAGTCTTTTTTAAAATGGCCTTGTCGTCCATACTTAAAACAGGCTCCTTTTCCATTTAAAACTGTTGTTAATACCTCAGTGTGGGCATTAAGGGCAGTGGTCAATATCTGAGATTGGTGAGTTGTCAAACCCACATCTTTGGTGGCAATAATCCATCTCCCCATAGATCTATCTTTTAACCCAGCACAGGCCAGCTTGTGATCTGCGGTCATTCCTTTCCAAACTAATATTTTTGTAAATTGGTCACCAGGTGGAAGTTTCCTTTGAAGGCTTTTTTTCACTCTCTCAATAAATGTGGCCAGATCTTTATTAGCTTTTTGAGTGACTCTAGCTATAGGAGGCTTTGTTAAATTAACTGGAAATGCCATTACAGGTGAAAGCCCACTAGAGGGCGCTAGCGCCTCTTGGTATAGTGGTGGTGCAGAAGGCTCAACAGATGCTGGCTCATAAAATGCCGGATCCCGCTCACAAAGTGGTGAGCCATGTTGCCGGTGGCCTTTGTCCTCAGGGAATTTGTTAGAGCTCTCTAAAGGAGGGGCTGTAACTTCTAATTCCCTGGAGCGAGAGTTTTTTGTTTTTAGAGATTGGTTAGTTTTCTCTAAATTTGCGGACCAGGAGGGGCTGTTTAATTCTCCAGACCGGGAAAGATTAGATCTTTTTGTTTTTTGTAAGAGCGAGCATGCTTTTAGGGCGGATAAAGCTGGATAAACTCCCGGAGGCGGGACTTCCCCATATTCAATTTCTCTGTCTCTTAAAATTTGTTTCACTTCGTCCCACGTTTCCCAAGAATTAAAATCAGACTTTGGGAGCCAGGGAGCCGCCCGTATTAACAAATTCCAAATCAATTCCGCTTGGCTATCAGATATTTGGAGACCTTGCTTTCTTAAAATACATCACCATGCCTCGAGGGCTGGGTCTTCAGATTTTCTAAATGTTAATGCTTGCCCCATAATAGAGGGTATTTTTGCCAGAGAAAGAAACGCTGCGTCTCTAACCGTGTTAAGCCCACTGATAATTTTTTCCTGCCCCACGTTGGGCGCCAACCTGTCGGGGCTGCTGAGTTATGAATGGGGCCGCGGTCTAAAGCTACCCCCCCTTTGGGGCCCTAAAAGGGGGTTCCTTTCTGCCCGCAGAAAGGAAGTAACTTACCGGGCGAAGATGGGCTTAAGGACAAAAATAGCTGAGTGTCTCCTATCAGCCTGCTGGGCAGAAACCACGCCACACCCAGGGAGTTTTGTATAGCAAGCGAGAATCCAAAAACTCAAACTTTATTGGCAAGGTGCTGAACTTAAATAGGCCTAGAACTAACCAATCAGCCAGCAGGGCAGTTTGGTCTCTCACGCTATGTCATAGCCACACCCCTTTGCTTAGCCCCAGTCCTACTAGGGCGTGGTAAGCAGCCAAAGTCCTTCCCCTTGGCAGACATGAGTCCCAAAAATAATAAGACCACAATAAAAAGGATTAAACCCATTATGTACCAGAATAAAAACACAAATTGTTTCAAGTTTTTAAGTTGTTTTCTGATTCCAACAAAGTTACCATAAGTGATGTATTTGTTGCTCAATTTAATATTTTTTAGGTGTCCTTTATATGGAATGCCAGGACATAAAAGGTTCTGAAAAGTTGTTAACTATTTTTTCATTAGTGTGTGCAATATTTCTTTCTAGTTGTCACTTGAGATGTCGTTTAGAGATTTGTATGGTGTCTCTGGGGTCTGACAGATTTCACTGTTGCTTTGTAACAAATCTGTTATAGTTTGAATATGAACTGTCCCCTAAAAAACTCATGTGTTAATTCAGGATGTGAAATTATTAGATTATAATAGCTGAAGTCTAATTGGTGGATTAATCTATTTGATGGATTAATAATTTGAATGGACTACTACAGGCAGGTAGAACATGGCTAGAGAAAGTGGATCAGTGGGGTTGGGCTTTGGTTATCATATATTTCATCCCTGGCTCCTTCTGCTCTCTGTTTGCTTCCTGTCTACCACAAGCTGAGAAGTTTTCCTGTGCCCCTCCCTTTTGCTGTGATGGTTTGCCTCACCTCAGGCCCAGAGCTATGGCTGACCATGGACTGAACCTCTGAAACTATGAGCAGTAAACAAACTTTTTTTTTCCTCTAATTGTTCTTGTCAAGAATTTTGGTCACAGCAACACAAAGCCAATTAACATAAAATTGAATATATTTCTTTTGTTATTTGACTCTTCCATTACATCTCCATTCTACAATTCAGAGACAAAGGAGAGCCTATCTTCACCCTCAAATCACATCTTAGCTGCTTTCTCAACTGATGCCTGTACATATCTGACAATAACCCACCACTATGTCATATTAGTTTTCCATTATTGCATAACAAATCACCACACTTTTGGTGACTTAATACCTAAGTGTCAGAGTTGGCTACTCTGAAGGTCAGAAATCTGGCATGGAGCAAGTAGGTTCTAAACTCATGGAATTTCAAGACTTCAGTCTAGATATCAACAATTCTGGTTCCTCATTTGGAAACTGGGGTGGAGGGTGATTGGATCAACTTCCAAGCTCACTTTTGTTAGTGGAGTTCAGAGGAGTGAGACAAGGGCACCTGCATTCCTTGCCATATAGCCCTCTCCAATTTCAAGTCAGCAAGGCTATGAAAACCTCAGAGTGCTTTCAATTTCTCCCTCTACAAAGAGCAAGTCTCTTTTAAGGGATCACATGATTAGATCAGGTTCACTCAAGCAAGGTAAATTTCTTTTCAACTGATAGGGTTCCTTAATTATAACTGCAAAATACCTTTGCAGTGAGTACTAGATTAGCATTTGACCAAACAACTAGTGTATAAGAAGGTTATCTTAGAATTAACAACTGGAGATCTCAGGAGTTGTAAGAATTGTGCCTGCCATATATGTATTTGAGCATTTTACTTTATGACCTCCAGAAGCAGTTAATATCATTTTTGGGTAAATATAAAACTAACTTTTTCTCTCGAATATGAACTCCTTGAAGGCAGCAAGCATGTTTCAGTTAGTTTTTTTATACCAGGACCTTGTGCCAATCTTTGCCCAATAAATAATAGTTTGATACATATATAAAACATGTTTTTTGAAAAACAAGTTTTACTTATTTAGATACAATTCCCATTTTTATGGCTCAAATCCATTCTTCCATTTGAAGTTACTTAAAGAAAGGCTAATTTCTACTTTAACCTTTTTTTTTTTTTTTTTTTTTTTTTTTTTTTTGGTACCAGGGATTGAACTCAGGGGCACTCAACCACTGGGCCACATCCCCAGCCCTTTTTTGTATTTTATTTAGAGACAGGGTCTCACTGAGTTGCTAAGTACCTCGCCATTGCTGAGGTTGGCTTTGAACTCGCAATCCTCCTGCCTCAGCCTCCCAAAGTGCTGGGATTACAGGCGTGCACCACCGCGCCTGGCTCTACTTTAAACTTTTAAAATAATCTAATATCTTCTTTCTTTGCAGTCATTTTCATCTCCAGAACACACATTTTTACCATTTTCAGTCTTTCATCACATGTGTTTTCTAATCACTGTTACCATCCCATTTACATTTCCTGGATGCTTTAGTTGATATCAATTTTAGAACTTACAATTAAACATGATGCTCTGGATGCTTTTTACACTTCTTTAATTTTTATTTGTATTTATGCTTCATTAATACAAAGTACAATAGGTTTATCCTCACCCAGGATTGAGCTCCATCTGTGTCTATCTAAAGCAGTTCCAGAGAGAAACACCATTTATAGAAGCTACGTTAAAAAAAATGGTAGACTCATTGAGCCTATAATCTGCTAAGCTCCTTAATGTTTATTAAACATCTACTTCTTGTGAATCATGTCATCTCACGAGTAGATACTTTTACATACAAAGTACATTAATTTTTATTAAATTTCATCATTAGATTTAGCTTCTCATTCAAATTCTTTAAGATCATTTGAGATCCTGATGGTGTCTTTCAGTGGATCATATGAACATCTATTTCTTTCCTTTCTCTGTATGGTCCTATTGGCTTCATGTCATATTTGAGCTCCTTCTCCCACTTGTGTAAGTCACTAAGTAATGTATGAAATCAAACAGGACCAAGGAGAACAGGGCTGTAGCCTTTGTGTTGACATTAATTCAAGAAACAGCACTCAGTTATCAATGTACTTGATTATATTATTTCCCAGCAGACCTTTCCAAATTTAAGCTACATTAACTTAAATACTTATCCAATTCAGGTAAATGATGTCTACAACAGTTCCCTGGCCAACCAAATGAATCAGTTCAATACAGTTTGTGAAAAAAAAAAAAAAAAAGTTACTCTAAAACATATATTAAGGAACCATTTACCGAATATTAATACTGACCCAAGCATTGAGTTAGAATCATGACAAAATTTGGAGTTGATTTTGCCTTCACTCTTCCACTTTTAATAGGTAAGACTTGTCCACAAAAGTCATGTTTGGAGACATAATTAATTTTAAAATGTGAATTTGGCCATAAAATAGGAATCGCTAATTAATTTTCTTTAGACTTACGTGATAATTATAGGCAAATATACTCTATCAACCTTTTCTAAAACATTCATATATAACATCTACTAAATTTTAGAGATGCATTATTTACTAGTTGATCAGAATTTACATTATCTTCTTATTAGCATTCTATCACTATCCATAGTTTATAGATTGATTGACTTTATAACCCAGTCACTCACCAATTATGTGTTGAACCCTGGTATAGATAGCACATTATACTACGTAATTTATAGTTATTTTAATGATAAGTAACAGGATCTTTATTGAAATAATTAAAATTGTTGTAAACAATGTATTTTTTAATACTATAAAATATCACCAGTCCACAATTCATATTTTGTTATTGATGAAGTTCACTAGAAAAATAAATACATCATTTTCTGGTGGGAGAAATCTATGACTCTACCTGTTCAATAAAATCTTAATAAGCATTTACTAGGTGCTAATAATCGTGATTGAAATTGGAGGTAAAGAAATAAAAACTAGAATCTCTGTCATTAAGGTCTTCTTAATCTATATGTTATATCACAACATTCTTCTTGGAACTGGTAACTTCTGGGTTGTACTTCAGAACATAGTATATGTGATAAATTGTAATCAGAGATACTGAAGACAAAGACACAATTTAGCAGCTAACAGAATAGTACAGGCAAGAGATAATGAGAATAGGAACTTACAAATTCATTCTTAGAAACCAATGCAGAGGATTGATTAAACTAGTATTCTTTAAGTTCATGAAAGAAGGAAATAGAACAAATCAAATGTGCTCCAAGTTAATCAATGTATCTAGAAGAATGATTCCTTTAATAGAAATACTAAATCTATGAAGAGAAACAAGTGGAAATGATGATAATTTTAATTATCTGGATTGAAATAGCAGACTATTGCATGTTTCTAAGAAACTTTTAATCATCAGGATGCTTCTTTCTATACACCAGGGATTCAGACATTGAAGAAAAAATACAGTATGGAAGTTAAGGGCATGGTGTCTGAAACCAGACCACCTGGATAAAATTCAAATCCTGACTGCTCCTCACTAGCTGAGCAGTGTTAAACCAGCTCCTTAACAGTGTGTAGGTACTTGTAAAGTGGAGACAATAGTATTTGCTTTACATAATCCAATAAAGAATGAATGAATTAATACACTTTAAACAATGCTTAGCATATAATACACTCATTAATCTCTATCTCCATCTGGAATACCCTCTGAATATCAGGCTTAAATAACCAGCTAATTTCTTGACATCTAGCTTTTAAATTCAAATTAATTTTTTGGTTATTGTCATAAGCAAAGCCTACCAAATGTTTGCTCCATTATTCCATTTAAACTTTTCCACTTCTTTAAAGCAGCAATGTCATCAGTAGAGTTTCACATGCTCTTATGTTTCTCTTAAACTTCAATTTCTATTAATTCATTCTGCCTCATTAAAACATTTTGTAACTCAATGGGTACAAAATGAATGTATTAACACAATTCCTCTGTATCTGCCTGAAATATCCCTGTTTCCTCTGCTGTGTTCCCTGTTGAAGAAAACTGCACCATTTTTCAGAAGCCTGAAAATCTCCTTCTCTCCATACATCTAAACAATTAATATAGCTGAAGACTTTATCTCCTTAACTGATCTCTGATCAGTCCTATCCTTACCCATCAACACCTTTTGTTTAAGCTGCACATACTGTCCTGTAGACTCCTAATTGGTCTCTGGCTTTCACATATTTCCATTAAATACTTGCCTTGTAGATATCTCTACATTTTGAATCTTATCACAACATGTTTCTGAATAAAATGCTTCACAAGCTTGCCATAGCTCAAGCAATACAGAATAAATGCTTCAGTGAAAAATCCTTAACCCCCACTACACACTTGGGCCCTATTTGTCATGACACTACCATTCTAATCACAATCTCCAGCCAGATCCCAGCTGGTTGTTCTTGGACTAAAATAGTTATTGTTCACCTTCTGTCTTTGTTTACACCATTGTTTTTGCTGATAACATTCATTCCCTCTCCTCAGAACTCTTTACCTAAGGAAATCATGACTATTAGTCAAACATCACCTCAAGAGTCACCTTTTCTCTGAAACCTTACCAATGACTTCCCTTATAATCTGTATTATATCTTCTATATTGGTCTTCTCTAAAGTATCATTACAACCTGCACGCTTGCCTATTGAAGCACATGTAACCCTAATTAAATCAATGTGTTTAAATGTCCATTTCACTTTATTAGATCCTAAACTTTTCAAATACAGTTCTGTGAGTTTGTAACACAGCCTGGCACATGAGACACCCTATAACTTAAGTTCATTGAATAGGTGTTTGATACTTAAGGGGACTTCATAACTAATTCAGGCTAAAACATAGTGTTCATAAAAGGAAAACAACCATAGTCTTCATTAAAAAAATTAATTAGAATAGAAAAAAATATTAGGAATGAATTTATACACTCAGTCAATACATTCCTAAATAAAAAATTATAAAACACATTGATAAATAGAAAAAAAAAGTTTCATGAAGAAAAAAAATGAAGGGTCAGTTGTAAAGTTCAAAATAATCTGGTAACTGTCATAAATGCCCACCATATGCTTTTGCACCTGATTCCCTTTACATTTCCACTACCTCTTTCCAAGGGGGGGGGGAAATGTCATCAGGAGAGTTTCACATATGCTCTTGATTTGAGTTTATCTTATATTTAAAATTCTACCTGTTAATTAGGGCTTGTTAAAACATCCTATAAATTCCCAATAGGTGAATTTTCAAGGTAGAAAAGAATTATTAATTAATATTCCCCCCTCAGTTATGTGCCTCTTTTCACAATTCTTGAACAGCTAAATAACACTTTTAAGGAGATTTGAGATCTTATTTCAAAATATGTTAATACCATTAAAGCATTTCATTCCTTTCCTTCCTTTAATGTTGAAATATTCTATTTGTGTTCCAACTTAGATGATATTCTAATTAGAGAGTGTAACAACTACTCAGGACAAAAAAAAAAAAAAAAAAAAAAAAATGGAAAAAGAGTGTTATGACAGGACCACAACACAGATGCCATATAACAATAACTCCACACAAGAAAATTCACTGACTCTTAGGTCAATAATATAGAGAACACGTTTGTAGAACCAAAGTTTTCTAACATAGATTCTTAATTATCCTGTGATTCTGAGTTATAATGATCCAAGTTATCTGTAGGCAAACAAATCAGTATCTCAGTTCTTTTACAGGACAAATAAATTATTAGCAAATTGGTACATTTCCCAGTTAATGGTACAGAATTAAATTAAAATACATTATATAAATGGTATTAGCACAGATTGTGATTGAATCACTTAAGAAAAATGATACTGTTAATTAAAGTTATGCACTACTGGGTTCATCAGCAAATGCCCAGATTGACATAGAGAGCTCAGGCAATAGTGATTTCCTTTCTATAAATCAGATTGGAAGTGGTAGCATTCAAAGATAAAAATAAATTAATAAATTTCTACAAAATGAGTACCTCAATATTTTTCAAAACTACTACATTAGATAACAAGGAAACAAGCTCGTAATAAAAGGCCAAGTCTGAGTCTCAGACCCTACATACTTCTTTATATTTTGCCTTCTCATTCCGTAACATCTCAAAGGAATCCTCTCATTTTGTCTGTTTCTTCACTTAGCATTCCATCCTTAGCCCACTTTAATCTGGGTTTTCTCTTCTTTCTAAAGAAAGACCTCTGCTAATGTCATTGGTGATTCCCATGCCATGAGGTGGACAGACCTACCAGCCCCACCACTATTAAGCATACTCTCCCCTGAGTTGGAGACACTGAATTCCAGTTTCCTACTCAGGCTTGTCTTCCACTACCAAGACACTCCATGATAGAATTCCTATCATTTGGTCTCATCTTTCTATGTGCTTTGCCTGTGAAATCTCTACTAGAAGGGCAGTTTCAAACACCTGATACTAATTCAGCGTTTCTGTCTCATGAATGGTACCACAGTCATCCTATCTGTTATAACTAAGATAGGACTGTTCTTTTCCATTATAATTACCATCACCACAGCACAAGTTATCTGAAAATCCTTTCCTTGCTAATGCTATCCACATCTTAACTGGCCTCCCTACCTTCTTTGATGAGCTCTCTATGCTGCACCTACAGTGATCTCTAAGTGTAAACAAATACCATTGCCCCTGAAAAGTTAGAAAAGCCTTTCCAGTAACTTTTGGATGAGAATAATGTTTTCACTTGTCCTTCCAGGCTTATCATTCTTGCTTCCACTCACCTCTTTAATCTCCTCTCACTCACCGCAGCCTCTGTGTTTCCTTCAGTTCCTTGCCTTAAACTCATCTGACTCCAGCTCCCACAGGTGACTGCAGGGCTTTCCACCCCACACTTTTAGCCAGTTGACTCGTCCACCACATCTTGTGACTTTGCTTTTTTAAGTACTTAATTATTTAGAATTGCTAAGCTTGAATAATTTATTGAAGACTCAGTTCCTTAGAGAATTTATAATAGATTGTATTGAAAAGTCACCTATCCTGGACCAAACACTGAATTTGGAAGGAAATTGTGTAACTATTTATATATATATATATATATATATATATATATATATATATATGAATACTATTTTCTGCTGCCAATTAGTCCTTGCTGTTTTTTTTTTTCTTTTGTTAAGTACTCCAACATTCTTCCTCATATTTGATTAAATCCATTGATGTAGAACCTCTGGTTAATTGAACAGGCAAGGGCAATGGGTTGGAAAGAACATGTTCGATGACTTTTATTTTTACCATAAATAGGTATTGCACAGTTCAGGTTTTGCAACATTATATTACATTCCCTTGATATCATATGAATTTGAGAAAAATATTTTAAAAATAATATCTCTGTGTCTTGTCACTAAAAAAAATGTGTATTCATATAACATAGGAAATGTTATTTTATCTACTCAAGAATTCTTTTTCATTTTCATCTTGCATCCCCAATGCCTACCTCAGTGCTCAGGTTGGTATTTCATTTTTAAACATGTTTTTTCTCATAATGGGTGTGGAATATTTCATGAGAAGTATTCTGTGGAATATACTCCAGGGATGTTTGTTCACAACATGCTAAAAGAATACAAGCATCTTTAGTATATAACATGGGATAAAGACTTACTGCATAGTAAATCATTTTAACAAGCACATGACACTTTTCATGAATAGCTTCATGAGCAATGACAAATAAGAAATCCTAACCCAAACAAACAAAAATATCTCAGAACAAAACAAGAAAGGGCAGTTCCCTGTGAGCGATTAGAAAAGAATGAAAAGAACCTGAGTAATGCAGGGAAGGAATATCCAGTTTGCAACATGGAAAAATATACAGGTTTTCATGATTTTTATGTAGAAAAAGGTTGACAATTTTTATAAGAATAACATATATTGGGGTTAATTTTATCTTGTAATAACTTTTTTTGGGGGGTACCAGGGATTGAATTCAGGGGTAGTCAACTACTGAGCCACATCTCCAGCCCTATTTTGTGTTTTATTTAGAGACAAGGTTTCACTGAGTTGCTTAATGCGTCCTGTTGCTGAGGCTGGCTTTGAACTCGGGATCCTCTTTCTTCAGCCTCCTGAGCTACTGGGATTACAGACGTGCACAACCTCATCTGGCTTTTCTAATAACTATTTGAAAACCACATGTCTTCTCCTCAAAGTTCTAAATAACTATCCAGATGTTGCTACATATGCACAACTGATTTGAGTGGACCCTACTTGACTATTGAAGTAAGAATTGTAGCAAAATCAAGCAAACATACCGTATGGATTACTACCTGATCTGAACCTGTTACTATCTGGGTAGGTAATTTCAAGGCCATCTGGATCTTTCTATGAAGTGTCACAACTTAAAAGAACTACATTATAGACTTGTTCTGAAGTAGTATGATGGTACTGAAAATCAATAATTTTTCATCTTTTTGTCATGTAGTAAGGATTCACATGTGATCATTCCTCTGTTCTCAAGTTATATTTTAAAAATAAGTTAAGCTGTTAGCAGCTTATATTTCTGGATATGGTCATATTCAGAAACAGACTCACTACACAGGCACATACATATACATCTTGATTTACCTTGAAAATAAACATTTAAAATGCACATGTAATATTTTTAATTTATTGCAAGATAACTGACAGGTCACTCCCCAGAAAATAAAAGTAAGACTTTAATTTTTTTTTTTTAACCGGGAATTGAACTCAGGGGCACTCGACCACTGGGCCACATCCCCAGCCCTTTTTTGTATTTTATTAGAGACAGGGTCTCACTGAGTTGCTAAGTGCCTCGCCATTACTGAGGCTGACTTTGAACTCGTGATCCTCCTGCCTCAGCCTGCCAAGTGCTGGGATTACAGGAGTGCGCCACCATGTCCAGCTTAACTTTTTTATTCTAATTTGTTACATATGACAATAGAATGCATTCAATTTATATTACACATTTAGAGGACAAAGTAAGAATTCTTATAGAAATTTTACAATGCTGGTGTTATCCTTATACCAAAAACAAACACAGATAATACAATAAAATATGAGAAATTAATATTCTTCATGAATGTAAATATAAATATCTTAAAATATAAGAAAATAATATTCACCAACATATAAAGAAATTATGCACCAAGTAGGTTTATTCTAAAGATGCAAATTTGATTCAATATTTGAAAATTAATCAATGCAATCTACCATATTAATAGCTTAAAGAAGAAAAATTATGATGGGATCAATCTATGTACAAAAAGTATTTGACAAATTGCAACACATATGCATAATTAAAGCTCTAGAAAAATAGCAATAGAGGAAAATGTCCTCAAGTCCAAGAAAAGCATCTACAGAAACACCAGAGCTACTGCTGACTGTAATGGTGAAGGACAAAAAGCAAGACCAATGAGATGGATATCATTACCCTAAATACCTGTATGAAGACACAAATGGTGTGAATATACTTTGTATACAACCAGAAATATGTAAAAATGTACTCTATAAGTGTAATATGAAATCTGCTGTCATTCATAACGAATTAGAATAAAAAAAAAAAAATCAAGACCAGAAACAAAGCACCAGTCTGCTCTCATCATTCTTAGTACAGACCTGGAAATTCTACTTAGTGCAATGAGGCAATAGAAGAAAGTTAAAAGCCTACATATTGGAAAGGAAGAAGCAAACTATCCCTATTTGCAGATGACATGGTTTATATATATATACACAATCCCAATGAATTTACAACAATCTCCTAAAATTACATGAGTTCAACATGGCCATAAAAGACAAGATAAGCATATGGAAATTAATTGTATTTCAATATAATAGCAACAAACACATGAGCACCAAAATTAAAAATGCCTTACCATTTACAATCAGTCGAACAAATGAAAAACTTATTGGTAAATCTAACAAAATATGTACAATTTCTATGGTTAAAATTACAAAATGACGATGGAATAAATAAAGATCTATAAAAACTGAGAGACGTACAATGTTTACAGATTGGAAGACTCAACACACCAATGATCTCACTCTTCACAAAATTTCTGTATAGTGTTAACACAATCTCTATCAAAATCCCACACATAGCTTTTATACTTATCGACAAGATCAGTCTAAAATGTATATGGAACAGCAGAAGAACTAGAATAGCTAACAAAATTATTATTAAAAAAATAATAAACTGGAAAAATAAATCTTTCTAATTTCAATATATTACAATTATATATAAATTAGCTCAAAATCAAAATTCAAAACATACTTATGTAAATTTTATCACTATACATTTTATAGATAAGAACAAAGGAGAAAATCTTCAAAAACTAAGGCCATCATGGGCTGGATAATGAAAAACAACTCATGAAAAGAAAAAGAGATACATTTCTATTCATCAAGCTTAAAAATATTTCTCTGTAAGAGGTTCTGTTAGGGATATGAATGGATAAAGAAACTGTGGTACATAGATAGAACAGAATATTACTCATCATTAAAAGAGAATAAAATCATGGCATTTGCAGGTAAATGTATGGAGTTGGAGAATATCATGCTAAGTGAAGTAAGCCAATCCCCCCCCCCCAAAAAAAAGGCTGAATATTTTCTCTGATATGTGAATGCTGATCCTTAATGAGGGTGGGGGGGTAGCACTGGAGGAATGGAGGAATTTGTATAGGGCAAAGAGGAGGGAGGGTAAAGGAGGGGGAATGGGGGTAAGAAAGATGGTGGAATGAGATAGATATAATTACCCTTCATGTATGAAGACACAGATGTTATGATTCTACTTTGTGAACAACCAGAGACAGGAAAAAATTGTGCTCTATGTGTATACTATGAATAAATGCATTCTGCTGTCATGTATTAACAAATTAGTATAAATAAAAAATTTTTTTAAAAAGACACTATTAGGAGGATCAAAAAAGAGAATTACAGACTGGGAGAATATAATTCCAACTATTTTTTAGCCAGAGGACTATAATCTAGAATGTAAAAATAACTTACAAAGTTTAAGTTAAAAATTCAATCCAGGGGCTGTGGTTGTGGCTCAGTGGCAGAGTGCTCGCCTTGCACGTGCGCGGCCCGGGTTCGATCCTCAGCACCACGTAAACATAAATGCATTGCATTGTGTACAACTAGAGTAAATAAATAAATATTTTTTAAAAAATTCAATCCAATTAGGATATTGTCTTATGATACACACAAAAATTTCACTAAAGATGATATGTAAATGGAAAATCAGCTTATGAAACAATGTTCAACAATTTAGAAATTAGGAAAATTTAATTAAAACTACAATGAATTATCATGACACACCTATCAAAATGGTTAAAATAAAACATTGTGGCAACATCAAATGCTGGCAAAAATGTAGAAAAAAACTGGTTCTCTCATATGTGCAGGTGGCAATGCAAAGAGTCACTTGGGAAAATGTTTTTCCAGTTTCCTAAAACTAAATAGGCATATAACCTGTAAATGTCATCTGTCACATTCACACAAAAACCTGTACATAAATGTTTATAACTGTTTAATTTGTAGTCGCCCCAAACTGAAAACAACCCACATGATCTTCATCAGGTGCAGAGTTAAATCGTGCATCTGCATCATGGAATGCTGCTGAGATATAAAGAGCAACAACTCATAGATACACAAAACAGTCTGGATAAAATTCCAGAGTATTTAACTGAGTGGAAAAACTGAATTCCAAAAGTTTACATACTGTATGATGTCATTTACATAACATTCTTAAAATGACAAATTATAGAAATGGGAAACAGATTAGTGGTTGGGAGGGATTCAGGAAACAGGGTGAAAGGGATCTGCATGTGGCTAAGGAGGAATGAGGGGTCTTTGTGGTGATAGAAATGTTCTGTATCTTGACTCATGCCAAATACCCTGGTTGTGGTATTGTACCATGGGTTATTCAATGTTTCCATTGGTAAAATCAGATTAAAGAATCAATGACTATACTATTTTTCAACCCCAGGTGAATCTATAGTTATTACAAAATAAAGTTAACTCTAAAAAATACTACCAAAAGAAAAATAGGTAAAGAATTAAAATATTCAAATCAGAATTATATATGACCTAGAAATATGATAGCATTTTGATTGCTATTAGTAATAAACCTGTTATAAATCCAAAAGGCAATAAACACCATTTTTAGTAATTTTTAAAAAATATTGTAAATATGATGAGAACTTTTACCTGTATACACTGTTGTTAAAAATGAAAAACCATGACCGCATTTTTGAAAAGTAATATGGTAACATTATCTAGGCAAGTAGCACATACCTATAATCTCAGCTTCTCAGGAGGCCAAGGCAGAAGAAAATAGATGGCAGTTACAAGTTCAAGACTAGCCTAGCAACTTGGAAAGACACTAAGCAACTTAGTGAGAACTTGTGTTAAAATAAAAAATAAAAAAAGACTGGGGATGTGGCTCAGTGGTAACGCCTGGTTCAATCTCCAGTATCACAAAAAAAAAAAAAAAAAAAAAAAAAAAAAAATTAAATGTGTTTTTTTTTCTTTGATCCAATAGCTTGATACAAAATTAAGAACATTTTTATTTAGTCTATTCTAAAAGTCTATGTGAGAAAAAATATATTTACATAAATGCACATAAATGTATATCCATATTGTATATAATAATTAAAAACTGGAATACTAAAGAAAGAATGTTTAAAACAATTGTTGCACATTCATATGATGGCATATGAAATAAATTTTTTAAGACTATAATATGGAGAAATTGTTTATCCTTCAACTTTTAAATGAGAATATTCTGGTTGATATTTTTGATAATTTTTATTTAAAAATCAATAACAATTTATAGATTATACCTCCAAAAAGGAAAACAAATAGCAAATAAGCTATTAAAGCTTGTTTAGCCAGTCATACAAGGCCACACATAGCAACAGATTCCCTAGACTTACCATTCATGCAAACACACACACACACACACACACACACACACATACATACATACACACATACATGCACACACACACACATATATATATATAATACATGTACACATATATAAATACACATGTATTTTTATATATACACACACCATCTATATATTTATATATATCATCTATATATATATACCATCTCTATATATACATACCATATATATATATAATATTCATATATATGAATATATATGATGTATTTTCATTCTGATTCATCCAGAACATTCTCACAAGCTTCTCTTACATTGTGTTGGAAAAGGACTAGGAGGAAATATGTACAGGCTAAAATTATAAACAGGCAATATGACTTTGGTAGTTTATTATTTCTCTTCAAAGTGACTTCTTCCTTGCTCCCTAGGACTCTATCTTTCCCTAGGGACTATAAGGTCCTTTCCATAAGACTGTCACTCATGATGTTTTTTGAGGGGGGCAGTTGTGGTGGTGGGGAGGTCACACGTAGGCTAGGCAAGTGCTCTATCACTGAGTGATAGCCCCAGCCTCACCTAATTTCTTTTAAATATTAATGTGTGAGAGCTTAAATTATTATGTCTCCAAGATATACTTCATTCAATGAGGGATTTTAAATTTGTGTAACACCAAAGAACCAAAAGAATGTAATCTTTTTGGTGGAACTGCAAGCACTGTGGTAGCTGAGACTACTTGAGCACATAACCATACTGGATATTTTTAAAAGACACACCACATAGCCCACACTCACACCATTCTGGAAAGTGTGGGTGCCTCATATATTAGGGGAAAGAATGTATCAGTACAACCAATTCTTATTTCTTGGAAATAATTCAAATTTATGCCAATATGATAGTGAGCTAGGATTATTACTAAATATATTTACAAAGTGATGTACAAAATAAACAGGGCAATTTTAATATTCCTGCTAATAAAGGTGTTATAAAGCAATTGATTCATCTTGAAAAGTTTTTTTTTATAGAGAAAAATAAGACTTGCGTTCATCACTAAAGCTAATCTTACTGTCAACCAAAGACTAATATGAGGTCTTTGGGGATCCTAGATAAACAACCTTTTTTTTTAAAAAAATCATTTATTTATAACCCCAGCACTAACAAAAGGGAAAATCATTTACTTAAGCAGAGTCCATTTTAATAGCTACCTCTCTGCTGGCCCAAGGTAGGGCTTTCATGCATCAAACAAAATTAAAACATTGATCAGCATTATGAAACCAGTCAGCTCCATAGTGGTTGGAGAACTATTCAAATCTACAGGAGTAAAAAGGGAACTTTGTAGACTCTTCAGTTCCTTAACTCTTGACTTCAAGTGTGAGTTTTGCTTCTATTTTAACTTGATAAAATTATGAAATCAGAGTGAAAATGGCATCTGATGAATCTCTCCTGGTCCACAAGTCTTTGCACTACTTTTACCCTTTTCATTCTGTCTTCAGAGGTGCAGGAGAAGATTCTGCAGTTATTGTTCTAAGGGATCTGACCCTATTTAATATGCAGTTATTTGAACTTGATCCCTGCTGAACAGAAGGAAAGTGAGACACTGCAGTGGATGGTATTTGCTTTGTTTCAAATGCTATAAGCTTTGGGTCTGTAGAAAAACACAGGGGAAAAGAACATTTTCAACATTTTCCCTTTTCTTTTTGACAGTTCAGTTCTTCACTCAGTGAGTTGGAAATGGCCAAGCACAAATAACATCTTTTCAGCCTTTTCAAAATGCTAACAGAACATAAAAATATTATGCAGGGGTGGTTAAGATTTAATGTCATTTTGAAAACAAAAACCACGAGTTCCAAAGTTGAAATGATTACACTGCAAGAAAATACTATAAATGCTATGTAGATAAAAGAAAGACATGTAAATGCAAGTAATGGACTCACTAACAGACTCCCCTTATTACCCCATTCCTCTTCTACACCTATTTTATACAGGGAGAGAAAAGAGATTGTTTTAAAAGTTGTTTATATTCCTTCCAGAGTATTCTTTTGATAAAGAGTGCTTAAGCAAGAATATGCACAAGGATAAGTGATAAATTTGAAAGGTTAGGAAGAGGATAACACAAGATAAATAACATATAGAAAACATATTAACTTTAAGGCAAAGAAAATGAAGACATTTTCTAAATGACTTTAACATATTTTGAAACCTATAAAATACCATTCATCCATAAAATTGTGAAGTAATACACAAGGAGATTTCTAGTAAATATGTATTGCATGCCCTATTTGTGATACCAGTTTAAGTGTTATTATAAGTATTAAATCTCTAAAAAAATGTAAATATCCACAATCACAGTAAAGTGACCCTCTTTTTGGATACATATTATCTTTGCATAGGCACAAAAAGTCCTTTTCTAACTCACCTCAATTTGAACTGAGATGACCACATTTGTGTCTTGGTACTCGTAGGATTTCCAATTTAGATTTTTCTACATTCATAATGATTAATCAATAGCTGGCATTTAGCACATTTTTTAAAAATTCATTTTAAATTTTTATTACTGCATTGTAATTATACATATTAGTGAGTTTCATTATTACATATTCACATATACAATGTAATTTGGTCAGTTTCATTCTCTAGTACCTATACTTTCTCTTCCCTTGTACCTTTCTTTGGTTCCCTTTCTCTACTCTCCTCCTCTACCTTCTATTTTCATGAGATTCCCCTTCCACCTCCTGCTTCTTTTTATTTTTTATTTCTTTTTATCTCTAGCTTCCACATTTGAGAGAAAACATACAACATTTGATTTGCTGAGTTAGGTTTATTTCACTTGTAATATTCTCAATTTCCATCCATTTTCCTGCATGTGACATAATTTCATTCTTCTTTGTGACTGCCTAAAACTCCATTGGGTGTACATACCACATTTTCTTTATCTCTTAATCTAAACATTTTGAAGACTAGATAGCTATGCTTGTAGACTTGGTCCAAGACATTAAATCTACTTCTCCCCTTCTCTCCAGCACTCCCCACATATACACATACGTAGAAAAACAGATTTGATGATAAACAATTTCCAACAATTTTCATAGGAGAAACAAATTTAAAATGTTCTTTTAATCTGTAATATAATTTGCTCACTCTCATGTGAACATTAGTCATTATGTTGTTATTTGAATTAATATTTTTCACTGCTGGAGAAGTCTATCATCTCAAACTTGCTTTCAATTCTGGAGATGAGTCCCAAATACATAAATAACTATTATTTTGATGATTTAACAATAAAATCATTATAGTTATCTTTATTTGCTTCTCATTTTTGTAAATAAAAACCACTACCCTTGAGAGTAATTGCACAAGAACTGGAGGACTTATACAGAGGGATTTTGGCTCTTTTTTAAAAGCATATTAGAAGGAGGATTATTTTAAAAGTTTGATTTGTTTTTTGGTAGCTATTCTCCAAGAGTTTACAATTTAGATATTTTTTTCATCTAAAATTAGTTCCATTTGTTAAAATCCTGAATCATGATTATCAGTTCCAAAAAAAGTAAGGAATTAAGATGCAAAGTAATTATTTTTTCCAACTATGATCTGTTGAGCTGGCATCTGAGCCCAAGTAATAATTCCAATCAATTTGGAAGCAGCTTTTATATAATTTCATGCTCTATGAAAAATCCATTTGGAAACCATGTGTGACATTTGTTATAAGTAATGCATTTATATGTCCATCCCTCTGTTTTTCCATTTTTATCAAGTACTAACATATTTATAGGAGGAGCAAGAGCTTGCCATCACTCTGTAACCAGTAGGGTGTGGTTTCACCAAGAAGCCATCATTTAGACTTCCAAAACACTGTTCTGCATGAAAATGAAAACAATGTCCTTGAAGTGCCTGTTGAAGGTTACATGTACTTCTTTATGACACAGACTTCATATAAAGAGCTGAGTCTCTCTGTACTCCTTTCAAAGAATATTCACTGAAGAGGAAATATGCTAAAGGATAGGAGTGCATCTTAGACTTTGACCAAGCTAATATGCTGTTTAATTGATCTTTAAGCAGGACATAGTATTTGCAGATAAAATGTTTATAAACTACTCATAGAACTTCTCTTTTACACAAGACAAAAAGAAAATGAGACTGTTGAACCCGTCTTTCTTCCACACCAGAATTTTATAATCCAAATATTTATTACTGCCACAAGACTGTGAGAGTGTCCTATACTATCTGTAGTGTTAGCCATTAGCATGTAGAAATTAGAAAGGGACTCACCAAGATTTGTTTTATTTGCCTGCTTGTTTGTTTTGAGGTATAACTATGACTATAATAGAAATTATTTACTTTTCCTGGTTAGTGAGCTCTGCCAACCAAACTCCATCCAGATTATAATTTCTTCAGCTCCTGAGTTACACATGTTGCTTTGCTTGGAGGTTTCATAATGCATCTGAAAAGCTATTCTGTTTATAAATTTATATAGTGTTAATGTGCTGCTGATCAAAACAGCTAAGAGTATGCAACTGGATCAAAAATTATTTACCACAATAGAAAAGTTAGTAATAACTATTAATTGTGGGTTTACAGATCGCTTTTGGAAAAAAGCCAAATTTATTGAAATTGGCAAAACAATAAAAAAGGTACACCTTTTTGTAAGAATTGAAATCTGGCAAGAGATAGGAGATGTGGGGATCACAAATTTATATGGAAATAAAAATAAGAGAAGTAGAATAACATGGAATCATTGACTGTCTCAAATGGAAATAATTTTCAATACATATGAATTAAATGTTCTTTGGATAATTTATAAGTTTCTGTTATAATGATTTTATCATTTCCCTTAACCTTACAAGTATGGGGAGAACTCTTAGAGATTAGACCGTAAGAATAAAGTAAGGAAAAGGGTGATATAAACCAATTTTATTGAGATTATTACTCAATATTTATGTATCAAAGGATTTTAGAAATACTGATGATTTTTTTTCTCTGATGTTGTATGAAAAGAACCTGACTCCTTTCTAGAAAATAGCAATGTAAAATCAACAATGGTAACTTCTTTTCTTTTTTCTGTTTTAGTGTGTATTTGTAAGGTTGAAGATTCCACTCACCTTGTGGAAAATGAATAGGTTCAGCAACATTCTGATGCATTTATTTCTTACAATCATTCTGTAAGTTTTATGGCATTATTGCTATGTTCCAGTTCTTATCACACTGGCACAGTCTATGTAGCTCAGTCTAGAGGTAAAACAGACAGCTAACCAAAGCATTGCAGTGTGCTGTGTTCACTGATAGGAAAGTGACACTTGCAAAGTCTAAGAAGAGGGTTCTGGTTGGGATATTCAAGCTATGCAGAACAGACAACATAAAGGCCCTACAGAAAGTGAAAGAAGGCATGGAACAGTCAGGGGACTACAAGTAGTCAAAGGATTATGAAAAGACTGCATTTCAATAACACATACAGGAATCACCAAGACTCTAATTTATTAAAATTAGAACTAATCTACTTTAACTACACAAGTCCAATGTTCTACATGATGAACAGGTTACCTTGTTTAAACTATGAGTAAACTTGTGCCAAATAAACATTGGGTTATGGTAAAGCTAAATAAATGATGTTCCACAGAGTAAATCTAGAGCTTTACAATATCTTTTAAAATTATTTACATCATTACTTTCCATGCACCATTATAATTAAATTACCATTTGTTGTATTATTCTATAATTTGTCTTAATGAAAATAAACATAATAAAAATATTTTCAAATTGATATGTTCACATTAATTCATCAATTTATGGTGTTTATTTGCTAATATAATTATTCTTCACTGAACTTGTATTATCCTTCAAATGAAATTATACTTGGCATAATTTAGTTTAAGTCATTCTAATGTTAAATGATGCTTAATAGCATCTGAATCTGCAGGTTGGATAGTGAAGATGCAGAATGGGTTGCTGTCATTTTCTACAGTGCACATAACAAAGGACTAGAGGCTAAAAATGTTCTTTTTGTGTGTGTGTGTATAAACAAACACAAACAAAAACATTTCTTTAAAAGTATTTTTGTTGATGCATAATTGAACTTGATTTTTTTTTAATAAAAACACCACCATGCAGAATATTACAAAGGCATTTTTGCATGAATTATTTAAAATTTTTTATTTTATGCTTCTAATATTTTCTGCAGAAGATAGACACAGTATTTATCTTTATGAATAAATGAAAATATTAGGCCAAACATTAGTTTTCCTATTAATTTGAGAATTTATGTTTTAGTCCACTAAGCAACGTTTAGCTCATGAGAATTTCTGAGAATGGTCAAAACAATGTTCTCATTTATGCTTTAATTTTTATATCTCCATAGAGAGTTATTAAACTTTAAATTACTTTTCTGATTGAAATTTTTCCTTAATTTTATTATTTGTCTTGTAAGAAATTCTAGACTTACTGCTGTACACTGTAACAAAATTGGACAAGCAGAATGAAACTGAGAAAAATCATTGTGATTTGAAATTTACTTTTAGTTCACTTAATGGCTTTCACCTTCAACAAATCAAAATGAGGAGTAGTGATTTTCTGGAACATTTATGAGACAAGTACCCACAGTGTAAAGTTAAAACCAACAAAGTGGAGAATAGCTAAATATAATTTATGATACATATCCTAAAACACAGAAGACTTGTGATTTTTAAAAAAATGTTAGAAATATAAGAAAAAATCTCTCAATCAAGTAGCTGACCTGAAGAAATACAAAAATGTGCCAAAATAAAGCAAAAATGTTATTAAGATATTTTAAGGGCTGGGGTTGTGGCTCAGCGGTAGAGCACTCGCCTAGCACGTGTGCGGCCTGGGTTTGATCCTTAGCACTACATAAACATAAATGCATTGTATTGTGTACAACTAAAGCAAATAAATAAATATTTTAAAAAAAGATATTTTAAAAATACTAATCATATAAATTAAATGTGTTTGTTGATAATGAAATGTTAATTATTACTCAAAAAAAATAAATGCAATAATAAATCCTTTGCCTTAGGTTTTTAAAAGAAATGTTGATTAGTGGCTGGCAGATTGGGTGATAGAGATTAAGGTAAATTTGTACTAATCATAAAAATATTTTCCTTTCTTTCTTAGTTAAGCCATGAACACACACAGCCAAGGCAACAGATCCTATATTCTGAAGCACTGACAACCTTTTAACTAAAAGATGAAGTGGAATCTTCCGCAGGAGGAGTATTACATAAGACCACTTTTGTCATTATCCAACTGATTTGTGAATGGGAAGGGGGTGGCATAGAGACAAAGGCTGAAAACAAGTAGTTCTTCCAACCTGTAAAATGAACATACCCAGGATTTTCACTGGTCAATATGCTAGGCCCAGAAGACTAGGAAGTCAATTAGAAATGTGCATATAAACAGAGAAAGTAAATACATATGGTCCACAACCCATATTTATTCTTCTATTTATAGCAATGCAAAAGAAAAACCATAATCATATGTGACTGTGTCTCCCACAAAAATTTACACCAAAACAATTAGCTTAAAAGCAAAAGTAACCATTTCTTTTTTTTTTTTTTTTTTCCTGGATCAATGTAAATAAAAAGTTGAAATTCAGGCATTGATTTTGAAGTTGAAATAACCGAAGCAACTTGAATTAGTTCACATTTTTTAAGGTTTGAAGCTATTAATTTACAAATATTTAGCACAATGAAATAAACACTGATATATTGAGTCCTCCTAGTTAATAGTAGTGAACAATAAGTATCATTTGGATGATTACACTATTTAAACAACAAACTACACTGAAAAAATAATACTGATAAAATTCTTGGTCAAAATATTATTTCCAATATTTATTTAGTTGTTGATAGATCTTTATTTTATTTATTTATATGTGGTGTTGAGACTCGAACCCAGTGCATCACACATGACAGGCAAGTGCATTACCACTGATCCACAGCCACAGCCCAGTCATAATATTATTAAGTAACAAAATATATAAATTGAAAATATGATTGCTTGAAATTTGCACATGAAAGTGAACTCATTTGGACAGATCAGAGTTGGTTAGCATAATCTGAGGGGATGAGGGAGAGCTGTGACTCAAATGATATCATTCAGGTGAACAGATGTACAAAAATGTAAAGCACCGTTCTTCATCCTTTCCTTCTACATGAATGTTGAATCATTTGCTATTGTGTCACAGAACTCTGACCCAAGTTTCATTTTATTTTCCAGAATATTTTCTCTGTGTTGTTCAGACTCAGTAGGTCCTGTTATTCTGTCTTCAAATTTACTAAATCTACCCTCTGTCCTCTCCATTCTACTAGTGAGCCCATCTGGTAAGATTTTAATTTCTCCTATTGTGTTTTTCAACTCTAGAAGTTCCATTTGAATTTTATGTAATGTCTGTTTTTCTTAATATTGTCTGTTTTCTGTTTCAAGAGAAATTTTAATTGCATACTAGAGAATTTTTATAATGATCACTGCATAATATTTGTCAGAAAATTCCATGATATCATTAATCTTCAGGTTGGAATCAGTTGATTCTCCTTCCTTATTCAAGCTGTGATTTTTGTAGTTTTTGGTATGATGAGCAATTTTTTATTGCATTCTGAACATTTGTCTATTATATAGCAGATTGCTAAGTTTATTTAAACTTTTTATTTTAGCAATCATTCCCTTTAGATTTAGCATGTGTTTGGCCTAAATTCGTGGACTGTGATTCCAATGGCAGTTTAATTTTCAGTGGTACTATTTTGGTCTCTGTTGTTTATTTGGTTTTGCTAGAGCTCCCACTGTCTGGGATTTTTCTGAACATCTGAGGGGAGGGTTCTGGTGGAGTCTTTCTATCTGTTGCTCTGAAACTGCCCCAGTGGTTGCACCTGTGGAAAAAAAGAGATTTCTTATACATTGTCACTTGCTGTTCCATCCATCCATCCTGATTCTCTGGGTTGAAGAGGAGGGTATCATCCCATGAGGAAAAAGAGGCTTCCCAGACCAGACCTCTTTAAGGCAGGAACTTTTTGCTGTTTCATCACACAGCTTCAATATCTTTTTGTTAAAAAATGGAGGTTTAAGCCTGGCAGAAAAAGTCCATATCTCCCTTGTTGGCTTTTATCAAAGGATTCCCAACCAATTCTCCTTGCTACCATTGTCAAACTCCCCTGGTAAGGTCAGAGGAACTCCTGTTGGATCTAGGGACAAATGAGCCCACCTGCAATGTTTTCAGTTGCTTTGTTGGGTATCCAGAAATGCAGGTCTGAGTGAGCTCTCTGTCTTTGGAAGAGTATGTGTCCACGCTTCTCCTCTGATCCTGGGGTCTCAAGTCATCTCACCTTCTTCTTAATACCTTTTAGAATGATCCTTTGGATGTTTTTATTTTTGTGCTTTATAATTGTGTTCAACAGAAAGAAGTAGGGAAAAAATGAGTCTGAACTATTTTGTCCTAACTGGGAGATATCACCCAATTTGTTTTAAGAAGTTTATCTGCAGTGTGACACCAGAAAAGGGTGAGTACAGCTCTGAATGATAGCATTTGCCTTCCTAAGAAGGAATTAGGACTATTGAGCTAGCATGATCCTTCCCAATTCATATTCTCTTTGCTCAATAAAATTCTGCTTCGTAGTCCAGCTTCCCCAGAGAAATAGAACATCAAGAACTCTGATCGCATCATCTCCCACACACTTCCATTTCATTCTAGAACACAAAGTCCATACTAAATAGCCTTTGTAAGATAGAAATCTACTTCCAGTCAATAACACAGTTTGAGACTTATTGTGTTAGTCAGCTTGTCATAACTGTAAAAAAAAAAAAAAAAAAAAAAAAAAAAAAAAAAAAAAACTTGAGAAATACAATTCAAAAGAAGAAAGACTTATTTTGGTTCATAGTTTCAAAGATTTTAATCCGTTGTTGGCTGGCTCCATTGCTATGAGCCTGTGGTGAAGCAGAGCATTAGGGTGTGAAGGGCATGGTGGAGAGAGCTGCTCTCTTCATGACAGAAGGTAAAGGGGCGAGGGGAGGGATAGGGAAAGTATATAGTCCTCAGGGGCATGCTGCAGAGAAACCACTCCTTTCAACTAGGCCCAACTTCCTCCCAATAATTCAACCAGGATTATTAAGATATCAATAGATTAAACCACCAGAGGTTAGAATCCTCATATTCCGATCATTTCCTAAAAGACCTACCTCTAAACATTGCTGCATTGGGGACCAAGCCTTTACACATGAGCCTTTGTGGAACATTCCAGATCCAAACCATAGCAATTATTTTAGAATCATTTTCTCCTCTCCTTAATATGACATCATTGACTCAATATATATTGCTGAGAATCCAAGACATCCTGGTAAATATTATTCCATACTGAACCACTATTTGGCAAATTTATCATAGCTTATACTCTTATCCACAAATAAATTTTGCTCCAACAGAGAATAAAGCAGTGCATCTCATTTCAAATTTGATGAACTTTCAGCAGTTATTTTGATTGAAAACCAATGTCTAGGACTTTAAATAAGCTATGTCTAAATTGTACAAGAACATGTCCTTGAAATAGCAAGGACTAACTTCCTTATGCATGCAATGATAAGTAAATGTGTTCAAGTGAATATGCAAGTGTGTGGCTGCTGGTCAATAGTACATAAAAATGAGACAGAGTTTTGAATGTTGTTCAGCAGGGGAAGACTGATCACAATTGGAGAGAAAATTATTTAATTAGGGCCATCACAAGGAAAAAGAATGTGTATTTTTAGATTCTCTAATTTTACAGAAAGACATCTATGTTATTGGGCCTTAACATGCAGTTGTATATGCTTCCTTTTAGGAGTCAAAGAAAAATAGGTGACTTCCAGGACTTTATTAAAAGAAGAAGCTTTCAAGACAGCCCCCATGCAGCTCAGTATCTATTTATCCCTGTATCCTACATCATCAACATTATGTCTGTATCTCTATCTAATCTGCCATTAAAAAATACACAGACTGGGTTGCTTAAACAGAACTTACATCTCATAGTCTGGAGAAGTCCAAGACTGGAGTACCATCATTGGAGTGAGGGCTTCCTTCCTGACTTACAGATACCTCCCTTCTTGCTGCATGAGGGAAGAGAGAGAAAACCAAATCTAAACCTGTGGTCCCCACATTTACCTCTCAAAGACCACACATCTCCAATGCCACACATTAAGGACTTACCCCTTGAACATTAGATTTTAGAGAGACACAATTTAGGATTGAGTTATCTAGTGACTATGGGACTTCAAAGTAAATATCAAGACTACAATTGCCCTGAGTAACAAACACTAAGTGAATTAATATTACAGTCCCATATTAAGGGATCAGTAGCTTACAGTTTATTTATAAAATATATAGTATACAAATAGTAACACATTATAAGAACATTCTATGCACTGCCAAAAAATAAAACAAAACCATTTTCAATATAAAGAGTAATTTTTATTACCCAATAAACTAAAACTCAAAGGATGTGTTTCTGTAATGTCAGAATGTTAAAAAGTAAATTTGTCTTTTTCTCTTCTCTAGTTCATTTTTCTATTTCCATAAGCATGTTTCAACACTCTCTTCAAAATCAAATCTTCTTCTGTCAACCCTACCATCTCTTTGAACTACCATTCCATTAGTGAGGCTTTTATCTGCAGGGATGTCCTTCCTTTTGTTTTTCTTCTTTTTACCCCCATAACAGGACCACCAATTGCAAAGTTGTAAAACTCAATTTTTGAATTTCTATAACATATCATCGATCTTTTCTATTTGAACTTGCTGACATGGACGGAAGCAAATCCAAAGTTAAGCTACCTAAATCATAGCAACAGAAGAGAAAGCTGACTAGATTTCCTTTCCTTCCCTTTTGCTGTGTGATAACCTCCAGACTTACACAAGTACCCATTTCCAGACTAATTCCCATTGTAAAAACACACACAGCTAGACTGCCCCTATTAATTTTTATGCTTGCACAAAAGTAAAAATGGACATTATGCTTAGATTCAGGAGAGTACACCTGAGTAAAGATGGACATGGGAAAGAGATCCTTGCAATCACTTCAGCGCAAGAATTCAGGGATCAGTGGAGCACAGCTTAAAAGAAGGGCCACAGGCTCTGGGTAAATTCATCCTTTTAGATTCAGAAAATATTTACACTTAAAAATGGGCACAATAAGAGGAGAGAAGCAGCATGTCCTTCCAAAACATGGAGACCTACTGCAGGAAACCTCATTGCCAAGATTAGTGGTGGCACTGGCTATGGCTGTCTCTTATTTACTCTACCTTCTCAACCTAATGCATTAAATGTTTTAGTGCATAATCTCAACTTTAGTCTGTGTTATCACCATCCTTTCTGTAATTTTAGGGCCACTTAAATTTCTTAATCTCCCTTTATTGTATCTTTCATCTCCTTTTAGCAACAATGCCATCTTTCCCTGGTTAAAGAAGTTAACAGCTTTGTCATCAAAATTAAATTGCCTCATATGATGCTGCACAATAAGGTGCACAATAAGACCTGTAACACCCAATCTATGAAGATATTAAGCAACCATGAAGATCATACTCTTTCACCTCTTTGACAGAGTAACATTTCAGCCTTCCAATGCTGAATCATGCCCTCCTTTAACTCCCAAAGAAATGGATCTCTATGGAAAGAATTTCAAAGTTTTCTGAAATTCTGATGGGATGTGAAGCTGTTCTTGGGAAGATGAGCTTGGTGTCAAATCACAGACCACAAATAACCTTCTATTTTTATCTATAAAAACATCTTTGATCACAGCAGAAAATTGTCAAAATCAAAATTTCTGGAAAGTCAAAAAAAGTAATCAATATGCCTACTATAAATTTTATTTTGTTTTTTAAGGTAATATTATAGGTTAATTCACCAATCTTTTAAAAATGCTGAATCATATTAAAATAAATATGTTTTAGATGATCTAAAATTTGTGTAATTTGCATCCAGAAAAAGCAGTGTTTTAAGAGAGGTTTATATTGTGCAGGTAACTCAAGAAAGAGAAAGGCAGGTTGAATTCTGCACCTTTCTATTCTTCATTTGGAGTAAAATAATCCTCATCACTGGCTTTGATAGGAGCAAACAGTAACAAAATTTGATTTATAAATCATAAATTAACTTGGAAATCTGTCAATTTTCAGTGCTGTCAGTTAATATGTCAATTCTCAATGCTAATCTTATTTATAAAGGGAACATTTCTTTATCTGTCAGATAGACAAATAGCTGAAATTTTAACATGAGACCTGAGTTTGGCCTGATAGTGAAAGACAGTGAAAACTAAAACTAAGGACCTCATTTTTAGCCTTTCTCAGGAAAGGAAAACTACCTTCTCAAACAAATAAGACAGGAAAGTGAGAAATCATGACTATTTGCTTTCTGTTTTCTCAGGGTATTATTCTGAATTCTGCAGACATGCCTCTACAAAAGGAATGCAGAAACTCATCTGAGTTTTCAATCATATCCTCTGCAGCAATTTTAATGAATCCTTACTGAGTTCCAGTCCAATCCAATGTTTTGAATTTGGATCTGACAGTAGTTCTAAAACATTTTCTTTTTTTTTTTTGCCATTGCTGAGGCTGGCTTTGAACTCGCGATCCTCCTGCCTCAGCCTCCCAAAGTGCTGGGATTACAGGCATGCGCCACCGTGCCCGGCTAAAACATTTTCTTTATGATACTTTTTCCTATGCAGAAAAGTCAATGTTGGGACTTGTGAAGGTAGCAGATGGTTACTAGAAGATAGGAAATGTTATGAGTACATCAATTGGTTTTATCATAAAAGCTGAATTTAAGGTGTGATTTTTTTATTCACTTAAAAAAATATTGCACTTGTACATTGTTGGTGGGACTGCAGACAGTTCAACCACTCTGGGATGTAATATGGAGATTCCTCAAAAAAGTTAGGAATGTAACCACCATATGACCCAGATGTCCCACTTCTCAGTATATATCCAAAAGAACTAAAATCAGTATACTGTAGGGATACAACAGCCACTCAATGTTTATAGCAGCACAATTCACAATAACTAAATCATGGAATCAATCCAGATTCCTGTCAATAATAGATGAATGCATTAAGAAATGGAGAGTTTTACTCAGCCATAAAAAGAATGAAATTATGGCATTTGCCATGGAATGAATGGAATGGAAAATATCATGCTAAGTGAAATGAGCCAAACTCAGAAACACAAAGGTCAGATATTTTCTCTCAGATGTGGAAGCTAGAGGAAAATAAAAGAAAGGGGAAGAGAAGCATAAGATTACATAAGTAACAAATCAAATACAAATTAATAAATGAGGAGAGGAAGTCCAATAAAGTAGAAGGAGAAGGGGGGCATAGAAGGGAAAAGGGGGGATCAGGAACTCAAATTGATTTTCATGCATGTATGAGTTTGTCAGAATGGACTGTACTATGTATAACTGATGTGCTTATAGGGGTTGGGGTTGGGGTATCAACTAGTAGAGTGCTTGCCTAGCATGTGCAATACTGTTTTGATCCTCAGTACACATAAAATAAATAAATAAAATAAAATTGTGTTCAACAGCATTTATGTGTGTGTGTGTGTGTGTGTGTAGTGCTTATAATAATTTCTTAAAATGAATAATTTAATAAAATCAAAAATAAAAATAATTTAATCAATGAAATCAATCATACTGAGAAAGTGGACAATACAGAAAGTATCTTTGTAGTTATAAGGATGAGATCGTTGAAATTGTAGGAAATAAGAGGAAACCCTAAGCTGAATATCATAGGAAGCTAAAAATAAACCAAAGCATGACAACATTTGGTGGGGTATTAAAAGGGTGATTGAAAGGAGATCTGGAAATTCCTTTGGCATCCAAAGGTCTACAAACTTCTTACCAGTGGCAGCAACTCCCATGGCATATGGGAACTCTTGCTTTTTTCTCATTCAAAAAATAAACTCATTTGTATCTCTCGTGCCTTTTTCAAAATTATCTCAGCTTTTATTTTACTGCGTTCCTCTCTAAATCATATCCTACAATGGAAAAAAATATAGACTTTATGATATTTGTTGATAATTGGATGGACATGGGAGACTATCATGCTGAGTAAAACAAGTCAATAAATTGTTTGTTTTTAATTTTTTTTTTCTCTCTTTTTTTCTCTCTCTCTCTCTCTCTCTCTCTCTCTTTCTCTGTGCCTTTTAGTGTCTGTGTGTATGGTGTGAACCCAGTGTGTGTGTGTGTGTGTGTGTGTGTGGTGCTGGGGATTGAACCCAGGGCCTTATGCATACAAGAAACACTCTACCAACTGAGTTACATCTCCAGCCCTGATTTAATTTTTTAATTAAATATATTTAGCTTTGGAGTTTAAAAAAAAAAAAGTTTACTTCTGGACCCACCTTATTTACAGGTCTCACTGTTACCTACCAACATTAGGACTCAAAATAAATAAATAAAAATAAATAAAGCCTGTTTGACCAAATGATGGAGTGACCTACCAGGTAACTGTTTGCAAAAAGGGACTTAAGAAAACATCCCTAGGGAAAGAAAGTCTAGCATAATTTTATGGTAGCACAGTCTTAATGGTCAGAATAAAGGAGGCCAATTAAGTACTAGCTGTGTTCCTACCTAAACTCCTGTCCATCAGACCTTGGATCTTGATATCAGGCTATGACTAAAATCTGACTCCTAAAAATTTGTGAGATGTTTAGACTCTTAAAAAAACACAAGTTCAGAGAGGTAAAAAGAGTACTCTCCCAGGTGTTCCAGAAATGACTGTTCAGATAAGACTTCCTGAGGCACAGTTCTCTAGTGGCAGAGTTTTCCAGTGAACTTGAACTAGCAGGTGAAGTGTTATCCAGGAAACACTCAACAGGAGCCTGGAAAACACAGCTAGCTACAGACTGGTTTATCAACACATGTAACATTTTTCTTGGTGTTCTACCATCCTGTGATGGGACATATACATGGGGATGGGGTCCTGTATTATTATGTAAGGCAAGAACTAGGGGAAAAAATGAGTTTCTTATTGCCTTACATAATAATATAGGACCTATGTATGTTAACCTACAAGATTGTTATGAAGGTAACATGAGAGATCATATATTTTTCACTTGAAAATTCCATGAATGTAAACTCCTCTATGACATATAGTAGCTATGCAGCAAATTGAAGGAAAAAAAAAGGAAAGGGGGCAAGAAAGAAAGAAGTAAAAATGAAGATTATTTATCTATATGGTTGTTATTATTAAACTTTTAAAAATTAATTATTAGACCTGAAATCTTCTTTCTGCTGCTAGTCTACATTGACTCTATTCTGATCTTTTCCTTATTTGATATTGTATCCCTCAATTAGCATCTTAAATTTAACAGTCCTCAACTCTATTCATCTGAGCAAGTAGTTTCCATTTCTCCCTGTTCTGCATGTCAACATTCTAAGCATTGACAATGCTTAGCAAAGAGCAATAATAATTAATTCTCACTCACCTGAAAGGAAACTAGTGGATAATGTCTAAGTCAATTTAGGCTGCTTAACAAAATGCCTTATCTCTGGGTGATGCATAAGTAACAGATATTTATTTATATCAAAGTTCTAGAAGCTAGAAAGTCAAGATCAAATTGCTACATACTTTTAGCATTTTTGGATGCAAATTTGTCACTTCCATCAACAAATCAATTCATACTATTGAAAATCTTCTGTTCCAGCATGATGTTATTTATCAGAAGATATGTGAAAGCATTAGATATGAATCTGCCCACAAAAAGCTCATTCTTTATTTGAGGACACAAAATTCATATACATAAGATAATTTACAAATAAGACATGTTTGTGTATCAAACACATATAAAATGTGTAGGCAGGCCCTCTTTTCACTGTGTTTGCAGTGATCTAATAACCTGGGAAAGCCTACACCTCTTAATACCATTGCATTGGGGCTTACCTTTTTTTTTTATTTTACTGGTTCTTTTAGTTATATGTGACAGTAAAATTCATTTTGATATCATTATACAAGCATGGAATAGATCTTATGATAACTAGGGCCCCATTCTTATGGATGTACACAATGGTGGATCACTATGGTTTATTCATATTTGTACATAGGAGAAGGATTCAGAATCATTCCACTGTCTTCCTTTCCTATGCTCCTTCCCTTCCCTCCATTCCCTCTTGTGTAATCTACTGAATATCTATTCTTCCCCTCTCCCAGCTAATTGTGGGTTAGCTTCCCCATGTCATTGAAAACATTCAACCTTTGGCTTTTTGGGACTGGCTCATTTCACTTAACATGATATTCTCCAGATCCATCCATTTACTTGCAAATGTCATAAAGTCATTCTACTTTATGGCTGAGTAATACTTTTCAATGTATGAAATTTGAGTGAATACTATCATTGAGAGCACAGCAGTTAGATAGTAAAAATACTACTAAATTTGGAATGAGAAAAATTGATTTTCAAATTTCAGCATTGACACTTAATAGTTGTATACCTTTGGTGACATTACCTAATTCTCTGAGCCAACTCTTATCTGAAAATAAGGAATCATGTACTGTGCTGAAATTGTGTGAATTTAAATGAGATATATAAAAACACATGGAGGCAGGAGGATCATGAGTTCAAAGCCAGCCTCAGCAATGGTGAGGCACTTAGCAACTCAGTGAGACCCTGTCTCTAATAAAATATAAAAAAGGGCTGGGGATGTGGCCCAGTGGCAGAGTACCCCTGAGTTCAATCCTCAGTACCAAACAAACAAACAAACAAAGAAACAACAACAACAAAAAAAAACCACATGGCATATAATAGGTTACACATGCTAGGTAATTTTGAATTTTAAGCCAGGCGCGGTGGCGCACGCCTTAATCCCAGCACTTTGGGAGCCTGAGGCAGGAGGATCCAAGTTCAAAGAGCCTCAGCAGCGAGGCATGTAATGTGAGATATGTCTCTAATAAAA
Source organism: Tamias sibiricus (assembly GCA_025594165.1). Lineage (NCBI taxonomy): Eukaryota > Metazoa > Chordata > Mammalia > Rodentia > Sciuridae > Tamias > Tamias sibiricus. Next base: position 52,755,527 of record CM046668.1, read on the forward strand.
TCAAAAAAGGGCGGAGCCCAATCAAGTGAGAGTTTAATGTACCAAAAAAAAAAAAAAAAAAAATTTCTATAATCCCATGTCCTTTGACTAGTATGTAATGCAGATATGTCTCAAAATTCAGAAAGTGTGAGAATGCAAACATTCCCTCTTGAGAATTTACCTAAAACTAATACATTTTAAAATGGGATTTTGCAAATACAGTGAAAGGCCCTGCCTATGCATGGTACACAAATATGTCTTATTTGTGAATTGTTTTAAGCATGAGTTTTGTGTTCTTAAAAACATGATGAGCTTATTGTGGGCAAGATTTATATCTAATACATTTAAATACATCTAATAAATGATATCATGCTGGGAAGAGAAGATTTTCAATAGTATGAATTGATTTGTCGATGGATAGAAAGCAAATATCTAGGACGTGACAAATTGCTTCCAAACATGCTAAACTCTATAATTGGAAGAATCAGCCAGTTTATAATCAATTTTCCTGATTATGTTGTCATTTGTCTTTTTTTTTTTTTTTTTCTCCTTTAAGGAGAGCACCAAAAATTTTGGACTTAGTACAAAATTTTAAACCATAGTCACCATGTAATAAAATAATGATCAATGACATATTTCCTTTTTAATAGAGGGGAGATATAAGCTCACAACCATCTCAAAGGAAAAAGTGCAAGACAGTAACAGCATGTGTGTATGCATGTGTAATTTTTACTTAGTTTTAAATAGACTTCTAGCTCTGTGTGCTCAGGTTCAATCAGAATGTGTGCTTCCCTTGATACCACACATGTGGTGTTGCTCAGCAATGTATTATTCATTAAATTATCTTTACCACCAAGTTATAAGCATCTCAAGCTCTAAGATCACTTCTTTTTCCTCTTTTTTACTCTTTTACTCAAATATCAAAACAATACTTGATACTTACTAAATGTTTCCCGATCAATTCAAAACCATTTAGAAGTTCTATAAATTCATCTTCACCCAGAAATCCACAAATTCCAGGTCTTGTTATTTTACTTTATAAAGTAAGAAGAATTGCAATCTAACTTGGAACATGTTTATTTCATCCTTTTGTCATTATTGTTAGGGCTTGGCAATAATAATTCAGCATAACTGTAGCCAAGTATCAAAAGAGTTTAATTTGTAGGCAGTTGAGTTTGCTAAATGGCAAGAACTTGTCAAAGATTGTCTATACTAAAAACCAAACAAAAAAAAATTATCACTGAGATTTAAGAAGAAGCAAGAAAATGTAATACGTTTTTCATTTGATTTTCTCTTCCCACCACTTGCTTTTCAAACTGAGGAATGCCAAATATAAGTTCACATTTTCTAAAGGAAAAAACATAAAAATTAGTATAAAAAGAGTCAAATATGCAAGTCACAGGAAAATGCCAGAATAATTTCTTGGTTATTTCAAACTCTATACAAATGGTTAAAACAGAAGTACTAGTCCTCTTGAAATTAAAGACAGTTATTAAGTTATCATGCATTATCTTCTTCTGACTAAATAATTTTAGCTTCCTTAGCATTTTTACACAAGTCCTTTTTCTTCCCTTTAGTCATTTGGTCAGTATTTTCTGAACCAGCCAATTTCTCTATATCGTCCTCAAGCAATTTCCATGACTTTACAATCACTTGTGTTTAATGGCAGAGTGAACCCAAAGGATCAAAGATTTATTTGGCTCTTGTTGGCTTGTATCACAATAGTGACAGAATGTTCTGGCTTATAGATGAGGAGGAAGCAATAAAATAGCATGTCTAACCTTCATAAAAGTTTCCGATTCTATTATAAATGCTACTTCACTCAGAAAGCTAATTGTCTTCATTACACAACAGATTAGTGGCTCAGGAGGCCTTAACTTTTCCCTATCAATTCTCATAAACCTGAACCAAATAGTTGGGCCCTTCTGAATATTTGGGGCAGAGGACATTCCTTCTGGTGCTCTCCTTACACTGTGGCCTTTCTGGCTTATCTGTGAATGATCCAGATGTGCTTTGCAGCACCAAATCTACCAGCTGTTTTTCTAGATAGTAGCATTAATTTTTATGAGTTTCTTTTCAAACTGAGGAATGCCAAATACAAGTTCACATTTTCTAAAGGAAAAACATAAAAATTAGTATAAAAAGAGTCAAATATGCAAGTCACAGGAAAATGCCAGAATAATTTCTTGGTTATTTCAAACTCTATACAAATGGTTAAAACAGAAGTACTAGTCCTCTTGAAATTAAAGACAGTTATTAAGTTATCATGCATTATCTTCTTCTGACTAAATAATTTTAGCTTCCTTAGCATTTTTACACAAGTCCTTTTTCTTCCCTTTAGTCATTTGGTCAGTATTTTCTGAACCAGCCAATTTCTCTATATCATCCTCAAGCAATTTCCATGACTTTACAATCACTTGTGTTTAATGGCAGAGTGAACCCAAAGGATCAAAGATTTATTTGGCTCTTGTTGGCTTGTATCACAATAGTGACAGAATGTTCTGGCTTATAGATGAGGAGGAAGCAATAAAATAGCATGTCTAACCTTCATAAAAGTTTCCGATTCTATTATAAATGCTACTTCACTCAGAAAGCTAATTGTCTTCATTACACAACAGATTAGTGGCTCAGGAGGCCTCAACTTTTCCCTATCAATTCTCATAAACCTGAACCAAATAGTTGGGCCCTTCTGAATATTTGGGGCAGAGGACATTCCTTCTGGTGCTCTCCTTACACTGTGGCCTTTCTGGCTTATCTGTGAATGATCCAGATGTGCTTTGCAGCACCAAATCTACCAGCTGTTTTTCTAGATAGTAGCATTAATTTTTATGAGTTTCTTTTCAAACTGAGGAATGCCAAATACAAGTTCACATTTTCTAAAGGAAAAACATAAAAATTAGTATAAAAAGAGTCAAATATGCAAGTCACAGGAAAATGCCAGAATAATTTCTTGGTTGTTTCAAACTCTATACAAATGGTTTTTATAAGTTTTGCCACAGAAATATGGGTACAGGGGGTGGCAGAGGATAAAATAAATAGGAAAATTTTAAGACTGTTAAGGCAAGCTCAGTGTCTCAGTGTCCCTGCAAAATTAACTCAGCAACTTATATTTGTAACCTGATAATCATAAAATTTGCCATTACCTTGATCTGCACCTAAAACGGTCCCCTTTGATATAATTTCTGCTACAAGATAGACTGGTGAGGAGCAATACAGGTGAGGCATTGAATGGAGACTTAGTACACCAAGGTTATGATACATATGTTAAATTAATAATTAGGCAAGTTTCCAGTTTTCAAGGTTTCATTAATTCGTTTGAACAACATACATTGAATAAAACATGCACCATATAAGTTCCTAAGTATTTGACTTTGAAAACTCCAAAGTTCTTTCTCTCTTGAAAAGTGTATCCTTTTTGGCCTTACTGATATATTCAAGGCTAAAGAAGTTGCTTGGCATCTTCATTACTTTTCTGAATATTTTTCACCTTGCTCTTACTCTGACATGTTTCATTCTACAATAACCACAGATTCTTAACATATACTTTTAAAAGCTTAATTTACATAGGTTCTCTTCAACTAAAAACAGATATGTGTCCTTTACCGTATTCCAATACATCTTGCACATACAATGCTTTGAAAAGAGTAGAAAGTTTGCACTTTTATATTCTAATATTTAATGATCATAGGTGTTATTGTTTGGATGTGAAGGAACCCCCCAAAGCTCAAGTGTGAGACAATGCAAGAAGGTTCAGAGAAAATATGATTGGGTTGGGAGAGCATTAAGCAAGCAGTGATTTAATCCTCTGATAGGGATTAAGTGAGTGGTAAATAAAGTGGTAAGTGTGGCTGGAGGAGATGGGAATTGGGGTGTGACTTTGTGGTATATATTTGTATCTTGTGGGTGGACTTTGTCTCTGCTTCCTCATCATGTGAGCCAAGTGCCTTTGCCACACTCCTCTGCCATAATGTCCTGCCTCACCTTGAGCCCCAATAAATGGAGGCTGCCTTCTATGGACTAAGACCCATGAAACCGTGAGCCCCAAATAAACTATTCCTCTTCTACACTTGTTCTGGTTTGTACTTTAAGTCACAGCAGCAAAAAAGCTGACTATAACAACAAGTATACCCCAAAAGCTTATAAGGGAAAGTATTATGTATTAGGTTTCTCAACAGATCTGCCTATATACACTCCATTTTGTACTGGTCTTAATAATCTAGGGTATAGCAGGATTTGAACCAAGTCTCCTAGGACCAGAGTTCACAGACTGTTAGGATGAGGGGTTAGCCTTAGGTTTTCACAAGCTAGTCTGGGGGCAATGAATGTTTCCCATAGATAAATATAGTCCAAAAAAACTTTTTGCCCTATTATGAGCTGATGAATGATACAAATATTTTCAAATATGTTGCTAATCTTATTCTCTGTTCATATCCACACTGTTTATCTTGACTTGAAAGTTTTATGAGGTTCCAGTTTTAGGCTTCCCTAAAACAAAGACTGGCAGTAATGCTAAATCTTATCATGTTTTATTATAGTTCAGTTAGGCAGAAAAATGGTCATAAGGGACTAAAAATAAGAAGAATTCATATCTTAGAAAGCTACTATGAATAGGATTCCTAACCTGAAGGCCCAGAATGGAAAAGTCAAACCTAAGTAAGTTTGTATAGTTTGTGTATGCATGTGGAAGAAAGAGGAAGAAGAAGAGAGGGTGGGGGAAGATTAAGAGACAAAATTTCAAGGGGTCAGTGTAGAGAAGTATGCTTCAAATAGACTTGATCTATAGGTTAATACTGAGAGTACAATTAGTTATAGACATAACTGCAGTCATGAACCTCATTTTCTTACTAGTTAAGCAAATTGTTCAAAAACACAAAACATATTTTATGCGCTAGAAAAAAATTGCAAAAGTTAATAAACTTAGAATTTGTGTCTATTAAGAAATATAGTCATATACAAACACTTCATGTTTCAAAAAATATAGAGAAAATAGGATCTGAAGTATATAAAGATAATTTTAAAAATGTAGAAATCAGTGATTAAAATAAGATGACTTTGTGAATCAAATAAAAACAGCATTATATCTCACTCTTTGTCTCTCTCATATATTCATAACCTGTGCTTTCTGATACAGACAAAAGCTAGTATAGTTGTCAAAATATCAACAATAACTTTAAAGCCAAGAAATAATATGTTTCATTCATTCTAAGAAAATAAATTATTATATTTAAAAATATAGTAAAGCCATGTGCAGTGGTGTATATCTGTGATCCCAGAAACTTGGAAGGAGAGGAACAGGAGAATCACAAGTTCAAGGCCATCCTCAGTGCTTTAGTGAGGTCCTAGCAACTTAGTGAGAACCTATTTCAAAATAGAACATAAAAAGAACAATTAAAAAATGACAAAAATAAAAGCTGAGGGGATATATAGCTCAGTGGTAAAGAAACTCTGGGTTCAATCCCCAGTAACACCCTCCAAAAAAAGTACAAGTTTAATGAAAGAATGGATTAAATTCTCTTCATTTGATTGCTGAGGTAATTAAAGCTGGGATGTTGAGTAACTTATCAACTCACATAGTTAGTGACTAGTGTAAGATATGAATTAGTCTTCTGTTGTTCTGGAATAAGAGTAACAAAGTGGTCGATCTGAGCAATTCAGTGAGAAAACAAGCTCTAGCTGCCATTCAAATGTTTTAAAAGAATGAAGGCAGGTCAGTAAATACACTTTGCTGAAACCCTTCCAATTATTGATCACTACATTAAAAATGACTTCAAAATGAAATGTCATGAAACCATTGAACATTTTCCTTTGCTCACTCTTTTATAAGTCAGAAGATCAGGAAGTGCTCATGTGGGTGGTCACCTGTGTTCCATTTGGCATCAACTGGGGTCAGCTGATGATGGAAGATCAACTTCTGAGAAGGCATTTTCATTTTATGTCTAGCACCTTAGTTATTCCTGGCTTTAATATCACTAATGTGTCCTCCCATCCTCTAGGTCTCTGCACTTAAGCTTGGGTGTGGGTAGCTACACTTATTATATGGTGACTACTTTACAACAGCCAAGAAACAGACACTTCCAAGCCAGGTAAGAGTTGTGTCCAGCACTGTCACAGTGTCAGTTCTGCATATTCTACAAGTCCAATAATCATGGGGCCATGAGATTCAAGTAAGTATAAAAAATAACCTCTATCTTTTGATGGGAGAATTGTAAGGACTTATTCACAGATGGAGATATTGTTGTGGCCAACTTTAGAAGACAAGCTGTCACAGATGTCAATCTCTGAAATTCCAAATTGCTTTAATTCTAGCTTCTTCAGACATTTAATATATTTGCTATCCACAAAAGGACTTCAGCTTCTGATTTTCCACAAAAGCTTATATAAAACCTACTATTAAAAACATCCACTCCTAATTTTAAATACTAACTATGGTTGGAAAAATCAACTTTGAAAATATAAATGATAAAATATGAACAAAATTCTAAAAAAGTTAAAAACACATAAAAAAAAACAACATTAAACAATTATAACATGAAAAATTAACAAATTATTAGAATTTTAAAATATACAGTTTTGGATATAGGGATAACTACAGATTAAGAATTATAATTAGAAAGACCAAGAATTTTGTATTATAACTGGTACTACTAGATATTTGAACTTGAATATAGTGTCAGACTTTAATATGATGAGGCCCCATAAAGGAGATAGTACATATAAAGTTCTCAGAGAGTGTCTAGCACAAAGTTAAGATAGGGCACAACAAATTCTAGTTATATTTACTTGTTTACTTGGAGGATGGTCTGATACTTTTCAGTTGTTATGCAATATTTTATATTTGTATATATAAACTTGTATCACCTAATCTTTTTTTATTTGTTCTAATTAGTTATACGTGACAGTGAAATGCATTTTGACACATCAACATAAATGGAGTATAATTTCTCATTCTTCTGGTTGTACATAATGTAGAATCACATGGGCTGTGTAGTTATACATGTACATTGGGTAATAATGTCAGATTCATTCTACGTGCCCCTTCCTTCATTCCTCTCTACCTAATACAGAGTAATTATCTTCTTCTCCCCAGTTGTGAATTAGTATCTCATATCAGAGAAAGCATACAGCCTTTGGGATTTTTGGTCTTCAACAACCAGCAAGCCAGTTCTACAATTCTTTAAGTAGAAGTACTGGATTTTAACTTTAATGTCTACCTTTGTACTCATCTTACCCCTTATATTTCATTGGGATCAATATTAGTACTGAGAACCAGACTTACATCTTGTCTGTCCTAGCAAGGAAGGCCTAGCATCTCAAATTAACTCACGTGGTTATATTGAAAGTTGTACTTGTGTAAGGCATCAACAGAAAATATTATGAAGTTTACAAGAAAATATAACATAATATTAGCAAGAGTAACACCATATTGAGTTTGTATAATAGCTATAATGCAAGACGCACAATTTTTATAATCCCCAGTCTTTACTTCAAACTTCAGTTTGAAGAAAACACAGCACGGTGGAATGATCTTCTAAACCTTATATTTAAAAGATTTGTATACTTGAAAGATATAAATACATCTAGTATACCAAGAAACAAGTAACAGCTCTACAATAACACTGATGTTCTTGTATTAACCAAGTTTAGATTTTAAAGAAAAATTCAGAATCTGTAGTGTAGTGTAATCCTCTAAACTAACAGTTGTTTTTTTTTTTTTAACCAGAGTTGTACAAAATAAAAATCCTTAAGACTAGTTTCTCTGAATAATAAAATTTAATACAATAAATTGCCTTGATAGATAAGAGAATATTAATGTTTTAAGAAATCCTTGTTACTTTGAAAAATAGAAAATTAAACTTGGGATAATATCATTTCATAATATTGGACCATAGTAAACAGCCTTAAGTAACTTTAACCGATTGTGCTAATTGTATATAACCAATTTAGTTCCACACAAACTTTTTGAAATTTACCCTTCACAGATGTTCTGCAATTTGGACATTCTACAACATTTCACTTTACCAAAAAAAAAAATTTGCTTATCCAGAAACATTTGTGTTTTTCTTTTACTTTCCATACTAAGATATATTTCCATACTTAAAACCTTCTTATGTCTCTTCCCTAGTTGTTGACCCCTTTTTAAATTCATATTCTGAAACAATGTTTATGAAATTTCTGAATTTAGACAAATTTCCTTATGGAATTTAAAAAGTCAAGAGTACTTGATTTTATATTTAGCAGTTGCTGTTTTAGCACTATAACTTTCCAAATTAATCAGATGTCTCAGCTAAAAAACACATTTGTGACTAATCACATTATTGTTAAATCTATTACTCATTTTTAACTATAAAAACCAAGGTATCTCTTCCTTGTTGAAGAAAAATCCTAGAAGCAATGGATACTACATTCTAGACATTTTATTGAAACCAACAGTTTGTTAATTGTCTGACCACATAGGAAAACTTGTAAGTTAAATCATTTTTTTTCTTACTCACAAATGGACACAATACTTTTATTTTATTTGTTTCTATCTTTACGTTGTGCCAGGAATCTAATCCAGGGCCTCACGCATGCTAGGCAAGCACTCTACCACTGAGCCACAACTTCAGCCCCGTGAGTTTTAAAGACATCTTTTCTCTCATCAGTTCACCTAATTTAACTTGAACTTTTTTTAAGCCATGTGAACTAAAAGGTATTTGGATCCATTTTTCTTTTAAATTTTGATTTATGAGCACTCATTTATCTATATTCCAATTTTGATACCACCTACATGATACATGTACACACACATATGTAGACCAAACAATATAATACACAGGTGTGCACACATACATAAAACAGACAGGAAACAGAGATCTTGTAGCTTTTTGTAGGAGATCTTCACAGGTAGGAGATAATACTACAGATGTTTATTAAAGCTTCTATTAGATTTAACCTGTTAGAAATTAAAACCCTATCAGTCTTTTATATTAGGACTTAAATTTAGGGCAGGCCTGTACAGTTGGAAATGCCAGGCATAAACTCCGACAGCTATGGTGGACGCTGAAATCAAGGGTTCAGGTGATCATTTGTCCTCAATGGCTATCAGATTTATTCCCAACATTACTATGTGTAGGAGGGGGTAGGGGAAGGTTGCTCACAGAAGTCACTGGAAGAAGCCAGAGACCCCATCGAGAACCCTCTGATATCACACTTGTCATCATGGTACTCTGGGTACCAACCCAGAAGAGCTGTCTGGTGGCTCTCATTTGTTTGAGAACAGGCAAGCGAGCCATGACCCTCTCAAATGTTTTCTTACCCTCACCTCAACCACCAGCCAGAAATGTCTGTTTTTTCCCCAAGTCTTTTGGCTTTTTTTTTTTTTTTTTTTTTGTTTGGTACCAGGGATTGAACTCAGGGGCACTCGACCACTGGGCCACATCTCCAGCCCTTTTTTGTATTTTATTAGAGACAGGGTCTCACTGAGTTGCTAAGTGCCTCACCATTGCTGAGGCTGGCTTTGAACTCGCGATCCTCCTATCTCAACCTCCCAAGTGCTGGGATTTTGTCTTCCTTTAATGTGACAGCACTGGTCACTTTGAGTGGAATATATTTCGCCTTCCCATGAGTCTCCCATGCAAGCTGTCAGGTTTCTTACAAAGAGCTAGAAGGGAAAATGGACAGTGATAGTAAAGAGGTAGGGAAGTGGAAAGAGAGGGTCTGGAGAAGGAAGAAGGATATATAGTTAGAAGCACAGAGATATAGAGTGTCTGACATATTTAGGAAACTGTGGGTGGCTGGTAATGCTAGTGACATTTGGTGGAGTGTCTGCAGTATTTCTTTAGCCTAGGTATTTAAATCTGTTCTTAAGGTGTGTGAGTGCTATCTCAGGTGAGCCAGGCATCATGGGGAATTGTGGGTTACCCCAGACTAGAACTGAGTCTGGCTCTGATTTCAGCTGCCAAGGTCTGGCCCAGGATGGAGAGTCAGCATTTCCAGTGGCCACGGATATTCTCTGTCTTCTCACTATCTACAGCCTCATTTTCAAGAATATATTGGACCTGGGCATCTTCCATAGAGGTAAGGCCTCAGAACCTGGGAGATTGAGGTGCAATGCCAAGGGCTTTGGCTTATGGGGTGATTTCTACAGCCCTATACCCACCTATGGACTCAGGATCCCTTCTCTCTGTGTCATCATTAATTAGACCCTGGCGATTCACTTCCCAAGCCACTGAGGTATGATAAAACAGAATCCTGTAGGTTTTTCAGTTGCTTTAGAAGTGAGGACTGGGCAGGCTGGCAAGAGAGGCCAACAGGCTCTTACAAACATGCATTTGACACTCCCTCCTTCCCAAGTCACACATGACTCCAGCATTGATCACTATTCCAAAAGTGGTAGCTCCATATAGAGCTCTTCTGGCTGGAACCCTGTTCTCTTTGACTGCTAGTCCATGTGAGTGGTCAGCTTGCTTAACAGGGATCTGGATTCTCCTGCCCACCTCCTCCCCATTCTCTTGTGGCCCAGTGACGCTATAGGACTTCCCCTAGCAGCAGAGGTTGAAATGGCCTCCTGCCACTGTTCAAACCTCTTCCCATGCTAGGCACTGTAAAGCAGGAACTGGAGGCACCCTATATGGCACAAGTGAACAACAAATCTTTCCCAATGCCATAGTGTGCCAAATGTAATTTCCACCACCTTCCTTGAAACCTTCCACTGTGAAAGTTGCAAGATCTGTGTGAAGGTGAGTATTCCTCCTCCCTGTCCACTCTCCAACCCATCTCCAGGCACCTGGCCAGGACAAGCAACTTCCCATCATAAGTGGGCAAGGGGCGGGTATGAGTCCATCTTCCCACACTGTTAAAAATGGCTCTTAGCCACTATTGGTCACTTACATATGTCATTGCCTCTGTGTCTGCACCTGTCCTGAGAGGCTGGCCTTGCTGGCACAGGTGCTGATATGTAATGGGCATCCCATCTGTGCTGACCAGGTTGAGTCAGGGGTACAAAAGCCAGTGACTGTCCATCCCCTGGGTTGCTGATACTATATACCCAGAGATTTAGGCCAGCTTCTGCCTAAAGCTCTGGGGATCTTTGTCCACTTCTGGGTGTAAATGTTGGAAGTCCTGGGTTCTGAGTGTTCTTCTGTTGTGTGCACACCCTGCACAAGTTTTCAAGTGCACAAGGCTGGCTGGGCAAGGGTGTTTCTTTTATCTTTATCCAATATCTGAGAAAATAGAGGTCCAGAGTGATTGTATATGCTGCTCCAAGTGACACCAGGCAGTTCTTGTCTCTAAAGATCTCAGTCATGACAGGTGACTTGATAAGCCATGGAGTCCTAACTGTGCTCTATCAATGGAAATGCCAGTTTCTCCCTGGAGGTGGAATCCCATGTATAGGGCCAAGAGGAAGCAGCCTAGAGGGCTGGGTTGGGAGAGGCCTCAGGATTTAGGGGTAACAGAGGCCAGGTTAGATAGACCCTCAGTGCTTCCTCCTCTCAGCTAAGATTTCAAGAACCACTGCAGGTGGGTGAACAACTTTGTGGGGCACCGCAACATCTGGCTCTACATGCTGCTGTTCCTCTCATTGTGCCTCTACCTGGGTGCTGTGCTGGCTAGCTGCGTGGTTTTCATCAGATGCAGGAGGCATATGCCCTTCCTTGACAGAGCCATGATGTATCTACACAGTCCCAAGGGCCCCCAAATGGGAAGAGCTCTGGTGGAGGGGAGGGAGGGGCAGACAGCCAAGGGGCTGGGAAACCAAAGGTGGGGCTGATAGGGGTGGGGCTAAAGGGAGAAGTCAGTCTTTGGTAAAGAGTATGCTTCAAACTTTTGCCCATTTAAAAAACAATGGTTTCAGGAGTTCTCTATACTGGATTGAGATCCACGCTTTGCAAATTTTTTCTTATCATTTCATTTTCTTCATAGCATCTTTCAAAGAGCAGGACTTCTTAGTGTTATTGTTTTTCCAACACTGGGGATTGAATTAGGGGTACTTGACCACTGAGTTTCGTCCTCAGCATTTGCAGTTGTTATTCACTCTACATGGAAAATCATGTCATCTGTGAGGAACAGTTTCATTACTTTCTTTCCAATCTGTGGGTCTTTATTGCTTTTTTCTTTGGGGAATTGAATACAAATGAGAAGAGTGGGCATTATTGCCTCAGGATTTCTTTAGTATGACAACAACTTGTCTAAAGGCTCTTTCAGGAAGACTGGTGGGCAGCATCAATGGGGGAGGGGAAAGCTGCAGACTCAGAGACATCTGAGAAGACAGAGAAGCCTGTGGGCTCATCACTTCCTATCCTTATAGTCACCATTCCACCACAGCCATATTTGGTTCCCCTCCTATCTGTGACTCCTCTGCTTAGCCCTTATTCATCAGCCCGGTGGCCTGCCTGTCTTCTTGTCTCTCCAGCTTCAGTCCATGATTAATTTGCCTGGCAGCATTTTCCCTTCCCCCATCTTGTGGTTCATTAAGCTCCAGGTCAGGCCATAGGCCGTTGCCCTTCCTCCTCTGCTCTGCTCAGAATGAGGCCCTGCAAGTCCAGGATGCCCAGTCTCAAGGGACCTAAATGTGGTCTGCACTCTGGGATTCAAAAGACCTGGCTCCTTTCCATTATTTGCAGTGCCTTAAATAGGCACTGACTCCAAGCTCCAAATTTTAGTCCCTCCCTACTCCATTCCCTGACTGTAGCTCCTCCTAGAGACACTTAGTTGGTGGTTGATAGCAAGGACTTTAAAGGAAGACCACATAAGTCCAAATCACAGCTCTAGAACTGACCAGGAGGGAGATCATATGTGGATTGAATTAATTGTATTTATTATGTCACATCATAACAGAAATAAAGGCCATGTTCAAAGGAGAAGTAGAGTTCTTTGCAAGTAATACTGATCTTGACTTTTTTACTTTAATCTGGTATCATTAGGAAAAGGTCAGACTTTTACCTAGAACTTTTGTGTCAACTAGTAAGTAAGTTACATTTTAGAAAAACAAAAGATGTCAAAAATAATGCTTTTCACATATTCCATGTCTGCTGGCTTTATATCCCCTTGTTTGTTGATAGGCAGTTCATTGGAAAAAGTATCTTAAACAATGAATGATTTATTTTAATACAGATTTATGGATATAGTTTTTTTTGGGGGGTGGAGGGATTACCATGGATTGAACTCAGAGGCACTCAACCACTGAGCCACATCCCCAGCCTTATTTTGTATTTTATTTAGAGACAAGATCTCACTAAGTTGCTTAGCACCTCAATAAATTGCTGAGGCTGGCTTTGAACTCGAGATCCTTCTGCCTCAGCCTCCTAAGCCACTGAGATTACAGGGGTGTGCTACAACACCAGGCCACCATTACATTTTAATAACTTTATTGAAGTATAATTTGCATGCCATAAAATATAATAATTGATAATTAATTATCAATTCAGTTTTCTTAAATATATTTTTAATATTTCATTATGATTATAGAGTTAATAGCTGAGTCTTATATAACTTATTATTTCTATTATGCTTACTGTCATTTTCCTAAAGATGTAATTCTATTTAAAATGAAATCAGTTTAAGACATTTCACTTGCTCCTCTTTTATATTATTTTTCCTTTTTTCACATAAAGTTTTCTTTCATGAATTGTTATCATTATTTTCTCTTTCATATTCAGGTAAGAATGCCATCACTTCTAGAACACCAGCAGTAAGTTAATATTTGATTTCTTATAGTTCTTGTTCTAATTTAGGTTAATAAAAAAAATCTGTTTTTATTTTGCTTTCTAAAATAAATTCAGCCATCAGAGGTAAATAAATATTTAATATATTGCTAAATAGTACTCAAGAATATTTATCATATACATTTATTTCATGTTTACTTTTCCATATTCAATAAAATTACCTTTACTTTTTAGTTAATTATATTAGAACCAGTGAGGTCTAATCATTTAAAAATTAGCTATTGGAAAAATAACTTCTTAACGTATGTTTTAAAAAAGAAAGATGATCACATTTTAACCTTTTCATTTTACTGGCTTGTCTTGCTTTGCTCATGTGATGAATGCAGCTGAAAACCAAGGGGTCAGAAACATTAGCAGTAATAACAGAGGAAGATGATGGTGATGATGAGGCTGCACCTCCTGTCATTGCCCCAGGACCAGATCATACAAAATCAGTAAGTGACTGACTAATGATCTGGTCTGTGTATTGTCACGAAGTTATAAGGGGTTGGGGTCTTTAGCCCCCCTGTACCCAGGATGGACCTCTTTTGTTCAGCAAAAGAGGCCAGAGAGGCCTACCCCAACAGAGAGACTAGATTGGGAAAGCGAAGGCCACCGGAACTCCCTCCCCTGCCCTCAAAGGACACAGGAACATACCAGGGAGTCCAGTCAGTCAGTGCTGGAATTCGTTCATTGAAGGGGTGCACAATGCTTTACAGTGGATATCAGCCAATCAGTAGGGCAGTTTCAGTTCTCACAGCCACGCCCCCTGCTTAGCCTAGGTCCAGTAACAGGGCGTGGTAATGTGTCAAGCATCCAGAAAGCCAGGGCTTTTCCATCCCCTTGGCAGACAGTGTAAGGTCCCGACATTTCCCCATTTTGTTTTTTTCAAAATGGGGCTCCCCCATTTTGTTTTCATAAATGGGGTGTCCACCTTACTCAAGAGTGTGCCTGTCTTAGGTTGTTTTTCCTCTCTGGAAAAGTCTTACCTGTCTTTGGCTACCACCCTAGCACTTCAGGTGGACACACCAGGGCCAGCTAGTGGCCAGGGGAAGAACATGGGACAGAACAGTCGCCTTTGGGAAAGCTTTTCAAGTATGGCTGGTTTAGACCTCCACATCCTGTTAAGGACCATGGCCAAGTTTGCAGGGCTTCTGCTCAGCATCGCTGAAGGCAGCATATTATTGGCAGACCACCAAGTTGTACCAATTTGGTCCAGTCATAAAGGAGTTGAACAAGTTTGTTGATAACACAGGGCCCAAAAGTGAACACAAGGAAAATGACAGTCAGGGATTTCACAAAAAGGGAGAAGATTAACCCATTCAGTTCAGTCCAAAGGAAGCCGTCTAGCACAAAGTCCATTCAATTGTCACAGGAATAACACTCTTCTCTCAGGAATAGACATAGTTCCTCTTCTCTTTTCGCAGAGGGTTGAAATACTGACAAAG
The DNA here is from genome assembly GCA_025594165.1 of Tamias sibiricus. Classification (NCBI taxonomy): domain Eukaryota; kingdom Metazoa; phylum Chordata; class Mammalia; order Rodentia; family Sciuridae; genus Tamias; species Tamias sibiricus. The sequence goes on from CM046668.1 coordinate 52,770,636, forward strand.
GAGGAGTCCAAGACAGTGTTCCTGATGAATCTTAGAATAGATGTGATGAGAAATTCAACCATAACAGGACAGGAGATCCATCACTTTTTTTTTTTTTCTTTCTTTCTTCTCATTTCTCTGGAAAAAGGAAAAAAAATCACCCCTCAAGAGCATGTGCTCTTGGGTAGACATTTTGGTTGGATTGGCAGTATTTGAGGTCTCTGGCAGGTACCCAAATAGGGCTTGGCTCTCCAATTGGAAAGACACATCCAAAACCTCTGCCAGCACTTATTAGCGGGTCAGGACCCTGCCAGCACCCAGTTAGTGGGTCCTTCCATCGGACCTCAACCTTTATGTAAGGCGTTTGGCTAGACCAGTGTCTTTGAAATGCAGACAAAGGCTGCTGCTTAGAAAAATTCAAAATATTTAAAGTAAGCATAGCTGTTTTTAACTGATCATGGGGGTTGCTTTCCCCATTTTGTTTTATTAATTGGTCCTTTAGGGTTTTTTTGTGCCTTTTTTTGATGGCTTGTCCTTTTGGGTTATATGGGATCTCTGTGGTATGTTTAATATGCCATCTTTGGAAGAATTTTTGTAATGATTTGCTCACAAAACAGGGTCCATTATCTGTCTTAACCTGTTTCAGCAATCTAAGAATAGCAAAGCATGTAAAAAGTGACTTTCAGCATGTTTGGCCCTTTCGCCAGAATGTGCGCAGTGGCCCAACAAGCATGTGAGCAAGTATCTATGGACATAAATATGTACTTTAATTTTCTAAATGGCACATAGTGGTTTACATCAGTTTGCCAGACAGCGTTAGGCCGTAGATCTCTGGGATTTACCCCAGGGGACTGGAGAGGTGGGACCTGTAAGAAGGGCAAACAGGACTTACATGTTCTTACAATCTTTTTTAAATCTTTTATAGGAACCAAAGGAAATTTATGATGTAGTCTTCTCCAATTTAAATGAGTGAGGTCGTGAAGACCTTGGGCTAACTGAAGGTCTTGTTGATATGGGACTGTAACTGCTAATACACCTGTAGTGGCCAAACGGTCAGCAGCCTGATTTTCTTTAGAGAGGGGCCCAAATAAGCCTTGATGTCCCCTGAGATGTTGGAGGAAAATAGGCCCATTATGCCCCCTTAATAGGGATCTTACTTGGATCATTAAAGGAGTTATAGGATTATTATCTATCTTGATATATGATGTATTTAGAGTAGGTATTAGGTTAATTACATATAAACTATCTGAGAAAAGATTCATAGGCTCTTGGACATGGGTCAAAGCCAATGCAACAGCATATAATTCTTTAAATTGGGCAGAGCCAGTAACTGCTTTAAAGTATTGTGTCCTTTGGCCTGAGGATGGGTGAAAAACTACAACTGCTGACCCTTCTTTTCCTCCATCTGTGAAGACATTTACTGCCTTGGGGAGTGGATTGATGGAAAAAAGGATAGGGGGAGTCCCCTCTAGGTTGGGAAAGGAGGAGGTCCATTTGGTTGACCCGTAATGACAGTCAAGTTTTCCTAAAATCCCTTTTAAAGCATAGGAGACTCTAGGATTGTTTCTCCATATCCACTTAAAGTCTGACAAATGGTAAGGAATCATTAAAACATCTGGGTCTTTTCCATAATGCCTCAATGATGTATCTCTTCCCTTTATTATAAGATCTGTTAATTGATCTAATTGGGAATAAACTCGAGGTGCTCCTCCCACAGAGGAATGTATCCACTGTAAGGGATTACCCATCTGAGTAAGAACAGTTGTAAGGAGCTTAGCACTTGAGAAGATCCATAAATATAGAGATTGCTTTGAGCCGGCGCGGTGGCGCATGCCTGTAATCCCAGCACTTTGGGAGGCTGAGGCAGGAGGATCGCGAGTTCAAAGCCAGCCTCAGCAATGGCGAGGCACTTAGCAACTCAGTGAGACCCTGTCTCTAATAAAAACACAAAAAAGGGCTGGGGATGTGGCCCAGTGGTCAAGTGCCCCTGACTTCAATCCCCAGTACCAAAAGAAAAAAAAAAAAAAAAAGGTTGCTTTGGTTGGTACTGAGCCAATTGGGCTGAATTGAGGGCATCTTGGACTTTTTGTAATATTAACAGATGACCTTCTTCTAGTATAATCACATCAGAGGTGGATTTTCCCCGTAGCAATTCAAGAAGAGATAATAAATCCTCGGTGGAGATATGAAGCCATGGTCTTAACCAGTTTAATTCTCCTAGTAGCTTCTGTAACTTGCCAAGGAATAAGATTTTTGAATGACTAGTTGCAGTTTGAGAGGACAAACGGAGTCTAGGCTAAGTTTTGTCCCCAATATTTTGAAGGGCGCTACAGTTTGGACCTTATCACTGGATATGTGTAATCCTCCTTTTTTTTAGAGCTCTTGAAGGGCCAGATAAGCTGAGCCTAGCTGCTGGACATCAGGGGCTTCCAAGTAATATCATCCATATAAACATATAGGGTGAGCTATGATTTCTCTTCAAATAGTGGGTCTCCAGTATAAAGAGGGGACCAGGAGGATTGGATTGTTGTTGATATATATATATTTTTTAATATATCACCATAAAACTCATTATGGCCAGTGGTAATATGGGCTTTAATTTTTGGACTTACTTAAAATCACCCTTTTATATTGACTACCTAATAGACTTTGACTTTATTTATCAATAATTTCTCACCAGGAGGTGTGAGGGCTGAGAAGTTATCTCCAATAATATAAAATAAAATTTATAAGAGTAAAAACACATTTTAAATCTTTAATGTATTATCTTTATAAGCCTAAGATTACCATATAATTTTAGTTTGGAGAGCACCAACTTCATATAATGATTTTTTAGAGCTTTTACCTTAAGGCTTATATACCTGAAAAATATGAACACATTGTACAAAGAAGAGTAACCTTAAAATCTCTTTTTTAATTTATCAATTTATGAAAGTAACCAATAATGTCATCCAATGGAATTTAAGAAGTTGAGAGTACTATTTTACCATAATTATATTGATGTTTTTATATTAATCAAGTTTAGCTCTTAAAGAAATATCCTTTGCATTTACATCAAAAAAGACAGACATAGAGGACAGGACAAGGCAAAACATTTGTTAACTTTAAATTAAAGCAAGTTTATATTAGAGAAACTTGTGAGTTTTTTTATTTTTATTTTTAAAAGGTACCTTTATTTTATCTAATTAAATTGAACCTTTTAAATCACGTGAATTAAAGGTATTTGGATCCATATTTTAAATTTTTATGAGCGCTCAGCTTCTATTTGTCAATCTTAACACATACATATAAACATATAAGCAGAACACACAACACAATTAAAATCTTATAAAAATCTTGGCTGAGGTCTGGAAAGGCACTTTTTCTAATCTCTGGTACAATCTTTTTGTTATTCTTCACCAAGCTGGGGCCCAAGAGCCCGGGGCTTTGCCTCTGTAAGGCAGGGCATGGTGGCCAGAGTGGGGGGAGGGGAAAACCTCTTGTGATGGAGAATTGAGCAAAGCTGCCCAGGCTTAGGGCTCAGGCAAAGAACGTAGGCCACTGGAAGCTGCCAAGAGGGACTGCATTGCACGGGCAGAAGAAAGCCGGTGCCCCAGCCATAGCGAATTGGCTCGTCTCGCGGGCCGCCCCAGCCATCGCCCCCAGGGAACGCAGCGGGAGCCGGCACCAGCTAGAATGCCACGCGCTGGTCCCGCCGAGCTGCGCTGGCCGCCGGAGTGTCCTGCCATGCCCGTGGTCGCAGGAGATGATGTCAACGGTGCGACCATGGTGTCGCTTTTGTCCACGTTTTTTCCCTCTGGCCTTCCAACATGGCGAATGTGGGTTTCGTCCCCGGCAGTGCGCAAAACGCCTTGGCATCAGCCCGGGGCCCTGCAGGCGGTGCCAACCAAGCAGCCTGAGCCCAAACCACATGGAGGTGGCAGTAGCAGTGGCCATTTTAGGTGCCATTGGCAGCCCGTTGCCAGGCAATGACCAGATGTACCCGTGCGCATTTGACCCCACAGGCGACTCCGGTTTGGATTTCGTTTGCCTCTGACTAAGGGCGGTGGTGCTTTCGCCTTCGCTTCCCCTTGCGCCCTTCCGCGCGCTGGGCTACCCTCGGCGTCCCAGCTGGCAAGGCCCCGTGCGTGCTGCTCGCCAGGCTGGCCAAGACACAAGCCGGGCTATGCAGCGGTACACTTTTTCTTTTCGCTGAACCACGAAACTGCGAGCCCAGGTGATGGCAGCAGCCATGCACACAGGACAAAAGCCCAGGGCCACATGGCAGCAGCAGCAGCCCACTGTCTGTACACCCCTAGAGACCCCATATGGTTACCGCCCACATGGTGCTGCGGAGGGCAGCTGTTCTTTGTTCTTAAGTTTGGGCCCGCTCTGAGTTTTTTTTGCACCCAGGCTGGTGCGCCCTTCAGCGAGCGCGTTTTTCCCGGACATCTTTCCATTCTCCCCCGCCAAGGCACATACAAAAATTGTAGGTTTATTCGCACAGAGGTTCCAGAAAAGGGAGAGGAAGAAAGAGAGAGAAAGTGAACGAGAAAGAGAGAGAGAGATGTATGGTTGCCTCATTTTCTAGAGGATGCCTCCACTTGCAAGGCCCTGTCTGGCTTAAACAATTACCCAATCTGCTGAGAATTTCATGCCCCACATTGGGCACCATTTTGTCATGAAGTTATAAGGGGTTGGGGTCTTTAGCCCCCCTGTACCTGGGATGGACCTCTTTTGTCCAGCAAAAGAGGCCAGAGAGGCCTACCCCAACGGAAAGACTAGATTGGGAAAGCGAAGGCCACCAGAATTCCCTCCCCAGCCCTCAAAGGACATAGGAACATACTGGGGTGTCCAGTCAGTCAGTGCTGGAACTCGTTTATTGAAGGGGTGCAATATGCTTTATAGTGGACATCAGCCAACCAGTAGGGCGGTTTCGGTTCTCACAGCCATGCCTCCTGATTAGCCTAAGTCCGGTAACAGGGCGTGTTAATGTGGCAAGCAGCCAGAAAGCCAGGGCTTTTCCATCCCCTTGGCAGACAGTGTAAGGTCCCGACAGTGTATCTGTGCATGTGTGTGTTTCTAAAAACAGTTGTTTGTTTTTGACTTTCAGTGATAATTTCAAAAAGCCTTCAAGTTTAAAATATTTTAGTAAGAGAAAATTAATTCAAGATTAAATTAAGATTTTTTACATAAAGAGCACTCATCAACAACTACTTTTTTGAAAAATAAAAATGGAATGGCTTCTTTAAAAGTTAGAATACTTTATTCACTGAGTTTCTTCTTTCTATATTTTGCTCTCTTTTCCAGAGAAGTCATCTATTTCTCCATTTTGTCTGTTTCAAAATGTAATTAACTGTTAAATCTAAAACTTGGATCTTTCCTCTTTCCCAGATTATGTATTTTATTTCTCAATTTACATTTCTCTCAAAGCCTCAATGTCATTCAAAGGAGAGTTGAGTGTGAAATTCCTCACCAGCTAAGGGAGAATTTTAATAGTAATGACCTCAGGAGCCAGGAGCCAGGAAGAGAGAACTACTAAAGGGAATTGCAGGGAACTGTGATGTGGTGGCACACAGTGCAGTGCATAGGCAGAACTCCAAGGACTGCCATTGGATCCCAATTTCATGATAGATGGCTGTTTTCTTTATTCCTTATAATTGGCTCTTTGATATGAAAGGGACGGTAGACATTGTATTTGGGTAAAATGTTTTGTGTAAATTAGTAATATTTATCTCAACATCAAGGTTTCTTGTCTTTGCATTTTACCTTTTGTACTAAAAACATTATTTTTAAAGTGTGCTACTTATTTTACTATGTTGTTTTACCTTTTTTTTTTTTTTTTTTGCCTTTACAAATAAATATTTTATTTGTAAATGGACACAATGCCTTTGTTTTATTTATTTATTTTTTCTGTGGTGCTGAGGATCAAACCCAGCACCTCACACACATGGCTAGGCAAGCAGTCTAAAACTGAGCCACACCCCTAGCCCTTGTTATACTATTTCAGATCTGGGCACACATAAATTTTATTCATGGACCTGTGATTTTTTTCTAGTTACACTATTTTTTTTTTTTCATTGTGAATTGAACCCAGGTGCACTTAACCACTGAGCTACATTCCTAGCCCCCCTTTTTTAGTTTTTATTTTGAGAAAGAGTCTCATTATGTTGCTTAGGATCTCATTAAGGTGTTGAGGCTGGATTTGAACTTGGAATCCTCCTATCTCAGCCTCTCAAGCCACTGGGATTACAGGCATGCACCACTGCACCCTGCTGCTAGTTACACTGTTAAATATATTCATGCTATGGCAAAGAAAAATGTTTTACATATTTTTCAGTACTTTTTTTGTCTGAAAATACTGCATTCTTTAGAAAAATAAAAGAGATAACTTAGTTTTGGTTAAAAATTAAGGAACTGAATAGTGTGTCAGTAAGAATGCCTGAAAACATTTTTCCTCAAATCTCAGTATTGAACTATATGTCTACATATTTCCACACAGTCTGTAACTGATGCTATTCCTGCACCTCTTGGTGATTCAAATGCTGAAAATTGTGACAAGTTTTCAGAAAAAAAAAAAAAAAAGAAGAAGAAGACAAATTTGACTGATGAAGAGATTATGGAGAAATTCAGTATGTTATCTACATTTCTCATTATTCATGAATTAACATTTCCTTAAAACATTTGACCCAAGCCTGGGGATATAGCTCAGTAGTAGAGCACTTCTCTGGTGTGTGCAAGGCCTTTTATTTTACCTTATGGCAGAAAGAAAATTGTTTTTTTTTTTAAATAGAAGTAATTGCTTCTATTAAAATGTTGACCTGGGCATGGTGGCACATGGCTATAATCTCAACAATTTCTGAGACTGAGGCAGAGGATTTCAAGTTCAAGATCAGTCTGGGTATCTTGGTGAGACCCTGTCAAAATAAAATATTAAAAGGGTTGGGGATATAGCTCAGGGGTAAAGTGCCCCTGGATTCAACCTCTAGTACCACCCAAAAACAGTGAAGGCAAAGTAATATTCATTTTATTTGTGACTGTATTGGAAACGTATTATGTATTGATAGTGAAATCAGTCCCTTTTGAAGCAGTACTTCTTCTCCTAGGAGACAAATCTAAATATGATGAAAATGGAAACTTCATCAAAGTAGGTTTGTGTATATTTATCCAAACTGACAGCTTTTCAAAATAGAAATGTGTAGTTAGAAAATCTATTCCAAGGAAAAATATGTATTCCTTGTATCTTTTAATTCATTTGCTAACAGTGGCCTGAATCCAGCATTATAAATAATGTAAACAGTTCCAGGAAGGGGGGGTAACAATAATGTCTGAATAAAAGGCTCCAGTAACCATAAAGAACAATGTGACCTAGAAGGTTCAAGTAAATGTACAGTATAGATGGGTGATAATAAGCACTTACATGTTCAGCATTTAATTGTTCTTTATTTCTCAGTACTTTACAATATGAGTCTGCTTTGACTGTGGTATCCCAGAGATATTTATATATAATAGTCCTTCTCTTAGGAGGGCTGCTGCTTTGAAAAACTAAACCAGAATAGTAGTTGTGACTATTCATTTGTGACCTTTAGTTATCACATCCCCTATCTTTATGCGTTAGCTTCTTGGCTTAAACCTTAGTAGCTAACTTGAGATTGAGCACCTACATAAGATTACTTATGGGAGTTTTCTTGATATGTCCCTGTCTTCTTTGATCTTGCATAAGTGAAAATTTAATGTGGCTTTCTTATGTGTTGACTTACTGGTCATAAGAATTGACATTATGATTTTATATCCAACCTCCTAATTTTACCATTTCTTCATCATGACATTGAACATTCCTAAAGTATATACATGATTAGTTCATATTAGAATAATCTCTATGTAGGAGGTGGTTGCCTAAATATATTGAAAGGAGATATAATGAAATAGTTAGAAAAGCCAGTTAGAATTATTCATTTGGCTATCATTTATTTATTATTACTGATAGTAGTTTCATAACTTATCACTAGTGTGTAATACATTCAGTGGAGAAAAAAAGTAAAGTGAGGAATTTCCCATGAATTGCCAGGATTCTGTTTATTTTTGGTCCTGGGGATTGAACACAGAGGTACTTTACCACTGAGCTACACCCCCAGCCCTTTTTATTTTTTGTTTTGAGACAGGGTCTCACTCAGTTTCCAAGACTGGTCTCAAGCTTGTGATTCTTTTGCCTCATCTCCTGAATAATTGGGATTACAGTCACATGCCACCAAACCTTGCTGGAATTGCCATTTCTTCAATGTTTTGTTTGAATCAAATTATTGTTGAAACTTAATGTGTTTGAAAACCACTATTTTAAAATCAGTAGAGTTTGTTAAGAAGGATTAATGATACCAAAATTAATTTGTGTTTAAAATGCTTGATTGAGCTTTTCATGTTGTTTTTGTTTAAAATAGGAACTATTGTGAGCATTGGAGACCCTAAGACAAAATATACAAGATATGAAGAAATTGGACAAGGGTAAATGTTTATGACTGTATTGTCATAATGTTCAGTACTTACTGGATATTCAGCATGAGCTCTCTTTTTCTACCAGACATTGAGCACTCACTGTACCTTAGCAGATTTGTGTAAATACATAATGCAATTGTTAAAAACCCTACTTGTTAGCAAATGACTTTACATCATTACTTCTTCTTGAATGTTATTTCTCATAGATGGCAAAGGATTATTAGATGGAAAAATTGCCCATGACATATTTAAAAGACAATTTTATTGCAGGATGATAGGCCATTAAAGCATTGATTTAGGCCTGGGTATATAGTTCAGTGTAGAGCATTTGCCTAGGATACATGAGGTCTTGGGTTCCATCCCTGGCATTGCAAAAACAAAAGCAAAGCAAAGCAAAGCAAAAGCCCATGCATTTAGTGGGGTGTGGTGGTACACACTTATAATCCCAGCAACTCAACAATTTAGTTAGATCTTAAGATAAAAAGGACTTGGGAGTTAGCTCAGTGGTAAGGCACCCCTGGGTTCAATCCCCACTACTAATAAAATAAGTAAGTATATAAAATGGTTTTGAATGTTATCATTGAGTATTGATCTTTGAGTCTGCCAAAGATTTTGTTCAGTAATTTGTAAAGTATACTAAGCAATGAACATCTTGAATTTTTAATGTTATTTACCTCTAGAAAATGTTCTGTGGATTTAGAAAGAATTAGTAGAATGTAGAATGAGAATTTTTGGAAACTTGCTTATGAATTTCTTTTTAACAACTAAATTCAGTTCAACACTAATTTTAATAATAATAATAATAATTGAAAATCGCCTTAATATTTTGAACATGAAAACAGATGTTATATATTGAATAATCGCTAATGAATAACATACACTCATGAATACAGTTCCCTGCTTAAGAAACAAAGAACTGCAAATAAACTTGAAGATTCCCAGTAAGCCCTTTCCTATGGCATTCTCCCACTACTGAATAATTATATATGTTATATATTGAATAATTAATCACAAATTTAAAAGAATAATACCTATGTATATGGATAGGTATCAGAAATCCAGGTGAATTTATTTATTTATTTATTTACTTGTTTATTTATTTTCAGTACTGGGGAATAGACTTAAGGTGGTTCACCACTGAACTACCTTACCAGTCCCTTCAAAGGACACCGCACCCAGCCAGATGAATTTTAAAAAGCAAATTGCAGAGAAATACATAAACAGAAACTTCATGGTTAAATGTATAGAAAAGTGCATGGAAATGATGTACATCAAATATAGGATAAACAACAAATAAAGGTTGCCCTTTTGTGGTTCATAAGCAGGGAACTATATTCATGAGTGTAGGTTATTCATTCTTTTCTTTATCTACATTTTTTTAGGTTTTGTTTTTAAGATGCTAAATCTAAAGTGTTCTTTGATATTTTTCAACTGTGAGAAGGCCAAAGTCTTTGGATATTATAGATGGCTGTGATTTTGATGTCTTAAGTCTGAATGTGTCGTTCTCCCCCAAGGTTTTCTAGCAGTTTTTACTGCTATTGATATAGCTCTGGATCAAAAGTTAGCAACTTTTTCATACTTCTAGATATTATATTAGCTTTTTGTTTAGAAGTAAAACTAACTAAAACTAAGCATAATCAGTAAGGATGTATTTTTCAAGTTGGATATGTTGTAAGAATTAATCTATATAATTTTATAGCCATTCTCAAATTAGGGGGAACAAAGAAGGAATTATGTCATGAATAAGCAAACATTTTAAAAAAATATTTTTTCAGGTTATAGTGAAAAGTGGATTAATTGCTAACACTGGACTGACCTTAGGTTGGTTAATCAACTTCAAGATAAATTGGAACATATTTAGGGTCCAGGTAGTGTTAAACCCTGTGCATAGTCAGCATGCAATAAAAATACTACTTATTTGTCAGTTATAATCTCACTATGTAATATCATCTGTTACTATAAATTATTAACTGGTTGGTGTTTGTTACTTTCTAAGAGAATTAGGAAAACCATTGATTTGTTTTTCAATTCTGTTTTCATTATAGGTTGCTATTAAAGAGATTAATATACAGAAATATCCACAGGAGGAACTTATCCTTAATGAGCTTTTGGTGATGAAAGAATTAAAGAATCCCAACATAATTCATTTCTTAGGTAAATATGTTTGAGGTTCTTTGAAACATAGGGGTAAAAGTATGGAAATTTGTGGTCTGGTGGTTTGATGGAGGCTAGTCACTATGAAGTGTCAATGCTGAGAAGTAAACTTAAAAGAGAAAGAGAAGAGGTGAAAATAGCATATTCCAAGTCAGAAGGACCTTTTGTTACAAGGATATTAATTGGCTAATGAGAGAAGACAGCTAAATGAAAGACATTGCTGATGGTGTGTATATTCATGCAAATGATGAGAAGCAAAAACATTAAGGAATGATCAGCTGAGATTCATGTCTTAACCCACAGAGGTGACTACACACAATTATTAAATGTTTGGATCAGTTTTTATTTCAAATGCTGTTCTTTGTAGGCAAATTGTACATGTTTATAAAAAGCTCCTATAAGCCAGGGGCAATAATGTAAGCCAGTAATCCCAGAAGCTAGAGAGGCTGAGGCAAGAGTATCATGAGTTCATTCAGCCTCCACAATTTAGCAAGGGCCTAAGCAACTCAGTGAGAGTCTATCTCTAAATAAAATACAAAATAGGGCTGGGAATGTGGCTCAGTGGTTGAATGCCCCTGAGTTCAATCCCTGGTACCCCCCACTCCAGAATAAAAAGCTCTTGTAGTTTAGAAATTGATGTTTTTTTAAAAAAATCAAAAGACAGAATGGAAAATTAAGTATATAATTCAATTTTTTTAAAAAAGAGATTATACATATGAATGAAAGATGACTAGTAAAAAATGATACTAGTGGTTGTATTATAGGGTTACAGGTAATTTTCTTCCATATATAAATTTGTTAAGGATGGGGAACTGGTAATATATTTTGAGATTTTAGCCCTAATTATGGGGTCTTCATTCATGGAAATAAATTTTCAGGTACATTTCCCTGCTTTTCAAAATAATATTTCAAGTCAGCATGGGATACTGGTTAAGATAAGCCATGGGATTTGGAATCATTAGAACTTGACTTCAGATGCTAATTTTCTCATTTATTATGTAATCTTAGATGAGTTACTTAGCCTCTCCAAGCCTCTATCTCTGTATCTGCAAAACAAGACCAAGAATCCCTACATTATAGGCTTATTTTGGTTGGAAAATTCCAAAATATATACCTGTACTACTATTATGGGCAAACAATGACTTCAAAATCATAATATCATAATGACCCTTGGACATTATTTGTTCTTTTACATATTAAATTTCCAGTTTTCTTCTCTACTCTCAAACTTTCAGCTCTGTGGTTTTTATTAATAATAATAAATAAATTATTATTAATATAATAATTTATATTAACATTTGAACTCTTGAACATAGAGTGTCACATATTTTAATAAAATAGAATGTAAGTTTTGTATGTTCTATTTTTAGTTACCTGGTAGGAGACAACTTGTTTGTGGTAACAGAGTACCTTCTTGGTGGGTCACTGACTGATGTTTTAACAGTAACCTGCATGGATGAGGCACAGATTGCTGCTGTGTGCAGAGAGGTGAGTTTGCTTTCTTTGGGATAAAGTAGGATAATATGTGGTTAATAAGAGATAAATAAAAGGAAAGTTTTTCTGCAAGGGAATTTTTATTATACACATTCCCTGCAAGTTATCCCATATTGTTTCATTTCAGATGAGACTTTGAGCCCTTCATGGGTATGATACCTTAGGAATGAGTTATAGGCATATATATATGTTTTATGATTTTTGGGGATTGAATCCAGAGGTGTTCTACCACTGAGCTACATACCCAGCCCTTTTTTAAAAATTATTTTTTTCTATTTATTTATTTATTTATTTATTTATTTATTTATTTTGAGGCAGTCTTAAATGATGCCTAGGCTGGCCTAGAATTTGTGATCCTCCTACTTTTGCCTCTGGTGTAGCTGGGGTTACACAAATACCCAGTTAGGGCCTTTGAAGAATTAAATTCACCAGCAAATCTCGTTAAAGTCATCACAATAACTTATCATCTGCAGGAGCCCTGTTTGGGGAGATAGCTAAGATTGTGGTTGTCTCGGACTCTTTCGGCTGCTGCCGTTCCAGGCTGCAATCCCTTTCCGGCGACAACAATCATCCAGATAGGGCACTTTGGGGAATAAGTGGGGGTGCTATTGAAAACATACCACTCAGCCAGGTGTGGTGGTGCATGCCTGTAATCCCAGGGACTCAGGAGGCTGAGACGGGAGGATTGCAAGTTCAAAGCCAGCCTCAGCAACTTAGAAAGGCCCCAAGCAACTTAATGAGACCCTGTCTCAAAATTAAAAATAAAAAGGGCTGGAGTTGTCGCTCAGAAGTAAAGAGAAGTAAAGTCTCTTCATGCTAAATCCCCATTATCCCTCCTCTTGCACCCACCCCTGCCTCCTGAAAACTGGGAACTAGAACTATCACAGACAAAGCAAAACACATGTCTACCTTTAAGATCAGTAAGTCTGCTTCTAGCTTCATTGAAGGTGAAGACATTGGTCATTTTTAAATATTTTTAAATGAATTTCCAGATATTCTGTTTCCTTTGGTTAGTAGAATTTTCCAAATTGCTTAAGTCTAAGTCAAAAACAAGTGTTCCATCTGTCCGTCTGTAACTTTTTCTATAGAGGAGACTTAGATTAATTATTTGCTTATTTTTATTGAAACTGATACTACTCTGTCCTGATGTCACAGGGATCATTGTCATAAATAACAAAATTATAAAAGTTTATGATGGACTATTGTATAATGCATAGTGAGTTATAAGCTTTGTGTACTACGTAGTGAATTATTTTTATTTAGGTAACATTCTTGAAAATTTTATTCTAAGATGTGTTCCACCTAAGAAGGAAGGAAATAAGAATTTGTTCATAGTTCTGAATACTATATACCTTAACAAAGTAGGTTTGCTCACTTAAAAACTAATCAAAACTTAACAAGAATTTGTCTATTTATACTTAATTTGTTTTCTCATTTTTTTCATAGTTGATATAAAATGAATTTCAGGAGTTGTTCTAACTGCATTCACTTGAGTCTTCTTTTATGTGCCAAAATCTTTAGATTGTGACAAGTTAATTTTTACTTATTTGTACAGTATTTTTCTGTGGCTTTATTCTTTTCAAGAATCTGACTAACTGCCTCGCAAATATGATTACACCATTTACATCAGTTTTTTTCTTTGTATGATAGTAGATTATTTTTAATAAGGATTTTAGTAGTTACAAATAATGATTCTACTCTGATAAGAATAAGAATAAAAACTACTACTGACTTTTCCCAAGTGCATAATTTATTCTTTCAGTTTAGATTAAAAAAAAAATGGGCCAAAGAAATTTTTAAAATATCATCTTATTCTTGTATTTAAAGAAGGGAGGAATTTATTCTTACTTTTTTCTTTTAAATATTTTTAGTTTTAGATGGACACAATAACTTTATTTATTTATTTGTAATTGTGGTGGTTTTCTTTGTACTGTTTGTTTCATGCTGGAGATCAGACCTAGGGCCTTGCGCATGCTAGGCTAGTGCTCTACCACTGAACTCTTCCCATAGCAATATTCTTTCATTGTTTATATCAGGTTGTGCATAGAGTTTGAAAGAAAATCTACCAGAGAAGAAATGAAGAAGACATAGTACATTACATTGACAAACCCCTGAATGCAACCAGACAATCCTCTATCTTACCTGCTTTTCTCAGTAGTTCACATTGATTAGACTTTTGGGTACCTGAGGATTCAAGTGCAAATAACCACAAGTTTATTCTCTGCTATTGAAATAATTTCTAAAGAACTTGTGCTTATTTATCAAGTGCTGTGCACTATTTCGCATTTAAATCTGAAACGGCCTAGAAGTTATATGGATTCACCCATCATTTTATAAGTGAGACCTTTGAAGACAAAGTTTTAAAAATCCATGGCAGAGACTGGGAATGAAGCTTAGTGGTAGACTGTTTGCCTAGCAAACACAGTATCCTCGGCTTGATGCTCAGCACTGGAAAATAAAGTCAGAAAACCAAATCAGTCATGGATGAGCTTGGCATGTGGCAGATGTCTGCAGTTTTAGCAGCTCAGGAAGCTGAGGCAGGCAGGTCATTTCAGACCAGCCTGGGCAACATAGAAAGGCCTTGTCTAAAAAAAAAAAAAAAAAGGGAAAAAAAGGGCTTAATAAAACATTATTTAATGATGTATCTAGATGAGATCAGAATGTGAGAGGGGATCTTCTTACTAATTAAAGTATTATATTTTCATAACTTTGCATATATATGAGAAGATATTTTTCTTTATAAATGTTAAGTGTTGCAGGGTCTTTGGCTGAATACTACAGGCAGTGTTCAGGCTACTACTATTAATATAATGACTTTGTTTGAACTACTGAATGGGACTTTCCAGGACTGTTTCATTGATACCTGTTTTCTTTTGTTCAGTGTGTACAGGCTTTGGAGTTTTCATATGCCACTCATATCATTCACTGGGACATAAAAAGTGACAATGTGCTTTTCAGAATTGAAGGAGCAGTTAGCCGGGCGCGGTGGCGCACGCCTGTAATCCGAGCACTTTGGGAGGCTGAGGCAGGAGGATCACGAGTTCAAAGCCAGCCTCAGCAATGGTGAGGCACTTAGCAACTCAGTGAGACCCTGTCTCTAATAAAAACAAAAAAGGCCTGGGGATGTGACCCAGTGGTTGAGTGCCGCTGAGTTCAATCCCCGGTACCAAAAAAAAAAAAAAAAAAAAAAAAAGAATTGAAGGAGCAGTTAAACTTAGTAACAAGTGAAGAAAAAACATTCATTACTTTTTTTTTTTAACTACACTTTCCTCCATTTTATATTAGAAAACCCTCATCTTTTTATATTTTTGAAAATTAATATATGGAAAGGGAAAGAACCTAGTGGTAAAGATTATGAACTGGGGACTGGATTGGGTTTAAATAACAGACCTGCTAATACTTGCTGAATATTTTGAGCAAGCTAATCTCTTTGTATCTCTTTTCTCATTTATCCACGGAGGGAGATAATAGTACCAATCTCAGGATTTTTTGGAAGATTAAAAATGTAAAGACTAAGAAGCAGTGCCTGGGACTGTCATAGTGTTGATGCTATCTTAAAGAAATCAAGTTCAATTTGTTTCTGCCATCTGTTGCACTGTTTTTTCTCATTGTACTCTTCAGCATTCTCTGAACTTTGTACAGTATAGCCTAATCAGGAGAGGGCTATATGACCCTGACCTCATGGATGACAAGTAAAATATCCCACTTTTCTAATGTTCCTTAGTATGAGACACAGTAGAGTCATGCAAAACATCCTGAACTACTCTCCTCTCTGTCCATAATCTCGGAATTCCTCCCATGCCCTCTGGAGGACTCAAAAAGAGCTATTAAATTACATCCTATAAAGGTTACTCAATCAGATCATCAAAATATAAGATTCTATTTTTAAATGATTTTGTGGGCAAGTTGGAAGTAGATAATCACATTTTTGGTGGAGACTTATGAAAATGTAATGAAACATTTTTGGTTGATGTTTTGTGGTGACTCTGTCACTTACTAGATGAATGATCTTAGGTGAATTAACTAAAAATTTATAAGCCTTGTTTACCATATTTGTAGATAAGAATAATTTTAATAGTAAACATAGCTGGGGCTGGGCTTATTGGGGCATGCCAATAATAATTCCAGTGGTTTGGGAGGCCGAGGCAGGAAGATTGCAAGTTCAAAGCCAGCCTCAGCAACTTAACCAGGCCCTGAGCAACTTAGTGAGACCCTGTCTCTAAATAAAATATTTAAAAAGTCTGGGAATGTGACTCAGTGGTGAAGCACCAAGGTAAATTACCCAGAATCAAGTTTTAAAAATCTACCTATATCATAGGGTTATCATGAGGATTAGATATTTTTACAAGGTACTTGGAATGGTACCTGGCTTTTATAAATACTCATTTTCATTATAAATATTATTTTAACTAAGTTACTTTTTTCAGTATTCACTCCTGTAGAATTACTAAATATATGCAGCACAATTACTAAAAGAATATTCCCTGAAACATGGCAAAGAAACTAAACTGTCTTAAATGTGAAAGAGTAAAGAAATAGTAATTTCATGTATTTGTACACTGTAATATATTATAGTTTTTAAAATGAGACAGATAAATATACTAATATGGAAGGATCTCTGAAATAAACAGTTTACAAAATCTCCTAGTTAGGTAAAACAAACCAAGCAGTTCATAGCTATTATTCATTCTTATGAAAATACAAAATAGTCTAAAACTTACAGACCTGATACCAGTAGTTAAGTAAGTAGTTCAATGGCTTTAACAGTAGAAGGGAAGAAGAGATTGGAAATTCTCATCCTGACATTTCCACAAAATTAGCATCAATTACCCAAGTAGGTTTTCTGTTCCTAAGTTATAGTAGAGACAGGTGGGGTAGATTAATGCTAGTGAGTACCTTGTGAGTACAGTGGCACTCAACTGTGTTCTTTTTTTCAACTTTCTGCTAAGTGTGTTTAGGGATTCTAGCTTCTCTTTATTTGTATATTTAGGGATTCTAGCTTCTCTTTATTTTATCCTAAAATAGTCTCAGCGTTTTGACCTTTTCCTGATTTACTGCATTAAGGTTTGGTATCTAACCTTGGTGATTCCCCCCTCACACCCCCCCCCCCCCGGCTCATTTTTGGACAACTTTTTGAGTTTTACAAAAAATTTTAGGATAAAATGAACAAAATTACTATTCTACCAAAAGCACTATACATTTCAATGCAATCCCAATCAAAATCCCAATATCATTCCTCCAATTAAAGAGAATAAAATCATGACATTTGCAGGTAAATGGATGAAGTTGGAGAGCATAATGCTAAGTGAAGTTAGTCAATCACAAAAATCCAAATGCTGAATGTTTTCTCTGATATATGCAGGCTGATTCACAGTGGGGTTGGGTTAGGGAACATAGGAGGATTAGAGGAACTCTAGAAAGGTCAATGGGGAGGGAGGGGAAGGGAGGAAGATTGCATGAAGGGGATGAAAAGATGGTAGAATGAGAAGGGTATCAGTATTTTCAATGCATGATTGAAGACAAGAATAGTATGAATATTCTTTGTATACAGTGTTATGTTAAAAGGTGCTCTATATATGTAATATGAAATGTAATGAATGCTATTGTTATATATATACAACATTGAATAAAAAAAAAAAAAAAGAAAGAAATAGAAAAAGCAATCATGAAATTCATCTGGAAAAATAAGAGACCCAGAATAGCCAAAGCAATTCTTAGCAAGAAGAATGAAACTGGTGGCATTACTATTCCAGATCTTAAATTTCACTACAAAACAATAGTAATAAAAACAGCATAGTATTGGCACCAAAATAGACCAGTTGACCAATGGTACAGAACAGAAGACACAGAGACTAACCCACACATCTGCAGTTATATTAGACAAAGGTACCAAAAACATACATTGGAGAAAAGACAGCCTCTTCAACAAATGGTGTTGGGAAAACTGGGAATCCTCATGAGAACCTACAGAATTGGAGCAAATCTTTACCACAAGCACATCAGACAGAACATTAACTTCAAGGATATATAAAGCTTTCTAAAACCTTTACACCAAAAAACGAAACAACACAATCAATAAATGGGCTAAGGAACTGAACAGACACTTCTCAGAAGATGATATACAATCAATCAACAAATATATGAAAAATGTTCAACATCTCTGGCAATTAGAGAAATGAAAATCAAAACTACTCTAAGATTTTATCTCATGTCAGTCAGAATGGCAGCTATCAAAAACACAACAATAAATACTGGCAAGGATGTGGGGGAAAGGGCACACTCATACATTGCTGGTGGGACTGCAAAATGGTGCAGCCAATCTGGAAAGCAGTATGGTGATTCCTAGGAAAACTTGGAATGGAACCACCATTTGACCCAGATATCCCACTCCTTGGTCTATACCCAAAGTCTATACCCAAAAGACTTAAAAACAACCTACTACAGGGACACAGCCACATCAATGTTTATAGCAGCATAATTCACAATAGCTAGATTGTGGAAACAACCCCAATGCCCATCAATAGATGAATGGATAGGGAAACTTTGGTATATATACACAATGGAACACTACTCAGTGCTGAAAGAGAATAAAATCATGGAATTCACAGGTAAATGGATGGATTTGGAGAAAATAATGCTAAGTGAAGTTAGCCAATCCCCAAAAAACAAAGGTTGAATGATTCCTTTGCTATGATGATACTGAATTATAATGGTAAAGTGGGGGATGAGAGGAATGAAGGAATGTTAAATAGAAAAAGGGGAGGGTCAGGAGGGGAGGGGGCAAGGAGATAGGAATAATGGCAAAATGAGTTAGATATGAATACACTAAGTACATATATAAAAACACAAATGGTGTGAAAATACTTTATGTAAGACCAGTGACTTGAAATCTGTGTTCTTTATATGTAATATGAAATGAATTGTACTCTGCAAGCATGTATAACAAATTAGAATAAATAATTTAAAAAAAGAAAAAAAAGCCCTCTTAATAGTTTGCATTCTGTTGCAAGAAGAAAAAGCAAAATTGGCAGTATATAATATCATCAAATAATAATCCAGCCTGGATTATTAAATTATTACTATTAAATTATTTTATAAAATAATAAAAGAGCCTAAATAGCCAAAATGGAATTATGGCAACTGAGGTGAACTCTTTTTAAAACCATCCTTAGAAGCTATTAACTCTAGATGTTTTGGTTTTGTTTCTTAGCCAGCTTTAGTTTTTGTGCTCAGATAACCCCAGAACAGAATAAAAGCCCCACCATGGTTGGAACACCTTATTGGATGGCACCAGAAATGGTTACACAGAAAGCTTATGGTCCTACAACTGACATTTGTTCTCTAGGTATCATGGCTTTTAAGATACTCAAAGGAGAGCCTCCATATGCAGGAAAAATCCCTCAAGGTTAAGACCAATTTAACACCAGCTTTAGTGTAAGAAAAATACTTTTCCTTAAAGCATAATTCAAACTTCCTTGTGTTGTTCATTGGCCAAGGATTTTATAATCAAACTTGATAAAACCTAATCTCTGCCTTATTTTGTATCTACAAATCACATTGCCTCTGAGTTAGAGAGCTCAAAGTTTTAGCTGAAGAGTGTAAATTTTTATTAGTTAGCTGTATGGTTTCTTGTTTGGGGTATAAGTAAGAATATACTCACCTTTCTACAAGTTGAAGTACCCTAGTTAGAAGCCTTTTTCTATGCAGTTAGGGTACTTTTCTTACACATTTAAGTACCCGGGATATAGAAATCAGGTTATCCACTTTGAACATCAGCCTCTGAACCCCAAGGTACAGAAAAAAGGAAGAAAATGTCACACCTCTGAGAAAGGTATAGAACTGATAGTGTTCCATGTACACACTATCAATAAGATATAAAGATGCCAACAATGAAGACTAAGTTTCCCAGAGGGTCTTAGTGTCTTTTTCTTCTAGAGCCTATTTCTTGAATATTTGCTATTCTCAAAGAAATCCTAAATAAAATAAACTACTACAAAAGATAAAAAAAATAAAATAAAAAAGAACTGATAGTGTTCAAGCCGATTTTCACACATAGTAGACTTTGAATAAGTAAATATTCTTGCATTTGAGATGAAGAATTTCAACCATCCTCCCATCTCCTTTTATATTACCATATGTAGCTCAACATCATTAGTAAATACAAATGAAAACCACAGGAACCACTTTCCACCTAATTTCAGACAATAATCAGTGCTGGTGAGAATGTAGAAATATTGGAATTGTTGGCCAGGCACAGTGGTGCACACCTGTAATTCAACTTTGTAAAACTCCATCTCAAAATAAAAAAAGGATGTGAATGTAGCTTAGAGGTAGAATACTCCTGAGTTCAATTCCTAGTACTACAAAAAAAAAATCAGAAAAATATTGGAACCCTCATATATTGCCAGTGGGAATATAAAATGTTGCACTGCTTTTGCAACAATTTGACAGTTTCTCAGAAAGTTACTATTGAGTTACCATGTGACCTAGCAATTCCACCACTTGGTGAATATCCAAGGAAATTAAAAGCATGTGTGCATGGAGTTGGAGATGTATCTCAATGGTAGAGTAGCTAAGGCCCTGGGTTCAGTCCACAGCACTACCAAAAGGAAAAAGGCAGCAAAAGCACATGTCCACACAAAACACTCACAAAGTGTTCATAGAAGTATATTTTAGGCTAGCAAAAAGTGGAAACAACCCATTATCTGTCACCTAATGAACATGGGAATATTATTTGACCATAAAAAAGAAGGAAGTACTAATACATTGACCATTGAAAGTATTATACTAAGTAAAAAAGGCTGGGCAACAGAGGGGATTGGATTTGGATATTTCTTTGCTGAATGATTTTTCAAAACCCTCTACTTTCATATATTTATTTAGCTAATATTGAGTTTAATACCTGCCTTTTGCTAGGCAGTGTTTAAGTCACTGCCTAGACAACCAACAAAAATTCCTACTCTGGTAGAACCTACATTCTAGCGAAAGGAAAGAAACAATAAGGTAAATCAGAATAATACATTAAGCAATGGACTCTTTAAGTGCTGCACTGGCAAGAAAAGAGTCAGGAGTTCACTCTTAAGAGGGTATTTTGGAGTAGTTGACATTTGAACACAGGATGTAAGTAATGCTTACTTTCCTAGGGAAAGGCATTCCAATCAGAAGAAACAGCAATTACCAAAACACTGAAGCAGGAATGTTCCAGGGGCATTCAAAGATCCTGAAGGATTTTAGCAGACTTAGAGTGCATTGAGCAAACAACAGGCAATAAGGTGGTCAGTGAAATGAGGCCCTGAGTAGTGCTTTGTGGGGATTCTGAATTTTTATCTAAGATGGGGATTTTGGCTTTTACTCTAAGATTGGGAACCTATTGGAAAGCTTTGAGCAGAGGCATAAAATGGTCTTACTTAAATTTTAAGAGGCACATTTTGGTCATTTTGTTAAGAAGAGATTCTCAAGGAAGGCAAAGTTAGAAGCAGGAAGAACAATTAGAAGCTGTTGCAATAATTCCGGCAAAAAATGACACTAATGTGGACCCAGATGGTATCAGTGGAGGTGATAAAATAAAATAGTTATATTCTGGATGTATTTTGAAAGGAGAATCTATGTAAAAGAAAAGTTGAAGATAATTACAAGTGTTTAGCTTAAGCAATGGGAATGATAAAGTTTATCTTAGTTGCAATGGGAAAGACAGCAGTAAGAGTGAGAGGTTGGGATGGTAGGTGGAAGTTCAGTTGACAACATTTTAACATGTTTTAGGCATTTTAAGGTTAAGACACCTAGTAAGATTTTAAGTGGAAATGTTGATGAGGCTGTTGGGTATGCAAGTCTAGAACCCTGGTTCGAGATATAAAATTGAGGCTCCTTAGCTACAGATGTTTTCTAAAGCTATAATGCAAGATGAGGTCATAAGGTTAAGTGGGCATAGACTTGAGAAAATTCAGCTGGTACCCTGACACAGTCCATAACTAAGAGTTGATGAGGCAGACTAGCAAGGAGACAAAGAAGGAACGGCAGGAAAGATAGGTAAAACTAGATAAAGATACACCCTGATATCTACTTGCAAAAAGTGAGGAGAGATCAGCCTGGCAGAAACTACAGTTATTTCAATTAATATGAAGACTAAGACTTGATCAATTAAGATGTAATGTTAGTAAAAACTTGATGAATAGGGACATCTGCTTTCTGTCAAAATGAAGTAAGAGGGACCAGATTAACCCTCCTTGCCTGAAACAACCCAAGAAACTAGATTATATGAAACAGTGGTTTTAAAGACACCACATCAATGAATGTAAAACAGTGATGTCTGAAAGTGAGTAACAACCGAAGTGAACCATACAACTGCCCCAGTTTCCAGGCCATGTACAGAGAGGGATGACCCAGATGGGACATTGCTGGATAAGCTGTAAAAGGAGAAAAGATTAAGACTCTCAAGATCTTTGGAGGGGCCCTCATTAAGCATTCAACAGAAATTGGTGCGAAGAGCCAATGTAAAGACTAAGATATAATTATCTGACAAGATTGGGAAGAACTGGGCTGAGGTATAGTTCAGTGGTAGAGTGCTTGCCTAGAGTGTGCAAGGCCCTCAGTTCAATCTCCATTGCTAGGAACAAACACTGGGGCTGGGTGTGATGGTGCACACCCGTAGTCACAGCTAGTTAGAAGGCTGAGGATCACTTGTGCTCAAGTCTGAGGAACATAGTGAACACCCTCCAGCTAAGAAAAACAAGATTGGAAAGAGCAGTGTGTGTCACGTGTGTAAGCTTGGGAGTAATGCCTGTTTCTCTCAGCCACCATGGAGAACCTTATCACTCACAAGATGTTGAGTATAAGACGCATAAGAGTCTTAGCTCAATGATGGGAAATAATTACTCTTAAATTGAACACTGCTTCAGTTCCCCTAACAAATCTTACAAAAAAGACTGAAATAGCCTAAGAATATTTGCAGGGCCACAATAATAACCATGGTTATACTCAGGACCTGAGAAGAGGCTTCTCTTCAGCATCCTCTGCTGTGGATCTGGTTGGACACAGTGAAAACAGTCAAGTCCCAAGTGTCATCAACTATCAGCAGATCCAGAAGGTGATCAAAGGTGGGATGTTCATCCACAAGCTTGACACTGTCCATTCCCAGGCTCAATCTGGAAAAACAAACACCACTCAGCCTGCGTGAAGCAGAGTCAGATGGGCATACGTTAGAAAAGGTAAACCGGATGAGAAGAGTGAGGGTTGTGCAACAGCTGCTCAGAAGTTATCACAAATATAAGAAGAGTGACACTTGTACCAGAGCCTGTACCTGAAGATAAAGGAACATGGCCCAAAACAAAGCAGATTCTCATGAAACATACCCACAAGATGAAGGCAGACAAGACCTGTGAGAATCTTGACTGACCTGGCTGAGATTTATGAGTCTGAAACCAGGGAAGACCACAAGCTTTGTGAAGAGCACCTCCAGGTCAAGAAAGACTGTGCGAGGATGTAGACCCAGAAACAAAGCTCTACCTCCTGTGTAGTGTCCGTAGTTACAAAGATCAGTCATTGAAATAAAAGAAACCTTTATCTGCCTGGGAAAAGTAAGAGAATATTGATAGGAATCCAGATGTGGTGAGAACCCAACAAGTACCCAGATATCCAATAAAAATTTTACCAGACAGACAAAAGGGAGGAAAACATAATCCATCATGAGGAGAAAAGTAATCATCTGAAACCAGCATAGAACTATCACAGATAAAAGAATTGGCACAGAAGAATTAGTCATTAAAATAATTTTTATAATTGTGCTCCATGTATTAAAACGTCAGACATATTTTTAAAAGACCAAAATTAAACTTAGTCAAGGGTTTTGGTCTGGATATGAAGTATCCCAGAAAAGCTCCTGTGTTAATGCAAAAATATTTGTAAATGAAATGATAGGATTGTTGCAGCCATAACGCAATCAGTCTATCCTAGTTTGAATGGCCTAGGTGGAAACTGTAGAGTATGGCTTTGTGAGATGGGTCACTGGAGGCTGCCCTCAAGGTGTATGTTTTCCCTGTACCCCTTTTTACCTTTCTCCCTCGCTGTGCTTTCTGGCCACCTTGAGCAGAGCAGCACTCCTCCATCATGCCCTTCTGCCATGATGTTCTGCTTCACCTTGATCCAAGAGCAATGCAATCAGTGCACCATGGACTAAACCTCTGAAACGGTGAGCCAAAATACCTGTTGCTCTAAGTTTTTCTTGTCAGGTGTTTTGTTCACAGTGACACAAAACTGACTAACACATTATGGAAACCATAACATATGAGGTTGGATTAATGGTAGATTATTATTATTATAAAAATAGAAACTAGCCACAGTAAAACATAAAGATAGAAGTGAAAAAGATTTAATGAAATAGAATCAGTGAGCTGTGTGACAGTTTCAAGTGTTTTAATAATGTGTAATGAAGTTCTGAAAGAAAAAATCAACCCAGAAATCTGTCTTTCAAAAACTAAATAACAGCTTTCTCAAACACGTTACAGTTGAAAGTACTTCTAACTATATGGGCAAATATATAACTGAGACTTGATCAATTTAGATGTAATATTAGTAAAAACTTGATGAAAAGGGGACATCTGCTTTCTGTCAAAATGAAGTAAGAGGGACCAAATTAACCTCCTTGCCTGAAACAACCCCCCAAAACTAGATTTTGTGAAACAGTGGTTTTCAAGACACTGTGTCAGACAACGAATGAAAACAGTGATGTCTGAAAGTGAGTTACATCTAAAATGAACCCTACGACTGCCCCCATTTCCAAACCATGTACAGAGAGGGATGACCCAGTTGGGACATTGCTGGATAAGCTGTGAAAGGAGAAAAGATTAAGAATCTCAAGATCTGTGGAGACCCCCCCCCTCCTTAAGTATTCAACAGAGATTGGTGTGAAGAGCCAATGTAAAGACTAAGATATAATTATCTGACAAGATTAGGAAGAACTCAGTGGTACAGTGTTTGCCTAGCGTGCACAAGGCCCTCAGTTCAATCTCCATCACTAGGAACAAACACTGGGGCCAGGTGTGATGGTACACACCAATAGTCCCAGCTAGCTGGAAGCTGAGGATCACTTGTGCTCAAGTCTGGGTAAAATAGTGACACCCCCCAGCTGAAAAAAACAAGATTGGAAAGCAGTACCTGTAACATGTATAAGCTGGGGAGTATTACCTTTTCCTCTCAGCCACTGTGGAAAACCTTATCACTCACAAGATACTTAGTATAAGACTCATAAGAGTCTTGTCTCAATGATGGGAAATAATAATTACCTTTAAATTAAACATTTCTTCAGGTCCCCAAACAAATTTACAAATAAGACTGAAATAGTTATAGGTCCACAAGCACAACCATGGTTATACTCATACTTCAGAAGAGGCTTGTCTCCAGCATTTTTTGCTGTGGATCTGATTGGACCCAGGTTCAATTTGAAAAAACACCATGGCCTGCAGAAAGGGAAGTCATATGGGCATAGGTTAGAAAAGGTAACCTGGATGAGAAGGGTGAGAATTCTGCACCAGCTGCTCACAAGATACCATGAATCTAAGATCGCCACTTGTACCAGAGCCTGTACCTGAAGCTAAAGAGCATGGAAAAAACAAAGCACATTCTCATGAAACATATACACAACCTGAAGGAAGACAAGACTAATGAGAATCTCAACTGACCTGGCTGATGTCCATGGGTTTGAAACCAGGGAATGGCCAAGAAAGGAGTAGGGGATCATCAAGACTGTTCAAAGGGGGCTGGGGTTGTGGCTCAGCGGCAGAGTGCTCGCCTCTGACGTGCGCGGCCCGGGTTCGATCCTCAGCACCACGTAAACATAAATGCATTGCATTGTGTAAAACTAAAGTAAATAAATAAATATTAAAAAAAAGACTGTTCAAAGATGAAGAGACCCCAAAATAAAGCTCTTTCTCCTGTGTGGTGTTCATACTTATATAGATCCATCAATGAAATAAAAGAAGCCTTTATCTGCCTGTGAAAAAGTAAGAGAATATTTATAGGAATCCAGAAGTGGCCAGAACCCAACAAACACCCAGACATAAACTCAGCATTTTAACAGACAGGCAAAGACTGGGGCGGGCAGGAAAGCATAGTCAATCACGAGGAGAAAATATTCAGCTGAAACCAACCTAGAAATGACACAGATAAAGGAATTAACACAAAAGGTCATCAAAATAATTTTTATAATCATGTTCCAGGCATTAAAAAGTCAGACAATTGAAAGGAATATTTTTAAAGGACCCAAATTAAACTTATTCATGTGTTGTGGTTTGGATATGAAGTGTCCCTGAGAAGCTCCCGTGTTAATTTAGGAATATTTGTAAGTGAAATGATAGGATTGTGACAGTTGTAACCCAATCAGTGTATACTAGTTTGAATGGACTAGGTGGAAACTGTAGAAGTGTGTCTGGACAAGATGGGTCACTGGAGGCTGCCCTAGAAGCATTTGTTTTCCCCATACTCCTTTTTCCCTTTCTCCCTCTCTGTGCTTTCTAGCCACCTTGAGCAGAGCAGAACTCCTGCATCATGCCCTTCTCCATGATGATCTGCTTCACACTGAGCCCAGAGCAATGCAATCGGTGTACCATGGACTAAAATACCTGTTCCTCTAAGTTTTGTTGGGCAGGTATTTTGTTCACATTAACACAAAATTGACTAACACATTATGGAAATTACAACATCTGAGGTTGGATTAATGGTAGATTATTATAGAAATAGGAAACTATCCATGGTGAAACATAAAGATAGTAGTGAAAAAAAAATTAATGAAATAGAATCAGTGAGCTCTGAGACAATTTCAAGTGTTTTAATAATGTGTAATGAAGTTATTAAAGAAAAAATCAAGCCAGAAATCTATATTTCAAATGCTAAATAAGAGCTTTCTCAAACACATTGCAGTTGAAAGTACTTCTAACTATATGGGTAAATATATGAATTTTTGTTATATAAATATTTTTTAAAGATAAAACTGTTCCAAAAATAAATAATAACAGTGGAGGCAAGAGATATGCATATGTAAAATGACAACAGAAACAGCAGGGCCAAGGGGAAGAATTCTAAGATTCTTGTCCTATGTAACATGGTGTGTCACTTGCTGGTAGAATATGTAAATTAAAAAAATAAAAACATTGAAGACAGAGATGTATCTAATAAGTAAGGAATCATTAAAAGAAAAGAAAAGACAAGGAGTGGGGTAGAGTGGGGTTATAGTTGATTTGGTAGAGTGCTGCCTCACATGCATAAGGACCTGGGTTCAATCCCCAGCACCACAAAAAGAAAATAAATGCTGGACTGGAGATGAAGCAGTGGTAGAGCACTTGCCTAGTGTGTTAGTGTGTGTAAGGCCCTGAATTCAATCCCTAGTGCCTTAAAAATAAATAATTAAAAAAAAAAGGCATCCAGCAATTTGTACAAATATCTAAACATCACATCATACTCCATAAATACATACTATTAGTCAAATAAAAATAAACATTAATTTTTTTAAAAGGCCACATTAAAGGATGTATATCATAGTGGGCAACTGAAAGAGCTCCTAATAATCAAAACTTGGACAATTTGAATTTGAAAGTAGTAAGGAATAATAACTTTATAAATAAATTTATAAAAAAATTTAAAATAAATACATATGAGTCTATGCTCGTATAAATAATTAAATAAATAACTGTGGGAGAAGAGATATATCAATCACCTAAACAGAAGAATTCTAGAAGTTTATGTGGATTCTCCACCCCACAAGAAGTAGAGCATAACTCAAGTGTGGACTGCACATAGTGACTTCGAGAGAATAGAGTAAGGGAAAGCAAGAAGAACTTCACAGTGGAAAAAGTTAGCAGTCATAAATCATGCTGCTAATACATACCCTTAATATGATGCAATGAAAACAGTACTGTTGCCAGGCATGGCAGCCTCCCTGTTTGGTGGGCTGAGGCAAGAGTAAGACCATATCTCAAAATTGAAAATAAAAAGGGCTAGTGCTGTAACTCAGTGATACAGCACTTCTGGTTTCAATCCCCAGCACTGCAAAAGAAAAAAAAAAAAAAAAAAAAAAACAGAAAAAAAAAAGAAAAACCTGTGGTATTTTTTTTTTCAAAAACCCTTTATTTTGATATAACCTTGAAAACAAAATGCCAGACACATTTTATAAGAGAGGTATCCTACAAAATATGGTATAGTACCTGACCACACCTCAAAACTGTCTAGAGAAATCAAAAACAAGGAAAGTCTTAAAAGATTGTCATAGTCAAGAGACATCTAAGAGGCATGATAACTAAATATATATATGTTTCTTAGAACAGTAAAGGATAGTGGGAGAGTAAATGCAATAGGGAAATCTAGTATGCTTGCTGAAAGCACTAAGAGCCCATATATGAGGTGAGTGAAAATCAATCTTGAGTGATGCCAGTCATTATAGATAAGTGGTATTCATCCCACTACATTTAGCTGCATGGATACAGGAAATGTATACACAGTTTTAACCACATTTAGCTAAATGCTGTAAAGTGAGTGCGAGTGGATCATGGAAATGATATATGAAAGGAATGATGGACACTGAAAGACCTATGAGATTTTAGGTCCCAGTGGAGTCATAGGATTACTGACCTTTTAGTGTTAGGATTACAGAAGATAGGAGGTTGAGCTCAACAACAATTTAAGGGTTGCAGTTGCTGGTGTCTATACTGGCAGATGGTAAGACATAAGTGTATGTGGTGAGAAGGGCTAGCAAATAAGCAGACAAGGAACTGTAACATGCATCTGTGTGGCTATTGAAATAGCCACGAATTATGACAGGAATAATGGTAGGGTTAACAGTGCAAAGAGCTCTGATTTTGAAGGGCTGAGGGGGGAATGGCCAGGGGTTTAGTAGCTATTTAAAATGAAGAAAGTTCAATTTGTAGTCAAAAACCTGTGTCATAGAGGAAAATAATGATGAAGACTTCAAAGAGCAATGAAAAGCTGAAAGGACACTTGCTTCATATCTAGAAGTTGTAAGAGAAAAAAAGTCAGCCCTAGAAAGCACTGCTTGTAAAAGTAGGGAGAATGTTCAAAGCCACTAGGGTATTAGAGTGGGGAAATGGCAGAAGGGGATGACTGGGAGTCCTGGACTGCTTATGATCATTAACATAAATGAAGGTAAAGAGTTTAGTGAGATGAATCTCACAATGGGGAAAAGTTGTGAGCAGGGGTAGGGGGACTGTTGATGGTGGGGGTGGTTAATACTCACCCTGAGTATCTTATGAGCTTTCATCTTTATCCATCTGATGGAGGTATAAATGCTTCCAACAGTTTTGTGATCTTAACCTGAAATTAGTTGCTCTCTCAGGCATGATGACTTAGAATAAAAAGGAGAAAATCTAGGTGACCTTGGGTTTGGTAGATTTTTTTTTTTTTAAGTATTGCAGGAAAAGGACCATCCTGAAAGAATAAATTGCACTTCACTAAAATTAGCATGTTCTGCTGGGCATGGTGGCTCACACCTGTAATCCCAGCAATTTGTGAGGCCGAGGCAGGAGAATCGCGAGTTCAAAGCTAGCCTCAACAACTGCAAGGAACTAAGCAACCCAGTGAGACCCTGTCTCTAAATAAAATACAAAATAAGGCTGGGGATGTGGCTCAGTGGTTGAGTACCCCTGAATTTAATACCCAGTACCAAACAAAAAAGAAAGAAAGAAAGAAAGAAAGAAAGAAAGAAAGAAAGAAAGAAAGAAAGAAAGAAAGAAAGAAAAGAAATGTTCTTAGGGCTGCAGTTGTAGCTCAGTGGTAGAGTGCTTGCCTAGCATGGGTGAGGCAATGGATTTGATCCTCTGCACCACATTAAAACACACACACAGACACACACACACACACACACACACACACACACACACACACAATTTTTCTGGGCTAGGTATGTAGCTTACTGATAGAGCTTTTGCCTAACATATATGAGGACCTGGTTTCCAAGCACTGAAAAAATATATGGGCAAAAGAAAAACTCACCAAAAGAAAAACTTACCACAGAAGATACACAGATGGCAAATGAGTATATGAAAAGAGCTAAACATACATGTAGTTAGGGAATTGCTAAATCAACATAACAATGAGATACCATAGCATTCCTGTTAGAAGGCTCAAGTCCAGAAAATCTGACAATACAAAATACTCAATGAGCATGTGGAGCAACAGGAACACTCATTCATTGCTAGTGGGATGCTCTACTCCAGAAGACAAATTTTTCAGTTTCAAAAAAAAAACTATACATGACCTTACCACGTAGCCCAGCAGTGTGTTCCTAGATATTTACCCGAATACACTGAAACATGTCCACACAAAAACCTATACACAAATGCTTATAGCATCTTTATTCACAATTGCTGAATCGGGAACCAAGATATCTTTCAAAAAGTGAATGTAAGGGCTGTGCGTGGCTCAGTGGTAGAGCACATGCTTAGCATGCTGAGGCTCTGGGATCCATCCCCAGCACCACAAAATAAATGATAGAAAATCAAATTTATATGTTACTTCCATACAATAGAATATTTTCCCCTTGATAAAAACTGAGCTATCAGAACACAAAAAGACATGAAAAAAACTTTTTTATCTTATCTACTTATTTATTTATTACAGGGAAAAGAATATGGAAAGTTTATTATATGCCTATGGCATGGGCATATAAGATTTCAAAATATCTTTAAATGCATATTGCTTAGCAAAGAAATTCAACCTAAAAAGGCTAGTTACTTTAAAATTCCAACTATAGTGTGTGGGATATAAGTTTTCATCAGTTGTAGGCACTTGCCTAGCATGCTTGAGAACCCTGAGTTCTATCCCCAGCACCACAAAAAAAAAAAAAAAAAAAAAAAAAAAAAAAAAAAAATTCAAACTACAAATAATTTTAGGACATCTAAAAATATGAAAAGAATTTATTTTGAAAAACAATCAGTGATTGCAGAATTGTATAATACAATACATTAGAGTGAACTTTAATGTAAACTGGAAACTTTAGATTAATAGTAGTATATTTATAATTTTTTATTTGTGGTGGAGTGCTTGCCTAGCATACACAAGTCCCCAGGGCTCAAGCTCCAACATCACAAAAAAACAACAACAATAATATATATATATATATATATATATATATATATATATATACATATATATATATATATGCACACATATCATTTGTAATAAGTACACTGTTGCATAATGCAAGATTGTAATAATTAGAAAATAAGGGGAGATATTAGGATTCACATGTTAAGATCAGGGAAGGCTACATATTTATCTTTTCAATTTAAAGAAGGTCAGTGAGATCCATTAAAGTGTTCCTCCTGTCTCAGAAGGCAAATCAATAATGGGGTCTATTGTCTGCTTAATTTGAAAACCTAAAACTTCTAAAAAATCATTAATTAGAAATCATTTCATTTCTACAAATTTAAAAGTAATAATCAAGAATTAAAGAATAGAAGATTTTCTACAGGATATTACTTAAATTATGAAAACACTCATGTTATAAGGTACTGTTTAATTTAACCATTAGAATAATTTTGTGATCAGTTCTTAAGAATGATGAAGCTGGCATATAGCTAGTTAAGGAAAAATATTTCAGTAAATCCAATTGCTTTGAAATGTGACTTTTAAAAAGCTTGTGAATGTTTAGTAGGATATAGTGCACATTAATAGTAGAATTGCATCATTTTTCTTTATACTTTTATGTCACATAGGTGAGGTTGTTGTTGTATTTGATTCTTTAAGCAAGATGTTTTACATTTATAGTTCAAAAAAAGATGAAGCTGCCAGGCCTGGTGGCACACACTTGAAATCTCAGCTTCTGGAGAGGCTGAGGCAGGAAGATCCCAAGTTTGAGGCCTGCCTGGGCAACATAGAGATACCCTGTCTCAAAATGAAATGAAAAGAGGGCTGGGGTATATCTCAGTGGTAGAGCACTTACTTGCCTATTATATGCCTGGATTAAATTCTTACACCACCACCCCTCAAAGAGAGAGAGAGAGAGAGAGAAGAAAAAAATAAAGGAAAGGAAAGATGAAAGATACAAAATCCAAATAGGTAGAGATAATGATAATCTCACTTTACTCACTTTATTATTTATGGTGAATGTATTTGAAGAATTGAGAGGGGCTGGAGATGTTGTCCATTTGTAGAGTGCTTTCCCAGCTTGCACAAAGCTCTGGGTTTGATCCCACCACCACAAAAACAAAACAAAACAAAAAAATGTTCTATAAATTTGATAAAGTTATAAAGTACATCATAACTTTGTTGAGATACCTTAAGAATGTCACAAATGTTGTACCAAATGGTTGCACACCTGTTATCCCAGTGACTTGGGAGGCTAAAGAAGGATATAACAAGTTTGAGGACAGCTTCAACAATTTGTCCAGACCTTGTCTCAAAAAAAAAAAAAAAAAAAAAAAAAAAAAAAAAAAGTCTAGGGATGTAGCTCACAGGTGAAGCAAACCTGAATTAAATCCTTGGTACCCACCCCTCAAAAAAACAAAAACAAACAAACAAACAAACAAAAACCAGAATGTCACAGATGTTGTTATATGTTTAGACCTTATACATGATTGCAACAAATGGAACTCCAGAACGTCCAAATCCTTAGAAAATTTTGAGATTTCTAAAATCAGTGTTTGGGAATGGATGTCAAAAAAGGGGTTCAGCCAAGGAATTTTGATACTGGTAAATTTGGAAGTGATGCCATTTTTGAAAAATGTTGAGTCTTTTTGAATAACCAAAACAAAATTTTCATAGTGTTAATAATTATTTATTAATCACTACCAGTAAGGCAGGTGATACATTTTAGTTTTATCTACCAGAAATGAAAATTTAATATCATTATAGTACATTTTGCATATTATTGAATATTTTATCCATTGAATGCTGGCATGAGTGTATTTATGGACTGTTTGTAGATTTTTGGAAAGTAGAAAAACTGAAACAGCTCTGTTTTCAACTATGAAAGTTATGTACTGATTATGAGGGGTTTGGGAAGGTATTAAAGTATGTGTTGTTTAAGTGAATTGTATTTTTCATGGTCTATACATTATTTATTTATTTATTTATTTATTTTTGTTTATTTATTTTAGTTTTTTATTATTCTAATTTTATACATGTTTGCAGAGTACATTTAATTTCATATCACATAAAAAGAGCACAATTTTTCAAAGTTGTTGGTTTTGTATAAACTATTTTTACAACAATTGTGTCTTCATACATGTATTTAGGGTAATCATAGATAACTCAGTCTGCCATTATTCCAATTCCCTTGCCCCCTCCCCTACTTCCCCCCTCTTTGTTCTATTTAAAGCTCTTTCATTCCTCTCATCCCTTCTCTCTTGCCTTTATAAGTTAGTATCTTCATATCAAAGAGATCATTCGACCTTTTGTTTTTTGGGATTGGCTAACTTCACTTAGCATTATTTTCTCCAACTCCATCCATTTACCTGCAAATTCCATGATTTTATTCTCTTTTAGTGCTGAGTAGTGTTCCATTGTGTATATATACCAAAGTTTTCCTCTCCATTCATCTGCTGATGGGCATCAGGGTTGGTTCCACAATCTAGCTATTGTGAATTGTGCTGCTATAAACATTGATGTGGCTGTGTCTCTATAGTAAGCTGTTTTTAAGTCCTTTGGGAATGGGCCAAGGAGTGGGATAGTTGGGTCAAATGGTGGTTCCATTCCAAGTTTTCCTTGGAATCTCCATACTACTTTCTAGATTGGCTTCACCAATTTGCAGTTCCACCAGAAATGTAAGAGTGTGCCTTTTCTCCCATATCCTCGCCAGCATTTATTGTTGTTTTTTTTTTTTTTTTGATAGCTGCCATTCTGACTGGAGTAAAATGAAATCTTAGAGTTGTTTTTATTTGCATTTCTCTAATCGCTAGAGATGTTGAACATTTTTTTCATATATTTGTTGATTGTATATCATCTTCTGAGAAGTGTCTGTTTAGTTCCTTGACACATTTATTGATTGGGTTGTTTGTTTTTTTTTGATGTTAAGTCTTTTAAGAGCTTTATAAATCCTTGAGGTTAGTGTTCTATCTGATGTACTTATGGTAAAGATTTGCTCCCATTCTGTAGGTCCTCTGTTAACCTCACTGATTTTTTTCTTTTGCTGAGAAGAAGCTTTTTAGTTTGAATCCATCCCATTTATTGATTCTTGTTTTTAGTTCTTGTGCTATAGGGGTCTTATTGAGGAAGCTGGAGCCTAAACCAGCATGATGGAGATTTGGGCCTACTTTTTCTTCTATTAGGTGCAAGGTCTCTGGTTAAATTCCTAAGTTTTTTATCCACTTTGAGTTAAGTTTTGGGCATGGTGAGAGAAAGAGATTTAATTTCATTTTATTACATGAGGATTTCCAGTTTTCCCAACACCATTTGTTGAAGAGGCTTTCTTTTCTCCAGCGAACATTTTTGGCACCTTTGTCTAATATAAGATAACTGTAGATGTGTGAGTTAGTCTCTGTGTCTTCTATTCTGTACCCTTGGTCAACTGGTCTATTTTGATGCCAGTACCATGCTGTTTTTGTTGCTATTGCTTTGTTGTACAATTTAAGGTCTGGTCTATTTTGATGCCAATACCATGCTGTTTTTGTTACTATTGCTTTGTAGTACAATTTAAGGTCTGGAATAGTAATGCCACTTCATTCTTCTTGCTAAGAATTGCTTTGGCTATTCTGGGTCTCTTAATTTTCCAGATGAATTTCATGATTTTTTTTTTCTATTTCTATGAGGAATGATATTGGGATTTTGATTGGTATTGCATTGTATCTGTATAGTGCTTTGGGAAAATGGTCATTTTAACAATATTAGTTGTACCTATCTGTGAACAAGGTTGATCTTTCCATATTCTAAGATCTTCATTTATTGCTTTCTTTATCGAGCTGTAGTTTTCATTGTAGAGATCTTTCATTTCTTTTGTTAAGTTGATTCTCTCTCTCTTTTTTTTTTTTTTTTTTTTTTTTTTGAGGCTATAGTAAATGGGGTAGATTTCCTAGTTTCTCTTTCTGAGGATTTGTCGCTGATGTATAGAAGTGCCTTTGATTTATGGGTATTGATTTTATATCCAGCCACTTTGCTGAATTCATTTATTAGATCTAGAAGATATCTGGTGGAATTTTTTGGATCTTCTATGTATAGAATCACATCGTCTGCAAATAGTGATAATTTGAGTTCTTCTTTTCCTATCCGTATCACTTTAGTTTCTTTTGTCTGTCTAATTGCTCTGGCTAGGGCTTCAAAAACTGTTTTAAATAGAAGTGGTGAAAGAGGGCATCCCTGTCTTGTTCCAGTTTTTAGAGGGAATGCTTTCTATTTTTCTCCATTTAGGATGATGTTGGCCTGGGGCTTAGCATAGATGGCCTTTAAAATGTTAAGGTATGTTCCTATTATCCCAATTTTTTCTAGCATTTTGAACATGAAGAGATGTTGTATTTTGTCAAATGCTTTCTCTGCATCTATTGAGATGATCATATAATTTTTATCTTTGAGCCTGTGATGTGATGAATTACATTTATTGATTTCCTTATATTGAACCAACCTTGCATCCCTGAATGAAGCCCACTTGATTGTGGTGCACTACCTTTTTGATGTTTTTTTTTTTTTTTTTTTTGTATTCAGTATGCCACAATTTTATTGAGAATTTTTGCATCTATGTTCATTAGAGGTATTGGTCTGAAGTTTTCTTTCTCTGATTTGTCTCTGTCTGGTTTTAGAATCAGGGTGATATAGACTTCATAGAAAGAGTCTGGGAGTGTTCCCTCTTTTTTTATTTCATGAAATAGTTTGAAAAGTATTGGTGTTAGTTCTTTATTAAAGTCTCGTAGAACTTTTTTAAAGTCTGTGTATCCATCGGTCCTGGGCTTTTCTTGGTTGGTAAGTTTTTTATGACATCCTCTATTTCTTTGCTTGACATTGACCTAATTAAATTATATATATCATCGTGATTTAGTTTAAGCATATCATATGTCTCTAGAAATTTATTTGATGACTTCATTATTTTCTATTTTATTGAAGTATAAATTTTTATTGTTTAAGTATAAATTTTCAAAATAATTTTTGTTTATCTTCTGTATTTCTGTAGTGTCCATCAGAATATTTCCTTTTTCATTGTAGATATTGGTAATTTGCGTTTTCTCTCTTCTTTCCTTTGTTAGCATAGCTAAAGGATTTATCAATTTTATTTATTTTTCCAAAGAACCAACTTTTCATTCTGTCAATTTTTTCAATGTTTTTTTTTTAATTTTAATTTCATTAATTTCAGCTCTGATTTTAATTATTTCCTATTTTCTACTTCTTTGGGGTTCATTTGTTCTTCCTTTTCTAGGGCTTTGAGATGTAATGATAGTTCATTTATTTGTTGACTTTTTCTTTTTTGAAGGAATGAGCTCCATGCAATGAACTTTCCACTTAGTACTGCCTTCAGAGTCTCCCAGAGATTTCAGTATGTTGTATCGTTTTTCTCATTTACCTCTAAGAATTTCTTAATCTCCTTCTTGATGTCTTCTGCAACCCATTGATCATTCAAAAGCATATTATTTAGTCTCCAGGTGTTAGAGTAACTTTTCTTTCTTTTTTTATCATTGATTTCTAATTTTCTTCCATTATGATCTGTTAGAATGCAGGGTAGTATCTCTACTTTTTTATATTTGCTTAGAGTTGATTTGTGGCATAATATATGGTCTATTTTTGAGATGGATCCATGTGCTGCTGAGAAGAAAGTGTATTGGCTTATTGATGGGTGATATACTCTATATATGTCAGTTAAGTCTAAGTTATTAATTGTATTATTGAGTTCTAAAGTTCCTTTGTTTAACTTTTGTTTGGAAGATCTATCCAGTGGTGAAAAAGGTGTGTTTAAATCACCTAGAATTATTGTGTTGTGGTCTACTTGATTCTTGAACTTGAGAAGAGTTTGATTGATGAATGTAGATGCTCCATTATTTGGGGCATA
The DNA here is from genome assembly GCA_025594165.1 of Tamias sibiricus. NCBI lineage: Eukaryota > Metazoa > Chordata > Mammalia > Rodentia > Sciuridae > Tamias > Tamias sibiricus. Next base: position 52,807,699 of record CM046668.1, read on the forward strand.
TATATTTATAACAGTTATATCTTGTTGATCTATGATTCCCTTAAGCAGTATGTAATGTCCATCTTTATCTCTTTTGACTAACTTTGGCTTGAAGTCTACTTTATTTGATATGAGGATGGAGACCCCTGCTTGCTTATGTAGACCATGTGAGTGATATATTTTATCCCATCCTTTCACTTTTAGTCTATGGGTGCCTTTTCCTTTGAGAAGTGTCTCTTGAAGGCAACATATTGTTGGGTCTGTTTATTTAATCCAATCTATTAGCCTATGTCTGTGACTTTAAGCCATTAACATTCAGAGTTATTATAGAGACATAATTTGTATTACCAGTCATTTTTACTTTTTTTATTATTTTTGGTATTTAGTTTGACTTGGTTTTTCCTTTGGTTGTTTTTTCCATTTATTGTAGTTCTTCCCTTTGCAGATTTTCATTATTATTTTTCATTTCCTCCTCATGGAATATTTTATCAAGTATGTTCTGTAGTGCCAGGTTTCTTGTCATAAATTCTTTTAGCTTTTGTTTATTGTGGAAGGTTTTTATTTCATCCTAAAATCTAAAGCTTAATTTTGCTGAATATAAAATTCTTGGTTGGCATCCCTTATCCTTTAGAGCCTGGTATATGTTGTTCCAGGCTCTCCTGGCTTTGAGGGTCTGAATTGAAAAATCTGCTGAGATGCGAATTGGTTTTTCCCTTATGTGTAATCTGACTTTTCTCTCTTGCAGCCTTTAAAATTCTATCTTTATTTTGTATGCTAGGCATTTTTATTACAATGTGCCTTGTTGTGGACCTGTTGTAATTTTGTACATTTGGTGTCCTATAGGCCTTTTGTATTTGATTTTCAAATTCATTTTTCTTGCTTGGGAAATTTTCTGATATTATTTCATTGAAGGGATTGTGCATTCCTTTGGCTTGAATCTCTGCACCTTCCCCTATTCCAATAAATCTTATATTTGGTCTTTTGATGGCATCCCATAGTTCTTGGATATTCTCTTCATGGTTTCTTACCATCTTCACTGTGAGGTCAACTTTATTTTCAAGATTATATATTTTGTCCTCATTGTCTGAGGTCCTATCTTCCAAGTGGTCCAATCTGTTGGTGATGCTTTCTATTGAATTTTTTAAGTGGCTTATTGTTTCTTTCATTTCAAGGATTTCTGTTTTGTTTTTTTCTCAAACTCTCTCTCTTTCTTGTAATCTTTTGCTACCTGGATTTGTTCTCTTATCTCTTTGTTGGTGTGATCAATGGTTGCCTGTATTTGATCTCTTATCTCTTTGTTAGAGAGATCCATTTTTGCCTGTATCTGTTCACTTAGGTCATTTTTTAAATCCCTTATCATTTTAATTATGTATATCCGGAACTCCTTCTCTGACATTTCACCTACTGTGCTTTCTATGGTTTCTATTGTTGTAGTATCTTCGTTTGTTTGGGGCATTTTCCTCCCTTGTTTCTTCATGATATCTATGTATTTTCCTCTCTTGCAAGGTAAGCCTTAGGTATTAGAGCTTCTGCCCTTTTGTCTTATAAGGCCCCTCCAGGTTACCCAAAACCTCACTTTTTAGGGAAATATCAATATTGGAGCTTTTAATGTACCCAATGTGTGTCCATATATCAGTTAGTTTCTATTTTTATATATACAGTTTTTTTGCTATAAACAGAAATGATGAGATCAGTTATCTTATACCCTATAGTCTCTATGTTTGCATAGTGGTTTACAGTATCTAATGGTAGAAGGGGGGACTTAGAGGTTGGCTTAAACGTTTCTGAAGGAAGATGTGAGAAAATAGAGGTATTAGATTATTTGACTAGTGAGAGTATAATCATTAGAATTTGGCTGTTAGTAGAAGAAGCAAGAGATAGGCAACCATGTTTAAGATTCCCTGTTAGTTCACAACAGCATAACTGGTTGCACTTTCTGGTGCATCCTGGTTCCCAGAGACCTTAGCAATGTCTTACCCAGACCTATTTGTTATTCCTTGGTAGTAGCATAGCTAACTCAGTTTTGTGGCAGTGGCAGCCTCAGGCCTATAATTACATTGGTGTTGGGTTGAGTAGCTATGGAATCCCAGTGTGGTGTGTCTCTCTGGGCAGATGAGGGTTGCCTCTCTGATTTGCGGGTGTGGAGCAGGCCTCTATCTCCAGATCTCCTCCTGACTGCAGTGTGGTGGAGCAGGCAGTCTGGCTTTCCTCTCCTCACTCTCCTCCTCCTGTGTCTCCTCCCAGTCTAGTTGCTTCAGTGGGGGTTGGGCAGGTGGGCAGCAGGGACCTTCCACAGGGTGGAGCCTGCAGTTCCTGGTCCTGGTGATGGTGTGGACTGGTGGCTTGGCCGCTCCTTCCGGCTGGTGTCTACCACTTATTCTGGTGGCAGCTGGGTATGTCGCAGTTTCCCAGGGAATGGACAAGGCCCTTTTTCTGGTCCAGCCCTCTCTGCAGTGGGGACCTGGTATTCTCAGTCCCAGAGGCGGTGGCAGTGTGAGCCAGTGGCCAGGCAGGCTGGTGGCTGGGCAAGTAAATTGTATTAATAAGTAGTCTTCAGGGCTTAGTTGAAATAAATGTTTTCCTTCTAAATTTTGTACTTTTTTGTTCCCTCTTTTTGGTAGCACCCATTTCTGAAACTGGGGGAACCATTATCTAGTTTGACACCACATATCCTGGCGGCTAATGAAGTACTGAAGATAAACCGTTAACATCATTGACATGGCTTCATATTCTTCTTTCATTTTCTAAATAAATAAATGAATGAATGAATAAATAAATTTAACAAAGTGTTGGTTGTTGCAAAAGATGTGTCACATAAAATTTTCCATTTTAGCCATGTTAAGTAGACAACTCACAATATTGTACAACTTTCTGTTTCCAGAACAGTTTTGTTAATCCATACAGCAACTCTGCCACCATTAAGTAATAACTCCTATTCCACCTCTTCCATGGTTGTGACCATTTTTTTTATCTGTTTTATTTGTTCTAATTAGTTATATATGACAGTAGAATGCACCTTGACACATCATACATAAATAGAGTATAACTTCTTATTTTTCTGGTTGTACATGATGTAGAATCATTTAGTCATACATGTACATAAGGTAATGATGTTCAATTAACTCCTCTATTCTTCTTACCCTCCCCATACTCCATACTCCTTCCCCTCCCATCATTACCCATTCTCTAATTTAAAGTAACTTTATCCTTCCATAGCCATAGCTATCGCTTCCCCCCACCCCCTGGCTTATTGTGAATTCATGTAATTAGTGTCCACATATCAGTGAAAGCATTCAATCTTTGGTTTTGGGGGATTGGCTTATTTTGCTTAGCATGATATTCTCCAGCTCCATCCATTTACTGGCAAATGCCATAATTTCGTTCTTCTCTAAGGCTAAGTAATATTCCATCATGCATATAGACCACATTTTCTTTATCCATTCATTTGTTGAAGGACTCATACATTGGTTCCATATTTAAACTGTTGAGTTGCTGCTACAAACAGTGATATATCTTTGTCACTATAGTATGCTGATTTTAAGTCTTTGGGAATAGAAAAAGGAGTGGAATAACTGAGTCAAAGGTAATTCCATTCTAAGTTTTCTTAGCAATCTCCATACTGCTTTCCATAATGGTTGCAACAGTTTTCATTCCCATAAGAAATATATTAGTGTCCCTTTTCCCCCACATTCCAATCAATATTTATTGTTCCTTGTTTTCTTGATAATTGCCATTCTGACTGAAGTTAGATGAAATCTTAGAGTAGTTTGGATTTTCACTTATCTAATTGCTACAAAAGTTGAACATTTTTCATATATGTGTGTGTGTGTGTGTGTGTGTGTGTGTGTGTGTAATTATTTATTTACAAATTACATACAAGTGCTACTGCCATTGGCTAATATCCCAAAGCACAACAAATACTTAAGACAAGGTTTATTCTGAACCATAGTGAATTTGAATACACAGGTCAAGTAGTCCTCTTTGTAATTTCAAAATGTTTTGGTTGGCTTTTTTTTTTTTTTTTTTTTTTTTCAGATCTGACTAGCTCATTGTTGATTTTTACCTCTTAACCTGGCTCAAGAAAAGTTCACGTCAGGAATAAGAAAATTATCAACCAGGGTTTTTCTTGTTGTCATTCTGCTTCCGATTATCAGCATTACTTTCAATCCAAAGTTCCCTGTAAGAAATCTTTTTAAGCTACCCAACTATTTTTGATAGTTTACAACTTTCTTCCAACTTCATAAACTCATTATTGACAATATCATGAACGTTTTTAGAATAACTGTCAAACTTGGAATAAGGAGTAATGGCATTTCAAGATCATTTGTGAGTGATTATTTTTAAAAAATTTTTTAAATTTAATTTAATTTGTTATATGTACTTTTAGAGTGCAATTCCTTTCATATTACATATAAAGAGCACAATTTTCCAAGTCATTGGTTTTACACAAAGTATTTTCATACCATTTGAGTTTTCATACATGCACTTAGTATATTGATGTCCAACTCCTTCTGCCATTGTTTCTATCCCCTTGCCCATTTCTCTCCCTTATCCCCCCTTTTTTCCTATTTAACATTCCTTCATTCCTCTCATACCCCCTCCCTTGCCACTATAATTCAGTAACATCATAGCAAAGGAATCAATCAACCTTTGGTTTTCTGGGATTGGCTGACTTCACTTAGTATTATTTTCTCCAACTCCATCCTTTTACCTGCAAATTCCATGATTTTATTTTCTTTTAGCACTGAGTAGTGTTCCATTGTGTATATATACCAAAGTTTCCCTATCCATTCATCTATCAATGGGCATTGGGGTTGTTTCCACAATCTAGCTATTGTGAAGTGTGCTGCTATGAACATTGATGTGGTTGTGTCCCTGTAGTAAGCTATTTTTAAGTCCTTTGGGTATATACCAAGAAGTGGGATAGCTGGGTCAAATGGTGGTACCATTCCAAGTTTTCCTTGGAATCTCCATACTGCTTTCCAAATTGGCTGCACCAGTTTGCAGCCCCACCAGCAATGTATGAGTTTGCCCTTTTCCCCACATCCTTGCCAGCATTTATTGTTTGTGTTTTTGATAGCTGCCATTCTGACTGGCGTGAGATGAAATCTTAGAATAGTTTTGATTTGCATTTATCTAATTGCTAGAGATGTTGAACATATTTTTCTTATATTTGTTGATTGATTGTATATCTTCTTCTGAGAAGTGTCTGTTCAGTTCCTTAGCCCATTTATTGATTGGTTTTTTTTTTTTTTTTTTTTTTTGGTGTAAATGTTTTTGAGAGATTTATATATCCTTGAAGTTAATGTTCTGTCTAATGTGCATGTGGTAAAGATTTGCTCCCATTCTGTAGGTTCTCTGTTCACCTCACTGATTGTTTCTTTTGCTGAGAAGAAGCTTTTTTTTTTTTTTTTTAATCCATCCCATTTATTAATGTTTGGTTTTAGTTCTTGCACTATAGGGGTCTTATTGAGGAAGTTAGAGATTTGGGCCTACTTTTTCCTTTATTAGATGCAAGGTCTCTGGTTTAATTCCTAGGTCCTTGATCCACTTTGAGTTGAGTTTTGTGCATGGAGAGAGATAGAGGTTTAATTTCATTTTATTACATGAAGATTTCCAGTTTTCCCAACACCATTTGTTGAAGAGGCTGTCTTTTCTCCAATATATGTTTTTGGCACCTTTGTCTAATATAAGATAACTGTAAATGTGTGGGTTAGTCTCTGTGTCTTCTATTCTCTACCATTGGTCTACTGGTTTATTTGGTGTTAACACTATGCTGTTTTAGTTACTATTGCTTTGTAATGAAATTTAAGGTCTGGAATAGTAATGCCACCCACTTCACTCTTCTTGCTAAGAATTGCTTTGGCTATTCTGGGTCTCTTATTTTTCCAGATGAACTTCATGATTTCTTTTTCTATTTCTATGAGGAATGACATTGGGATTTTGATTGGGATTGCTTTAAAATTGTATAGTGCTTTTGGAAGAATAGTCATTTTGATAAATTTAGTTCTACCTATCCATGAACAAGGTTGATCTTTCCATCTTTTAAGATCTCCTTAAATTTCTTTCTTTAGTGTGCTGTAGTTTTAATTATACAGGTATTTCACTTCTTTTGTTAGGTCGATTCCCAAGTTTTTTTTTTTTTTTTTTTTTTTTTTTTTTCCTAGAAGTTATAGTAAATGGGGTGGATTTCCTACTTTCTCTTTCTGAGGATTTGTTGCTGATGTACAGAAATGCCTTTGATTTATGGATATTGATTTTATATCCAGCCACTTTGCTGAATTCTTTTATTAGATCTAGAAGATTTCTGGTGAAGTTTTTTGGATTTTCTATGTATAGAATCACATATTCTGCAAATAGTGATAATTTGAGCTCTTCTTTTCCTATCCGTATCCCTTTTATTTCTTTCGTCTGTCTAATTGCATTGGCTAGGATTTCAAGAATTATGTTGAATAATAGTGGCGAAAGAGGACACCCTGTCTTGTTCCAGTTTTTAGAGGAAATTCTTTCAGCTTTTCTCCATTTAGGATGATGTTGGCCTGGGGCTTAGCATAGATGGCCTTTATGATGTTGAGGTATGTTCCTGTTATTCCTATTTTTTCTTGTGTTTTGAACATGATGGGGTGCTGTATCTTGTCAAATGCTTTGTCTGTGTCAATTGAGATGATCATATAATTTTTATCTTTGAGTCTATTGATGTGGTGAATTGCATTTATTGATTTCCTCATGTTGAACCAACCTTGCATTCCTGGAATGAACCCCACTTGATTGTGATGTACTATTTTTTTGATGTGTTTTTGTATTTAATTTGCCAAACTTTTATTGAGGATTTTTGCATCTATATTCATTAGTGATATTGGTCTGAAGTTTTCTTTCTTTGATTTGTCTCTGCCTGTTTTGGAATCAGGGTAATATTGGCCTCATAGAATGAGTCTGGTAGGGTTCCCTGTTTTTTCTATTTCTTGGAATAGTTTGAGAAGTATTGGTGTTAGTTCTTCTTTAAAGGTCCTGTAGAACTCTGTTGTGTATCCATCTGGACCTGAACTTTTCTTGGTTGGTAGGTTTTTGATGGCATCTTCTATTTCTTTGCTTGACATTGGTCTATTGAAATTGTGTATGTCATCCTGATTTAGTTTGGGTATATCGTATATTTCTAGAAATTTGTCAATGTCTTCATTATTTTCTATTTTGTTGGAGTACAGATTTTCAAAATAATTTCTAATTATTTTCTGTATTTCTGTAATGGCCATCATGATATTTCCTTTTTCATCACATATATTGGTAATTTGAGTGTTTTTTTTTTTTTCTCTCCTTTTCTTAGTTAGCATAGCTAATGGTTTATCAATTTTATTTATTTTTTCAAAGAACCCAATTTTGGTTCTGTCAATTTTTTCAAATTTTTTTTTGTTTCAATTTCATTGATTTTGGCTCTGATTTTAATTATTTCCTGTCTTCTACTGCTTTGGGGATTAATATGTTCTTCTTTTTCTATGGCTTTGAGGTGTAATGTTAATTCATTTATTTGTTGACCTTTTCTTCTTTGAAGGAATGAACTCTATGCAATGAATTTTTCTCTTAGTACTGCCTTCATAGTATCCCAGAGATTTTGATATGTTGTAATGGTGTTCTCATTTACCTCTAAGAATTTTTCAGTCTCCTTTTTGATGTTTTCTGCAACCCATTGTTCATTCAATATCATATTATTTAGTCTCCAGGTGTTGGAGTAGGTTTTGTTTCTTATTTTTTATTGATTTCTAGTTTCATTCCATTATGATCTGATAGTATGCAGGGTAGAGTATCTCTACTTTTTATATTTGCTTAGAGTTGCTTTATGGCATAATATATGATCTATTTTAGAAAATGATCCATGTGCTGCTGAGAAGAAAGTGCACTGACTTGTTGATGAATAATATACTCTCTATATATTAGTTAAATCTAAGCTACTGATTGTATTATTGAGTTCTACAGTTTCTTTGTTTAGCTTTTGTTTGGAATATCTATCCAGTGGTGAAAGCAGTGTGTTAAAGTCACCTAGAATTATTGTGTTGTGGTCTATTTGGCTCTTGAACTTGAGAAGGGTTTGATGAACGTGGATGCTCCAGTATTTGGGGCATATAAATTTATAACAGTTATTTCTTGTTGATATATGATTCCCTTAAGTAGTATGAAATGTCCATCCTTATCTCTTTTGATTGCCTTTGGCTTGAAATCTAGTTCATTTGATATGAGGAGGGAAATCCCTGCTTGCTTATGTAGTCCGTGTGAGTGGTATATTTTATCCCATCCTTTCACCTTCAGTCTGTGGGCATCTTTTCCTATGTGATGTGTCTCTTGAAGGCAGCATATTGTTGGGTCTTATTTTTAATCCAATCAGTCTATGTCTTTTAATTGGTGAGTTTAGGCCGTTAATATTCAGGGTTATTATTGAGATATGATTTGTACTACCAGTCATTTTAAATTTTAAATTTTATTAAATATTTAAATATTTAAATATTTAATATATTTAAATATTGTATTTTTGGTATTTAGATTGACTTGATTTCTCCTATGCTTAATTTTCCTTTATTTTTGTGCTTCCCTTTTTTTTTTTTTTTTTTTTTTTTTGGTACCAGGGATTGAACTCAGGGGCACTCGACCACTGGGCCACATCCCCAGCCCTTTTTTTGTATTTTATTAGAGACAGGGTCTCACTGAGTTACTAAGTATCTCACCATTGCTGAGGCTGGCTTTGAACTTGCGATCCTCCTGCCTCAGCTTCTCAAAGTGCTGGGATTACAGGCGTGCACCACCACGCCCGGCTTTGTGCTTCCCTTTAAATGTTTGCATTGTTGTTTTTCAATTCCTCCTCATGGAATATTTTGCCAAGGATGTTCTGTAGTGCTAGCATTCTTGTTGTAAATTCTTTTTTTTTTTTTTTTTTTAAAGAACTAAATCTTTTTTTTAAAAAATATTTATTTATTTGCTTTTAGTTGTACACAATGCGTTTATTTGTACGTGGTGCTGAGGATCGAACCCGGGCCACGCACGTGCTAAGCGAGCACTCTACCGCTGAGCCACAATCACAGCCCCTTGTTGTAAATTCTTTTAGCTTTTGTTTATCATGGAAGGTTTTTATTTCATCATCAAATCTAAAGCTTCATTTTGCTGGATATAAGATTCTTGGTTGGCATCCCTTATCTTTTAGAACCTGGTATATGTTGTTCCAGGCTCTGCTTGCTTTGAGGGTCTGGGTTGGATAATCTGCTGTGATGCGAATTGGTTTTCCTCTATAGGTTATCTGATTTTTCTCTCTTATGGACTTTAAAATTCTATCCTTATTTTGTATGCTAGTCATTTTTATTATAATGTGCCTTGGTGTAGATCTGTTGTAATTTTGTCATTTGGCGTCCTATATGCTTCTTGTATTTGGTTTTCTAATTCATTCTTCTTGTTTGGGGAATTTTCTGATATTACTTCTTAAAGAGATTTTGCATTCCTTTGGATTGATTCTCTGCACCTTCATCAATTCCAATAAATGTTATATTCAGTCTTTTGATGGTATCCTATAATTCTTGGATATTTTGTTCATGGTTTCTTACCGTCTTCACTGTGTGGTCAACTTTATTTTCAATATTATATATTTTGTCCTCATTGTCTGAGGTCATATCTTCCAAATGATCCAATCTATTGATGATACTATCTATTGAGTTTTTTAAATGGCCTATTGTTTCTTTAATTTCAAGTATTTCTGTTTGTTTTTTTCTCAAACTCTCTGTCTCTTTCTTGAAGTAAACTTTTGATTTCAAGTATTTCTGTTTGTTTTTTTCTCAAACTCTTTGTCTCTTTGTTGAAGTAAACTTTTGCTATCTGTATTTGATCTCTTATCTCTTTGTTGGAGAGATCAATTTTTGCCTGTATCTGCTCACTTAGGTCATTTTTTAAATCTAGAATCATTTTAAATATATATATTTGGAATTCCTTTTCTGACATTTCACCTACTGTGCTTTCTATGGATTCTATTGCTGTAACATCTTGGTTTGTTTGGGGCATTTTCCTCCCTTATTTTTTCATCATATCTCTGTGTTTTCCTTTCTTGCAGTGTAAGTCTGAGGTATTCCTGTTTCTGTCTTATTTTCTTACACATTACCCGATGCATAACTTTTAAGGGAAAAGTACCCAACAGTCAAAGTACCCAACATAATGCCATATGTCAGTTTCTAGTTTTATATTTACAATTTTGACACTTTAACCATAAATGATGAGATCAATTATCTTCTACCATTTAGTTAGTATTTTTGTGTGGTGGTTCACAATATCTAATGGTAGAAGGGGGGGACTTATGGGTTGGCTAAAATGTTTGTGAGGTAGGATGTGAGAAGACAGGTATTAGATTATTTGACTAGTGAGAGGGTAATTATGGGAATTAGGTGTTAGTAGGAGAAGCAAAAGATATGTATCCCCATGTAATATTTCCTGTTCCTGGGCCCAGGGCCTGTTCCCTGACCTGTAGGCAGAGGTGGAGAATACCTGTGGCTCCTGAGTGGGTGGGCAGAGCTGGGAACATTTGCAGGCAGGCTGAGCTGAAACACTTGTAGGCGGGCAGAGCTGGAACGCTTGCAGGTGGGCCTAGCAGGAACACTTTTGGGCCAGGGCTTGTTCCCTGCTGTCCCCAGCTGGGATGGCATCTCCAAGGTGGGCGGACCAAGCTGGGAAAGCACAGCAGAGGGCCTAGCTGGAACTCTTTCAGGCTGGGGCTTTTTCCCTTGCTGTCCAGAGCCAGGATGGCATCTCCGAGGTGGGCTGGCTGAGCTGGAATGCTTGCAGGCTGGGGCTTGTTCCCCTGGAGGATGGTGTCTCTGAATTGGGCGGGCCTAGCTGGGAAAGCACACCAGAAGGCTTACCTGGAACTCTTGCAGGCGGGCTTGTTCCCCTGCCTTCCTGAGCCAGGATCATTTTTCATATATTTTTCATCGATTGGATTTCTTCTGTGAAGTGTCTGTTCAGTTTTTTAGCCCATTTATTGATTGGGTTACTTGATTTTTGGTTAAGTTTTTTGAGTTCTTTATATATCCTGGAGATTAATGCTCTGAGATGCACATGGAAAAGATTTTTCTCTCATTCTGTAGCCTCTCTCTTCACATTGTTGATTGTTTCCTTTGCTGAGAAGAAGCTTTTTTAGTTTGAATCCATAACATTTATTAATGATTGATTTTACTTCAAGAGCTTCAAGAGTCTTTTTAAGAAAGTCATATCCTAAGCTGACATGATGAAGATCTGAACTACCTTTTCTTTTATTAGATGAAGTGTTCTAGTTCCTAAGTCCTTAGTTTTGTGCAGGGAGAGGGATAGGGTTTTAATTTCATTTTGTTACATATGGATTTCCAATTTCCCCAGCACCATTTGTTGAATAGGCTATCTTTTCTCCTGTGAAAGTTTTTGGTGCTTTTGTCTAGTATGAGATAACTGTATTTATGTGGTTTTGTCTCTGTGTCTTCTATTCCATACCATTCATCTACTAGTCTATTTTGGTGCTAATACTATACTGTTTTTGTTACTATGGCTCTGTAATATAGTGTAATGTCTGGTATTGTGATGCCTTCTGATTCACTCAATTCTTACTAAGGATTGCTATCACTGTTCTGGGTGTATTATTTTTCCAAATGAATTTAATGATGGCTTTTTCTAGTTCTATGATAATTGCCATTGGGATTTTAATAAGCATCACATTAAATCTGTATAATGTTTTTGATACTACGACAATTTTGATAATATTAATTATGCCTATCCAGGAGCAGGGTAGGTCTTTCCATCATTTAAAGTCTTCTTCAAATTCTTTCTTTAGTGTTCTGGAGTTTATATTATAGAGTACTTTAACCTCTTTTGTTAGATTGATTCTCCTTTTTTTTTTTTTTTTTGAGGCTTTGAATGGGGTGGTTTTTCTAATTTCTCTTTCACTAGGTTCATCACTGATGTATAAGAATGTGTTTGATTTATGTGCATTGATTTTATGCACTGCTACTTTGCTGAATTCATTTATTAGTTCTAGAAGTTTTCCAGTGGATTTTTTGGGTCTTCTAAATATAAAATAATGACATTGGCAAATAGTGATAGTTTGAGTTCTTCTTTTCCTATTCATATTTCTTTTTTTTTTTTTCTCCTCTCCTATTGCTCTGGCTAAATTTTCAAGGACAATATTGGATAGAAGTATTGAAAGAGGGCATCCTTGTCTTGTTCCAGTTCCTAGAGGAAATGCTTTAAATTTTTCTCCATCTAGAATGATGGTGGCCTTGGATTTAACATAGATAGCCTTTACAATGTGAGGTAAACTCCTACTATTTCTAGTTTTTCAAGTATTTTAATCATGAATGGGTGCTGTATTTCATCAGATGCTTTTTCTGCATTTATTGAGGTGATCATATGATCTTTCTTTTAAATTCTATTGATGTGATAAATTACATTTGTTGATTTCTGTATATTGAACTAAACTTGCATCCCTGGGATGAACCCTACAATCATCTTTTTAATATGTTTTTGTGTTTGATTTGTCAGGATTTTGTTGAGAATTTTTGCATCTTTGTTTATTAGGGATATTGGTGTGGAATTCTCTTTACTTGATGTGTCTTTGGTTTTGGTATCAGAGTGATATTAACCTCATAGAATAAGTTTTGTAAAGTTTCCTTCCTTTTGTATTTCATGGAATAATTTGAATAGTATTAGTGTTAATTCTTCTTTGAAGGTCTTATAAAGCTCAGCTGAAAATCCATTTAGTCTTGGACTTTTCTTGATTGGTAGGCTTTTGATGGCATCTTCTTTTCATTGCTCAAAATTGATCTGTTTAAATCATTTGTGTCCTCCTGATTCAGTTTGGGTAGGTCATACATTTGTAGAAATTTGTCAATTACTTCAAGATTTTCAATTTTATTGGAGTATAAATTTTCAATATAGTTTCTAATTATTTTCTGTATTTCAGTAGTATCCATTAAGATATTTCCTTTTCATCACATATTTTAATAATTTGAATTTTAATCTCTCTTAATTAGAGTGGCTAGGGGATTACCAATTTTATTTATTTTTTCAAAGAGCCAAATTTTTGTTTTGTAAATTTTTGAATTGTTTCAATTTAATTGATTTCAAATTTTATTTCCATTATTTCCTGTCTTCTACTGTTTTTGGTGTTGATTTGTTCCTCTTTTTCTAAGGCTTTGAGATATAATGTTGGGTCACCTACAGGAAAAGTATCTGTGGTCTTAGATAAACTTTGTCTTAGATCTGCTTTTTTCAGGGATGAATTTTAGTGCTATCAGCTGTAAATCCAATGTTAATAAGTCCACAGTATACATTTGTTGACTCCCTTCTTTGCCTAGTCTGTGCCAAGTCACCAATCTGGGCTCTGCTTCCCATATATTGTAGTTTCTAGGACATTAAAATGAAGGCTATTGGGCATGTAGGATTGTGAATTAAGAGGCACAGAAAAGCAACAACTCAGTAAGTTTGAGTTGGTTCTCTGAAGTGAGGTTAGAAATTAGAACTAGCTTGTTATTTCTGAGCCTGGAAAAGTTCATGGTCAGTGATGTGGTTAAATCATTTATCATACAGTTCACAAAAATCATTATTACTTTCACATTATAGACATGAATGCAGAATAAGGTAAAAATCAGAACAGGCATCATTAACCTACTGAAAAAATTCATTCTTCTTCCATTTTTGAAGTGTCTCCCCCAAGCTGCAAGTAATTTCCAATTAATCATGTGCATGAACTAATTGCTTACTTTTTGTAAGCATACTGGAGGTGAAGGATGAAAAGGTATTGCTGTTGATGCTCATGGGAGAAGGGATGACAACTAGGTACTCTCTCCCATCCCAGTTTTAGAAGGAAGTAGCAGTGTAAACACATCCTTAGGCATGTTAATCAGTCTGAAATTTTACACAGTATTTTATATGTGAAAGCCATAGAGAGAAAAGGAAAGAAAAGAGACTTCATGAAAATAAAAGAGACTAGCAGAGTAGGGGAAGGAAACTGGGAGAGAGAGGAGGGGAGGGAGGGAAAGAAAGAGACCAAATTATGCCTCATGTATGAATATATCAATGAGTGCCACTTTTACATACAATTATAAATGTACTAATAAAATATTAATTAAAACAAGGAAATGTAAACAGTAAAAGAATGATAGTCCTAAAACATTAATATTGTGCTTCCAAAATTCTAAAGAACCTTGTTAAAATACAGATTCTGATTAACAGCTCTAAAATAGGTCCTGAAAGTATGCATTTGCAAAACTCATGTATTGTTGATGCTGATAGTCTACAAACAACTCATTGAAAAATAATTTGTTCCTGAGCCCTATCCCCAGATAATCTAATTTATTATTCCAAGATTGGGTGTGGGTATCTTCATTTTGACCAGCAATGCAAGTTATTTCAATACAGATGGTATTCAGACAACACTTTTATGCAGTACTGATTTATAAGCTCATAAAGATTTGTTCATTAACAGTCTCTCCTTCTAAAATTAACACATGTTTTCTTATTTCTGCCACCTGGACCTTTTGTAATGTACCTTGTAATTTTAGGAAGATGCAAAATAAGTATGGAAAATAACACATTATACTCAAAATTAAAATGGAATTCAGAAATCATAGCCAAATTTGCTTATTTGGAAACAAATATTTAGTAAGAATTTATTATTAATTAATGTCTCAGGTATCATATTAAGTGCTAGGGTTACAAAGATTGAGAAGAAAAGATCCATTCTCTTTTATATAAGTTATTTCAGATGAACAAATACGTACTGAATGTTGTAGAAGGCACAGAGGAATCTTATTTTTTTCTGGAAACTATTGCTTTGACAACTGAAATTTCCTTGTGGATCTCCTATTTTAAAAACCATTCTAAATTTTATGTGTGCCAGATATTACTCTTTTAGCCCCTTTGAACTGTAACCACCTATATACAAAATACAAAGATATGTTCAACAAATCTTGGTTGCATTTAATAGGACAGACAGAATTTCTTTCAGAAATTACTACTGAATTCCAGAAATTACTATGCGTTTTTTTATTTGCTGAATTGCTTATTAAAGATAAAATAACTTTCTACTATGTATAAGACTTACATTTAAGTATGCAATTTGCTTCATTTCTGATATTCAAATTTCTAAATAATTCTGGTATTTTTCTCTTCTATGTCAATAGAAGAATTAAGAATTAATCAGTAGAAGAATGCAAATACATGAAAGTATTCTTCCCTTCCCATCTCTGATTTTATTTCTAACTAGTCTCTATAAAATTAGAGCATCAGAGACTCTACATTTGAGATTGATCTGTCTTCAGTAATGATGCTTTGTTCAAACAATAAGGTTTTTTTGTTTTTTGTTTGGTTTGGTTTGGTTTTTTTTTTTTTTTTTTTTTTTTTTTTTTTTTTTTTTTTTTGTCAGATAGCCACATCAAATAATGGAAACAGAGAAAACAATTCCAATAAAAGTCATTTTAGTTGCAAATAAAGAACATAGTTTCTCCTGGGCAAAGTCTATGATCTGTAATATTGCTAGCTCAAGAAAAATGAAAACTGTTCTGTTGTTTTCTTCTAACATGATCAGTTAACCTTAAAAATACCAAGTAAATGCCACGGAAAAGAGCAACAATCCCAAAATTCTTAATGGAAAAAATTTTCAGGTCTACTTGTGTAGTTACAAAAAAAAAAAAAAAAAAAAAAAAGAATGTGGCAGGTTTGGGGTAATAAGTCACTGTAAAGATGCTGGACTAATGAGAATTAAAAAAATAAAGTACAGGAAGAGAGCTGCAGGCATCCAAAAAAAAAGTATAATTTGTAAATGTTGTTCCAGGCAGCAAATCACCCTTTGTTTTTACCCTGACATCTGTCTTACAATCTGGAAATCCCCATGTTGCAGGAGCTCAGATCCAGAAAGTTTTTTCTGTCTCTGACTAGAGAAAAAAGTTGTCTCCTTAAACAAGGTCAGGTAACTGTACAAGTTCTCATTTTTGTTCATTTTATTCAGCTCTAATCCAGGAAATAATGATGGGTTTGGAGGGGCATGCTGTTTACATGTTCTCATTCTAACTCACTTGGAAGGCAGCCAACAAATATTTCCAGTTCAGGACCAATACTCAGACAAAGCAAGACCTGTATACAAAATTTCATTCCACAAATAAATGCAAATGTGTATTTTACATAATTTGGTATTTAGTTGTCAAAGTACAAGAGGATCATTTTGGTAATATTAGCAAACCAAGTAGTGGCTATCTCAATGCATACTTAAAAACTTACAAAAGAATGGAAAAAAAATGTCTTAAAGGATGGTAATTAATTTCCACATAGATAAGTCAAATTATCAACTTGAATATTCTAAATTTCAGTCCATATTTTAGGCAGAATGATTTTGTGACTTTTACTACACCCCATATTTGTAGTAACAATTAGTGCTTCTGGTATGTTTAGTATTCTGTTCAATGCATATTATGATAAATAATAGCTATAAAAGTCCTTGAGCTTTATTAAAACTTGTAGCTATTTTCAATATGTAGAAATTATTTCATAGGATGATAATTCTTTCTCACATTTTAAGGGGAAAAATGGAAACTTAAAACTCCTTACATTTTAATGTGAAAATATGTTTAAAAGTAAAATTTGAAATATGGTAATATAATTATACTGACATCTTTTGTAAGTGATAACACATTATAAGACATAATTAAATGGCTCCTGTACCAGAAGAATCAAAACTAAGGAAAACGACAAAGAGCCTAATTTATTCTGACTAATCAGGATTGATGTTAATTAAAGAAGAGTGCAAGATAATGACTTCTCATTACTACCTGATAGATGGAAATAGATTATTCTTCTTCTAGGTAAAATAGCAATTAAATAACTTCTTAAGCAGCATTTATTTTCAGAAGGCTTTCTCCTATAATTGGTTCAGCATTTGTACAAAGGTCTTTTTGAAAAATCATCAGGAAAATAATGAATTTCATCTAAGGCTGTTTTTTTCTTCAGTATTTTGTCACATTTTGGTGGGTATGCACAAGAAAAAGACAGTATCTGAGCAGGTGGTAATCAGAACAAAATTGACTTGCATTATTCTGTGGAATTTTTCACATTGAAGAACATAGTCTAATGTAGTGATTAAAGTACAAGTTCAAATCCTAACTCTTCTATCAACCAATTCTGTGACCTGAACCAAGTGTTTGAACTTCTCTAGGGTTTAATTTTCTCATCTTTAAAATTTTAAGAATAACAGATTCTTCTTCATAGGGTGATGCTTTCTCTTTAGCATAGAGCTTAGCACATAGAAGAAGCTAAATAAATGTTAGCAACCACATGTGATTCTTATTGCCATGTAAAAATTCATCACAAACTTGGTGGCTTAAAAGAGCACAATTTTATTTTATCACTAGTTCTATGAGTCAGTTATCTGGGTATAAGTTAGACATGTCCTTTGCTCAGGTCCTCACTGGATAAAATCAAGGTGTTAGCCAGAGCTTCAGTAACATCTGGGGCTCAGGTCCTCTTCCCCGTTCACAACTTGTTGCAGAACCCAGGGCCTTGCAGGTAGAACACTGAAAGTCTCACATCCATTCCCTGTCACATGGCTTTTCTGTGACATGGTGGTTTGTTTCTTCAAAGTCAACAGTAATGCATCTAAGGCTGCTTCTCCCTCCCTGACCTCTTCACCTCTTACTTTGAAATTCTTTATAAAGAGCTCTCACCTCCTCAAATAAATTTTAATTAACCTAAAGGTAGCTGATAATAGACTCTGATTACATCTGCCAATTGCCATCACCTTCACAATATTTTAATTTCTTGAGGATTCAGCACTTCATTTTAGGAAAAAAAAATTAACACTAAGAAGAAAAGCAGCCACAAAGTTTTTAAATATATAAATACAGGGTTAGAATACATTGATTCTGATAAAATAATGAACTAAGTTGCAGAAGGTTCTCTGAAAACTGAGAAATTTTTTTCTCCAAAGATTTAAAGAAAATGATTATTAACTCTGCTTGATTGCCAAAGGAAATTATTACCTACAAAGTAAGATTGTCTCACATGTATACACATACACAGATGGGCCTGCAAAAAATTAATGCTATTTTCAAAATGAAAGTAAAACATGAAAAAATAAAATAAAATAAACCTTGGGATTAATAGTCTTTATTTTGAAAGAAACAAACAAACAAACAAACAAAGAAACCTTTACACAGCAGGATTGCCTTTGGGAAAGGAATGTAAAAGCTTCAAAATAAAATTGGATGTGCTTATGTCAACCACATCAAAAAATAAATAAATAAATAACAAGAAAGCTGGAGGTGACGAAGGAAAGGGTTTGTATACGTAATTGCCTCATAGTAACTATCACAAAAGACTCCACCAGCTGGGGGTGCTGTGGTGCAGGCCCATAATCCCAGAGGCGCAGGAGGCTGAGGCAGGAGGATCAGGAGGTCAAAGTCAGCCTAAGCAATTTATCTAGGGCAAAAGCAATCCTGTGAGACCCTGTCTCTCTCTAAATAAAATGTAATAAAGGGCTGGGGATGTGGCTTAGAGGTTAAGTGCCCCTGGGTTTAATCCTCAGCAAAAAAAAAAAAAAAAAAAAGACTCCATCAGAAAGGCTTGCACTAAACCCATGGGACCCATGGCAGCCTCATACAGAAAGTGCTTCCACAAGAATATCCGCACAGCAACTGTCTGCAAACCTCAACCGATGTCACTCTTATTGTGAATCATTTTGACCAAAGATTATTGTTATATGATCCTTCTGTTTGTCCTTAAAAACTCCCCTTTCCTCAACCCTTTGTATGTGCCCATAGATTATCATGGAAGGCATATTCTCATTGTAGTGTTTTGCTATTGACTTTGTAATGCTCTGCTGTTCCCCAATAAATATCACTATTCTTTGAAGACTCACTTGCTAATTGGCATCAGATTGGCACCTTCATCAAAATTAGACCTATTAAGAAATAATGGTTAATTTATGCTAAATTAAGGCATAACTGGAGAAAACTCTACAGTATTGTTTCGGAGAAAATAATTTTTCAAATATATTGAATGGAGTCCTTTTATTTGTGATAAGTACATGATGTGTATCACAATCAGTGCCTTTTATGGAAAAATACTTAGGACAAGAAAATCATTTCAGGAATTCCTGCAGGAAGAGGTAAATTGTAGAATTGATTGGATGAAATTTTTGTACTAAATGAGGAAAAAGAATCAAATAGTTGGAAGTTCAATGAGTTAAAATAAGAAATTTAGGGAGGTATATTCAAGTCCAAAGGGCCTTGTTAAAAAACAGCAAATAAGGAGACAGGACACATGCAAAATTGTTTACATTTTTGCTTCTATAAAATAAAATAGAATGTCACCAAATAGAACTCCAATCTCAATAGAAGCGAGCTACACATTCACCTTCTCACCTGAACTCAGGATCTTCATTCCATGGTAATGATTTATAAAGAGGGAAAAATCTCCTGCAAATGAACTAGTCCTTAACAATAGAACCTGATCACACTAGGCTCAGGTTGAGAAAAACTTGGAAGGTTTCAGAGGTTTTGTGCAGCAAAAGAATGAGACCATATAAACATAAAATCAAGAAATGTGATTTATATATAAAATTAAGCTTGCATGGCTGTGAGATTCCAATTACTGAGGGGACTTAGCCAGTGAAAGAGGCTTGGTCAGTACTATTGACTCAAATATTCTGCCACACAATATTTTCCTTGTTCTTCCCATGGGCTTTTCTTCCTTAAGGAACACTGTCTGGGGAAGGGTGAGATACTTTTCTGTTTGTCAACACCATACATAAGCTTAGATTTGTCACACAGGTCCTTAAAAATAGAGAATCTTTCCCTGGCTGTGGCTAGAGGAAGAGATGTGATGATAGGTTAGAGGGATATAATGTTGTTGGTTCTGAGGCGGAAGGGAGCCATCAGCCTAGGTATCTTCATGGTTTCTTGAAACTGCACAAGGTGAGGAAACATTCTTTTGCAGATGATCCAGAGAAAATCCCAGCCCTGCTGACCCTCTGACATTATCCTAAATAACACCTGTGTCAGTCTTCTCACCTACAAAACTGCAGAATGATAAACTTGTGTTGCCTTAGGCACTCTCTTTGTGGTCATTTGTAACAGCAGCAACAAAGTACAACTACAAATATAAATGTTGAAAAACCTATATAATTTGAGTAAAAAAATCGTTCTTTCAATAGAGGAACAAAAAATATGGTTAAAAAATAATAAAAGAAAGGAATAGTGAAAGCCAATTATTCCTCCCATCTGTTCTCCCAGTTTAACCAATGCTAACTGCAAAACCTCTGTTGGATTAATTGCCCTCTTGGGACACTTAGAACATCTAGAGAGGTAAGGTGTTAATACCTGGGAAAGACCTATACTAAAGAATAAAGAGCAAGCAAACAAATAAAACCATCAATCAGGGTCTGAATTTCTACTTTTTATCATAGAGGACTTGTGATACTGAGGTAAGGATTTAAAGGTTCAATTCTCAGTTGTATTATCTCCATGATGAAGATAATTACAACTATAAGGATTGTCAAAATAAGCAAGTGAGTAAATATTTAAATAATGGCCAATGCACAGTATATCATAACTAAAGGAATTTTAGCTATTGATTATTAGTTCCATTTTATGGTGATATATGTAAACCATAAAGAAGTTATATGACATGTCAAAAAATCACATTGAGTAAAACACAGGATAGGACTAAATTTCAAGATCTCTGACCTCTAATTGCTTTTTCACTATTGACTGCAGTCTCAAAGGGTAGGTTTTATTACATAAGAAATTTCCCCAAATCATCATTTTAAATATAAAACTTCACAAAACAGTTTGGATACATTTCTATGCTTTTAAGAATGAAATATTTTAATATCATTTATAGAATATGGGTTCCCAGAAGACTGTGGAAAATGATGTCTAAAATACTCTGCTCATTACTACTGTCAAATATGAAAGTCACCAGTATTCATAGGTCATCATGAAGTCTTTATGAATGATTAGTCCTTAAACTGAGCAGCTTATCTGGCATCTCCCATGTTGGGTTCCCTAGAAGCAGAGCATAAAATGGGCATTCTTGTGAAAGCAGTTTATTGGAAGTATACTCTCAGGAGAAGGGGGGGTTAGGGGTTAAAATGTATATATATATCATGATATATGTATGTTTAGCAGTGGAAGGAACCTAAACAATGTGATTGATCATGGAGACACATTTCAGTCTGGTTCCATGGAGAGTTATAGAGGAGGAATTGAACCATAGAATGGGCTCACCTTCAGGCATGGGGATATTGTGTACCCCAGTTTCACTTGGTCAAAATGAGGACATGTGAACTACTAAACATCAACAGGTACAACTACTCTGGGATGGAGACATTGGGGACTTTCATACCAGCATCTACTACAGTCACACAGCAACCATTCATCCAGCATCAAAAAATCTAGATAAGAACAAGATCTTAAATTCAAGCTAAAGCACAATCTCTAGAGCAAAAATATTACTTTTAAATCATACTCTTCCTAGGAGAACACAAATGCATTGATCTTGTTTATGAACAGCTTCAATGTTTGGTCGAAGGTGTGGGCAGATCTTTGAAACTGGATGAGCTTAGAACAAACAGTATATTAACTAGTAAACTATCACTAATCATGATAGAAATCACTATGTCACATGTTCCTCTAAAGATATACCAATACTTTCTAGCATCTTATAAATCATTATATTCTGGTCCATATGTGTAAGGTTAATTTTAAAATTGCCTTTTTATCAAATATGTATACAAAGAAATTTCTAGAACTATTATGCATTGCTTTTTATCATTGTCATGCTGAGCATATACATCCTACACTGAACCAGGTATCCACATGAAGCCTGAGAGGTGAATCCTTCAAGCACAAAATAACATAAAACCACAATCACTGCAATAATAAATATAAGAATTGCTCAAGATCCCTCCTTCTTAATAACAACACACAACAATTTAGACATAGTTATATATTTTTTGTAAAGGTTAATGAGCCTGTTTTTGCTGCATGCTAATTTATACTAAAGAAACTGTCACCATCCACTTATTTTTTTGGTGTTTTTTGTTGTTTTTTTTCTCCCTTAGCTTAAGAATCTTTTTCCAGATTCTCATCAGACCTTTAGGTTTGTCTTTCTTCATGGACACTTTTAAAATAATCTTTCATTAAATATTTTCCCCCCATTGGCTCAAAGAGTGAAAATAGTTAATTTTTCTGAGACTTTTATCTATACCAGACTTATGGAAATATTATTGAAATAAGATGACCTTTTTTTTTTAAATCATTGGTCTTTTAAAATTAATTTAATTAATTAACTCTATTTTAGCATAAAAATAAATGACTCATTGCTAATCTTTGAAAATAAGTACATTTTTACTTATGAATTCATAAGCCACAAAACTTAATTTGCTGACACATATATGAATGCAATATCAGAATGCTAAATAATTTTTTCCAGATTGGAACATGTGGCAAACAAGCACATTTTTTACAACACAGCTAGTTTCTAAAATCAATCTGTACAGCAACATAGAAGGAATTGTTTAATAACATCTAGAGTGCAAGACTCATCTTGGGAGTCTCCTTAATGAATCATCTCATTCCGTATTCTTTGTCAAAACCTTAAATGAATTAAGTGTTTGGCTCGCTGATAAATGGGATGCGGCAAAAGTAATTGAATGTGGTAATCAAAGATTTGTTAAACCTGTCACTGCACATCATTATCAGTTTTAAATCCAACACAACACAATTAGCTTACAATAGTTATACTTGAATAAAGTCCACGATATGGTTGGGTGACTAATGCACACTCTTAAATTAAATTAGACTCCAAGTAGGTGAACAGAATAAAGGTTTTCATGTGTGAATGGTGCAAATAAGGTAAAGCACAGGATTTATGGAGATTAAACCCATTTCCTGAAGCAATGTGGGCTAAATAGCCTTCATTACTGTCTCTTAGCCAGCAAACATGCCATAGTCAGGCAATAGCCTAAAAATTAAAATGTGCTTAACTCCAGCCCCTGGCTTATGATTGATTTTTCAAAAGTAAATAATCTGATGTGTAACCATTAATAAGGCTAGATACTCTCTCTTTTCCCATTTTTTACCACAAGAGTACTAAAAATTACAAAATTGGAATATTAACAACCTTTTATTGTTCCTCATATTTATTTGAGAAGGCTTTCAGGGAAGAAGATACCATCCAGTTCTCCCAGCTGTTTAGTAGTTAAAAACATTTTTTAATGCTAAATTCGTGAAAAAAATTCTTCTCAGATTTATTTAATGGTAGAAAATCATTTGAAGTGATTTGTAGAGATATACTTGTTTAGAATAAAAAATAAAATTGTAATGGTTGTAGGATGTTTTCACATACACACTCATAAAAATTTCAGATGAATAATATGTTTTGGGGGATGACTGAGTGTTTGGGAAGCACAGAGATAAGAAATGTAGTACAATTGTACAAATTGTAGTTATAACTCAGTTACATTCTATTAAGACTGAAGATCCTTTGATATTCAACGTTCATCTGAAAATCATTTTGATAAATTTCACTGTTAACTGGGGTCATCTGATTAATTTTTAAACCATTGCATGGAAATAGAGAATTGCACGAAGTTAGCCAATCCCCAAAAGCCAAATTATGTTTACTTTGATATTGATTCACAGTGGGGTGGGAACATGGGAATTTTGACACTAGAATAATGGGGATTGAAACAAAAGGGTGAAGAAGAAGAAGAAAAATAAAAGATGGTAGCAGAGGATAAACCTTATAAGTCACAAATGGTGTGTACTTTGGGGAAAAAAAAAAGGTTATGGTCATAGTTCCTATGAAGGTCATGATCTACTTCTCAGTATCTTGTAATCAGATAAATCAACTTATAATGTTTTCTTGGCAGTATATTTATGGTTTTGATGAATTTTTTATTTCATTCACACTAAGTCAAAATGGGCAGATACTTTTGAGTTTCTAGGGATCAGACGGATTACATCTTTTAGATAAAATATTTGGGAAATACTATAGTATTGACCAATTTTTTTTTGCCATCCACCCTTACTACCATTTCCTAGCTGTTCTCTGTCTCTGACATTTCAGAATATTTTTACCACTTGTCCATTTGGCAGCATCTTCATTGTGTCTTCAATGTTTCCTATGGCCTTGTAGCCAGCCTCCTTAAGCCCTACAATAATGTCACTGTTTTAGTCAGTTTTTTTGTTTTTTTTTGCTGCTATGACTAAAAAACTGATCAGAACAATTTTAGAGAAGGAAAAGTTTATTGGGGGGTCATGGTTTTCTGAGATCTCCATCCAGGGACAGCTGGCTCCATCCATTCCCCAGGTGAAGGATCCATTCCAAGTGAAGCAGATCATCATGGCAAACAAGTGGCAGCTCCGTGATGTCAGAAAGAGAGAGAGAGGAGAGGGGGGAAGCAGCTCAGATGAGAGATCAGAAATCAGAGAGAGAGAGACTCCACTTGCCAGATACAAAATATATACCCCAAAGTCATGCCCCCAATGACCTACCATCTCCAGCCACACCCCACTGCCTTCAGTTACCACTCAGTTAATCTCATCAGGGGACTAATTCTTGATTGCGTTAAGGCTTTCATAAACCCATAATTTCTCCTCTAAACATTGTTTTCATTGTCTCACACATGAACTTTTGGGGGACACCTAATATTTAAACCATCACAGTTTCAAACCCAGTACAGACCTGAGCACTTCTGGGAAACTTTGCTGGAGACATCTAAACTCATCCTTCTGAGTTTCCATGGCTTGGAATCACAGCATGTTGGCTCTTTGGTGAGTGTTCAGGGAATTTTTCTGATTTGTACTTTAGGCTTGTTTTGGGATCTTCAAATTAAAGCTCAGCTAACAACTCCATGGCTTATTGACTTTCAAATGAATGTATAATTTATTTAATGGTCACTTTTATTTACTGATAAAGGGATCTTTTTTCACCTGAAGACATGACCCTGAACCAGTTTATGTAGAAGGCAGGAAATGGTCCTGATACTTGGAAAATTGATGCAGAATCTCTCATGCTTGTATATAAAATAGTGTCTCCTATTTTTTTACTTATTTTTAGCATTTCCACTAGCACTTTGAAAGGTGATATTTTTTAAAGGAATATCATAACTTTGAGGCTGTGAATCTGCATACACTTTTCTTCATTCATTGGCCATTGATCAGCATGTTATCTCATCTTTACTTGTCCTTGGCTTACTAGATTTAGACATTTGGCTTCACCTGGATTATGACCCTTCTTTGGAATCATTATGCCAGCCAGGTTAGGAATGTAGAAGGACCTTATATTTAGTGAAATTATTAGTTAGTGATATTTTTTTTTCTCTATAAAAATGAAATCAATACCTAATGCAAAAAATTTTTGGAACTACAAATACAGATTTGTTTTTAAATAAAAATTTTTGTAGTTTAGTACAAATACATAATCTTAGATCTATTGATTTTGAATAAATTAGACATTATTTTATGAGGGTCCTAGCCTCACTTGGATGTTTCAAAAAATTTTCAAGTATAAGTAATAGACAATCATCATTTAAGTATCTCCAGAGTCTGTGGCACTGTACCATATTATCTAGATAGATGATGAAAAATAAGTAAAAGGCAGACCCTACCAAAAAATTTACAACTTAATCAAGATGAACATATATGAAATATAAAGCCAATAAATAAATAAACAAAAAACATTTGTACATTAGTTCTAGGTAGTATGGTTCAAGCCAAACTAAGTTCTGTTGAAGAGTAAAACATAATTCCAAAAGCACATTGCTTTGCATAAATCAACACAATTGTTCACAAACCATTATGAACTGTAAAGAAAGAGAGGTGTTATAATAGTAAATCAAGCCAGTCAGCTTTCCTCAGTTTTTAACACTGGAAATATACCCATATTATGAGTGAGACTGCATGAGCTCAAAACAGACCCTCAGCTCTCAATATTCACACAAAACTGGAACTTCAATATCATATCAGGCCAGGAATGGTTTAAACAGTTTTAAGAGACAAGAAGACTAAAATGGTTTTGATCACCTCAAAAATGTGTTTTCAAATTTTTTTAAAATAAAAATCTCCAAAATAATAATAATATTGAAAAATAAATTTGTGCACCAGTATCTTAACTTTAAAAATCTTCATAATCAACACATTTCTACATTTGTTTCATCATGTACACAGTCACCTATCCTCTCCTCTATGCATCCACTCAGCCATCTCTGTTTCTAATGCATTTGAACAAGTTTCAGATTTCTACATACTTCCCACGTAAACAGTTCAGCATGTATATATTAATTTGTTCATAATACGTTTTTTTTATGTTAAGGATCAAACCCTGCTCTGAAATGAACAAATGTTTTAAGGGTGAAATGCACATGTTAAGGGTAACATTCAACTAATCTTAACAAATGTATAACCTATGTAACCTAAACCCTTATTTTTAAAGATCTATTTTTAGTATTTTGGTGTAAAACATCAAATGATTATGTAGAACTTAATGGGGAAGTTAAGGGTAAGCATATTCTATTGACTTAATGAGGCAATTCCTCAAACCTCCTGTTCCCAAGGGCAACCAATGTTTTTTAAAAAAAATAGTTTTCCACCAAAAATTAGTTTACCTGCTTAGAACTGTGAGCGTAAAAGGCTGGGACAAATGCATACTTCACAAAAACCTCAGCACTTTATTCTGGAACGAATTTTCACATAGGAGCAGGGGATGCAGGGACAAAATGAAGCTGTGGTGGGCTTTCCTGGTTCACAAGGGCCTGGGCTTATATAGGTCATTCTTGTCAGTGAGCATATCAATTTTCCTGTACCCAGTTTGTCAATCATGAAGGAGTAGGTTTTAGTGCTTAGGTCTTTTTTTTTCTCAGTTATCATGAATTTATTGTACTGGACCTTATGGAGAGCCTGGGGTCATGGTATCTGGGGAGGATTTGTTTACAGAAGGGTTAATGCTTCAGCCTCTTTATAACTGTACCTTTGTTTGATGGCCACTTCCTCCTCCAGGGTTTGTACCAGGAAAGAACTGATGGATCATGCTGTGAATGTATGGTTTCCCCTTTTTCACTACTTTTGGGGTTTGTTTGGATTGAATTATTTTAAGGTTTTTCACAATGTGAATTTTTGAATTCATCCTGCCCTATAAACACGTTTTCCTTTACATGTGGTATTCCATCCATGAATATGCTGTTTGATGTACCTACTGATGGACTTGGAGTGGATTAATTGTTTTTGACACCTATACAAGCCTTATATGGCATAATGTTTTATTTCTTTGGAGTGGAATTGATGAAACCAAAAGTAGTCCTAGTTTTATGAGAAACTCTGAGACCTATTTTATGTTCTCACCCTAAGTGAATGAGAGTTCCAGGTGTCCTATATCCTCCCCACATTTGGCATTTTGCACACACACACACACACACACACACACACACAATTTTAGTCAATCAAATGTGCATGTATACTTGTATCTCTCTGTAATTTTAATTTACACTATTAAGTGTATTAGTCTGGGCCCAAATAAGACATAGAAAAAAGTAGGTCAAACTACAGAAACAATAAGAAATTTTTTTTAAAAACTATACCATTCCCCAAAAAAAAGGTTAAAACATATAAGAATTGTGTATAATTCCCTAGGACTGAGAAAGAGTACTCTAGAAAGACAAACTTGAAAGGGGGCCCTCTCACCAAGGATGGAGCTCAGCTCTTGTCAGAGAAGGTATAGATTAGCCCCACTATTAAAAGAAAAGAAAAGTCCTTGGTTTGTCCAGGCTAATGATGAACTTCAAAACCAGGTCATATTGATAGGTAAAAGACAGACAGAGTAAGTAGTAGACGTGAACTTGAGGTATAGACAGACAATTCATTCTATGAATTGGGTCTATTATGCTGACCTCCATATGTTTTCTTTTAAAAAGCAATTTCCCTGGGGCCCCACTTGGCTTAAGTCAATAGAATATGCTACATTTCTTAGCAAACTATTTATTGTCTGCAGGGAAAATGCAGGCCCCAAAGGCTGCTCCCTGACAAAAGAACACAAGTTACTCTGAAGGGAGTTCAATGACTTTGACTTTTACCAAGACTGAGATTCCAGAACTGAGGGAGAATAATAATTAGAAACAAAGCCTCTAACCATAACATCCGTAAGACAAATTACAATCAGACCCAGCCAGCATGGGCCAAAATGACCCAAATTTGCCTTGGATTTTTAGCATCACATTGTAATAGTAAAACCTTCCCTTAAGAGGGTGTAAACAATGAACAGTAGGGACTAGGAACTCTGATGCAATCCTGCTGGCTCTCAGTAGTCAAGATATGGGCCTGGGTAGCTGGCCTGACTCCGACCAGCACTCTCTTGGAAACTTCTTTGGGTAACCCCTGATAAAAATCCGACCTGAGCGAGACTGACGGAATGGTGCACTGTAATTCACCCTTCTCTCTGAGAAGACCCATTCTGTTCCTCAAGAATGTTCCAGCTAGCGGCCCCTCCCTATCTTCAGGTAGCACTTTTTCCTATCCTTACTAATAAATCCATCCCTTACAAGGTGTGTCCAATCCCTTTCTAATAATATCTCTTCTAATAAATTCATTTGTGAGCATCTGCTATAATGTACAAGCACCTGAAATTTTTCCTGTGTGATCACAATAACCAGTAACCAAGGAGGGTCACTTTAGTCTGTAACAAGCACCCAGCAGCTCACCAGAGTGTGGTGGGGAGCAGACCACCAGCAGTCAGCACTTATGGCCATGAAGAAAGTGGGAATCCTCCAGGCCCCAAATCATAGACTTTGGACCTGCATAAGGAACAGAAACAGGGTAAGAAGTTACAGGTTTCAGAAGATCCACACTGATTCTGTAGAAGAAATCAGGGTTTTTGAGCCAGCAGAATGTCTTTAGGGCACTGTTTCCTTGTGCAGTCTGGGGAAAGTTACCATCACAGCAGACTGAGGCCAGGCTTGGTGGTGCAGGCCTGCAATCCCAGAGATTTGGGAGAGTTGGTGGGAGCATCACAAGTTTGAGGCTAGCTAGCTTGATGACTTAGTGAGACCCTGTCTCAAAATAAAAAGTGCTAGCCCTGCGTGGTGTTGCATGCCTGTAATGTGGTGTTGCATGCCTATAATCCCAGTTACTCTGAAGGCCAAGACAGAGATGCACAAGTTCAAAGCCAGTCTCAGCAAAACGCAAGGCACTAAGCATCTCAGTGAAACCTGTGTTAAATGAAAATACAAAATAGGACAGGGGATGTGGTTCAGTGGTTGCATGCCCTTGATTTTTCCTGGTACAAAAAAAAAAAAAAAAAAAAAAAAAAAAAAAAAGGAAAGAAAAAAAAGGAAAAGAAAGAGAGAAAGGATAGAGAGAACAGCTGAGATTGCAAGTCTGGGTGGAGCTATATACTCCAGGCCTAGAATGAGGTGAGGATCTATTGTATTGTGTGCCTCCCCAATGCTTTTCAACAACCAGAAACTGCAGAAGGGGCCATTCTACCTGCAACACTCCAGGAGCACTCTCTACTGAGAAATCTTAACATTGAGCTCACTTTAAAGGAGAAATGCTTAAAGGAACCCTGTAGTCACACAGTATATATGGAAGAGGGAATTTGGAGTTGGAAAAAAAAAAATGATAGCTGGTATAATAACCAATGATATGTTTTCTGCATGCAGTGACTGTTTAACTCCCCCAGCCCTTTTTCTTTTCAAGAAAGTCACTTTTTGCACTTCAATCTTGCTTCAGCATTATCTGGGTATGTGGTTCATGAGCACCACACCTCATGCATTTTTTTGCTTCTTTTAAATGGTTTTGATTTCACAAGAATTGCCTCAAAAGACTTTGATATCTAATTATATCAAAAAAAACAATTCTTACTGCATAAATACTTTGGGAGAAAGTTTTTAATATTATGGATTGTGAAAGTTGTCAGAATCAAAATGGTGTCACTTATGTCACCCCCTAACAAAGAAAATGATAATAATAAGCCTGAAGGGTAGGAAGGAGCGGCTGCCATGAATGAATGCCTGACAGCAAAATGTATCACAAAAGACTCTACCAGAGGGCTGGGGGTGTACTCAGTTGGTAGAATGCTGCCAGAGCATCAAAAGGGGGTCCACATCTGTACACAAAAAAGACATTTCTGCATGGACATCTGCCAAAAGAATTTTCTACAACTATCTGTTTATTCTTGGGCTGACACCACCCTTGTTATTGCTTTTGCAGCAAGGATTATTGTTTCAAAATAATTTATGTAAATCTCAATCTTGATTGGAACTTCCTTGTCTCAACTCTCTTTGAATTCACACATTGTTTACTATGGCAGGAGTATTCATTGCAGTGCTACTCACAAATAAATTACTGATCTTTGGAGTCTTTCCTTTTCCTCTCCAAAGAGACCAAACTGTCTGAACAACAACAAAAATGTTTACATAAGCATTAGAAAAGCAGCCTAATGGGGTGGGGTTGTAGTTCAGTGGTAGAACGGTTGCTTAGCATGTGTTAGGTGCTGGGTTGGAGTCTCAGCACCACATAAAAAAAATAATAAAATTGTGTACATCTACAAAAAGAAAAAAAAAATAAAGTGATCTGACTTTAGAACCAGATCACATAGCCGGGCGCGGTGGCGCACGCCTGTAATCCCAGCACTTTGGGAAGGAATCGCAAGTTCAAAGCCAGCCTCAGCAATGGTGAGGCACTTAGTAACTCAGTGAGACCCTGTCTCTAATAAAATACAAAAAAGGGCTGGGGATGTGGCCCAGTGGTCAAGTGCCCCTGAGTTCAATCCCCTTTGCAAAAAAAAAAAAAAAAAAAAAAAAAAAAAAAAAAAAAAAAAGAACCAGATCACATGTATTGAAATACTGTTTCTATATTGATTGTCACCTTGGATAAGTTGCTTAATGTCACTCTGCCTCAGTTTTTTCCCCCATAAAATATGGATAATGATTGGACGTTATTAAGCTGTTATGAGGAATAAATGATGAATATTTGTAAAGTACTTAGAATAGTTTCCAACCTGTGATAGGTTTTGGTAAGTGTTTAAATATGTTTTCATATATTTCATATTCACATACTTATGTTAATTATTATATTATTATCCGGACCAGTATATAAAATATCTTAAATCTGTCAGTAATAAAAATTTGCCCCCAAAAAATATACCCATACTTTCTTTACAGAGCCTTATTGTCAGGAAAACCTCAACTTGTAGAAACCATATCCTAAAGGATTTATATCTAATTTATATTTCTAGGTAAGCTAAATTACAGTTTGGGCAAGACTGTCAGATAAACAGATGTTAGCTACCTTGTCCCATATCATTTTTACAGAAGAGAACTTTAAAATTGTTGTATCAACTTTGCATCAAGAGACATAACACAAAATTAAAAAATATATTTCTGCATTAGTTCAGGGTAGAGTTCATAACATGTCTACTAGATTATATGTTGTGTGGGTAGTCTCAAATTTCTAATGGTGTTTTCCTTTTAAAAGTATATTTCTCATCCATTTAAACAAGTGTTTCTTAGCACAGAGAATGGCACTTCCTTTTTTACCTCAAGTAAGGTTAAATTTCAAAGACTTACTGATCTCCTGGGAAAGGAATATTGGCCAAATTGTATTGTTATATTATGTGAATATACTAATATAGTACACCATTACCTATAACTATCATGAACCAATAAGAAAGAAAAAATTTACTGATCTCAAAGAGTATTTGAACCATCTCTTTATCTCTAGAGATTATCTCCAAATTATTGCAGATTGTTGGCCAATTTTTGACATTTATGTTTGAATATATAAAAAATGCTGCATACTCTGTCTCACAAATAGATACTTACCTGGAGTTAGTAATGTCAAAGAAGGATTGCATCTGATGGAGTTAAATAGGCAAGGAAGACTTTATTCAAGACTCTTACAATAGGGGAGGAGATTGAACCCAAATCTATTGGAATAAAGTTGAAGAGTTTTTAAGCTCAGAGATGAGCTAGTGGAAAAATACTGGAGAACTTTAAAGGATAGGTTGGTCAACCAACTGGCAATTAGTTAGGCTCCCACCCTCTCACAGGGACTGGGAGATAGGGGCTCTACCTTCCTTATGTTTATATTTACAAGAGATAGCTTCCCAGGTCCTTGAGAAAGATCCTCTTGGGTTATAGAAACTGGCCAGTGACAGGAGAGATTTACATCTCAAAGAGACAGAGCACAGAGTTTGCAATATTAAAAGTTTTTAAAGTAAGTTCTATAAGAAAAGGGATGTAAAACACCTAAAATTAGGAAGAATCCTGTCTAAAATTTAGTCAAGTCAAGGGAAAATTAGACCTTCTTATTTTGGGAAACCAATCTAAAATTAATAAGTGATATTAGTTTAATACATACTTAAATCCATATGCATGGGTAGCTTGGTCTATTTAAAGATGTATCTAAATTTGCAAAGCATGTATTTTAATGATAATGTGGAATTTTACAAATCCGGGATTCTCCTACCTTTTCCTGTATATGTCCTACCCTCTTCCATAGTGATTATCTATCTCCTATTATGAACACTGCTGAGATTTTCTGGGCCCATTCTCAATAAACTGTGGTCACATTTTGTCTCAGATACCCACTGAATTGTTGAGTTTCGGTTACTAAAACTACCTAAATTGACAATTTTCTACCCAAGACACTCATGTACACCTATCCTGGGCTGTTGTGAGAAATGATGGAGATAAAGTATGTAAAAGCACATTGCACATTCCCTGGAAAGTACTTATCATTTAAAAGATGCTTTTTTATTGGTTCAATCCTTTATGCATTTATTTCACTTCTTTTTTTTTTTTTTTTTTAACCAGCCCTGCCACTCTTCTTTTTCGACCTTGACCTGCTCCAGCTTTCATCTACTGTCTCCCATCCTTACCTGTGGGAGTTTATGGCCCCTGAAACAGACCCCATTTAAAATTGAAAGCAACTTCCTGATAGCTGCTTTTGTACACCCTATATGTCCTCATATTGGAATGGAGGCCACACTAGGAAGCCCGAGACTGACATTTCTGATTAGCCAGTGAAGTCTATATATGTATATCACCTGGCTTTGTTTCTATAAATTGGGACCATTTCTGTGGGACCTCAGAGAATCGATCTAGTTGCTTCTTCTCAGTTCGATGTAACTGCATAAAAATCATTTTCTTTTTTCATCATTTGTTCATTTCTTGTATTGGTGGATGGCTGAATCCAGCCAACTGGTCCAGACAGGCTCCTCAACTGGCTGCCAGTAACACCCCCACTGATGACAGCTTGAGTCTGTGGGCCCAGCAGTAGTGATCCCTTTGCTTTCATAACATGCTTCTTGTCCTAACTGCTCACATGCACTTCCCAGTCCTGACACTCTTATACAGCTCTCTACAACATTTAACATTGAGGAGGGGCAAGGCAGACATGTCTGATCAGCCACAATCACAGGGTCATCACTGGCATCCATAGTTTGACAGAGCAGCCCTTGGATTCCTGGTACATCCTGCACCTGAACACTCACAAAATGTCCTTAAAATTTTTGTTCTGTCTAAAAAAAAACCCAACAGGTCAAAAAATGGTTCAAAGGAAAACAAATGGAGAAATAGAATTTGTTTTAACATTGGAAGAAGAAAGGCTTTGGTCTTTTGTTTCATTTCTTTTTTTTTTGTTTCATTTTTTTTTTGTTTTGTTTTGTTTTGCTTTCAAGGACTAAAGGATTAGAAAATGACAGCATGGCAGAAGAGCACGGAAGACACTTCTGGGTGATGACTGCCTTGGGGAGTCAGTGGAGAACCAACATCCCCTTAGGAAAAGACCATGCAGCCCCTAACAATAGAAAGTCTAAATTGTTTTTTTTTCTTCAGTTCCTGCCTCTACAGGCAACCTCATGCCAAAATGACTCATTCTTCATTTACTGATCAAAGTGAGATCATTTAGAACATTTTTATTTTTTCTAAATTTCTTCTCACTTGCTCCTGTTTTCTCAACTCACCTCCCACTTCAAAGAAATAGCCCATTCTATTATTTGGGGAGCTATTTCTTCAAAACTTCTTCATCTTCCATTCTTTTTTTTTTTTTGTTCAATTTTCTGTGCCCATAATTAGCATCCTTCTTCTTCAGAAGCAATACCCAGGATGTGTTCAGAAAAGTAAAGAATATCTGTAGGTCTAACACATACTGCAACTCTATTATAAATATTTGAGAAACTATTACAATTTTCTTATATAATGCATACTATGAAAAATGTAGTATATATAAAAGAAAAATGATGAAAAGAGGAATGAAAGCTAAAAACCAGAGAACATTGTCACATTTCTTGTGCTCACTCTGCCATGACAATAACTTCATGAAATGTTTTATAATAAAGGATGGACTGATAATGATCTAAATAAAATTTTAATTTTCTTTCCTGTTAAGTCTATTGAATAGTAATTATGCTATCTCTCTCTCTTTTTTTTTTTTTTTTTTTTTTTGGTACCAGGGATTGAACTCAGGGGCACTGGACCACTGGGCCACATCCCTAGACCTTTTTTGTAATTTATTAGAGACAGTGTCTCACTGAGTTGCTAAGTGCCTCGCCATTGCTGAGGCTGGCTTTGAACTCGCGATCCTCCTGCCTCAGCCTCCCAAGTGCTGGGATTACAGGCGTGCGCCACCACGCCCGGCTATGCTTATCTCTTAAAGAGGATAAAATAGCACTTTTCTTTTATTCACAAAAGGATTACATTCACATGAATACTATTGTGTAATTATTTTTAAATCTCTTCTGTGACACTCAAACAATTTCAAATATAGTCAATATTAAATGGAGCTTTGAATATTGACAATGCCAAATAATAATAAACAGGGATGGCTCAGAAAGAATATTCATTACTGGAAGACACTAGAAATGTGCTTATAGAAGAAATGAACATAGAGTCAAAACTGGCTTTTTTCAGTGGAATTGGTGCATTTCTCCCATTTAAACTTGGATCCAAAGCATATTTAATTCATGGATCACTGCTACAGTTTTGTATCAACATGTACTTAGTGAGACTTCAATGCATGAACCACTGCAGTGATAGAGTGCAAATAGCCTCTCACCTTTCAAGTTAATGCCTGTTATCATAGAACACTAACAAAGGGATTATTGATACCTCCACAGCCTACATATTTTTAAGAAATGCCCAAAGGCTCCCCATCAATAGTATAATTAACAAAAGTCAGAAACAAATTGCTATGAATTTTAAGGAAAATATTTGTAAAAAAACACTATGCTTTGATAATTCTTCCATTTCGCTCTAAACTCTATCTTTTTATGAGGTATACTTAGCTCTGCATTTTTATCCCAGTACTGGGAATTGAAGTCAGTGTGCTCTACCACTGAACTACATCCCCAACACTTTTTATTTGTTTATTTATTTATTTATTTATTTTGGGGGTAGGGTACTAGGAATTGAACTCAGGGGAACACTAGGTCACTGAGCCACATCCCAGACCTATT
This sequence comes from Tamias sibiricus, assembly GCA_025594165.1. Lineage (NCBI taxonomy): Eukaryota > Metazoa > Chordata > Mammalia > Rodentia > Sciuridae > Tamias > Tamias sibiricus. The sequence goes on from CM046668.1 coordinate 52,843,171, forward strand.
TTGTGTTTTATTTAGAGATAGGGTCTCACTGAGTGCTTAGCCCTCATTTTTGCTAAGGATGGTTTTGAACTTGCACAATCCTCCTGCCTCAGCCTCCTGCAGCCACTGGGATTACAGGTACATGCCACCATTCTGGATAAACCCTTTTTTTTTAATTTTGAGACAGGTTCTCACCAAGACTGACCTTGAATTTGTAATCCTCCCCCCCAACCTCCAAGTAGCTAGGATCACAACTGCCCACCAACACACCCAACTTCTTTGCTACTTTTTAAAATCCATTTATGTGAGTCATTTCTTTGGATTTTTCATAGAAAAAAAAAAAGGCACCTATTTGAAAGCTGAGTATCTAGAAAATGGATGATCTGGTAAATGAAAGAACTCAAAGATAACTGTAGCTGATAAACTGAGATTGACACCCGCCTTCCATCTCTCAGGCCATGACAAGGTATATTACTTTACATTAAGACTTTTTGCTGGCATATCATAATTGTGTAGACAGACCTGGGCACTCTCCTTTTTATAAGAAAAGTGTAGCAAACACTGTTTGATAATACATGTGGAACATTTTGAATTCTCCATAGAATTCAGTTCTGCTTTTTGTCAATTGACAGTTATCTAAAAAAAAACATTGCATTATTAAAAATGCCAATCAATAATAATAATAAAAAAAGGTATTTCATGACAGTGTATAATATCACTTTTTCTATTTGTTTTCCCTTCCATCTTACTTCTATTTCATGGCTTAAGGTAAAAATATATATTTGTTATTCCTACTAATAAAGAAGAATAGAACAATAAAAAGAAACAAGCAGTTCATACAGTAACATGCATGTATATAACATGCAATTCTAAGTGAGAGAAATAAGATACAAAAGTCTACATATTTTATGATTCTTTTTGTGTGCACATGCCATTAATGAAAATGAAAAACTAAGGATTGATAACAAATCAAGTGGTTGCTAGGCTGTAGTGGGAAGAAGAGTGGGGAATAATATGAGAAAAAAATTCAGGATGATGGAACAATTGTGTACATTATCATAGTAGTAGAAGAATAACTATGCATTTTCCAAAAATGAACTATTCTAAAAGAGTGGTAAACAAAATGTACACATGGCATTTAATCAAGTGGTAAGGAATTTCATTACCAGTAATAAGACAGGACTGTGTCATGTATCCCTGATACAATGTGCTGTGAATGAGTACCCTTATCAAAAACCTGTGACTTCATTCTAATCATTAGAAAACATCAGAAAAATCCAGATCAAGGGAAACTCTACAAAATACTATCTAACACTCTTTTTTTTTTTTTTTTTGTACAGGGGACTAAATCCAGGGGGACTTTACCATTGAGCCACTTGCCCAGCCCTTTTTTATTTTTTAATTTAAGGCAGGGACTCACTAATTTGCTGAGGGCCTTGCTAAATTGTTGAGGCTGGCTTTGAACTTGCTATACACCACACGCTGCTCTGTCAAGTAATGAAAGACAAGGAATGTCAAAGAAGCAATCACCCTTATAAAATTTGTATAAACTGAGATGAGACAGGAAGATTTAGAGAAATGTAGCAACCTATACATGAACTTAAAACCATCTACTAAATAAAAAATATTACATTTGGTACTGGAAATGGAAACTGAATGCAGGGGTTTTTACCACTGAGCTACATCACCAGTCATTTTTATTTTATTTTGGAGACAGGGTCATGTTAAGTTCTGAGGCTGGCCTTGAACTTGCAATTCTCTTGCCTCAGCCTTTCAAGTCACAGGGATTACAGGCATGTGCAAAAGTGCACCAAAAGTTGCATTATTGATCACTACCTAATTTTTCCTTTTCTAGATTCAGGAGGCCTAATAGTCAATGTTATCCAAGTTTTTACCAGGTATTTGATCTTGGGTGGCTTGTTATTTATGCTTGCTTCTATTTTATTCTAAGCAAGTTAGAAATTTTTGGTTTTAGAGATGGGAGGGAGAATATTACTTTAGAAATGAAAAACCTCCAACAGGTTTTCATGTTCTCCCAAACCAGGAAACTGTCTATTGTGCTTGTCCCAACCTCTTATGTGCCTAGCTGCACCATCACACAGAGCAGAACTCTCTAAGCACATTCTATCAAGAAATTAAAACTAACAAAGAATCATATCAAGTGCTGGGTTTCTTCTTCCTACATTTAGATAATACCTATTCTTTGATCTTGCATTTTTCAAACCAACTGAGGGACTACAAACAACAAAGAGTCAAGTTAACCCCCAAGATATGTTCTTGGTTAAATAAACATTTAAAACTGCTTAAAGTTAAATACTACTCCAATGACAGCCTCATGGTTGGTCTCTCAGCAGAAACTAAACTGTCATCTGTTTTGATAATTTAGCCTCCTCTTAAAGTTTCTGAGGAGCTGGTAACATTTATTAACTCACTGGCACCTATGCAGAAGAACACTGCCAAATTCAGTCTGTTTGGAAAGTTGTGCTATGCTGCTACCTTTAGCACCCCCCCTATTAACTCTATTATTCCAGTGATCTTATCCATGCCTTCTACCGAATATTCTGAAGTATGTGGTACTGTAAGGGAGAGAACAGGAGGCAAACATTTTTTTCACAATCTCTCAATCTCTAATTTGTGAAAGTCATGCATTATTATGGCATAGGTATTCTTATAAAAATGTTTTATACTACCATCAAAATGTTTTGTTCTTTCCCATGTGTATTTTCACTTAGAAGAGTGGGAAATTCTTTTTTACATCTCTTTTCATTTGTTTGTTAAGGTCCCTAATATGTAGGAGAGGTGGTAGAAATTAAATGAGAGAAAGAGATGAATGTGAGAGGATGTAAGATCTGCAAATGAAGATGCAAGCCACAGTAGGTAAGTTATTTAGAAATTCATAAATTCATGCTTTGAATGCTTAGATTAATTGCATCAAAATTAGTGTTTGCCTCTGGAACAACTAGGTGGTGATAAATTTATTAAATGTCCTTTATCCTGATAAGTCCTAAATTGTCAAATGTTGCTTTGTTTATGTATGTAAATAGATGCAAAGTAATTTAAATTTTACTTTGAAAGTCTTCAAATTTATCACAATATTGCCTATCAGCCTCAAAAAATACAAGCAGGTAATTTGTTAATAGCTAGAAGTGGAGCTCAGGGAGACCTGATTAACCTGGCTAAAGGCAGTGTGATTTCCTATAAGCAGATTCACAGTTTAATACTGTTCTTTCATGACTCTCCAAATATCTTGCCTCCTTGTAATCATGTAAGCTTAAAATATTTTGTTTTATAATAATGACAAAAGCCAATTTATTAATTCTCTCACCTTAAATCTACAGGACCAAATATATATCTCAGAAAGTAAATATGGAGGACATGTGCTACTAGGTCATTTGTAATATTTAACAAACTCTCAAAAACTTATATCCTTAAATACCTTTGAGAGACTATGATATGAACCAGCATGCTTAAGGTCTAATAGTAACATCTAACTTGTAACCTAGCATACACTGAGTATTATTCTGTTTTGAAGCACTTTCATGGAATTAATTTAATGGTTAATGTATCCTTACAAGATAGGTACCATTGTTATACTCTTTTTGCAGATAAGGAAACTGAGGCTTGAAAATCTTGAATAGTTTCCTAAAGTTATACAACTAGTAAGTGACAGAGCCATAACTATATTTAAACCCAAGCAGGACAGTCCCCTAGCCTACATTATTAAGTTAGACTGTCTTTCGTATAGTAAACAAGCATTTTTTCCCAAAGGATACAGATATTGCTATGATTGCTTAAATATAAATTCAAAATAAGCAGTGTACTTATTCTCAGAAGACAATAGATACCAGCAATAAAACAACTTTTATGCTGTAGTTTCTTGAAATTACTTAGTTCTTCAAAACGGAAGTTGTATCTTCAAAAGTCTAAATGTGAGCCTAAGACAATTTGTGACACTCAGTAAGTCTCTGCTTCATCTCTGAAGAACAATCAAAAGACCAAATTTCCAGGAATAACCAGTGGGCTCGTGTTATCTGAAGAATTAGTGAAAATCACCTAGGCTGGGAGCAGGAAGGAGATTGAAAGATTGAGTTCCTAGAAGAGGTGAGAGACTCCAACCATAAAAGAAAACCAAAGTAAGAATAGATTCATCACCAGAACAAGGATCCACATGGAAACTGAGCCAGTGCTGTGCAGGATGGGTCACCCTTCTAAGGCATCTACCCATCAGACATGGAGTAAAGGCCTCTTGTCCACATCTAGTGGCAAAGCCTTCCAATCACTCAGCATAAAGATATTCTACTTGAAATGAGAAAATCAGTGTGTGTGTGTGTGTGTGTGTGTGTGTGTGTGTATACATACATGGATGATAGGCAGTGATGAAGGCCATCCTTTAATTATAATTACTGGACAATATCTCATGACTTTCAAAATATCTGACTGTCTTGAAAGGAATTTTGGGGGGGCAAATAATAGTTAAGAAAAAAAATTTTATTTCCTTAACTTTTGTTATTTCTATGTGTTGCTTCTCTTTCCTATTTACCAGAAATATAATCAACACTACTACTTACTTTAATTAATGGATAAACAAATATGTGAATACAAGAGTGAAGATTCTCATACAATGAATGAAAAAATATGATGGTTTGAATTTTTATTTGGAAAGTACAGGACATGAATTTAATCTCATCTATGCTTTTAGACACTTGCATAATATAGCAAGAACATGTGTTTAACTTAGTAAGGAGAAGTGCTTGCTACCAATCCAGGTATAAGAGCTTACTAAGCAAGTAATGGCCTCATCATCAGCACTCTTCACATCCCATTTTAAATTTATAATGCAGGCCAGAACAATGAATTGATGTGAATTTTTTGTTTGCATCATTTCTTTTATTAATCCAAATATTTATTATTAAGGTTTCCTATCATTTAGTTCAATAAAGACTGAACTAACTAATCTGTAAGATGAAAATGAAATGTATGACTCATCGGTGGAAGATGATCTGAGAAAATCCATTTATTACATTCCTATATGACTTTTTTGCTTGCTGAGCTTTTGTGACCTTGTGAAAAGTGGCTGTTTGAACTAAAATGTGTTTTATTTCTAGGTAATGGACTATGTCAACTTCCATTTCTTATGAAATTCACAGAGAACAGTCCAGCACAGCAAGACATTTCTTGCTTTACTCTTTGCTAGTTCTTTTCCACCACAAACTTTAACACAACTGACGTCCCAATCTTTACTTACATCTCTTGACTTCAGCAATTGGGTTTCCAATTTCTATGAGTTTTCTTTGGTGTTGCTATAAAACAGTACATTTAGTTTTCCACTCATATAGCTGTGAAGGAAGAAAGTGCACCTACTTCTTGAGGCCTTCTCAGCTAAGTAAATTTGATCTATCTTCCCCAGCTTTTACTTCTTTCATTAGTGTTAGAGAATGCTTTAGTGGAATTTACTTGTATTTTATATTTTGCATCACCCTTTATTTTACTTTGATGCTGGGAGCTATAAAACTGGATTTCACAAATTATAATTATAAATTTTCTCAGGAAAGTTAGATTCAAGTTCATATTTTTATTATTACATTGCTTTATTGAATATAAGATTGAAAGAGACTTACATATTACTAGTACTAATTAATCTGGAAAAAACTATAATATTTTTATCCCTGATACAATCATTTGGTTAAAAGAATACCACCCAGCCTGAACTAACAGCACATGCCTATAATCCCAGTGGCTTGGGAGACTGAGGCAGGAGGATCACAAGTTAAAAGCCAACCACAGCAACTTAGCAAGGCCCTAAGTAATTCAGTAAGAACCTGTTTCTAAATAAAAATAAAAAAAAAGGCTGGGGATGTGGCTCAGTGGTTAAGGGCCCCTGGATTCACTCCTTAGTACCAGATTCTGAGTTTCCAATCCACCTCCACCAACCTATGTAGGAACCCAGGCCCAGGGTAGGCCCAGGTCTGCCCCCCATACATCCGGGAGCCCAGGCCTAACTCACTTCCATCTTGGGTCTCTACAGCCATCACCAGCCTTCCCCATGCAGTAGCCTCCACCTTGCAACTACAGACAAAGCCGAGAAGCAGCTGCGTCTAGGAGCAGGCATTCCAAAGCCAATGTAAGCCCTACCCTTTCAGCTCCATCTCTGAAAGACATTACATCCACCTTGAGGCATTTTCCAGTGCTGTCTCAAGTTACCTCTGCTATTGCCACCACCACCTTTAGTTGCAGTAGTATCCATTGTGGGACACTGGCAGGGTCTGGAAGCCCAACCACAAGGTGAAATACAGATAATCTTCATGGATACTACAAGATTATAGGGTAGAAATTGTGATACCTCAGATCCACACTGCAATAAAGGAAGACACCTAGACAACATGACAAAACAAGGAAGAAAAGTGCTCCAAATGAACCAGGATACTAAAATAACAGAACCCATGGACAGCACATTTGACAAAATGTCAGAGAAGGAGTTCAGAATGTTCATAATTAAAATGATATGTGAATTAAAGAATAACATAAATGAGCAAATACAAGCAAAAATTGAACACTCCAACAAAGAGACAAGACAGCAAATACAGACAACCAATGATGACACCAATAAAGAGATAAGAGCAAATACAAGCATTAATTGATCATACCAACAAAGAGATAAATAAGCAAATATAGGTAGTAAAAGATTACTTCAAGAAAGAGATAGAGATCTGAAAAAAAAAAGTCAGAAATCCTTGAAATGAAGAAAACAATAAATCGAATAAAAAACTCAATAGAAAGCATCACCAACAGACTAGATCACTTGGAAGACAGAACATCAGATAATGAAGACAAAGTACATAATCTAGAAAATAAAGTTGACCACACAGTGAAGATGGTAAGAAACCATGAACAGAACATCCAAGAATTATGGGATGGCATTAAAAGACTAAATCTAAGAATTATTGGGATAGAGGAAGGCACAGAGTTTCAAACCAAAGGAACGCACAGTCTCTTCAATGAGATAATATCAGAAAAATTCCCAAACATGAAGAATAAATTAGAAAATCAAACACAAGAAGCTTATAGGACACCAAATGTACAAAATTACAACAGATCTACACCAAGACACATTATAATGAAAATTCTGAGCGTACAGAATAAGGATAGAATCTTAAAGGCCACAAGAGAGAGGAATGAGATCACATATAGGGGGAGACCAATTCATATCTCAGCAGATTTTCAAACCAGATCCCTCAAAGCCAGGAGATCCTGGAACAACATATACCAAGCTTAAAAAAAGAAAGAAAGGAGGCTGGGGTTGTGGCTCAGTGGTAGAGTGGTCGCCTAGCACATGCACGGCCCAGGTTCTATCCTCAGCACCATGTAAAAACACATTGTGTACAACTAAAAGCAAATAAATAAATATTAAAAAAAAAAAAAAAGAAAGAAAAAAAAAAAAGGATGCCAACCAATATCCAGCAAAATTAAGCCTGCACTGAAGAACATCCTCGGCAAAATATTCCATGAAGAGGAATTGAGAAACCACAATGAAAATCAGCAAAGGGAGGTATTACACTAAAGGGAAAACTAATCAGAGGAGAAATCAAATCAAGTTAAATATGAAAAATAAAGAAAGATAGGTGGGAATACAAATCATGTCTCATTGATAACCCTGAATGTTAATGGTATAAACTCACCAATCAAAAGACATAGGTGGCAGATTAGATTAAAAAAAAAAAAAAAAAAAGACCAAACAATATGCTGCTTCCAGGAGACTCATCTCATAGGAAAAGACATCCACAGACTAAAGGTGAAAGGTTGGAAAAAAAAATCATACCACTCACATGGACTGTGGAAGGAAGCAGGGGTTTCCATCCTCATATCAAACTAAGTAGACTTCAAGCTGAAGTAAATCAAAAGGAATAAAGAAGGACAATTCATACTGCTCAAGGGAACCATATACCAACAAGACATAACAATTATAAATATATGTGCCCCAAACAATGGAGCATCTGCATTCATCAAACTCTTCTCAAGTTCAAGAGTCAATTAGACCACAACACAATAATTCTGGGTGAATTTAACACACCTATTTCACCACTAGATAAATCTGCCAAACAAAAGCTGAACAAAGAAACTATAGAACTCAATAATACAATCAATAACTTAGACTAAACTGACATATATAGAATATATTTCATCCTTCAATGACTGAATATACTTTCTTCTCAGCAGCACGTGGATCCTTCTCTAAAATAGACCATATAGTATGCCACAAAACAACTATCATCAAATACAAAAAAGTAGAGATACTAACCTGAATTCTATCAGATCATAATTGAATGAAACTAGAAATGAATGATAATATAAAAAATAAAAGTTACTTCAACACCTGGAGACTAAATAATATGCTAATGAATAAACAATGAGTTGCAAAAGACATCAAGGAGGAAACTTAAAAATTCTTAGACATAAATGAGAACATTGATAGAACACATTAAAATCTCTGGGACACTGTGAAGGCAGTAATAAGAGGAAAGATTATTGCATGAAAAATTATTCCTTAAAAGAAAAACAAGTCAACAAATAAATGACTTAACATCACATCTCAAAGCCCTAGGAAAAAAAAGAACAAATCAACACCAAAAGCAGTAGCAGGCAGGAAATAATTAAAATCAGAGCTGAAATCAATGAAATTGAAACAAAAGAAACAATTGAAAAAATTGACAAAAAAAAGTTGTTTCTTTGAAAAAATAAATAAAATTAACAAATGCTTAGCCATGCTAATGAAGAGAAGGACAGAGAAAACTCAAATTACTCAGATCCATGATGAAAACAAAAATATGATGGACAACACAGGAAGATAGAAGATAATTAGAAATTATTTTGAAAACTTGTATTCCAATAAAATTGAAAATGTTGAAGGTATTGAAAAATGTCTAGAGTCATATAATTTGCCCAGATAGAATAAGGATGATATACACAATATAAACAGATAAATTTTAAGTGATGAATTAGAAGACATCATCAGAAGTCTACCAACCAAGAAACGCCCAGGACCAGATGGATACACAGCTGAGTTCTACAAGACCTATACAGAAAGAACTAATACCAATGCTCTTCAAATTATTTTGTGAAATAGAACAAAAGAGAGCACTTTCTATTTCATTCTATGAGACCAATATCACCCTAATTCCAAAACCAGGCAAAGACATATCAAAAGAAATAAAATTTCTGACCACTATCTCTAATGAACATAGATGCAAAAATTCTCAATAAAATTCTGGCAAATTGAATACAAAACGTATGAAAAAGATAGTTCACCACAATTAAGTGGGGTTCATCCCGGGGCTGCAAGCTTGGTACAACATAGAAAATCAATAAATGAAATTCACCACACCAATAGACTTAAAGATAAGAATCATATGATCATCTCAATAAATGCAGAAAAATCATTCAACAAAATACAGGATTCTTTCTTATTCAAATCATTAGAAAAACTAGGGATAACAGAAACATATCTCAACATTGTAAAAGCTATCTATGCTAAACCCCAGGCCAACATCATTTTAAATGGAGAAAAATTTAAAGTATTCCCTCTAAAAACAGGAACAAGACAGGGACACCCTCTTTCGCCACTTCTATTTAACATAGTTCTTGAAACACTAACTAGAGCAATGAGAGAGAGGAAAGAAATTAATGGGATATGGATAGATAAAGAAGAACTCAAATTAGCATTATTTGCTGATGATATGATTCTATTCCCAGAAGACCCAAAAAATTCCACCAGAAAACTTCTAGAACTAGTAAATGAATTCAGCAAAGTAACAGGATATAAAATGAACACCCATAAATCAAAGGCATTTCTGTACATCAGTGACAAATCCTCTGAAATGGAAATGAGGAAAACTAACCTATTTATAATAGCCTAAAAAAAAAAAAAAAAAAAAAAAAAAAAACCTTGGGAATCAACTTAATGAAAAAGGTGAAAGACCTTTACAAGGAAAACTACAGAACAATAAAGAAAGAAATTAAAGAAGATCTTAGAAGATGAAAAGATTTCCCTTGTTCTTAAATAGGCAGAATAAATATTGTCAAAACGACCATACCACCAAAAGCACTATACATTCCTCATAGAAGTAGAAAAAGCAGTCATGAAATTACTCTGGAAAAATAAGAGACCCAGGATTGCTTTAACAAGGAGAGTGAAGCAGGTGGCATCACTATGCCAGACCTTAAACTATACTACGGAGCCATAGTAACAAAAACAGCATGGTATTGGTACCAAAATAGACTTATAGACCAATGGTACAAAAATAGAGGACACAGTGACAAACCCACATAACTATAGTGAGTTACCTAATATTAGACAAAGGCTCCAAAAACATACATTGGAGAAAAGATAGCCTCTTAAATAAATGGTGCTGGGAAAAGTGGAAATCCATATGTAACAAAATGAAATTAAAACCCTATCTCTAAAAAGAACAAACTCAACTCAAATTAGATCAATGACTTAGGAATTAAACCAGAGACACTGTGCCTATTAGAAGAAAAAGTAGGCCCACATCTCCATCATGTCAGATGAGGCCCCAACTTCCTTAATAAGCCTTCTATAATGCAAGAATTAAAACTAAGAATCAATAAATAGGATGGATTCAAACTGAAAAGCTTCTTCTCAGCAAAAGAAACAATCAGTTGAAGAGAAAGACTATATTTTGGGAGCTATTTTTACCACACACACATCAGATAGATCACTAATTCCTAGGATATATAAGAAAATAAAAAATCTTAACACTAAGAAAAACAAATAACCCAATCAATAAATGGGCCAAGGAACTGAATAGACACTTCTCATAAGATGATATACAATGAATCAACAAATCTATGAAAAAATGTTCAACATCTCTAGCAATTAGAGAAATGCAAGTCAAAACTATGCTATGATTTCATCTCACTCCAGTTGGAATGGTAGCTATTAAGAATACAGACAACAATAAGTGTTGGCAAGGATGTGGGGAAAAAGACACACTCATACATTGCTGGCCTGACTACAAATTGGTGCAGCCAATATGGAAAGCTGTATGGAGAATCCTTGGAAAACTGGGAATAAAACCACCATTTGACCCAGCTATCCCACTCCTTGTTCTATACCCAAAGGACAAAAAAACAGCATACTAGAGTAATGCAGCCATATCAATGTTTATAACAGTTCAATTCCCAATAGCTAAATTGTGGATCCAACTTAGATATCCTTCAATGGATGAATGGATAAAGAAATGTAGTATATATACACAATGGAATATTATTCAGCATTAGAAGAGAATAAAATCATGGCATTTGCATGTATATGGATGGAGTTGGAGAATATAATGCTAAGTGAATTTACTCAAACCCAAAAAACCAAATGTAGAATGTTTTCTCTGATTTAAGGATGATAATTCATAATGGGGTTGGGGGTGGGTGACATAGGAGGATTAGATGAACTCTAGATAGTGCAAAGTGGAGGGAGAGAAAGGAAGGGCACATGGGGGTAGGAAAGATGGTGGAATGAGATGGACATCATTACATGTCCATGTCCATGTATGAAGACACAAATGGAATGACTCTACTCTGTACAACCAGAGATATGAAAATTTGTGCTCTATGTGTGTAATATGAATTTTAGTGCATTCTGCTGTCATATATAACAAATTAAAATTAAAAAAGAAAAGATTCTGAGTTTCCAATTGAAAGTTACAATCAATAAAATTTTTGTGAGTCCCAAAATAAGAGTATGTTCTCTGGAGGCCGTAGGGATATAACAACATCAAGCCATGGATAAAGTCCACTATGAGATAGAATAAAATTATTTCATCTCCCATTGTTAGTCACTTAGGACAAATATTTGAACTTAAAATGTTGTATTTATCAGTCTTTTAGTTGAAAGATATTGTATCCATTAGATATTCTCCATACTATTTTTTAAAATAAATATTCATTCAACTACATGATATTTAAATTAAAGTAAAATGCTTATTGCTTGTAAATGCTGATTCTGTTAATGTAATCTCAAAGATTAAAAAATATATTCTCCACACACACACACACACACACACACACACATGCACTACATCTTATACTATGATGGGGATACTAAACCCTATGGACTATTCTTAACTCTCTGAGTGTATCAATGATAGCATCAGACCAAGACACAGGGCTCCTGATTCTGAACCAGAATTCTTTAATAATCACTTTTATCCTGAAATCTCCTACACAGTTAATAATTATCACTTTAGACATTTATTTTAAATTACTATTTGAACTTTCAAAACATGGACAGTTACCTGGGAATGTAGCTCAGTGGTAAGAGTGCTTGCCTAGCATGCATGACCCCCTGAGTTCTATCCCCAGTGTTGAAAAATACAAAACAAAACAAAATGGACATTTCAACTGTAGTAAAGAGTCACAGTAATTCTCCAAGTCCAAACTTCCATCATGGGACTATTGCAGAAAAAAATATATGTTATTTGTAGAAATGAGAAGATGAGGCATAAAGAAAATAAACTGTTTATCTTTCCTAAATTCATTAAGTAGTAAATATTTGATGGCAAAATACATGATTCTTATATTAATTATAATTTTCTATTCACAGCATACCTTTCCTAGGTTCTTCCTTAATGCAGGAACTGCTCCATGTGCTATGAAAACCTACCATCACCTGCTATCTCATTGTATCTACCACATGCCTCCATCCCTCTGTGCTATAGTATCTGTAGCCATAGGATTTGAATGATAAGAGAACTAACATTTTCTTTTGGCCAAAATGCTTCAGGTTGTATATTAAATATTTAATATAGGCTATCTAATTTATTCCTAATTATTTTCTATGAGTATTACTTCTTATTTAAGACAAAAAAGCCCAAAGTTATTTAGATGATATAATCTACAATATTAAAATTAGGAAACATGCTAGTATTTAATAAAAACTAATTGACAGTGGTATGCCAATCTGCAGTGGTGCCATATAATGATCATCACAAAGAGATAAGAAAGACAAGAAAATTATGTAACATGCAGCTGGGCATGGTATTACAAGTCTGTAATCCTAGCAGCTGGGGAAGCTGAGTCAGGAGGATTGCAAGTTCGAAGCCAGCCTCAGCAAAAGTGAGGCACTAAGCAACTCAGTGAGACCCTGTCTCTAAATAAAATACAAAATAGGGCTAGGAATGTGGCTCAATGGCTGAATGCCCTTGAGTTCAATTCCCAGTACCCCAAAAAAATAAATAGCATGAAAAAGTATATGCAAAGGCTCATTTCAAAACTTTGGAAATATGCTAAGGAAAAGAAAAAGAATTGAATAAAAATATAATGAATAACTAAAAAGAACTATAACAAATAAGTATGACAAGATATATATTAGAGTGGGAAACAGGCTATATTTTTCTTTATAAAAATCAATTAGAATATATAAGAAACAGATATGTCGTACTTAAAAGATAAAAATCTTTGTTCTGTGAAGAACTAAAATGCACTGGAGTTTACATAAAACTAAAGAGAAAGATGTCTAAATATAAACTCTATTGATTATAAGCTTGTCTCAAATTTGAGAACCCTATCATCCTTGGGAGTAGCTGGGATTATTGGCTTGCACTGTCTCCCTCCATCAGAATGATTTTTCACATGTAAAATATTAGCTTAGAGCAAGGGCAAACTTGCATCTGAACATTTTTTAGATTCTTAGATTAGCTTTCACTTATTTAAGGGTAAAAAAAAAGTTTTATTTTTTGAGTTGTTTCTCCCCATCCTTTGCATTTACATGCAGCTGCATGTTAAATGAATTTGAAAAATTTTCAAATAAAGCCGGCTGTCTCTGTAATAACTAGGATAGAAAACAGAAATCCTGAAAGAGTTTTGTCTGGCTTGCTTTTTCCTATTGAGACAGAAATAATTTAGATTCAAACTGTCACTTTTTTATAATATACATAAACATTTTATCCATTAACAATCAAGTGAAAAATAAGAATATTTAAAGATAGAAACAGAAATGGGTGTGTAGATGGAGAGTAGTAATTAACTTAAAAATCATTGTAGGTTAAAAAAAAATCAGCTCCATAGATCAATTGATCCTAGGACTTTAGGTTGTAGGTAAAGATAACCTGAGAAAGACACTCCAAGTCAGGACCCTGAAGTTGTCAGAATGGCTGGTTAGAAAGTTGCTCCAAGGCTCAGGATTCAAGCAGCTGGAGTGCTGTTTCTCAGCAAAGTGGGTGAAAAAGAGATTTCACCAAAATTTAATATTTGACAGTCAGAGAATCTTAGTGTTTCAGAAATTTGGGGTCACTAAACAAAGAAGAAAGAGCTTTGGGGCTGAACTGGGAGCAGCAGTAGCAGTGGCAGTGTTAAGATAGTAACCCCACCCCCAGGTGGGCTGGAATGTTGATAGGAAACCCCACCTCCAGGTGAGCTAGGAAGTTGAGTCCCAAGACTGGCTATTTGAATTTCACAGGCGCAGGCTATTTGCTCTAACAGGGATATAGGTAACCTGAAGCTCCCTTTGTTCACTTTCACGTGCACGGGCAATGACATGGGTAAAGGACTGTTGTACCAAAAATGTTGTACCCAGCATAATGCCAATTAAAACACCAAGCCACGTCACACTAATGCCAATAAAAAGCCTTTATTAAGCTGATCAGTGGCCATCATGCTCACACATCACACAGTGTGACAAGATGGCGCGCAAGCAGTGATTTTTCAAGGGTTTATAAAGAGCAAAATCACAGAGGGCGGAATATTCAATTGCAGGGTTTCAGCCAATGCAAGCAAGCCATGGTACAGAAGCTGAATCTAGGCAGTTAGCAAGACAAAGCAATGGGTATAATAATATTTCCCACGGGACTTTCCAGGTTGATATAGCAAGAATCAAGTAGAAGGGAATGGGGTCATGATGATCCTAGTTGAGTACATGTTAGAGAATGGTTACTAATGTCTACACAATCAACTCTGACAAGGTATTTGCCCAGGAAAAATGGAAACCAAAGAGAGCAATTTTACATTGTATAGGAATTGCTGTTTTTATGCTGTCAAGCGTATTATGCTACGTAAAGATTAATGGGTACACAGGCAGGACTTTCCATATTCTATTATTTCTGAGAAACAGAACTATTTCTCGGAACTCCTAAGATGGCTGCTGGAGAACAAGATGGAGTCCCTTTAGTTCTCTTACCACAGGACTATATAACCTGAGGATTTCCTTTTGTTTGGGGTCTTGCCCTTCCTGCATTCTGTGGGAAAGCTTGACCCCAGTTAGCTGGCTCAATAAATTCCGTTTGTATATTACGTACTGTTCAGCTCTTTGTGGTTCATGGGAAAAAGCAAAACTGGACCTTAACAGCTGCAGCAGAGGTGCTGACTCACCACAGAGGAGAGGGAGAACATAGAGAGAGAGACACGTCAGACAGATCTGGCATGGAAAACCTGAGATCAGACAGGTGGCCTGAACTTGGCTAAACCAGAGGCTGACTGCAAACTGTGATTGAAAAACACTGTTTCTCATATGGCCATGGAGAGCTAAGGCAGAGCCATCTTGAGGAGGCAACTCTGCAGCTGCTGCTGGGGAGCCAGATCATAGCAAACACTGTCACACTGTCCTGGAAAGTACCTACCATGTGGCCTAGTATGTACCTAGCAGAACATAAGTGAAACAGGCACGAAGAATATTGTACCCAGAGAGATTCAAGTCAGAAAATCAGAGGCAAGCACAATTTGGTTACCTTTGAGATGAGCAGCTTACATGACATGATCATCTGAGGCAGCTTGGGCAACTAAACAGGCCGGTGTGAATAAACTCAGGGACTAAGCCTGGGAAGTCTGTGTTGGGGGGTAGGGGGCAGCAGAGTTTGTGGAAGTTTAGCTTCCCTGCCCATGAATAGAATTCTTGGAAGCCTTCTGAGATCCAGACTCCTGACAAAGATCAGCAAATGGCAGGCACTAGTGGTGTGTTGATCTAATCTCTACAGAGCAGACACCACCCAACAAAGCCTTTGAGGCCTGACTAGACCTAAGCCCCAGGAACTGGAACTCCACACTTAGAACTCTGCAGCTGTTATAAGCAAAGGTGACTTAAACTGGACTTGGACTGTCTCCACCTGATGGCCCATTGACCCACCCTTGATGGCCCATTAACCCACCCTTAAACCCGGCTCCACCTGAGGGCCTGAGGGCGTATTAACCCTGTGCTTTATAAACCCTGCCCTTGCTATGAGCTGGTGCCATTTTCTACTATCCTGCCTTGTGCTGGACATAGTTGGTGGCCCTGGCCAGAATAAAGGCTTCATTGGCTATTACATGAATAGCTTGTGAGACTTTTTTCCTGAAAATTGGGTACTACACAGCAGCCCCACCCCAGCAGTATATTGATGTGATCTGTGCATATACAGCTCCAACTGACAGTATTTCCTATCCCATCCAACCTCATGCATGTAAGGGAAGCTGAGAGTTATTTCAACCAGCTTCAAGTCTTAAGCCACTCCAACTAGCAGCTCAGTGAATAGCACAAAGAGGAAAGGGCTAACAACCACTCTCACTCAGTATGTAGCCCAAGAAGAAATGGAAAGGACAGTTAAGCACATACAGTGACCATCCATTCTCATTGACTATTTTGACCACCTCAGTTGAAATGATTTCTCGATTTATTAAGACTATTTTCTTTAGTTGTTTTTATTGTTTGTTGTTTGCCATGCTAATTGGTTCATGGGTGTATATTTATGTGTGTGTGTGTGTGTGTGTGTGTGTGTGTGTGTGTGTATATGTTCTTTTTTTCTTGTTTTTAGCATTTTTCAAAATGCAATTCTTTTTCTTTGCCTTATCTTTTGAGGGTTAGGTTTTGGACTTTGTTTATTTCAGTTATGTTTTCTTTTCATTTGTTTCTCGTTTCTATTTCTGTCTTCTTCCATTAACAGTCAAATTCTCTCTCTAGTCCTTTTCCTTTTTTCTCCCTTTTTTTCTTCTCCTTCCTTATAACCATCACCTGCTATATAAATTTTCTGCATTGTCTCTGTTCATATTTTTTTTCTCTTAATGAACTATAGTTTTATCATCTTTAAGAGCTAATTGGTTTTATAACTGTTGCCCCCATCATTTTGGCTGTTGCAATTATTACTGCTGTGAATGATACAGTTGACACCTGTTATTTGCTTTAATGCCAGGTATAGTTCAGAGCTCCTTATTGTTTTTTTGTTTTTGTTTTTTGTTTGTTTGTTTGTTTGTTTGTTTGTTTGTTTGTTTCAGGTCACCTTAGGGTCAACCTTTACCTGCTCAAAAATTTGTCTTACATTTGTAGTGAGGATTCAGGCGTCACCCGAATCGTTATTTTCCTTACTCATAAGTTTAAGGCATTCCTTATTGTTTTTACTGTAGGCAATTGCTGACCTCACCTTTCCCGTTTTTTGTGGTAATTAAATTTTAGATGTCATAGTAAGCACAAAAAATAGTGCATCTTGTGCCACATAAGGGTGCACTCTCAGGTCCTACTCACAGATATCACTGCTACAGCATAAAAAAAAAAATGAAGTAACACAAAACCTGTGGATACCATGTCTATAAGGGAATCTCAACCTAGATCATTTTAGGACATGTTAGCAAGGGAATGCTGTCCCCTGAAAATGCCCATACATACAAGTGGAAGAGCCACCCACTGAAACAAATGCATACAACTCAACACAGGAATACAAAAACATTAAAAAACAAAAAAAAAAACAAACAAAAAAAAAAACAGGTAACAGGTAACATGACACCTCCTCATGTTAATAATTTACCAGCAATTGACTTCAAAAAATATTGAAGTGGCTGAACTACCAGATAAAGTATGTAGAAGAATGACTATAAAAATAATCAGTGAATTCCAGGAGTAAACAGAAAAATAAACAAATAAACTAAGGAAGTCAATACAAGGTATGAATGAGAAATTCAATAAGAAGATAAAGATATTGAAAAAGAAACAAACCAAAATCTTGGAAATGAAAGACACAATAAACCAAATAAAATGTTCAGTTAAAAATCTCTCTTGTAGAGTAGACCATGCTGAAGACAAAATATCAGAGCTGGAAGATAAAGTGACCAATCTTGAATATTCAAACAATATTGAAGAAAAGAAAATAGGAAATAATAATTATAATATGCAAGAATTTTTAGAAAATATTAAGAATATAAAGAACATAAAGAAACTATAGAACTAAATAATACAACCAACAATTTAGACTTAACAGACATATATAGAATATTTTATCCAACAATGATAGCAAACATACTTTCTTATCAGCAGCATAGGAATCTTCCTCTAAAACAGACCGTATCTTTTGCTGTAAAGCAACTCTTAGAAAATACAAAAAAAAAAAAATAATAATAATAATAATAAATGGAGATAAAATCCTATGTTCTATCAGATCATCATAGAATGAAATTAGAAATCGATGATAAAAAACAGAGCTACTCCAAGACCTAGAAACTAAATAATACACTACTGAATGATGAATGGATAGTACAAGAAATCAAGGATGAAATAAAAAATGAGAATAGCAATACAACATATCAATATCTTTGAGACACTATGAAGGCAGTAACTAGGAAAAGTTCATTATATTGAACTCATTCATTAAAAGAATAAAAAGTCAATGAATAAGTGACCTTACATTACATCTCAAAGCCCTAGAAAAAGAGGAACAAATCAACACCAAAAACAGTAGAAGACAGAAAATGATTAAAATCAGAGCTGAAATAAATGAAATTGAAACAAAAGAAACAGTTTTAAAAATTGACAAAAAGTTGTTTCTTTGAAAAAATAAATAAATTTGATTAACCCCATTTACACTAATGAAGAGAGAGAGAAAATTCAAATTATTAAAATAAGTAATGAAAAAGGAAATATAAAACCAGATACTAGAAAAATACAGATCATTAGAAACTATGTTGAAAATTTACACTCCAATAAAATTGAAAATCTTAAAGACATTGACAAATTTCTAGAGCATAAACTACTCAAACTGAATCAGGAGGACCTACATGATATAAACAGATCAATTTTGACCAAATCAAGAAAAGCCCAGGACCAGATGGATTTTCAGCCAAGTTCTACAAGATCTTCAGAAAAGAATTAACACCAATATTTCTCAAATTATTCCATGAAATACAAAAGGAGGGAACCCTTTCTAACTCATTCTATGAGGCTAATATCACCCTGATAACAAAATCAGACAAAGACACATCAAGGAAAGAAAATTTCAGACTGATATCCCTTATGAACATAGATGTAAAAGTTCTCAATAAAATTCTGGCAAATACAAAATCACATTAAAAAGATTGAGCACCACAATCAAGTAGGGTTCATCCCAGGGATGCAAGGTTGGTTCAACATATAGAAATCAATAAATGTAATTCATCACATCAATAGACTTTAAAACTAGAATGATATGATCATCTCAATAGATGCAGAAAAAGCATTTGACAAAATACAGCACCCTCATGTTTAAAACACTAGAAAAACTAGGAATAGCAGGAATATACCTCAAAATTATAAAGACTTTCCATGTTAAACTCAAGGTCTACATCATTCTAAATGGAGAAAAATTGAATGCATTCCCTCCAAGAACTGGAACAAGACAAAGATGCCCTCTTTTACAACTTCTTTTCACCATCATCCTTCAAAACTCTATCCAAAGCAAGTAGATAGGAGAAAAAAATTAAAGAAATATGTATAGGAAAAGAAGACTCAAATTATCACTATTTGCCAGTGACATGATTCTATATTTAGAAGAACCAAAAATTTCTACCAGAAAACTTATGGAGCTAATTAATGAATTCAGCAAAGTAGTAGTATATTAAATCAACACCCATAAATCAAACACGTTCCTATACATCACTGATGAACATAGTGAAAGATAAATTTTAAAAACTACACCATTCACAATAGTCTCAAAGAAAAAAACTTGGGAATCAATCTAACAAATGAGGAGAAAGACCTCTACAATAAAAACTACAGAACACTAAATAAAGAAACTGAATAAGATCTTAGAAGATGAAAAGATCTCTCATGCTCCTGGATAAGCAGAAGAATAATTCATATTAAAAACCCAAAGACAATCTTCATACAACTAGAAAAAGCAATCCTGAACTTCATTTAGAAACACAAGAGACCCAGAATAGCCAAAGCAATCCTTAGCAAAAAAAAGTGAAGCACAAGGCATCAAAATACAGACCTTAAACTATACTACAGAGCCATAGTAACAAAAATGGCATAGTATTGGCACCAAAACAGACATGTAGACAAATGGTATAGAATAGAAGACACAGAGATAAACCAACATAATCCTACCAGATTAAAGTGACAAAAAAATTCACTGGAGAAAAAAATAGCCTAGATTCAACAAATGGTGCTGGAAAATTGGAAATCCATGTGCAACAAAATGAAATTAAACCCCTATCTCTCTCTCTCCACTCAAAGTGGATCAAAAAGTTAGGCACTAGAACAGAGACACTGTGCCTAATAGAAGAAAAAGTAGGCCCAAATCTTCACCATGGTGGCTTCAGATCTGACTTCCTTAACAAGACTCCAGAAGCTTAAGAAGTAAAAATCAATAATCAATAAATGGGATGGATTAAAATGAAAAAGTTCTTCTCAATAATGTTAAGAGAGAGGCTACAGTATTGAGAGAAAAATCTTTGCCATGTCCATCTGAGATAGAGCATTAATTTCCAGGATATATAAAGAACACACACACACACACACACACACACACACACACAAAATAATAATAACAAAAAAAAAAAAAAAAAAAAAAAACACAGCAAAAAGCAAATAACCCAGTGAATAAATGAATAAATGAGGTAAGGAACCAAACAGACACTTCTTGGAAGAAGAAATACAATTGATCAATAAATATATGAAAAAAAAAAAGTTCAACATCTCTAGCAATTAGAGAAATGAAACGCAAAACTACTCTAATGTTGCATCTCATTTTGGCCAAAATGGCAATTATCAAGACTACAAGGAACAATAAATGTTGGTGAGGATGTGGGGAAAAAAAGTGACACTCATACATTGTTGATGGTAGATTGTTGCAGATTGGTACAACCATTATGGAAAGCAGTATGGAGATTCCTAAGAAAACTTGGAATGGAATCACCATTTGACACACTTATCCCACTCCTCTGTCTATTACCAAATGACTTAAAATCAGCATAGTACAAAAACACATCTACACCAATGTTTATAGCAGCTCAACTCACAATAGTTAAACCATGGAACCATCTTAGGTGTCCTTCAACAGATGAATGGATAAAGAAAAGGTGGTCTATATACACGATGGAATATTACTCAGCCATAAAGAATAATAAAATGATGGCATTTGTGGGTAAATGGATGGACCTGTAGAATATCATGCCAAAGCAAAATAAGCCAATCCCAGAAAACCAAAGGCCAAATGTTTTCTCTGATATGTGGACACTAATTCACAATTGGGAGGGGGTGGCTAGGGAAGAACAGATTTGGATTAGGTAGAGGAAAATGAAGTGATGGGAGGTGTTATAAGGGTATAAAGGATAGTATAATGAACTGGACATTATTACCCTATATGCATGTATGACTTCATGATCAATATGTTTCTACATCATGAACAACACACAAATGAGATGTTGTACTCCATTTATGTATGATATTTCAAAGGGCATTCTACTGTCATGTATAACTAAATAGAACAAATAAAAGAAGAAAAGAAAAAAAAAAAAAAAAAAACAAGAATGGTGGTGGCCAAGGTCTGGAGTAGGAGGAATAAGAGTTATTACTTAATGGTGGCAGAGCTTCTATTTGGTATGACACAACTGTTCTGAAACAGATGGTTGTACAATATTGTGAGTGTAATTAATACCACTGAGTTGACCACGTAACATGGCTAAAATGGCACCTTTTATGCTACACATCTTTTACAACAATAAACACTGTATTAAATTTAAAAAAATTTTTTTTTTTTAGAAAATGGAAAAAGAATATGAAGTGTCGTCAATGACGTTAATGGTTTCTCTTCAATGCTTCTTAAGCAGCCAGGATATGAGGTGTCAAGGTAGCTAATGGTTTGGCCAGAGTTAGGAATGGGTGCTTCCAAAAAGAGGGAACAAGTGAGTGCATAATTTAGAAGCAAAACATTTTCTTTCAACTAAGCTCTGAAGTCGACTTATGAATACAATTTATGTAAACAACACATATTTTAAAACCTACCCAAACCCCTCATAATCTGTCCTTAACTTTCACAGTTGAAGACAGAGTTGTTTTAGTTTTTCTACTTTCCAAATATCTACAAACAGCCCATAAATGCACACATGCCAGCATTGATTGCATATGATATTTAATAGCATACAAAAACTTACAAACACAAAATGAAACTTTTATTCCTGGCAGATAAAAACCTTAAATGTAGCAGCTGCCTTATTGGTAGTAATCAATGAATAGTGAAATGAAAACTTTCTCTTGGTTGCTCAAAAAGAGTAAACATTTTCCAAAAAATGGCATCATTTCCAAATTTACCTGTAACAATTCCTTGGCTGAACCCCTTTTTGCAAAATCCATTTCCAAACATTGATTTAAGAAATGTCGAAAAACCAGGGAAATTTTCTCTGGATTTGGAAATTCTGAGTTTCATTTGTTGCAATCATGTATAAGGCCTAAAAACAGAAGAACATCTGTGACATTCATTTTTTTTTTTTTTTTTTTTGCCGGGGGGGGGGGGTTGGGGTGTGCCAAGGGTTGGACGCAGGGTTGCTTTGCCAGTGAGCTAAATACCTAATACTCCTTTTTTTTTTTTTTTTTTTTTTGAGACAGGGTCTTGCCAAATTGTTGAGTCTGGCCTCAAACTTATTATGCTCCTTCTTTATTTAGCCTCCTGAGTCATTGGGATTACAGTTGTGCAACCACTGGGTAAGATATTCACAATTTTCTTAAGGTAGCTCAACAAAGTTATAATGTACTTTATGGAACTCCTTTTTTGGTGGTGGTGGTATCAAACCCACAGCCTGTGTGTGTAGGTGAAAGCACTCTACCACTGAACAACATCTCTAGCTCCTTGTAATTCTTCAAAGATAATTGCCATAAATACTAGAGTATGTAAAGTGAGGTTATCATTATCTATACCTGTTTGGATTTTGTATCCTCCCTCTTTCCCTTCCTTTATATTTTCTTCTCTCTCTCTCATTTTCTTTTCTTTTCTTTTTTTTTTTTTTTTAGTGTGGTGGGGGGTGGTGTGGTTGTGTGGTGTGGTATAGGAATTGAACCCAGCCATATGCTAGGCAAGTAAGTGCTGTACCACTGAGCTATATCCCAGCCTTCTTTTGATTTTATTTTGAGAAATGGTATCTCTAAGTTACCCAGGCAGGCCTCAAACTTGGAATCTTCCTGCCTCAGACTCTCCAGAAGCTGAGATTTCTGGTGTGTCCCACCAGACCTCGTCTTTTCTGTGTTGAACTATAAATGCAGTACATCTTGCTTAAAGAAAACAAAATCAACAACAACAACAACAAAAACCCCACCCGTGGTACATAAAAGTATAAAGAAATATGACAATCAATGTGTACTATCCTGTTAAACATTCACAAGGTTTTAAAAGTCACATTTCAAAACAACTGGATTAATGAAGCTCTTTTCCTTAGCCAGCTGTATGCCAGCTAATCATTCTTAAGAACTGATCATGAAATTATTTTAATGGCTAAATTAAACAGTACCTTATAATATGGGTGTTTTCATAATTTAACCAATCCCCTTTAGAAAACTCTCTATTATTTAATTCTTGATTATTACTTTTAAGTTTGTAGAAATGAAATTATTTCTATTTAATGTTTTTTAGTAAAAGTTTTAGGATTTGAAATTAAGCAGACAATAAATACCATTGCTGAGTTGCTTTCTGAGATAGAAGGAACACTTTAATGGATCTTGCTGACTTTCTTTAAACTGAAAAGACAACTATATAGCCTTGTAAATGCATTTTCCAAATTCATACCTGATCTTAACATGTGGATCCTCAAATTTTCTGTATTAGCCCTTCATTTCATTTTGTAATTATTACTATCTTGCATCATACAACAGGGTACTTATTACAAATGATGTGTGTGTGTGTGTGTGTGTGTGTGTGTGTGTGTGTGTGTGTGTGTGTGTGTATACATATACATTTTTATTGTTTTACTATGGTGCTGGAGTTTGAGCCCTCTGGACTTGTGCATGCTAGGTAAGCACTCCACCACAAATAAAAAATATGGATATACTTCTATTAATCTAAAGATTCCAGGTTACATTAAAGTTCACTCTAATGTATGTTGTATTATACAATTTTGTGGGTTTTGAAAATTTAATATTGTCCTATATCTTCCATTATAATAATATCATAGTGAATAAATTCACTGCTCTAAAAACCTACTATTCATCCTCTTCACAACCTTGAATCTTGCAATCACTGAATTTTTTTTTTTAAACTCTCCATACTTGAGATGTCCTAAAATTATTTGCACTTTGAATTTTTTTTGGGTGGTGCCGGAGATAGAACTCAGGGGATAGAACTGAGGGTCTCAAGCATGCTAGGCAAGTGCCCTACAACTGATGAAAACTTACATCCCATACACTATAGTTGGAATTATAAAGTATCTAGCCTTTTTAGGCTGAATTTCTTTGCAAAGCAATATGCATTTAAAAATCTTTCAGAATCTTATATGCCCATGCCATAGGCATGTAATAAACTTTCAATATTTATTTCCCTGTAATAAATAAATAAGTAGATAAGATAAAGTTCTCTCATGTCTTTTTTGTGTTCTCATAGCTCAGTTATTATCAATGGGACAACATTCTATTGTATGGATGTAACACATACATTCAATTTTCTTTTATTTATGTTGTGGTGTTGGGAGTGGACTGCAGAACCTCAGAATGGTAGGCATGTGCTCTACAGCCCTTACATTCACTTTTAGAAAGACATCTTGGTTCCTGATTCAGCAATTGTGAATAAAGATGCTATAAACATTTGTGTATAGGTTTTGTGTGGACATGTTTCAGTGCATTTGGGTAAATACCTAGAAACACAGTGCTGGGCTATGTGGTAAGGCCATGTTTAGTATTTTTGTAAACTGAAAAATTGTCTTTTGGAGTAGAGCATCTCACTAGCAATGAATGAGTGTTCCTGTTGCTCCACATCCTCACTGAGTGTTTGGTATTGTCAGATTTTCTGAACTTGAGTATTCTAACAGGTGTGCTGTGGTATGCAGGAGCCCTAATTAAGGAGATAGCTAAGATTGTGGTTAGCTGTGAGCCATAAGCATTACCACCTTCCATGGTCTCGTGAGACTTGGCCCAGGACATTGTGGATCATTTGCATGATCTTGCGAGACTTGGCCCGGGGGATTGTGGATCGGGTCGGTGCCATTTTGGGGTGATTGTAGGAGTGTGGATGGTGTTGGAGTTGTTGTTGGAGCTGGAAAGAGAAACTAGCAGAATAAAGAGCCTGTTTGTTTCCAGTCCGCCTCTGAACTTATTCCCACGCCTTTGTTGCTCCAAGCGGCAATCGCTTCAGGCAGCGACAGGTGGCGGCCCGTACGGGGAATTCAGAGCGGACAGGTAAGAACTGAAAGGTCTCTAAAGATGGGTTTGAATATAACTAAATCCCAAATGATAGAGGTTATAGAAAGAATCCTTGATAAACCTTACTCCGTTGTCAGTGAGGAGGATTTAGAAAAAAGTGAAAGTGATCAAGAAAGCATAGCTTCCACTGGGTCAACTAAGACCAGTAAAGATAGTATTAGAAGAGTGCCAAAAATGACACAATGCCCCAGGGCCCACAAATGTACGAGGCATTGGAAGAGGAGTATCCTCAAGCATCCACTCAGATGCCTCCCTGACACAATCCCTACTATCCATCCACTCCTTTGCCAGAGGAACAGGAGGAAATGCAGGATTAGACCTCGGTTCCACTGCTCAAATAGTGTTAACACATGAAATGGGGCTTCACCTGATTCTCACTGATTCCCACAGGAGTCAGGAGACCTCTTCCCTCAAGGACTATAGGACTTATTCTTGGGTGAAGTCCTAAAAGCTTATTAGGTTTGCAAGTGACCCCAGGTGTAATAAACTCAGACTACAAAGGGGAAATAAAAATAATGCTTAGCTCACCCCAAAGTGTAAGTTCTGTTAATCAAGGAGGTAGAATTACTCAGTTGCTTCTCCTTCCCAATTTACATAATTCATTTAAAATGAGTATGCCTCAAAAAAGGAACAATAGAGGATTTTGTTCCACTGACTCAGGGCCTATGGCTTGCTAGGTTCGGGATTGTTCAAGAAGGCCTATGTGTAAAATAAAAATCCAAGGAATATAGATGGAAGGACTGATAGATACTGGAGCTGACTCTTCCATCATTAATCTATGGCAATGGCCCAAGCACTGGCCTCTGCAAAAAGCTTCAACCAGTTTAAGAGGCTTGGGATATAATAACCTCCTAGAGAAAAGTGCGGTAATTTTAAAATGGGAGGATGATGAAGGGCATAAAGGAACATTTCAGCCTTATGTTTTACCTAACCTACTGGTTACTTTATGGGGAAGAGATATTTTGCAACAAATGGGAGTGTACCTTGCAACCAAGCCTGCAGGTGTTAAATGTGAAAATCTACAGGGTAATCTTAACCCTAAAATAAATCATTATCAAAAAGTACAGAGTAATCTTAACCCTAAAAGTAATTATCAAAAAGTACAGATCATAAAAGTAATTATCATCATAAAAGAAAAAGATATGTTTCTTGGGGGGGGGGGGGGCCACTGAGAAAATAATTTTGAAAATAACATGGCTTTCTGATAAGCCAGTGTGGGTTCCTCAGTGGCCCCTATCTAAAGAGAAATTACAAGCATCCCACCTACTAGTTCAGGAACAACTAGAAGCAGGACATATAGAACCTTCCACCTCTCCCTGGAATTCCTATTTGTGATCAAGAAAAAATCAGGAATATGGCGATTGTTACATGATCTTAGAGAAATTAATAAAACCATGCAAATCATTGGCCCTACTCCACCTGGACTTTCTAATCCTGTAGCTATTCCAAAAAAATTCCATCTTATTACTCTTGATATAAAGGATTGTTTCTTTTCTATTCTTCTACACCCTCTGGATACCCCCAGGTTTGCATTTTCAGTTTCTTCTATTAACAATAATGGCCCTGATCAGAGATATCAATGGAAAGTTTTGCCGCAGGGAATGGCTAATAGCCCCACTATGTGTCAAATCTATGTAGATAAAGTTATTCAGCCTATCAAAAATAAATACCTAGAGCTTATGTGCATCCATTATGTGGATGATGTTTTGCTTGCTCATCCTAATCAAGAAGTTTTATTCACCATATTTAGTGATATATCAGAAAACTTAAAATGATATGGACTAAACATTGCTGAGTAAAAGGTTCAAATTAGATCTCCAATATTATATCTAGGATTCATCATTATGGACACTTTTATTAGACCTCAAAAATATTAATTAATAAGGAGTATTTGGCCACTCTCAATGACTTTCAAAAATTGCTGGGAGATATTAATTGGCTTCGCCCTATGCTAAACCTCACTACTGGCCAACTAAAACCTTTATTTGACATCCTTCGTGGGGACCCTGATCCATCTTCACCACGAACATTGACTCCTGATGCTAGAAAGCTTTAAAGTTAGTAGAAAAATCCATCGAAGGAGCTCATTGTGATAGATTTGATTTAACTCAACGCTGATATTGATTATTATTTCTTCACAATATACACCCACAGGAGTATTTTGGCAACAAGGGCCTTTATTATGGATACATTTGCCTGTCTCTCCTAAAAGTATAATTGAGTCTTATACCTCCATGGTGGCTAAACTTATTCTTCAAGGACTTAAGACTTCTACTAAAATATTTAGCATTCACCCTGCTACTATTATTACTCCCTATCCATCATCACAGATTGAATATTTATGCTTCAATGATAATGATTGGGCTATAGCTAGATGCTCTACTTCTGCAAATTTTGATAATCATCTTCCTAAGTCTCCTATATTATCTTTTTGTATTAATCATCCTATTATATTTCCACAGGTTATAAAAAATCAACCTATTCCTAAGGCATTAAATGTATTCACAGATGGGTCCTCAAATGGTACTGCTGCAGTAGTCACTACAAAAGAAAATATAACTTACATAACTGCACACAAATCAGCTCAATTAGTGGAACTAGAAGCTGTGGTAAGAGCTCTGGAAAATTTTAGAGAGTAGCCCATGAACATTTTTTCAGATAGACACTATATTGTACATGCCATTCCAATATTAGAGCTAGCAGGACCAATAGCACCTCATATTCCAGCCTTTAAAATGTTTTATCAAATACAAAAACTTGTGGGCAAGAAAAGAACCTCTATTTGTAGGGCATATTAGAGCACATACCAACTTGCCTGGTCCCCTCCATGAGGGTAATCAAAAGGCTGATGCCCTTACCCAAACAATCTTTATACTTTCAGCGCTCCAGCAAGCTACTTTATTTCACTCCCAGTTTCATGTCAATAGCACCACCTTGCAGCGTAGGTTTAAAATCACAAAGGAGCAAGCCAGAACAATTGTAAAAGATTGTAAATCCTGTATGACATTTGCCCAATCCTCATTTCGGAGTTAACCCTAGAGAATTAATGCCCAATCATTTGTGGCAGATGGATGTTACTCATGAGCCAAGTTTTGGAAAATTGTGATTTATTCATGTGACCATAGATACATGCTCAGGCATGATTTTTGCTTCCTTACATTCTGGAGAAATAGTTAAAGATGTTACATCTCATTGTTTGCAAGCTTTTGCTGCATTGGGCATCCACAAAATGCTTAAAACAGATAATGGCCCTGCATGTACGTCCTCATTTGTCAAACAATTTTGTGCAAAATTCAATATATCCCATAAAACAGTCATCCCATACAATCCTCAGGGTCAGGGCATTATTGAAAGAGCAAACCACACACTGAAAATCATGTTATTAAAACAAAAAGAGGGAAATTGGAAAAGTCCTAGGGACAGATTGGCAGTTGCCCTGTTTACCTTAAATTTTTTAACTTTAGACTCTAATGGTTATTCTGCTGGAGACAGACATTGGAACCCACACCAACAACATAAACCTTTGGTTTACTGGAAGGATGTTCTTTCAGGTACATGGAAGGGTCCAGATTCAGTATTAATTTGGGGGAAAGAATCTGTTTGTGTATTTCCAAAGCACGAATCCTCTCCAATATGGATACCATCTAGATTAATAAAGCAGGTACCCCATCAAAAGGATCAAGATGAAGTTGTTGAGGAATCAAGATTAATATAAAAAAAAAATAAAAAATCAAGAGGACCAAGATGAAGGTATGGAATGATTCCCTTAAAAGAGTCCTTCAAAATATTTCACAACTTAAGTGTCATTTCTCCTGGACAGGACGAGGAAATCTCTCTTTAATGTGCACACAATTGTATTTTTTTTCTTTTTATATATGTCTTTAAGTGTGTGCATTTGTCTACATTTCATGTTAATGTGACGTCTTAAATATATGTTTGTATGTTTGTGCATCTGTCCAGTGTGACGTCACAAATAACAAAGCACTTATGAAAAAAAAAAAAATAATATATATATATATATGGATCCAAATAACTTTAATTCATTTTAGTTTAAGAGTATTCAATTTAGGAAAATAATTTCATAAGTGAAGGTACTTTCAATTTTGTTTTATAGGTGTCCCTGGGACTTCTCTTCAGCGAAAAATATGACTAGTGCTGTATAACCTGATATTTTGCTTTTTGACATAGGATTGTTTATTTGTTATTAACTTCATTTGCTTAATAGCTGATTAATTTGAAATAACAGGTAAAGGATTGCTGTGTATGCAGAGACTCGAGGTTTCCAGCTAACAAATTATTTTTCCAAAGTGCCTTTAGCTTTTCTTTAATCTATCTTTAATACAGTAAATACCCTCAGTCTTTCTTTGTTTTGTTCTGAATATGATATTTTGCCAGCTTATGTTTGTGGGAGCTCAAGCAGCAATGTATGTAAGCAGAAATCAATTCTAATCTTCTAATCTAATAATTCTATTTTTTAGTTTGACAACTCGCCTCTTGCCTCAGTGCTGGAATAGCACTGCCTTTCCTTTAATGATTGATGCTTGAGTTTCTAGGTAGCGGGCCCTGAAGATTTGCCGGTGGCATTGTCATAGACAAAAAAAAAAAAGAAAGAAAAAAGAGAAAGAAAGAAAGAAAGAAAGAAAGAAAGAAAGAAAGAAAGAAAGAAAGATGGCTGCTGCTACAGCTGCAAGCATCCCTGCTGCTCAAGCATCAAACAACCTCACCAGCAGTGTGGCCTCTGCTCTGCATGCATGGGGCCTCCTAGATCAATGGGTTATAACAAGTGGACATTTTGATCTTTCATTGTTTGGGACTTTATGGAACAATGCCTTGCGGGTATTTGTCTAGAGAACTCAGTATGTTACTTGATAGAACTCAGGGCAGCTGATTTGTTTAAAGAATTTGATATGCTATGCCACTTGGCTCATCAGAAGAAGGCTTGTTGCCTTAAAGGTGCAGCATCTCCCCACAATTGGACGGCTGTTAGTCATCATACACAGTCGATCCTGAAGGGCTCCATTGATGGCTGGTAGCCAATGACGGGTAAGATCCCCAGAGGGGGACAACCTAAGACAGGCACAGTTGCCCGGGACAGTCTCATGTGGCCAACATATCAACCTAAGACAGGAGTCAAGGGCACAGCCTTGATTATCCGATGACGGGTAAGAATGTTGGTTGCACATGGATGTCCTAGAGCATCCCCTCTATTAAAACAAAAGGGGAGAAATGTAGGAGCCCTAATTAAGGAGATAGCTAAGATTGCGGTTAGCTGTGAGCCATAAAGATATTCAAGCATTACCACCTTCCATGGTCTCATGAGACTTGGCCTGGGACATTGTGGATCAGGTAGGCGCCATTTGCATGGTCTCATGAGACTTGGCCCTGGGGATTGTGGATCGGGTCGGTGCCATTTTGGGTGATTGTAGGAGTGTGGATGGTGTTGGAGTTGTTGTTGGAGTCAGAGAGAGAAACTAGCAGAATAAAGAGCCTGTTTGTTTCCAATCCTCCTCTGAACTTATTCCCGCGGCTTTGTTGCTCCAAGGGGCAATCGCTTCAGGCGGCGACAGTGGTATCTCATTGTTATGTTGATATAGGAATTCCCTAACTACATGCATGTTTAGCTCTTGTCATATACTTATGTGCCACCTGTGTATCTTCTTTGGTGAGTTGTATATATAGCTGTTTTGCCCATATATTTTTTCAGTGCTTGGAAACCGAGGTCCTCATACATGCTAGGCAAAACTAAGCTACATTCCCCAGCCCAGAAGAATATATATATATATAATTTTTTATATAAATATATTTGTTATTTGATTGTATATCTTCTTCTGAGAAGTGTCTTTTCAGTTCCTAGGCCCATTTAGTGATTGAGACATTTGTTTTTATGGTATATACATATACATACACACACACACACACACACACACACACACACACACACACATATATATATATATAATGTTGCATATATAATGTTGTATATATAACAGTAGCATGGTTTACTGTCAGGGCCTTTGGAACACGTCGGCCAAGATGGTAAAAATCTCTGACTCTGTGGCTGTTTTCCATGCCCTGTTATGGACCTGACCTGAGCAGGGGGCATTGCTATGATGTATCCTGAGAACGGAAACCACCCGAAGGATAGGGTAGGGGACTTTGCCAATAGGATGTGCGCATGTTTTACTTGTCTCTATAATCTCTTTGCTGACTGGCTCATGTCCACTATAAGACTGTCCACTTTCCTCAATAAACCTGAATTCCAGCGCTGAAGTTTTACCTGACTGGACTCCCTGGTGTGTCCCTGTGTCTTTTGAAGGTGGAGGAGGGGGCACCAGCTGCCTTCTACCTTCCCAGTCTCACTGCTGAGGTACATCCTGGGTATGGGGGCCAGAAACTTCAGCCCACTACCATAATTTCTGGACAGTTTACAATTCTTAATACACATAAAGAGCAACTTTTTACATATCACTGTTAGTATACAAAATATATTCATACCATTCATGCCTCCAAACATGCATTTAGGGTAATGATATCCATCTCATTCTACCATTATTTTTTTTCTCTCTCCCTTTATACCCCCTTTCTCCCTCTCTTGCCCTCCCTTCCCATTGACCTTTCTAGTGTTACTTTAATCCTCTTAGGCTCCCCAGCCCAACCCCACTGTGAATCACCCTCCTTATATCAGAGAAAACATTCAGCTTTTGGATTTTTTACATTGGCTAAGCTTCACTTAGCATTTTATTCTCCAATTTTGTCCATTTACCTGAAAATGTCATTATTTTATTCTCTTTTTTGCTGAGTAATATTCCATTGTGTATATATACCACATTTTCTTTATCCACTCATCTACTGAGGGACATCTAGGTTGGTTTCAAAATCTATCTATTGTGAATTGTGCTGCTATAAACATTGATAAGGCTTTGTCCCCGTAGTATGCTGTTTTTAAGTCTTTTGGGAATAGACCCAGTAGAGAGAGGGCTGGGTCATACAATGGTTCCATTTCCAATTTTCCAAGGAATCTCCATACTGCTTTCCATAATGCTTCACAATTTTGCAGTCCCAACAGCAATGTAGAATGTGCCTATTTCCCCACATCCTCACCAACATTTATTGTCATTTGTGTTTTAATAGCTGTCATTCTGTCTGGAGTGAAATTAAATTTTAGATTAGTTTTGATTTGCATTTCTTTAATTGCCAGCGATGTTGAACATTTTTTTTTTTTTATATATTTTTGATTGATTGTATATCTTCTTCTGAGAAGTGTCTTTTCAGTCCCTGGGCCCATTTTGTGATTGGGTTATTTGTTTTTATGGTGTTAATACTTTTACATTCTTTATATATCTAGAGATCAATGCTCTATCTGACCTGTGTGTAGTAAAGATTTGTTCCAAATTATAAGGGTTTTCTATTTACCTCACTGATTGTTTCTTTTGCTGAGAAGAAGCATTTAAGTTTGAAACCATCCCATTCATTAATTCTAGATTTTAATTCTTGTGCAATAGGAGTCTTATAAAGGAAGTAGGAGCCTAATCCGATATGATGGAGGTTTAGGCCTACTTTTTCTTTTAATAGACGCATGGTTTCTGGTTTAATTCCTAGGTCCTTGATCCACTTTGAGTTGAGTTGTGTACATGGTGAGACATAGAAGTTCAGTTTCATTTTGTTGCATATAGATTTCCAGTTATCCCAGCACAATTTGTTGAAGAGGCTATATTTTCTCCTATGTATGTTTTTGGCATCTTTATCTAATATAAGATAGCTGTAGTTGTGGGTGTTAGTCTCTATGTCATCTATTCTGTACCATTGGTCTACAAGTCTATTTTGGTGCCAGTACCATGCTGTTTTTGTTACTATTGCTCTATAGTATAGTCTAAAATCTGGTATTGTGATGCTTCCTGCTTCATTCTTTTTTGCTAAGGATTGCTTTGGATATCTGGGTCTCTTATTTTTCCAGATGAATTTCATGACTGCTTTTTCTATTTTTATAAGGAATGTCATTGGGATTTTGATTGGAATTTCATAAAACTGTATAATGCTTTTGGTAATATAATCATTTTGACAATATTAATTCTGCCTATCCAAGAACAAAGAAGATCATTTCATCTTCTAAGGTCTTCCTTAATTTCTTTCTTTAGTGTTCTGTAGTTTTCATTATAGAGGTATTTCACATCTTTCATTAAGTTGATTCCCAAGTATTTTATTTTTCTTGATGCTATTGTAAATGGGGTAGTTTTAATCATTTCCCTTTCAGAGGATTTTTCAATGCCTTTGACTTATGGGTATTGATTTTGTATCCTTCTTCTTTGCTGAATTCATTTACTGGTTCTAAAAGTTTTCTGGTGGAGTTTTCTGGGTCTTCTAGGCATACAATCATATCATCAGCAAATAGTGCTAGTTTGAGTTCTTCTTTTACTATCTGAATCCCTTTAATTTTTTTCATCTGTCTAATTGTTCTGGCCAGTGTTTCAAGTACTATGTTAAACAACAGTGGTGAAAGGGGGCATCCCTGTCTTGTTCCACTTTTTAGAGGGAATACTTTCATTTTTTCTCCATTTAAAATGATGCTAGCCTAGGGCTTTGCATAGATAGCTTTTATAATGTTGAGGTACGTTCCTGTTATCCCTAGTTTTTCTAGTGTTTTGAACATAAAGTGGTGCTATATTTTGTCGAATGCTTTTTCTGCATCTGTTGAGGTGATCATATTTTTTTTATCTTTAAGTCTATTGATGTGATGTATTACTATATTGATTTCTATATGTTGAACCAAATTTGCATCAGTGGGATAAACCTAACTTGATCGTGGTGCACTATCTTTTTTTATGTTTTTGTATTCAATTTGCCAGAATTTTTGCATCTGTGTTCATTAAAGATACTTGCCTGAAGATTTTTTTTTTTTTTTTCTTTTGGCTGTATTGTTGCCTGGCTTTGGAATCAGTGTAATATTGGCCTCATAGAATGAGTCTGGAAGAGCTCCCTCTTTTTATATTTCCTGAAATAAATTGAAGAGTATTGGTATTAGTCCTTCTTTGAAGGTCTTGTAGAACTCAGCTGTGAACCCGTCTGGTCCTGGGCTTTTTTTAGTTGGTAGCATTTTGATGGTGTCTTCTATTTCCTCACTTGAAATTGATCTGTTTAAATTGTGTATAGCCTCCAGATCCAGTTTGGGAAATTCATATGACTCTAGGAATCTATCAATGCCTTTGACATTTCCTATTTTATTAGAGTACAAGCTTTCAAAATAATTTCTAATTATCTTCGGCGCGTCTGAGGTGTTTTTGTTGTGATGTTTCCTTTTTCATCACGAATGTTGGTAATTTAAGTTTTTTCTTTCCTTTTCATTAGCATCGCTAAGGGTCTGTCAATTTTATTTATTTTTTTCAAAGAACAAACTTTTAGTTTTGTCAATTCTTTCAATTGTTTCTTTAGTTTCAATTTCATTAGTTTCAACTCTGATTTTAATTATTTCCTGTCTTCTACTGCTTTTAGTGTTGATCTGTTATTCTTTTTCTAGGGCTTTGTGGTGTGATGTTAAGTCATTTATTTGCTTTTTTTTTTTTTTTTCTTCTTTTAAGGAATGAACTCCATGCAATGAATTTTCCTCTTAATACTGCCTTCATATGTCCCAGAGATTTCAATATGATGTATCTGTGTTCTCATTCACCTCTGGGAATTTTTAAATCTCCTCCTTGATTTCTTTTGCAATCTCTTGTTTATTCAGTAGTAGCATGTTGTTTAGTCTCCAGGTGTTGGAGTAACTTTTTTTTTTTTATTTTATTATTGATTTCTAATTTCATTCCATTATGGTCTGACAGACTGCAGGGTAATATCTCTACTTTTTTATATTTGCTAAGAGTTGCTTTGTGGCAAATGTGTGGTCTATTTTAGAGAAGGATCCATGTGCTTCTGAGAAGAAGGTGTATTTATTCACTGAGGGATGAAATACCCTATATATGTCTGTTAAGTCTAATTTATTAATTGTAT
Organism: Tamias sibiricus; assembly: GCA_025594165.1. Lineage (NCBI taxonomy): Eukaryota > Metazoa > Chordata > Mammalia > Rodentia > Sciuridae > Tamias > Tamias sibiricus. The sequence continues at coordinate 52,878,752 of CM046668.1, forward strand.
TAATGAGGTCTAAATTTCTTTATTTAGCTTTTGTTTGGATAATCTATCCAGTGGTGAAAAGAGGTGTGTTGAAGTCTCCTAGAATAATTGTATTGTGGTCTACTTGACTCTTTATCTTGAGAAGAGTTTGTTTGATGAATGTAGGTGCACCATTATTTGGGGCATATAAATTTATAATTGTTATATCTTGTTGATGAATGTTTCCCTTAAGCAGTAAGAAATATCCATCTTTGTCCTTTTTGATTAACTTTGGCTTGAAGCTATCTTATTTGATACAAGAATTAGAAAACCCTGCTTGCTTCCACAGCCCATGTGAGTGGTAAGCTTTTACCTAGTCTTTCACCTTCAGTATGATGATGTCTTTTTCTATGAGGAGAGTTCTTGGAGAGAACATATTTCTTTTAGTACACTCTGACAGTCTGTGTCTTTTGAATGGTGAGTTTAGGCCATTAACATTTAGCGTTATTATTGAGACATGATTCATATTCCTGTCCATTTTTATTTATTTATGGTATTTAACTTGATTTGGTTTCTCTTCTGGTTGGTGTTTCATTTAGTTTGATATTTCCCTATGCTGATTTTCATTGTCATTTTTCTTTTCTTCTTCATGGAATATTTTGCCCAGGATATTCTGAAGTGCAGGCTTTTGAGTTGTGAAATCTTTTAACTTTTGTTTATCGTGGTATCTAAAGCTTAATTTTGCTGTATATAAAATTCTTGATTGACATCCATTTTCTTTCAGAGCTTGAAAGATAACGTTTCAGGATCTTCTAGCTTTTTAGGTCTAGGTTAAAAAATCTTCACATAATCTAATTGGTTTCCCCCTATATGCAATCTGATTACCTTCTCTCATGGCCTTTGATATTCTTTCCTTATTCTGTAGGTTAGGCATTTTTATTTTAATGTGCCTTAATGTGGATCTGTTGTAATTTTGTACATTTGGTGTTGGGTAAGCCTCATGAACTTGGTTTTCCCATTCATTCCTCATGTTTGGAAATTTTTCTGCTATTATTTCATTGAATAAATTACTCATTCCTTTGGTTTGGAACTCTACACCTTCCTCTATCCCAATAACTCTTAAATTTGGTCTTTTTAAACTATCCCATATTTTTGAATGTTCTGATCATGATTTCTTACCATTTTTGCTCTGTGGCCTACATTTTTTTGGCAGATTATATATTTTGCCTTCATTATCTGAGGTCCTATCTTCCAAGTGGTCTAACCTGTTGGTGATGCTTTCAATTGAACATTTAATTTGGCTTATTGCTGCTTTCATTTCCAGAATTTCTGTTTGGTTTCTTTTTAGGACCTCTATCTCCCCATTGAAGTAATCTTTTGCTTCTTGTATTCGTTTATGAAGTTCTTTGTGAAAATGTTCTTTTACTACCTGTATTTGATCTCTCAAATCATTCTTGAGGTCATTAAACATTTGGATTATGTACCTCCTAAACTCTTTCTCTGACATTTCATCTACTGTGCTTGCTGTGGGATCTACTATGGAGGTATGTTGATTTGTTTGGGACACTTTCTTCCCTTGTTTTTTCATATTGCTTGTGTGACTTCTCTTCTAGGGCTGTGGAACCTTGACTTTTTCATTTTTACCTTAAAGCCTTATGATGCCCCTGCAGTACATTGTTATCAGATCCCCGTTATAAACACTTTACACTTTAAACCCAACATTTTCCTATTCAGATATTCACAATTTGGTCACAATTTATAGAATTAGTGAATTCAGATTTTGTCTCCAATATACTCTGTAGGTTTGTAATGGGGTTTATAATTTCTAACATTGGACACAGAGGTGATATGCTTAGGAGAAAAGAGGTGAGGATATTGAGTTGTTATTTCTTAGGAAGTGTGAAAAAGAAATCTATGGATGTAGTTTAATATCAGCAAAAGAGAGAGTAAATGAATTGGAGTGAACAAGTTAATGGGGATACCAATGTATATATAAACCAAACTTATGTATATATATTGAGAGAAAATAAAAAAATGTTAAAGTATTAGAAATTAGTGAAAAAGAGAAGAAAGAGAAAGTGAATCAAAACTAGAGAAGAAAATATATATAACTCATCTTTGATGTATTATCAGTTGCCCCCATTCTCAAATTTCTATTTCATGTGTAAGACTTGTTTTCACCTATATTGAAAGTGCAAGATGGGGTGTAAATAGGAAGAGGAAAAGTGGGGTAAACAAGACTAACCCCACAAAACAATAAATAATAAATGATAGAGAGAAATAAAAAACTCTCTCATGCGCCCCGCGCACGTACACATACACACACACACACACACACACACACACACACACAGTAAAAAAACAAAACAAAACAAAAAAACCACAAAGTCAGATCCACAAATAAATCTCAGTCAAGCATCTACAGGAGAAGATTTTCTGGATCTCTTCACATCCAGTAGATGCAGATGTTTGATGCCAGTTTTTCAGTTTCTCTTGTCAGCCTCCAGTTAACTTGGAGTTAACCATGTTGTCACAGAATCTGCCCTGGCTGTTGTAGAGGAGTTGTGGGTGGTGGTGTAAAGTCTGCATACCTGGTTAGCCAAAAAAGTTGGGCCACGTGGTGAGTGGCGCTGAAAAATAATCTATCAAGTATGCATCTACACTCCATGTCACTCCACAGTTGCAGAGTCCCGGGCCCTTCATGCTTGATTCAGATATGATATGAGTTCCCACACTGACTGTGGCCCAGCTAGATGTAGGTTGCCCTCAGGGTCTGTGCAAATTCCTGGGATGGATGCAAGGTTCTGCTTCTCCCTTCCCCCCCCCCTTTCTCCATCTGCTGCAGCCATTTTCCAAAATGGCAGTGATCGATCACCCCAGGCATTTTGGCACATCCCAGGACCAGACTGGACCAGCATTCCTGTGTGTGTGAACCTGCCAGGCGACTTGCAGGGAAACAAGCTGGGTCACCAATCTGTCCATGTCTATATTTTGGATTTGTTGCTGCTGGTGTTTTTGTTCTTCAGCGCCTTTTCTCCCAGGCTCCAACCTCCGATATTTCTGCTGCTTTTGTTTCCTGTGCGGGGTCGGCACAAGTCAGCAATTTGGAGAATTATTCTCACTGTATACTGCCATCACAGTGTCCCAGAGAAGCAGGAAGACCTTGGCTCCCCTGTAGTTGCAGGAATATCACTGGGAACTCTGCCTCCACCTTACTTTCACTACTGCACCTCCATCTACAGACAGATCCCCAATGCTGCCACTCTCCAGTTTGCCATCTTCCTCCCATGAGTACTTTTTTTTTTTTTTTTAATGTGGTGAAGAGGATCAAATCCATTGCCTCGCTCATGCTAGGAAAGCATTTTACAACTGAGCTACAACTGCAGGTCTAAGAACATTTGTTATTTGAGACAGGGTATCAATGAGTTGCTTAGTGCCTTGCAGTTGCTGAGGCTAGCTTTGAACACAGGATTTTCTTGTCTCAACCTCAGAAGCAGCTGGGATTGCAGGCATGAACCACCACTCCAGCAGAACATGATAATTTTAAGGAAGTGTAATTTATTCTTTCATGGGTGGTCCTTTTCCTGTTGTACCTAAAAAAAAAAAAAACTAACAAACCCAAGGTCACCTAGATTTTCTCCTCAGTTAATTTTATTCTAAGACATTATGCTTGAGAGAGCAACTAATTTCAGGTTAAGATCACAAAACTGTTTGAAGCATTTGTACCTCCATCAGAGAGATAAAGATGGAAGCTCAAAAAATATTCAAGGTAAGTATTAACCAACCCCACCTTCAACAGTGCCCCTACCCCTACTCACAACTTCTTCCCACTGTGAGAGTCATCTCACTAAACTGTTTACCTTCATTTATGTTAATGATCACAAGCAGCCCAGGACTGCCAGTCATCCCCTGTCGCTGCCTGAAGCGATTGCTGCTTGGAGCAACGACGCCGCAGGAATAAGTTCAGAGGCAGACTGGAAATGAACAGGCTCTTTATTCTGCTAGCTTCTCTCTCCGGCTCCAACAACAACTCCAACATGCCATCCACACTTCTCCAACTACCACAAAATGGCCCTGACCTGCTCTGCAATGTCCCAGGCCAAGTGTCGCGAGATCATGGAAGGTGGTAATGCCTGAATATCTTTATGGCTCACAGCTAACCACAATCTTAGCTATCTCCTTAATTAGGGCTCCTACATTTCCCCCCTTTTGTTTTAAAAGAGGGGATGCTCTAGGACGTCCATGTGCAACCAACATTCTTACCCCATCATCGGATAATCAAGGCTGTGCCCTTGACTCCTGTCTTAGGTTGATATGTTGGCCACATGAGACTGTCCCATGTGACTGTTCCTGTCTTAGGTTGTCCCCCTCTGGGGATCTTACCTGTCATTAGCTACCAGTTATCCAGTGGAGCCCTTCAGGATCGACTATGTATGATGACTAATAGCCGTCCAATTGTGAGGAGATGCTACGGCTTTAAGGCGACAAGCCTTCTGCTGATGAGCCAAGTTGCAGAGCATATCAAATTCTTTAAACAAATCAGCTGCCCTGAGTTCTATCAAGTAACATACTGAGTTCTCTAGACAAATACCCGCAAGGCATTGTTCCGTAAAGTCCCAAACAATGAAAGATCAAAATGTCCACTTGTTATAACCCATTGATCTAGGAGGCCCCATGCATACCGAGCAGAGGCCACACTGCTGGTGAGGTTGTTTGATGCTTTGAGCAGCAGGGACGCTTGCAGCGACCGTGATCCCTGCAGCTGTAGCAGTAGCCAACTTTTTTATGTCTAGACAATGCCACCGGCAAATTTTCAGGGCCCGCTACCTAGAAACTCAAGCATCAATTATTAAACAAAAGCCAATGCTATTCCATCACTGAGTCAATGAAGGAGCCCCAATTAGGGAGATGGCTAGTACGGTTAGCTGGAAGCCATAAGTTCCACCTGATAATAAGTATGTATGTGACGCACCTGTAAATGCACGTGATGCACCCACAAAGCTAAAGGTATATAACCGGGTGAAAGCGGTCAGAAGGAAGAAATTCATTCAGTCAGTCGTGCAGTTACTCAGTCGGTCGGAAGAAGAGTTCGGGTCGGAGAAGAGGAAAAGAGTCAGAGCGGCCAGAACATAGTCAGAAGAAGAAATAAGAGTCAGAGCGGTTAATAGTTTGGACAGAAGAGAAACCAGATAGAAGAAGTAATTGCTGGTCAGAATCAGGCCGAGGCTACCGAAGAAGAAAGAAGAAAGAAAAAGAATCTCTCTAATCTCTCTCTTTCTCAAGCTCTCTCTCTCTCTCTCTAAGCTGAAGAAGAAAGAAGAAGAATCTTTCTCTAAGCTAAGCTCTCTCTAAGCTAGCTCTCTCTAGAAAGAAGAAAGAAGAATCTCTCTCTCTCTCTCTCTAAGCTCTCTCTAAGCTGAAGAAGAAAGCTCTTTCTAAGCTGAAGAAATCTTTCTTTCTTTCTCTCTCTAAGCTCTCTCTAAGAAAGTAGAAGTAAAAGTAGAAGTATCTTCATTCTGCCTCCGAATTTTTCTCCTGCGGCGTTGTGGCTGTACGTCAGGCAGTTACAAGTCAAGAGGCGAGTTGTCAAACTAAAAAATAGAATTATTAGATTAGAAAATTAAAGTTGATATCTGCTCACACACATTGCTGCTTGAGCTCCCAAAAACATAATCTGGCAAAATATCATATTCAGAACAAAACAAAGAAAGACTGAGGGTATATACTGCATTAAAGATAGAGTAAAGAAAAGCTAAAGGCACTTTGGAAAAATAATTTGTTAGCTGGAACCCTCGAGTCTCTGTAACCTTCCATGAGATTATCTGTTGAAATAACTCAAATTAATCAGCTATAAAACAAATAAAGTTGATTACAAATAAACATTCCTATGTCAAAACACCAAAATATCAAGTTATACAGCACTAGTCATATTCTTCGCTAAAGAGAAGTCCCTGGGACACCTATAAATCAAAATTGAAGGTACATTCACTTATTAAATTATTTACCCAAATTGAATACTCTTAAACTTAAATGAATTAAAGTTATTTGGATCCATATATATGTGTGTATATATATATATATATTTTTTTTCATAAGCACTTTGTTATTTGTGGCATCACACTGGACAGACGCACAAACCTACAAACATATATTTGTGACATCACATTTACATGAAAATTAGACAAATGCACAGACATAAAGACATATATAAAAAGAAAAAAAAAATACAATTGTGTGCACACTAAAGAGAGATCTCCTTGTCCCAGCTGGGAGGAATGACACTTAAGTTGTGAAATATTTTGAAGGACTCTTTTAAGGGAATCATTCCATACCTTCATCTTGGTCCTCTTGATTTTTGTGCCTTTTTTATTAATCTTGATTCCTCAACAACTTCATCTTGATCCTTATAATTTGGTACCTGCTTTATTAATCTAGATGGTATCCATACTGCAGAGGATTCGTGCTTTGGAAAAACACAAACAGATCCTCTCCCCAAATTAATACTGGATCTGGACCCTTCCATGTACCTGAAAGAACATCCTTCCAGTAAACCAAAGGTTTATGTTGTTGGTGTGGGTTCCAATGTCTGTCTCCAGCAGAATAACCATTAGAGTCTAAAGTAAAAAATTTAAGGTAAACAGGGCAACTGCTAATTTGTCCCTTGGATTTTTCCAATTTCCATCTTTTTGTTTTAATAACATAATTTTCAGTGTGCGGTTTGCTCTTTCAATAATGCCCTGACCCTGAGGAACATAAGGCTGAAATGTTCTTTTATGCCCTTCATCATCCTCCCATTTTAAAATTACCGCACTTTTCTCTGGAGTTTATTATATCCCCAACCTCTTAAATTGGTTGAAGCTTTTTGCAGAGGCCAGTGCTTGGGCCATTGCCATAGATTAATGATGGAAGAGTTAGCTCCAGTATCTATCAGCCCCTCATTTCTATTCCTTGGATTTGTATTTTACACATAGGCCTCCTTGAACAATCCCAAACTCAGCAAGCCATGGGTCTCGAGTCAGTGGAACAAAATCCTTTATTGTTCCTTTTTTGAGGCATATGCATTTTAAATGAATTATGTAAATTGGGAAGGAGAAGCAGCTGAGCAATTCTATCTTCTTGATTAACAGAACTTATACTTTGGGGTGAGCTAAGCATTATTTTTATTTCCCCTTTGTAGTCTGAGTTTATTACACCTGGGGTCACTTGCAAACATAATAAGCTTTTAGGACTTCGCCCAAGAATAAGTCCTATAGTCCGTGAGGGAAGAGGTCCCCTGACCCCTTTGGGAATCAGTTGAACCCCCATTTCAGGTGTTAACACTATTCAGGCAGTGGAACAGAGGTCTAATCCTGCATTTCCTCCTGCTCTGGTGAGGGAGTGAATGGGTAGTAGGGATTGTGTCGGGGAGGCATCTGAGTGGATGCTTGAGGATACTCCTCCTCCAATGCCTCATACATTTGTGGGCCCTGGGGCATTGGGCCCTGTGCCCCATTTTTTGAATTCCTGAACAAATGATTTCCATAGATGTCAAATTTTGAATGGTATTTATTGGCCCAGTGATTTCCCTTTTTACACCTGGGGCAGCGGCCTGGGGCACAGTATGAGCTTGGTCTTATTTCTCTTTGGGAATTTTGCCCAGAATAGCCTGATTGATTGTGATAATTTTGCCTGGAATATCCTGATTGATTGTGATAATGGAATATCTGATTGATTATAATATCTAGGTTGAGCCCTTGTAAAATTTTGAGGGGAAGCACCTCTCATTGCAGTTGCAATTACATTTCCTGTGACAAAGGCATCATTTATATGTTTGCATAGTTGCATATATATGGAAAGATCCTTTTTATTTCTCCATTGCCTGATGGCTTCATGGCAGTATTTATTAGCATTTTCATATGCTAATTGAACAACTAATGGCATAGCTTGATCAACATCTGCAAACACTCTACCTGCAGTTCTCAAAGTCTATCAGCAAAGTCAGCATATGGCTCATTAGGTCCTTGAATCACTTTTGACAAGCTACCTTGTAGATCCCCAGGTCCTTGTACAGTTTTCCATGCCTTTAAGGCATCTGCATTTATCTGAGCATATACACCTGGGTCATAATATTTTTGAGCCTCTAAGTCTGTGAACTGCCCTTCTCCTGTGAGCATTTCTATGTTATGGTCTCCAAACCTGAAGCTGTGTTTCTTTTAACCATTTCTATAAAAAGTTCTTGAAATTGTGATCACCAAACCAAGTATTGCCCCCCGCTTAATGCTGCTTTACATAGACTTTTCCTGTCTGAGGGGGTTAAGCTACACCATACTCAATGTGAAAGGAGCTTGGGGCCCATATGTCATTACTGCCATATGTCATTTTATTGTTTTGAAATCTACTGACTGGTGGACCCTCTGTCCATTTTCATATTCAAATTTTGGCAGTCCCAATGTATCTGTGAGTTGCCCTCGAGAGCTCATAAGCACTCAGAAAGACTTTTTATTTCTTTTTCTAGGGTGTGCAAATGCTTAGTAATACCCTTCATATTTTTGTAATGGATTCCACCCATGGGGGAGTAGAGAACACAATTGGTTCCTCTACTTGACGGTCCTTTTACTTTTTAAATTTCTTTTTGTTCTTTTTACTGGAGACTGTGCTCCAGAATCACTTTTTTGATTCCTCTTCACTACTAGATTCATAGTTCCTAACAGGCTTAGTGGAGGAGACCATACTTTCATGGTTTGGCTCCTTCTTACTACTATCACTTTTACTGGTATCCTGAATTTCAGCTTTTAAGGAGAGTACATATTTTTGGCTAATTTCAGTATGTTTCTGATGGCTTTTACAGCTCCTACTTTTGAATTTACACCACTACTCTTCTCACTGGTATTAACTGACTCAGAGGCTATGCTTTCTTGATCACTTTCCTCACTATCCACTGAGTCCGCGATATCGAAAAACTCATCCATGGCTTTTATTATCCAACCTTTTGTTATTTTCGCTCCCATTTTTTAAATTTTTTCTTACCTGCTGACCGAACTCCCTGTATGGGCCACCACTTGTCGCTGCCTGAAGCGATTGCCGCTTGGAGCAACGATGCTGCGGTAATAAGTTCAGAAATGAATAGGCTCTTTATTCTGCTAGCTTCTCTCTCCGGCTCCAACAACAACTCCAACACGCCATCCACACTTCTCCAACTACCACAAAACGGCCCTGACCCGCTTCGCAATGTCCTGGGCCAAGTCTCGCGAGATCATGCAAGTGGCGCCGACCTGATCTGCAATGTCCTGGGCCAAGTCTTGTAAGATCATGGAAGGTGGTAATGCTTGAATATCTTTATGGCTCACAGCTAACCGCAATCTTAGCTATCTCCTTAATTAGGGCTCCTACAATCCCCTCCCCCCATTTCTCCACTATAATGCCCAAGTGGCTCTAAACATTCTCCCTACTTTCACCAGCAGTGATTTCTAGGGGTGACATTTTTTGTCTCACAACTTTGGTCTAGATATGAAACAAGTGTCCTTTCAGATTTTAATTGCTCTTTGAAGTCTTCATCATTGTTTTTCTTCTATAACACAGACTTTTCACTACAAATCTAACTTTCCTTATTTTAAATAGCTACTAACCCCAGGCCATTCCCTCCTCACTCCTTCAAGATCAGAGCTCTTTGCACTGTTATTCCTACCATTACTACTGTCATAATTCATGACTATTTCAATAGCTTACCAGATGCATGTTATAGTTCCTTGTTTTCTTCTCTGATGCTCTTATGCACTAGCCTTTCTCACCTTATACACTTATGTCCTACACTTTTCCAGGATAGACACCAGCAACTGCTACTCTTAAATTATTGTTGTGCTCTACATCCTATATTTTTTACTTCTAATACTACAAACTAAGCAATCCTATGACTCCAACTGGGACTTAAAATCCCATAGGTCTTTCAATGTCCATCATTCCTTTTATATGTCACTTCTATGAACCTCTCATACTCACTATACAGCATTTATCTAGCTAAATATGGTTAAAACTGTGTGTTCCTTTCCTGTATCCATGCAGCTAAATGTAGTGGGATAAATACCACTTATCTACAAGGACTGGCACCACTTGAGATTGATATTCACTCACCTCATATGGGCTTTTAGTGCTTTCAGCAATTATACTAGATTTCCCTATTGCATTTACTCTCCCACTATCCTTTCCTGTTCTAAGACATATATATATATATATATATATATATTGTTTTCATGTCTCATTAGATGTCTCTTGGCTATGACAATTTCTCAGACTTTCCTTGTTTTTAATGAGTCTAGACAGTTTTGAGACAGTTTGGTGGTAAAGTACACCCCTCTCATAAAATGTGTCTGGCCTTTTGTTTTCAAGGTTATATCAAATAATTGGTTTTTGAGAGGAAGAGCACAGGCTATTCTTTCTTTTTTTCTTTTGAAGTGCTGGGAATTGAACCCAGAAGTTCTCTATCACTGAATTACAGCACTATCCCTTTTTATTTTCAATTTTGAGATATGGTCTTACTAAGTTGATGAGGCTGGCCTCCAACCTGCGACCCTCTTGCCTCAGCCAACCAAACAGCTGGACTGCATTGCCTGGCAACAGCACTGTTTTCATTGCATCATATTAAAGGTATGTATTAGCAGCATGATTTATGAATGCTAACTTTTTCCACTGTGAAGTTCTTCTTCCTTTCCCTTACTCTATTCTTTCAAAGTCACAATGTGTAGTCCACACTTGAGTTATGCTCTACTTCCTGCAGGGTGGAGCATCCACATAAAATTTTAGAATTCTTCTGTTTAGGTGATTGATCTATCTCTTCTCCCACAGTTATTTATTTAATTATTTATACCAGCATAAACTCATATGGATTTATTTTAAATTTCTTTATAAATTTATTTATAAAGTTATTATTCCTTACTACTTTCAAATTCAAATTGTCCAAGTTTTGATTATTAGGAGCTCTTTCAGTTGCCCACTATGATATACATCCTTTAATGTGAACTTTTAAAAAAATATTTATTTTTATTTGACTAATAGTATATATTTATGGGGTATGATGTGATGTTTAGATATTTGTACAAATTGCTGGATGCCTTTTTTTAATTATTTATTTTTGTGGCACTAGGGATTGAACTCAGGGCCTTAAACACACTAACACACTAGGCAAGTGCTCTACCACTGCTTCATCTCCAGTCCAGCATTTATTTTCTTTTTGTGGTGCTGGGGATTGAACCCAGGTCCTTATGCATGTGAGGCAGCACTCTACCAAATCAACTATAACCCCACTGTACCCCACTCCTTGTCTTTTCTTTTCTTTTAATGATTCCTTACTTATTAGATACATCTCTGTCTTCAATGTTTTTATTTTTTAATTAACATATTCTACTAGCAAGTGACACACCATGTTACATAGGACAAGAATCTTAGAATTCTTCCCCTTGGCCCTGCTGTTTCTGTTGTCATTTTACATATGCATATCTCTTGCCTCCACTGTTATTATTTATTTTTGGAACAGTTTTATCTTTAAAAACTATTTGTATAACAAAAATTCATATATTTACCCATATAGTTAGAAGTACTTTCAACTGCAATGTGTTTGAGAAAGCTCTTATTTAGCATTTGAAATATAGATTTCTGGCTTGATTTTTTCTTTAATAACTTCATTACACATTATTAAAACACTTGAAATTGTCTCAGAGCTCACTGATTCTATTTCATTAATTTTTTTTTTCACTGCTATCTTTATGTTTCACCATGGATAGTTTCTATTTCTACAATAATCTACCATTAATCCAACCTCAGATGTTGTAATTTCCATAATGTGCTAGTCAGTTTTGTGTTACTGTGAACAAAATACCTGCCCAACAAAACTTAGAGAAACAGGTATTTTAGTCCATGGTACACTGATTGCATTGCTCTGGGCTCAGTGTGAAGCAGATCATCATGGAGGAAGGGCATGATGCAGGAGTTCTGCTCTGCTCAAGGTGGCTAGAAAGCACAGAGAGGGAGAAAGGGAAAAAGGAGTATGGGGAAAACAAATGCTTCTAGGGCAGCCTCCAGTGACCCATCTTGTCCAGACACACTTCTACAGTTTCCACCTAGTCCATTCAAACTAGTATACACTGATTGGGTTACAGCTGTCACAATCCTATCATTTCACTTACAAATATTCCTAAATTAACACGGGAGCTTCTCAGGGACACTTCATATCCAAACCACAACACATGACTAAGTTTAATTTGGGTCCTTTAAAAATATTCCTTTCAATTGTCTGACTTTTTAATGCCTCGAACATGATTATAAAAATTATTTTGATGACCTTTTGTGTTAATTCCTTTATCTGTGTCATTTCTAGGTTGGTTTCAGCTGAATATTTTCTCCTCGTGATTGACTATGCTTTCCTGCCCGCCCCAGTCTTTGCCTGTCTGTTAAAATGTTGAGTTTATGTCTGGGTGTTTGTTGGGTTCTGGCCACTTCTGGATTCCTATAAATATTCTCTTACTTTTTCACAGGCAGATAAAGGCTTCTTTTATTTCATTGATGGATCTATATAAGTATGAACACCCACAGGAGAAAGAGCTTTATTTTGGAGTCTCTTCATCTTTGAACAGTCTTGATGATCCCCTACTCCTTTCTTGGCCATTCCCTGGTTTCAAACCCATGGACATCAGCCAGGTCAGTTGAGATTCTCATAAGTCTTGTCTTCCTTCAGGTTGTGTATATGTTTCATGAGAATGTGCTTTGTTTTTTCCATGCTCTTTAGCTTCAGGTACAGGCTCTGGTACAAGTGGCGATCTTAGATTCATGGTATCTTGTGAGCAGCTGGTGCAGAATTCTTACCCTTCTCATCCAGGTTACCTTTTCTAACCTATGCCCATATGACTTCCCTTTCTGCAGGCCATGGTGTTTTTCCATATTGAACTTGGGTCCAATCAGATCCACAGCAAAAAATGCTGGAGACAAGCCTCTTCTGAAGTATGAGTATAACCATGGTTGTGCTTGTGGACCTATAACTATTTCAGTCTTATTTGTAAGATTTGTTAGGGGACCTGAAGAAATGTTTAATTTAAGGGTAATTATTTCCCATCATTGAGACAAGACTCTTATGAGTCTTATACTAAGTATCTTGTGAGTGATAAGGTTTTCCACAGTGGCTGAGAGGAAAAGGTAATACTCCCCAGCTTACACGTTACAGGTACTGCTTTCCAATCTTGTTTTTCTCAGCTGGGGGGTGTCACTATTTTACCCAGACTTGAGCACAAGTGATCCTCAGCTTTCCAACTAGCTGGGACTATTGGTGTGTACCATCACACCCGGCCCCAGTGTTTGTTCCTAGTGATGGAGATTGAACTGAGGGCCTTGTGCACGCTAGGCAAACACTCTACCACTGAGTTCTTCCCAATCTTGTCAGATAATTATATCTTAATCTTTACATAGGCTCTTCACACCAATCTCTGTTGAATACTTAAGGAGGGGGGATCCTCCACAGATCTTGAGATTCTTAATCTTTTCTCCTTTCACAGCTTATCCAGCAGTGTCCCAACTGGGTCATCCCTCTCTGTACATGGTTTGGAAACGGGGGCAGTCGTAGGGTTCATTTTAGATGTAACTCACTTTCAGACATCACTGTTTTCATTCGTTGTCTGACACAGTGTCTTGAAAACCACTGTTTCACAAAATCTAGTTTTGGGGGGTTGTTTCAGGCAAGGAGGGTTAATTTTGTTCCTCTTACTTCATTTTGACAGAAAGCAGATGTCCCCATTCATCAAGTTTTTACTAATATTATATTACATCTAAATTGATCAAGTCTCAGTCTTTATCTTAATTGAAATAACTACAGTTTCTGCCAAACTGAACTCTCCCTCACTTTTTTCATGTAGATGTCAGGGTGTATCTTTATCTAGTTTTACCTAGCTTTGCCATTCCTCCTTGGTCTCCTTGCTGGTCTGCCTCATCAACTCTTAGTTATGGACTGTGTCAGGGTACCAGCTGAATTTTGTCAAGTCTATGCCCACTTAACCTTATGACCTCATCTTACATTATAGGTTTAGAAAACATCTATATCTAAGGAGCCTCAATTTTATATCTTGAACCAGGATTCCAGACTTGCATACCCAATAGCCTCATCAACATTTCCACTTGAATATCTTACTAGGTGTCTGAACCTTAAAATGCCTAAAACATGTTAAAATGTTGTCAACTGAACTTCCACCTACCATCCCAACCTCTCACTCTTACTTCTGTCTTTCCCATCTCAACTAAGGTAAACTTCATCATTCCCATTTGCTTAGGCTAAACTCTTTTAACTATCTTCAACTCTTCTTTTACATAGATTCTCCTTTCAAAATACATCCAGAATATATTATTTTATTTTATCACCTTATAGCTTTAGCTGGGTCCACATTTGTGTCATTTCTTGCCTGAATTATTATAACAGCTTCTAAGTTTGCTCAATGCACTTTAACTCTGCTAAAATCCTTCAAGGCCTTTGAATGCACCAGGAACATTATGCCTCAGTGCTTTGGTAATTGCTATGGCATGCTCTTCCCTTAAAAAGCATCACTATCTTACATCCTGTGTCAATGTCACTCAGTGAAGTAAAAGCACACTTTTAAAAGCAAACCCCTGACTCTGTCTTACCCTTGATTCTGGGTTTCTCTCCTTCATGTATGGAGGTTCTCCTTGGAGCATCTCAATGGCCATGATGCCTAGAGACCAAATGTCAATTTTAGGGCCATAAGCTTTCTGTGTAACCATTTCTGGTGCCATCCAATAAGGTGTTCCAATCATGGTAGTGTGTTTATTCTGTTCCAGGGTGATCTGAGCACAAAATCTAAATTTGGCTAAGAAAAAAAAAACAAAAAACATCCAGAGTTAATAGCTTCTAGGGATGGTTTTAAAAAGAGTTCACCTCAGTTGCCATAATTACATTTTGGCTATTCAGACTCTTTTATTTTTTATAAAAAATAATAATAATAATTTAATAATCCAGACTGGGATTAAAATGTTTTGATGATGTTATATACTGCCACTTTTTGCTTTTTCTTCTTAAAACAGAGTGCAAAATATTAAGAAGGCTTTTATTCTTAATAATACTTTTATCCTAAAAATTTTAGAAAAACTGAAAGAGTTGTCCAAAAAAATGGGGGGGGGATCAACCAAGGGTGGACCCCAAACCTGAAATGCAGTGAATCAGGCAAAGGTCAAGACACTGAAAATTACTTTAGAGTAAAATAAAAAGAAGCTAGAATCCATAAGCATACAACTTAGCAGAGAACTTAGAAAAAGAGCACAGTTGAGTGCCACTGTACTCACAAGGTACTCACTAGCATTAATCTACCCCACCTGTCTTTACTATAACTGAGGAACAGAAAACCTACTTGAGTACTTGATGTTAATTTTGTGGAAATGTCAGGATGAGAATTTACAATCTCTTCTTCCCTTCTACTGTTAAAGCCATTCAACTACTTTTATAACTACTGATATGAGTTCTGTAAGCTTTAGACTGTTTTGTATTTACAGAAGAATGAATAATAGCTATGAACTGCTTGGTTTGTTTTACCTAACTAGGAGATTTTATAAACTGTTTATCTAAGAGATCCTTCCCATATTAGTACATTTAGATGCCTCATTTTAAAAACTATAATATATTACAGTGTACAAACACACCAAATTACTATTCCTTTACTCTTTGACATTTAAGATAGTTTAGTTTTTCTTTACCATGTTGCAGAGAATATCCTTTTAGTGATTGTGGTTCATATATTTAGTAATTCTATAGGAGTGAATACTGAAAAGAGCAACTTAGTTAAAATCATATTTATAATGAAAATGAGTATTTATAAAATCCAGGTACCATTCCAAATACCTTGTAAAAATATCTAATACTCATGATAACCCTATGATATAGGTAGATTTTAAAAACTTGGTTCTGGGTAATTTACCTTGGTGCTTCACCACTGAGTGACATTCCCAGGCTTTTTAAATATTTTATTTAGAGTCAGGTCTTGCTAAGTTGCTTAGGGCCTGGCTAAGTTGCTGAGGCTGGCTTTGAATTTGTGATTTTCTGCCTCATCCTCCCAAACCGCTGGGATAACAGGCATGCCCCACTAAGTCCAGCCCCACTATTAAAATTATTCTTTTTTACAGATAGGGTAACCAAAGCTTATATATTTTTTAGTTAATTCACCTAAGATCATTCATCTAGTAAGTGGCAGAGTCTCCACAAAACATTAACAAAAAGGCTAATTCCATTTTCATATGTCTCCACCAAAAATGTATGTGATTATCTATTTCCAACTTGCCCACTAAGATCATTTAAGATAGAATCTTAAATTTTGATGACCTGATTGAGTAACCTTTACAGGATGTAGTTTAATAACTCTGCTTGCCTCCAGAAGGCATGGTAGGAATTCCAAGATTATGGACACAAGGGAAAGAAGTTCAGCATGTTTTTCATGACCCTATTGTGTCTCATACAGAAGAACATTAGAAAAGTGGGATATTTTCTTTGTCATCTCTGAGGTCAGGGTCATATAGCCCTCTCCTGATTAGGCTATTCTATAAAAAAACACTCAGAGAATAATGAATGAGTACAATGAGAAAAACCAGTGTAACAGATGGCAGAAACAAATTCAACCAGCATCAACACACATGACAGTCCCAGGCACTTCTTCATAGTCCTTTACATTTTTAACCTCCACAAAACCCTGAAATTGGTACTATTATCTCCCTCAGTGAATAAATGAGAAAAGAGACACAAAGAAATCAATTTGCCCCAAGTATTCAGCAAGTACTAGCAGGTCTGGTATTTAAACCCAGTCAATTCCCAGTTCATAGTCTTTACCACTAGATTCTTTCCATTTCCATATATTATTTTTCAAAAAAATATAAATATATGTTTTTTTTTTCAATATAAAGGGAGGAAAGTATAGTAAAAAAATAAATAATGTACATTTTTTTTCTTCACTTGTTACTCACTAAGTTTAACAGCTCCTTCCATTCCCAAAAGCACATTGTCACTTTTTATGTCCCGGTGAATGACATGATTGGCATGTAAAAACTCCAATGCCTGTAAACACTGAATAAAAGAAAACAGGTATCAATGGTGGCCTGAAAGTCCCATTCACTAGTTCACACAGAGTCATTATAGTAGTAGTAGTGGCCTGAGCGCTCCCTGTAGTATTCAGCCAAACACTCTGCAATACTTAACATTTAGAAAAAAAAAAAAAAATTTTAAAAAAGAAAAACATCTTCTCATATGCAAAAGTCATGAAAATATAATGTCTTAATTAAAAAGAAGATCCTGTCCCACACTCTGATCTTCTCTAGAGATTATATTATTAAATAAAGTCTTATTTTTTTCCTTTCTTTGCATTGACTTTTTTTTTTTTTTTTTTTAGACAAGGGTCTCTCTCTATGTTGCTCAGGCTGGCCTGAAATGATCCACCTGCCTCAGCTTCCTGAGCAGCTAAGACTACAGACATCTGCCTCATGCCCAGCTCATCCATCACTGATTTTGTTTTCTGTCTTTCTTTTTCCAGTGCTGGGGATCAAACCCATGGCACTGTGTATGCTAGGCATACAGTCTACCATTGAGTTACATCCCCAGTCTCTGTTATGGATTTTTAAAACTGTCTTCAATGGTCTCCCTTATAAAATGACAAATGAATCAACATAACTTCTAGGTCATTTCAGATTTAAATGCCTAATAGTGCACAGCATTTGGTAAATAAGCATAAGTTCTTTAGAAATTTTTGAAACAGTAGAAAATAAACTTGTGGTTATATGCACCTGAAACCTCAGGTACCTAGAAATTTAATCAATGTGAGCCACTGAGAAAAGCAGGTAAGATAGAGGGTGGTCTGGTTGCATTCAGGGGTTCGTCGATGAAATGTACTATGTCTTCTTCATTTCTTCTTGGTAGATTTTATTTAAGCTATATCCACAACCTGACATCAATAATGAAAGACTATGGCTACAGGTAGAGTTTCAGCCTAGCATATTTGAGGCCCTAGGTCTGATTCCCAGAACTGAAACAAACAAAAACCCACCAAAATTAAAAACAAAAAAAAAAAGAAAATAAAGTTATTTTGTCTATCTACAACTAAAAATATTTTTTTTAAAAAGCAAGGATAAATTCCTCCCTTAATTGAATATACAAATAAGATGAGACTTTAGAAATGCCTTTGCTCCATGGTTTTGAATATAAACTAAAACAATAAATTATACACTTGGGAAAAGTTAGCTGTATTTTTTATTCTCATTCCCATCAGAGTAGAACAACAAAGACTGTACATTATTTGTAACTACTAAAAATGTGATTCAAAATAGTCTAGTATTATTCAAGGAAAAAACATATAATGGTATTATTGTAATATATATGCCAGGCATTTTATCAGATTCTTGAAAAAAAAAAAACCACAGAAAAATACAAAAGTACAAATAAACTTGTCACAAGTTAAAAATTTTGACACATAATAGAAGACCCAAGTGAATGCAGTTAGAACAACTCATAAAATAGATTTTATATCAACTAAGAAGATAATTGAGAAAAAAACAAATTAAGTATAAGTAGATAAATTTTTGTTAAGGTTGATTAGTTTTTAAGCGACCAAACATACTTTGTTAAGGGATATGATATTCAGAACTATGAGAGAATTCTTATTTCCTTCCTTTAACCACTTAGGTTAAACACAACTCAGAATTAAATTTTCAAAGAATGTTACTTTAATAAAAATAATTCACTATGTATTATACAAAGTTTATAATTCACATGTATTACACAACAGTCGCTCACAAACTTATAATTTTGTCATTGAAGACATTGATCCCTGTGACATCAGGACAATATAGTAACAGTTTCAGTGACAATGAGCAAACCATTACCTAAGTCTCCTCTATAGAAAAAGTTACAGGGGACAGATGCAACACTTGTTTGTGGCTTAGACTTAGGCAATTTGGGAAAATTCTCCTAGCTTAAGCAAACAGAACATCTGAAAATTCATTAAAAAAAAATATAAAGAAATGGCCAGTTTCTTCACCTTCAGTGAGCTCAATAAAGTCAGAGGCAGACTTACTGATATTAAGGGTAAACAATGTGTCTTGCTTTGTCTGTGATAGTTCTAGTTCCCAATTTGGGTGTGTGTGGTGGGGGGAGGGAGTGCAGGTGGGGTGATATTTGGGATATTTGGGATCTAACAGAGAAACATTAGCACTTAGCTACATCTCCATCCCTTTTTACTTTTATTTTGAGACAGGATCTCACTAAGTTGCTTAGGGACTTGCTAAGTTGCTGAGGTTGGCCTTGAACTTGGGATACTCCTGATTCAGCCTCCTGAGTCACTGGGATTAAAGGCATGCACCACACACCACCTAGTTGTTTGGCATATTTTTAATAGCACCCCCCATTTATTATCAAAAGTGCACTGTCTGGATGATAAACTATTGTGATGACTATAAAGAGATTTGCCAGTCAATTTACTTCTGTGAAGGCCTTAACTGGGCATGCTTGTAACCCCAGCTACAGCAGAGGTGAAAGTAGAGAGATCACAAGTTGAAGGCCAACCTAGGCAACTTTTGAAACTATCTCAGAGTAAAATAAATAATAAAATAAATTGGCTGGGGATGCAGCTCAATGGTAGAGCACCCTTGGATTCAATCCCCACTACCAGAAAAAAATTTAAAAAGTGCCTCTACTCATTCCCAAGGTATCCTAAAC
This sequence comes from Tamias sibiricus, assembly GCA_025594165.1. Classification (NCBI taxonomy): domain Eukaryota; kingdom Metazoa; phylum Chordata; class Mammalia; order Rodentia; family Sciuridae; genus Tamias; species Tamias sibiricus. Next base: position 52,898,421 of record CM046668.1, read on the forward strand.
ATGAAGGACTGAAACTCTCACTTGAGATGAAACTATATGAGATAACTTACAGAGAATATGTACAATAAAAATTTCTCTTGCAGAAAAAAATTTCCTTTTATTCGTCTCTTGCTAACCACACATCACCCAACTTTATCCCAAAGAAAGCAAACTCACCTCTCTGTACACAGCAGCAATCTGTGCCTCATCCATGCAGGTTGCTGTAACAACATCAGTCAGTGACCCACCAGCAAGGTACTCCATTACTACAAACAAGTCATCTCCTACCAGGTAACTAAAAATAGAAAATACAAAAAAAAAAAATGTATTTTTTTAAACATATTACACTCTATGTTCAAGAGTTCAAATGTTAAGCACCACAATAAAAAAATGACAGATCTGATAGTTTGAGAGCTGAGAAGAAAATTGGAAAGTTACTATGCTACACAGCACACACACAAAAAATGTCCAAGGGTCATTATGATATTCATTATGATTTTGAAGTCACAGTTTGCCCATAGGATTACTGGTCTTGTTTTGCAGATACAGAGACAGAGGCTTGGAGAGATTAAGTAACTCATCTAAGATCACATAGTAAGTGAGAGAAGCAGCATCTGAAGTCAAGTTCTAATGATTCCAAAGCCTATGGCTTATCTTAACCAGCATATTCCACGCTTACTTGAAATGTTATTTTAGAAAGCAGAGAAATGTACTTGAAAATTTATTTCCATGGATGCAGTCCCCATAATTAGGGCTAAAACTTCAAAAATATTATCATTTCCCCTTCGTAAAAAAAAAATTTTATAAGGGGCTGGGGTTGTGGCTCAGTGGTAGAGTGCTTGCCAAGCATGTGTGAGGCACTGGGTTCGATTCTCAGCACCACATAAAAATAAATCAATAAAATAAAGGTCCATCAACATCAAAAAATATTTTTTTTAATTATATAAGAAATTCACCTGTAACCCTCTAATACAACCGCTAGTATCATTTCTTACTAGTCATCTTTCATTCATTCATATATGTGATCACTGTGTTAAAAAATTGAATAATATACTTAATTTTCCATTCTGCCTTTCTTTTAACATCAATTTCTAAACTACACGAGCTTTTGATTTTTTGGTGTTGGTGTGGGTACCAGGGATTGAACTCAGGGGCACTCAAACACTGAGCCACATCCCCAGCCCTATTTTGTATTTTATTTAGAGATAGACTCTCACTGAGTTCCTTAGGCCCTTGCTAAATTGTGGAGGCTGACTTTGAACTCATGATCCTCCTGCCTCAGCCTCTCTAGCCACTGGGATTACAGGTTTACACTATCAACACCTGGCCCACAGGAGCTTTTGATAAACATGTACAATTTGCCAACAGAGAACAGCATTTGAAATAAAAACTGATCTAAACATTTCTTGAATTTTGTGCAGTCACCTCTGTGGGTTAAGACATGAATCTCAGCTGATCATTCCTTAATGTTTCTGTGTCTGGTCATTTGCATGAATATACACACCATCAGCAATGTCCTTCAATTATTTAGCTGCCTTCTCTCACTAGCCAAGTAGTGTCCTTGTAGCAAAAGGACTTTCTGACTTGGAATATGCTATTTTCACCTCTCCTCTTTTCTCTTGTAAATTTACTTCTCAGTATTGACACTTCAAAGTGGCTAGCCTCCATTGAACCACCAGACTACAAATTTCCATAGTTTTTTTCCCTATGTTTCAAAGAACCTCAAATATATTTACCTGTCTAAGAAGTGAATTATGTTGGGATTCTTTAATTGTTTCATCAGCAAAAGCTCATTAAGGATCAGTTCCTTCTGTGGATGTTTCTGTAAATTAATCTCTTTAATAGCAACCTATAATGGAAACAGAATTGAAAACCAAATCAATGGTTTTCCTAATTCTCTTTGAAAGTAACAAACACTAACCAGCTAATAATTTATAATAACTATGATATTACATAGTGAGATTATAACTGACATATAAGTAGTATTTTTACTAGCAGGCTGACTATGCACAGGTTTTTACACTACCCAGACAGACCCTAAATATGTTCCGATTTATCTTGAAGTTGATTAACCAACCTAAGTTCAGTCCAGTGCCAGAAATTAATCGTTTCACTCCAACCTGAGAAAAAGGTTTTTTTTTTAATATTTACTTATTCATGACATAATTACTTCTTTGTTCCCCCTAATGTGAGAATGGCTATAAAAATTATATAGATTTAGACATGAAACATAATATTGACAAAAAGCTGGGCTATTAGCCATACCTTGAGGGAGCACTATCCATTCATATCTTTTATCTGGCTTATGACAATTGGTTGATGGGACAGAGAATGTAAATTTTTCATAATCATCTGGATGAAGAGGTATTGAAAAATAACAATCTTTAATATCAATAATAATTAAGGTTAAATCTTTTGAGATCTGGCCAGGGGAGCATTCTGGAGGCCGACTAAGACCATCGGGGTAGTCTTTTTTAAAATAGCCTTGTCGTCCGTATTTAAAATAGGTTTCTTTTCCATTTAAAACTGTTGTTAATATCTTAGTACGAGCATTAATGGGAGTGTTTAATATCTGAGACTGGTGAGTTGTTGAACCCACATCTTTGGTGGTAATAATCCATCTTTTTATAAATTTATCTTTTAACTTAGCATAGGCCAGCTTGTGATTTGTGGTCATTTCTTCCCAAACTAACATTTTTGTAAATTGGTCATTAGGTGGAAGTTTTCTTTGAAGGCCTTTTTCTACTTTCTCAATAAATGTGGCCAGATTTTTATTAGCTTTTTTGAGTGATTTTAGCTATAGGAAGTTTTGTTAAATTAACTGGAAATGCCATTACAGGTGAAAGCCCATTAGAGGGCACTGGCGCCTCTTGGTATGGTAATGGCGCCAAAGGCTTAATAAAAGCTGATTCATAAAATGGCGGATCACTTTTAGAAAGTTTCGAGCCACGTGGTTGGAGGTCTTTGTTCTTAGGGACCTTGTTAGATCTCTCTAAAGGAGGGGCTGTAGTTTCTAATTCCCTGGAGTGAGATTTTTTTAAATTTGCGGACCGGGAAAAAATTAGGTGTTTGTTTTTCTTGTAAAAGCGAGTACGCTTTTTAGGGTGGATAAAGCTGGATAAACTCCCGGAGGCGGGGATTCCCCGTACTCAATTTCTCGGTCCCTTAAAATTTGTTTTATTTCATCCCAAGTCTCCCAAGAATCAAAATCAGACTTTGGGAGCCAGGGAGCCGCCCGTTTTTAATGAATTTCAGATCACCTCCGATTGACTGTCAGATATTTGGAGACCTTGTTTTTTTAATAAACCGCGCCACGCCTCAAGGGCTGGCTCTCGTGATTTTTTGAATGCTAAAATTTGTCCCATAATAAAAGGATATTTTTGCCAGCGAAAGAGACGCTGCGTCTCTAACCTTGTTAAGCTCACCAATGATTTTTTCCCTTTCCCTTGCCCCACGTTGGGCGCCAACCGGCCGGGGTGTCCGAGTTATGAATAGAGCCGGGTTCTGAGTTGCTTCCCTTTTCAGGGCCCTAAAAGGGAATTCCTCTTGCCTGCAAGAAGGATTGCAACTCACCCGGCGGGGCGAGCTTAAGAACAGAAATCGCTAGATGCCTTACCTCTGTCTGTTTGAACAGAAAACACGCCACACCTAGAAAGTTGTAGGAGCCCTGTTTGGGGATTGACTTTAATTGCAGTTGACTATGAGCCGTGGAGATTTGGCCATTGTCGCCACCCAACATATCCAACTTAAAAGTACATTCCTATTGATTATGCTTAGCTTTATCTAGTTTTTCTCCTAATGGAAAAACTAATATAGCATTTATAAGTGTGAAAAAGATGCTACCTTTTGACCCAGAGCCACATCAATAGCAGTAAAAACTGTGCCAGAAAACCTAGGGGTAAAAAGACACAATCAGACTTAAGACATCTAAATCGCAGCCATTTATAATATCCAAAGACTTTGCCCTCCTCACAATTCAAAAAGGATCAAAGAACACTTAAGATTTAGCATCTCAAAACAAACAAACAAAAAAAAAAAAAAGTAAAGGGACAAGAGGAGGCAATCCTTGTAGCCAAAAGTTTTATTTAAAAAATTTCAGACCTACAAAAATATAGGGAAAAAGAAGGTAAAGAAAAGAATGAATAACATACACTTATGAATACAGTTCCCTGCTTAAGAAACAAAGACTGCAAATAAACTTGAACTTTCCTGGTATGTCTTATCCTATGGCATTATCCCTCCACCCAAGGGCAACCTGTATTTGGTGTTTATCATGTATTTGATGTGCATCATTTCCATGTACTTTTCTATACTTTTAACCATGAAATTTCTGTTTATCTATTCTTCAATTCTTTTTTAAAATTCATCTGGCTTGGCGTGGTGGCACATGCCTCTAAAAGAGCTAAGGAAGTAGCTCACTGGTAAAGCACCTTGAATTGAACCCCAGATCCAAAATTAAATAAATGAATAAATAAATTCACCTGGATTTCTGATACCTATTCATATACATATGGGTATCATTCTTATACATTCATTGTTAATTATTCAATATATAACATCTATTATCATGTTCAAAATATTAAGGTGGTCTTTAAATTTTTATTATTATGAAAATCTGTTTTTTTACTTGTTAAAAAGAAATTCATAAACAAGTTTCCAAAAATTCTCATTCTATATTCTACTAATTCTTTCTAAACTCAAAAAACATTTTCTAGAGGTTAGTAATATTGAAAATCCAAGATGTTCTTTGCTCTCAAGCAATAGAGGAAAGAGCTTAGTATATTTTAAAAACAAATTACCAAACAAAATCAGAGGGTCAGACTCAAAGATCAATACTCAATGATAAGATTCAAAAACATTTTGTGTATTTATTTATTGTTTTAGTACTGGGGATTGAATCCAGGGTGCCTTACCCCTGAGCTAACTCCCCAGACTCCTTTTTTATCTTAGGATCTAACTAAATTGCTGAGCATGGCTGAAAATTGCAGTCCTCCTAACTCAGCCTCCTGAGTTGCTGGAATTATAGGTGTGTACCACCATACTGAGATAAATGCATGGGATTTTGCTTTGCTTTGCTTTTTCTTTGCAATGCCAAGGATGGATCCCGGGAACTCATGTGTCCTAGGCAAGCACTCTAGAGTGAACTACACTCCTAGCTCCAAATCAATATTTTTATGGCCTATAATCCTGCAATAAAATTTTCTTTTAAATATGTCATGGGCAATTTTTCCATCTAATAATCCCTTGCCATCCATGAAAGTAACATTCAAGAAGAAACAATGATGTAAAATCATTGCTAACAAGTAGGGTTTTTAACAATTACATTATGTATTCACACAAATCCCCTAAGGTACCACTCATAGAGTACAGTGAGTGCTGAATATCAAGTGGAGAAAGAGAGCTCATGCTGAGTACCCAGTAAGTAGTGAACACTATGACAATACCATCATAAGCACTTACCCTTGTCCAATTTTCTCATATCTTGTATATTTTGTTTTAGGGTCACCAATGCTCACAATAGTTCCTATTTTAAACAAAAACAACATTAAAAGCTCAGTTAAGCATTTTAAACACAAATTAATTTTGGTATCATTATTCCTTTTAGTAAAACTCTACTGATTTTAGACCAGTGGTTTTCAAATACATCAAGTTTCAACAATAATTTGTTTCAAACAAAACACTGAAGAAGCTTAATAAAAGAAAGAAAAAAAAAAAAAGCTATCAGAAACAAGAAGACACATACTCTCCATTAGGTTAGGACTCCTTACTAATCACCTTCTCAAAAATCATGACATTTCAGAACAACCAATTTTTCTAGTCTGCCTGAGACCTAAGGGGATTCTCAGGATTTACAGATTTCCAAATGGCAATTCCAACAGGGTGTGATAGCACATGCCTGTAATCCCAATTATTCAGGAGCTGAGGCAAAAGAATCACAAGCTCAAGACCAGTCTTGGAATCTCAGTGAGACCCTGTCTCAAAACAAAAAAATAAAAAGCTACCCCAAGGTGTAGTTTGGTGGTAAAAAAACACCCCTGGGTTCAATCCCCAGAACCAAAAATAAACAAAAACTTGGCAATTCATGGGAAATTCCTCACTCTACTTTTCTTCTCCAGTGCATGTATTACACACTAGTGATAAATTATGAAACTACTATTAGTAATAATAAATGAAAGATAGCCAAATGAATAACCCTAATTGGCTTGTCTGACTATTCCAATATATCTTCTTTCAATATATTTAGGCAACCACCTCCTACTGTAGAGATTACTCTAATATGAACTAATCATGTATCTACTTTAGGAATTTTCAATGTCATGACGAAGAACTGGTAAAATTAGGAGATTGGATATAAAATCATAATGTCAAATCTTATGACCAGTAAATCAAAACATAAGAAAGATCACATTAAATTTTCACTTATGGAAGATCAAAGAAGATGGGAACATGTCAAGGAAACTCCCATAAATAATCTTATGTAGGTACTCAATCTTAAGTTAGCTATTAAGGTTCAAGCCAAGAAGCTAAGGGCATAAAGATAGGGGATGTGATAACTAAAGGTCACAAATGAATAGTCACAACTACTATTTTGGTTTTTTTTTTTTTAAAGCAGCAGCCCTCCTAAGATAAGGACTATTATATGTAAATATCTATGGAATACCACAGCCAAAGCAGGTTCATATTGGAAAGTACTGAGAAATAAAGAAGAATTAAATGTTGAACATGTAAGTGCTTACAATGACCCATCTATACAGTACTTTTCCTTGAGCCTTCTAGGTCACATTGTCCTTTATGGTTATTGGAAACTTGTAATCAGACATTATTGTTACCTGCTTCCTGGAACTATTTACATTATTTATAATTGTGGATTCAGGCTACTGTTAGCAGATGAATTAAAAGAGACAAAATATACCTGTTTTTCTTTGCAATAGATTTTATGACTACACATTTCTATTTGAAAAGCTGTCAGTTTGGACAAATGTATACAAACCTCCTTTGATAAAGTTTCCAACTATGTCCATGTTCATAATATTTAGATTTGGCTCCTGGGGAAGAAGTACTGCTTTGAAAGGGAACTGATTTCACTATCAATACATGATACGTTTACAAGGCATCACAAACAAAATGAATCTGACTTTGCCTTCACTGTTTTTGGGTGGTACAGGGCTTTGAATCCAAGGGCAATTTACCCCTGAGATATATCCCCAACCCTTTTTATATTTTATTTTGAGACAGGGTCTCACCAAGTTTCCCAGATTGCTTACCTTGAACTTTAAATACTCTGTGTCAATCTCAGAAATTGCTAAGATTATAACCATGTGCCACCATGCCCAGCACACAGACTGATATTAAAATATATTATTATCTATTTTAATAGAAGCCAATTACTTCTATTAAAAAAACAATTTTTCTTCCTGCCATAAGGTAAATACAAAAGGCATATATCCAACTGGATCTTTTTTTCTTTCTTTTTTTTTTTTTTTTTTCAGTTCTGGGGATAGATCCCAGGGCCTTACACACACCAGACAAGTGCTCTACTACTGAGCTATATCCCCAGGCTTGGGTCAAATGTTTTAAGGAAATGTTAATTTATGAATAATGAGAAATGTAGATAACATACTGAATTTCTCCATAATCTCTTCATCAGTCAAATTTGTCTTCTTTTTCTGTTTTTCTGAAGACTTGTCACAATTGTCAGCATTTGAATCACCAAGAGGTGCAGGAATAGCATCAGTTACAGACTGTGTGGAGATCTGTAGAGATTAGAGTTCATTACTGAGATTTGAGAAAAAAAATATTTTCAGACATTCTTACTGTCACACTATATTCAGTTCATTAATTTTTAACCAAAACTAAGTTATCTCTCTTATTGTTCTAAAGAATGCACTACTTTCAGACAACAAAAAACACATGTATTGAAAAATATGTGAAACATTTTTCTTTGCAATAGCATGAATGTATTTAAAAGTGTAACTAGCTCAGGGTGCAGTGGTGGTGCATGCAGGTAATCCCAGTGGCTTGAGTAAGAATAAAATTTATGTGTGACTATAAGAAATAGTCTAATAAGGGCTAGGGGTATAGATCGGTGGTAGAGTGCTTGCCTAGCAAATGTGAGGTACTATGTTTAATTTCAGTACCACAGGAAAAAAATAAAGATATTTTTAAAGGCAAAAAAAAAAAAAAAAAAGGAAATAAAAAACTACATAGTAAAAAAAGTAGCACACTTTAAAAATAATGTTTTTTTTAAAAAAGACAAAATGCAAAAGACTAGTAACTTTGATGTTGAGATAGCTACTACTAATTTCAACAAAACATTTTATACAAATACAATGTTGTCTACCCTCCCTTTCACTTCAAAGAGCCAATTGTAAGGAATAAAGAAAACATAGCCATCTATCATGAGATTGGGATCCAATGGCAGTCCTCGGAGCTATGCATGTGCACTGCATTTTGCGCCACCATATCACAGTACCCTGCAAGTCCCTTTAGTAGTTCTCTCTCCTGGCTCCTTCTGAGGTCATTACTATTAAAATTCTCCCTTAGCTGGGAGGAATTTCATGCTGAACTGTCCTTTGAATGTCACTGAGGATTTGAGAGAGACATGTAAGTTGAGAAAATATATAATCTGGGAAAGAGGAAAGATCCAAGTTTTAGATATAATAGTTATCCACATTATGAAACAGAAAAACCAGAGAAATAAATGACTTCTCTGGAAAAGAGGGCAAAATATGGAAAGAATAAACTTAGTGAGTTAAGTATTCTAGCTATTAAAGAAGCCATTAGATATTTATTTTTCAAAAAAGTAGTTGTTGATGAGTAGTACTTTTAGGTAAAAATCTCAATTTAATCTTGAATTAATTTTCTCTTACTAAAATATTTTAAACTTGAAGGCTTTTTGAAATTATCACTGAAAGTCAAAAACAAACAGCTATTTTCAGAAACACACACATGCACAGAGTCACAGACCAGGTCATTAGTCAATAACTCACTGATTTTGTATGATCTGGTCCTGTCGCGCAATGACAGGATCATCACCATCATCTTACTCTGTTATTACTGCTAATGTTTCTGAACCCTTGGTATTCAGCTGCATTCATCACAGGAGCAAAGGAAGACAAGTCAGTAAAATTAAAAGGTTAAAACGTGACCATCTCTCTTTTTTAAACATAATTTAAAAAGTTATTTTTTTCAATAGCTATTTTTTAAATGACTAAACCTCACTGGTTCCAATACAATCAATTTAAAAGCAAAGGTAATTTTATGAAATATGGAACAGTAAATATATCTAAATGGATGAATTTACTTTTAGAAAGTATTTATTTAAATTTATTTTAAAACAAAATAAAAACAGATTTGTTTTTGATAACCTAAATTAGAAGAACAAAAAATAAGAAATCAATTATTAACTTACTGCTGGTATTCTAGAAGTGATGGTATTCTTATCTGAATATGAAAGAGAAAAGAATGATAACAATTCATGAAAGAAAACTTTTATATGACAAAAAGAAAAATAACATAAAAGAGAAGCAAGTGAAATGTTTTAAACTGACTTGATTTTAAGTAGAATTACCTCTTTAGAAAAATGACACTAAGAGTAATATAAATAATTTATATAAGACTCAGCTATTAACTCTATAATCATAATGAAACCTTAAAAATACATTTTAAAAAAAACTGAATTGATAATTAAAATCATTCAATTTTATGGTATGAAAATTATACTTTAATAAAGTTATTAAAATGTAATGGTGGCCTGGTGTGGTCGCGCACCCCTTTAATCTCAGTGGCTCAGGAAGCTAAGGCAGGAGGACCTCAAGTTCAAAACCATCCTCAGCAATTTAGTGAGGTACTAAGCAACTCAGTGAAATCTTGTCTCTAAATAAAATACAAAATAGGGCTGGTGATGTGGCTCAGTGGTTGAGTGCCCCTGAGTTCAATCCATGGTAATCCCTCCACCCCCCACAAAAATGTAATGGATTATACCCATAAATCTGTATTAAAATAAATCATTCATTGTTTAAGATACTTTCTCCAGTGAATGGCATACCAAGGAACAAGGGGAGATAAAGCCAGCAGACATGGCATGCCTGTAGACCCAGTGGCTTGGGAGGCTGAGGCAGAAGGATTAAAGCCAGCCTCTGTAACTTAGTGAGACCCTAAGCAACTTTGTTAGAGATCCTGTCTCAAAATTTAAAAAATGTTTTCCAAAAGAAAAAATAGAGGGGGGGCTGGGAATGTTGCTCAGTGATTAAGTACCCCTGGCTTCAATTCCTGTTTAAAAACAAAAAACAAACAAACAAACAAAAAACACAACTGCCAAAAACTAGATACAACGTAAAAATCCTTAAATTGGTGAATGTATAATAATATATAGGGCATCCATATAGGACTACACAGAAATAAAAGGATATAAACTATTGATAAGAGCAACAACACAGATGAATCTCAAATGCATGGTGCTAAAATGAATGAAACCAGACTAAAAAGCTCACAACTCCAATTATACATAATTCTGGGAAGCAAAACCCCACAAGGACTTAGGGAGAGAAATTGGCAAGAGTTAAAAGGATTTTCTGGTGTAATGAAACTGGTCTTACCTTGATCATGGTGGAAAGTACTCAATGGTACCCATTTGTCAAAATCCCTAACTATAGAATAAAAAGGATGAAATTTACTGTTTGTAAAATAATTGACATTTTTACAAAATTTCACCATGGCTCCCAGGTTTGCACTTCATCCAAACTAAATTCCAGGGTTGATTTTCTGGGCCTTTCTAATCTTGACCCCATGGGGTCAACCTCATTGCTCATGCCACCCTGTGCTTGAATTAGGTCTGTTTCTTTTATCATTCTGTTAACACCCTGCTTCCTTGTTTCCATGCCTTTTTGCAAAGGTGTGCCTGTCACAGTCAATGCCCTCCTGTCCTCTGCCTCTCCAAAATCACATCTAGGACATACAAAGTACATCTCAGGCCTCGCCAAACTCCCAGTTTCTTTTTGTCTGCTACACCACTCAGGGACCAACCCCCTCTCAGATTGTTCCTGGGTGTCTGCCGGTGTTAGTCTGATTGCAGGCTGCTTATCAACACAAGTGCAGGATGTACTTACCTACCTCTATACCCAGCCCTCAAATAACACACAGCCTAGCACACAATAGGCTTTCAATGCAATGTGCCCAGGAAGGAGAATGGCCACCTAGCTCCAGGGGAAGAAAGACATGAGCTGCATCATAAGAGGTGGGTCTGGAAGGACTCATGAGGCACAATCAGGGCCAAGGGCAGTGGAGAGAGCGCAGATGGTGCCTAGTGGCAGAGGTGCCAGATCTCCTCCCATCCGGGTATCAGGGCACAGACACTGGGTTCTGGTTACCCGGGACTCCTAGGGGTGCCTGGCGGCGCTCACAGCCTTGGCCTTGATGAGCAGCTGCAGGATGAGGGGCAGCAGGAGACCTGCAGCAGGTACAGCCACTGTGATGCTGGGTGTAGGCTAAGAAGCCAAGCCAGGGGACAGTTCCTCCCTGGCCCCGCCTTTTGACCTGACTCCTCCCTCCCTGGTGGTGCCCCTGCCAGCCCTGCCCACCCGCTCTTCCTCCTTGGACTAGACTTTAGTCCAGAGTACACCCAAGCCGAACCTCACCCCACCACACTGTCATCCCACGTGTCCCTGTTCAACCTTCATGTCCCCACTCCATGGCCCCCCGGATTCTCAACTCCACGGACAATCCTAACCCGCCCCCACTGGACTTCATCATGTCCTTCAATGGTCTTCCAAACTGACTTCTTCCTCTGGCCCCACCCCCGTCGGCCCCACCTTTGGTTACCCAGCCCCTTGGCTGTCTGCCCCTCCCTCCCCTCCACCAGAGCTCTTTTCATTTGTGGGCCCTTGGGACTGTGTGGATATGTCATGGCTCTGTCGAGGAAGGGCATGTGTCTCCTGCGTGTGATGAAAAGCATGCAGCTAGCCAGCACGGCACCCATGTAGAGCACAATGAGAGGAGTAGCAGCATGTAGAGCCTGATGTGGTGCCCCACACAGTTGCTCACCTACCTGCCCATCGTGGTTGAATTCCTAGGAGAGAGGAGGCAGCACTGAGGGTCTATCTGGCCTGGCCTCCACCCCCCCCCCAAATCCTGAGGCCTCCCCCAACCCAGCCCTCTAGGCTGCCTGCTCTTGGCCCCACACATGCACTTCCACCTCCAGGGAGAAACTGGCATTTCTACTGTTAGAGCACAGTTAGGACTCCATGGCTCATCAGGTCACCTGTCATGACTGAGGTCTTTAGAGACAAGACCTGACTGGTGTCTCTTGGATCCAGATATAGAATCACTCTGGGCCTCTATTTTCTCAGGATGAAGGAAACACCCTTGCCCAGCCAGCCTTGTGCACTTGAAAACTCGTGCAAGATGTGCACACAACAGAAGAACACTCAGAACCCTGGACTTCCAACTTTTATACCCAGAAGTGGACAAAGATCCCCAGAGCTTTAGGCAGAAGCTGGCCTAAATCTCTGGGTGTATATTATCAGCAAGCCAGGGGATGGGACAGTCACTGGCTTTCCTCCCCCTGACTCCACTCAGTCAGCACAGATAGGATGCCTATTGCATATCAGCACTGAGCAAGCAAGGCCAGCCTCTCAGGACAGGTGCAGATACAGAAGTGATGATATGTTTAAGTAACCAACAGTGGCTAAGAGCCACTTTTAGCAGTGTGGGAAGATGGATTCATACCTGCCCCTGGCTCACTTATGATGGGAGGTTCCTGGTCCTGGCCAGGTGCCTGGGGATGGGTTCATGAGTGAACAGGGAAGAGGAGTACTCACCTCCATACAGATCTTCCAACTTTCACAGTGGAAGGTTAGTGGCAGGTGGTGGAAATTACATTTGGCACACCATGGCATTGGGAATGATTTGTTGTTCACTTATGGTGCCTCCGTGTCCTGCTCGACAGAGCCTGGCATAGGAAAAGTTTTGGGCAATGGAAGGAGAACCTTCTGCTACTTGGGGAAGCCCTGTTGCATCACTGGGCAACAAGAGGGTGGGGAGGAGGTAAGCAGGGGAATCCTGTTCCCTCCTGAGCCAATTGACCACTCATATGGGCTGGCAGTCAAAGAGAAGGGAGTTTCCAGCCAGAAGAACTCTTTATGGAGCCTATAAGCTTTGGAATAGTGATCAGGAGTCATGTGTGAATGGGAAGAAGGAAAAGTCAACTGTGAGGTTTGGAAGAGCCTGCTGGTCTCTCTTCCCAGCCTGCCCGGCCCTCATATCTAAAGCAATTGGAAAACCTCCAGGGTTCTGTTTTATCACACCTCATTGGTTTGGGAAAGAAATTGCTGGGGTCTAATGAATGATGACACAGAGAGAAGGGATCCTGAAGCCATAGATGGGGTTAGCACTTAAGAAATCAGCTCTACAGGCCTCAGCCTTTGGGGTGCTACCTCCATCTTCCAGGTTCCGAGGCCTTTCCTCTATATAGGATGCCTGGATCCAAAATATTCATGGAAATGAGGCTGTAGATTGTGAGGAGACAGAGAAGCCCCGTGGCCATTGGAAATGCCCACTCTCCATCCTGGGCCAGTCCTCGGCAGCTGAAACCACAGTCAGACTCAGTTCTAGTCTGGGGCACCCCAGAGTTCCTCATGAGGCCTGGCTCACCTGAGATAGGACTCACACACCTTAAGAACATATTTAAATATCTAGGCTAGAGACGCACCACAGACACTTCACCAAATTGTCACTAGCATTACCAGCCACCCACAGTTTCCTAAATGTGTCAGGCACTCTAGATCTCTGTGCTTCTAACTATATATCTTTCTTCCCCCTCCTGACCCTCTCTTTCCACTTCCCTGCCTCTTTACTATCACTGTCCATTTTTCCTTCTAGCTCTTTGTAAGAGACCTTTGTAAGCTTGCATGGGAGACTCACAGGAAGGCAAAATATATTCCACTCAAAGTGACCAGTGCTGCCACATTAAATGAGGCCCAAAGGCTTGGGAAAAGCCAGCCATGGGTGGCTGGTGTTTAGGCTGGGGGTAAGAAAGCATTTGAGAAGGTCATGCCTGGGTCACCTGTTCTCAAACAAATGTGAGTCACCAGATGACTCTTCTGGGTTAGTACCCAGAGTACTGTTACAACAAGTGTAACATCAGAGAGGTTCTGGAATGGGGGCTCTGGCTGCTTCCAATGACTTCTGTGAGCAAACTTCCCCCACCCCCTCATACACATAGTGATGATGGGAATAAATCTGACAGCCATCGAGGACAAATGGCCACCTGAACCCTTGATTTCAGTGTCCACCATGGCTGTCAGACTTTATGCCTGGAATTTCCAACTGTACAGGCCTGCCCTAAGTTCAAATTCTAATGTGAAAGTCTGATAGGCTTTTAATTTCTAACAGGTTAAATCTAATAGAAGCTTTAATAAATATCGGTAGCATTGTCTCCTACCTGTGAAGATCTACAAAAGCTACAAGATCTGTTTCCTGTCTGTCTTATGTATGTGCACATACCTGTGTACTCTATTGTTGTTTCTACATGTGTGTGTCCATATATCACGTAGGAGGGGTCCAAATTGGAATATATATAAATGAGTGCTCATAAATCAAAATTTAAAGAAAAATGGATCAAAATACCTTTTAGTTCACATGACTTAAAAAAAAAAAAGTTCAATTTAAATTAGCTAAACTGATGAGAGGAAAGATGTCTTTAAATTACTAACTCATGGGGCCAGAGTTGTGGCTCAGTGGTAGAGCACTTGCCTAGCATGCGTGAGGCCCTGGGTTTGATCTTCAGGACCACATAAAAATAGAAACAAATAAAATAGAGATATTGTGTCCATCTATGACTGAAAAAAAATTAAAAATTACTAACACAGGTTTTCCTATGTGGTCAGACAATTAACAGACTGATGGTTTCAATAAAATGTCTAAAATGTAGAATCCATTGTTTCTAGGATTTTTCTTCAACAGTGAAGAGAAGGCTAATACTATTAAGTACACTTGTCTGATACCTTGGTTTTTATAGTTAAAAATGAGTAAATTAGATTTAACATCAATGTGATTAGTCATAAATGTGTTTGTTAGCTGAGACATCTGATTAATTTGCATAGGCAAGTGCTAAAAACAGCACGTGCTAAATATAAAATCAAGTACTCTTGACTTCTCAAATTCCATAAGGGAATTTGTCTAAATTTATAAATTTCATAAATATTGTTTCAGGATATGAATTGAAAAAGGGGTCAACAACTAGGGAAAAGAAATAAGGTTTTAGGTATGGAAATATATATTAGTATGGAAAGTAAAAGAAAAACAGAAATGTTTCTGGAAAATCAATCTTTTTTGGTAAAGTGAAATGTAGAATGTCTAAGTTGCAGAATGTTTGTGAAGGGTAAATTTCAAAAAGTTTGTGTGTAACTAGGTTGGTTATATATAATCAGCACAATCAGTTAAAGTAATTTAAGGCTATATAGAGGATTACACTACACTACAGATTCTGAAATTTTTCTTTAAAAACTAAACTTGATTAATATAAGAAAATCAATGTAATTGTGTTGTGCTATTACTTGCTTCTTGGTGTACTAGATGTATTCATATCTTTCAAGTATACAAATCTTTTAAATAGAATAGTTAGAAGAGCCATGCTCTTGCTCTTTAAACTGAAGTTCGAAGTAAAAACTTGGGATTATAAAATTGTGCTTCTCGCATTATAGCTATTATACACACTCAATATGGTTTTACTCATTAGTATCATGTTATATATTTCTTGTAAACTTCATAATATTTTCTGTTAATGCCTTACAACAGTACAACATTCAATATAACAATCTGAATTAACTTGAAATGATAGGCCTTCACTGATAGGACAGACAAGGTATGTCTGACTTTCAGTACTAATACTGAGCCCAATTAAATATAAGGGGTAAGATGAGTACAAATGTAGACATTAAAATTAAAACCCAGTACTTCTACATAAATAATTGTAGAACTGGCTTGCTGGTTGTTGAACACCAAAAAACTAATGGCTGTATGCTTTCTCTGACATCAGGATGCTAATTCACAATTGGGCTGGAAGAATAGAGTTACTTTGGATCATACAGACAGGAGTGAAGGGTGGGATGGGTTTGGGGGTAGAAAAAAAAAAGTAGAATGAATCTTACATTATTTCCCATTGTACATGTATGACTATACAACCCATGTGATTCTACATCATGTACAATCAGAAAAATGAGAAATTATACTCCATTTATGTTGATGAGTTAAAATGCATTTCATTGTCATGTATAACTAATTACAAAAAATAAAAAAGCATTAGGTGATATAAGTTTACATATACAAATATAAAATATTGCATAAAAATGAAAAGTATCAGACCATCCTCCAGATGAATAATACATGACTAAAATTTTTTGGACCTTACCTTTGTGCTAGACACTTTATGAGAACTTTATATGTACTATCTCCTTGATGAGGCCTTATCACAGTAACATCTGACACTATATTTAAGTTCAAACTTTTATTAGTATCAAAATTCTTGGTCTTTCTGATTATATTTCTTAATCAGTAGTAATCCCTGTATTCAAAACTTTATTTTTTTTACTTCTAATAATTTGTTAATTTTTCATGTTATAATCTTTTAATGTCATTTTTCATATATTTTAATGTTTTGTAATTTTGTGCATATTTTATCATTGATAGTTTCAAAGTTGTTTTATCCAAACATAGTTAGTATTTAAAATTAGGAGTGGATGTTTCAATAGTAGATGTTAAAATAAGCTTTTGTGGATAATCAGAAGCTGAAGTACTTTTGTGGGTATCAAACATATTAAATGTCTGAAGAAGCTAGAATTAAAACAATTTGGAATTTCAGGGCTTGAAGTCTGTGACAACTTGTCTTCCAAAGGCAGTCACAACAATACCTCCATTTGCAAATAAGTCCTTACAATTCTCCCATAAAGAGGTAGAAGTTATTTTTATACTTACTTGAATCTGATGGCCCCATGACTATTGGCTGTAGAATATGCAGGACTGAACCTTTGATAGTGCTGGACACAACCCTTAACTAGCCTGGAAATAGCCATTTCCTGGCTGTTTTAAAATTGTCACCATATATTAAGTGCAGCTACACACACCCAAGCTTAAGAGGAGAGACCTAGACTATGGGAGGCCACATTAGGTATATAAAAGCCAGGAAAACTAAGGCGCTAGACATAAGAATAAAAATGCCTTCTAGGTAGTTGATCTTCCATCATCAGCTGATCCCAGTTGATGTCAAATGGAACAGAGATGACCACCCACATAAGCACTTCCTGATCTTCTGACCTGTAGAAGAGTGAGCAAATGAAAATGTCCAATGGTTTCAAGACATTTTATTTTGAAGTCATTTTTAATGTAGTGATCAATAATTGGATGGGATTCAGCAAAGTATATTTGCTGATCTGCCTTCATTCTTTTAAAACATTTGAATGGCAACTAGAGCTTATTTTCTCACTGAATTGTTCAGATCAGCCACTTTGCTACTCTTATTCTGGAACAACAAAAGACTAATTCATATCTTACATCAGTTGCTACTAACTATGTGAGTACTCAACATACCAGCTTTAGTTACCTCATCAATCAAATGGGGTAATGAAGAGAACTTAATCCATGCTTTTATTATACTGTTGGGGGGGGGGTTACTGGGGATTGAACCCAGGAGTTCTTTAGCACTGAGTTATATCCCCCAGCTTATTTTTTTATTTATTTCTGTGTGTGTGTGTGTGTGGATGTGTGTGTGTGTGTGTGTGTGTGTGTGTGTGTGTGTGTGTGTTATTTTTAATTAGTTCCTTTTATGTTATCTTTTGAGATAGGGTCTCACTAAGTTGCTGAGACTGGCCTTGTACCCATGATCCTCCTGTCTCAGCTTCCCACATTGCTGGGATTACATATGTGCACCACTACATCTGGCTTTACTATATTTTTAAACATAATAATTAATTTTCTTTTTTAGAATGAATGAAATATATTGTTTCTTGGTTTAAAGTAATTGTTGACATTTTGAAAATTATACTAGCATGTGTCTGTATCAGAGAGCACTCATTAAGAATATAGGAGAGAGACATAAAGCTCTTTTTGCTTTGTTCACAAAGTCATCTTATTTAATCATTGGTTTCTACATTGTTTTTCATTATCTTTATATACTTCACAACCTCAATTTTCTGTAACTCTTTTTAAACATGAAGTGTTAGTATATGTATATATTTCTATATTTTAATATGCACAAATTCTGAATTTAATCATTTTGCATTTTTTCTAGCACATAAAGTATTTTTTGTGGTTTTGCACAGTTTGCTTAATTAGTAAGGAAATGAGGATCATGACTGTAGTCATTGTCTATGTCTAATTGTGCTCTCAGTATTAGCCTCTAAATTAAACCTAATTGAATATTTCTCTACAATGACCCCTCCCAATTTCATCTCTCATTCTTCCCCACCCTCTCTTCCTCTTCTCTCTCTCTTCTACATACATACACACACTACATACACTTATTTAGGTTTGTCTTTTCCATTCTAGGCCTTCAGGTTAGAAATTTTCAGAGTAGTTTTCTCAGATATGAGTTCTTCTTATTTAGTCCTTTATGACCATTTTTTTTTCTGCCTAACTGAACTATAATACAATATGATAGAACTCAGCATTACTGCCAGTCTTTGTTTTAGTGAAGCTTAAAACTGGAACTTCATAAAAATTTCATGTCAGAATAAACAAAGAGAGTGGCTTTGAATAGAGAATAAGATTAGCAACTTATTTGAAAATCTGTGGTTTGTCTTATTTCCATGCTATATGTGGAGTTCTCTTATATGCCCATAAAATCTTAATTTTCTCTGGCATCTGCCATCATATTTCCCCACATTATGCTAGTTTATCTTGCTATATAAGTTTTAAATTTGAGAAATATAAATAAGCTCAAGAACTGTTATTCATCACTCTTTTTTAAAAAATGAAAACATATATATATGCTTTATTTACAGTATTGACTTCATGCAAATCAAATTTTTGTGAAATATTATTGCGACAAAATTGTGTAATGTGCATTTTTGAATGATACTAAATTTATCCTTAGGAAAAAAGACAAGTAGAATAGCAAAAAGCCTCTAATCTAAACTTGCCAAAACAATCTCTACCATCACATTTGTACTATTATGAGTTCAAAAGTTCTCATTTTATTGCTAATTATTCATAATATAAGTTGCACAAAACAGCTATACTAATTTTGAAAAAGTTTCAATTCATTCATCATCTCTTAATAGGGCAAAACTTTTTACTATATCTATAGATGGGAAATATTCATTGCCTAATCTGTCTTGTGAAAAGGTAGGCTAACCCTTTTTCCTTAGGGGCTGTGAATTCTAGTCCTAGCAGCCTTCATTAAAACCCTGCCATACCTTTAGATTACTGAATAAGACAAAAACAAAATGAACTGTATATAGACAGGGCTGTCAAGAAGCCTAAGACATAATAATTTCCCTTATGAATTTTTGGGATATACTTGTTGTTTTAATCAGCGTTTTTGCTGCTATGACTTAAAAACCCAACAAAAGCAATTGTAGAAAAGGAAAATTTTATTTGGGAGCTCATGGTTTCATGGGTCTTAGTCCATAGAAGGCTGCCTTCATTTCTCAGGGCTCAACGTGATACAGAGCATCATGGCAGAAGAGTGTGGCAGAGGGACAGGGTTCACATGATCAAGAAGCAGAGTGAGAGTCCACTCTCCAGATACAAACATATACCTCAAAGCCATGCCCCAATTCCTACTTCCTCCAACCACATCCTACAACTTCATCTACCACTCAGTTAATCCCTATCAGGAGATTAAATCACTGATTGGGTTAAGGCCCTCCTAATCCAATCATTTCTTCTATGAACCTTCTCATATTTTCTCATTCA
The DNA here is from genome assembly GCA_025594165.1 of Tamias sibiricus. Taxonomy (NCBI): domain Eukaryota; kingdom Metazoa; phylum Chordata; class Mammalia; order Rodentia; family Sciuridae; genus Tamias; species Tamias sibiricus. The sequence continues at coordinate 52,918,311 of CM046668.1, forward strand.
TGAGCTTTAGGGAACACCTCATATCCAAACCATAACACCTGTGATTATTAAATATTAAGGATTCTAAAAGTGCAAACTTTTCTACTGTTTTTAGAGCATTGTATGTGCAAGATCTATTGGGATATGGTAAAAGACATGTGTCTGTTTTTAGTTATAGAGAATCTATGTAAATTAACTAAGCTTTTAAGAGTACTTGTTCAGTTAAGTATCTCTGATTATTGCAGAATGAAACATGTCAGAATAGGAGCAAAGCAAAAAAAAAAAAAAAAAAAAAAAGAAACTTCAGAAGAGAAATGAGGATGCCCAGCAACTTCATTAGCCTCAAATTTTAGAAAGGCCAAAAAGCATGCTCTTTTCAAGTGAGAAAGGGAGAAAGAACTTTGGAGTCTTCAAAGTCAACTCTTTTATTTGTTGAGGTATACTACTTAGGAAATATGCAGTGCATGGGTTATTCAATGGATGTTGTTCAAATGAGGAATAAAACTTGAAAACTGGAAATGTGCCTATCACCAATTCAACATATGTATCATAACCTTGGTGTACTAAGTCTCCACTCAATACCTAATTTGTGTTGCTCCTCAGCAGTCTATCATGAACCAGAAGTAATATTAAAGGGGACTATTTTATGTGCAGATCAAGATAATGACAAATTTTCTGATTATCAAGTAAGGGATTTAAATTCCTGAGTTAATGTTCCAAGGACAATGACACACTGAGCTTGCCTCTGCCACCTCCCTATACCCATGTTTCTGTGGGTAAAACTTATGTGAAACTTATAAAAATGAATGTTAGTATCTGGGAAAATAGCAGAGAGATTCAGTGCCTACAAGCATATATGGATCATTCACAAATAAGTTAGAAAAGCCACAGTGTAAGGAGAGATCTAAAATAGGACATCAACAAGAATGTTCTCTGTCCCAAATATTTAGAAGGGTCCAACAATTTGTTTCAGGGTTATGAGAATTGGAAGCAAAAGTGTGAGGTCTCCTGAGCCCCACATCTGTTTGTAATGAAGACAATTAGCTTTCTGGCTTTCTGAGCAAAGTACCACTTATGATAGGATCCAAAAGTTTAATGAAGATCAGAAATGCTATATTTATTGCTTCCTCCTTGTCTACAAGCCAGAACATTCTGTCACTATTGTGATACAAGCCAACAAGAGCCAAATAACAAATCACTACCAAAAATATAGAAGAGGTGAAATAATTAAAATCAGGGCTGAAGTCAATGAAATTAAAACAAAAGGAACAATTGAAAAAAGGTACAAATGAAGAGCTAGATCTTTGAAAAAATATATAAAATTGATAAACCCCTTTCCACCCTAACAAAAAGAAGGAGAGAGAAATCTCAAATTACTAAAATTTGTGACAAGAAAGGAAATATCATGACAGATGCTACTGAAATACAAAAGATAATGAGAAACTATATTGAAGATTTGTACTCCAATAACATAGAAAATCTTGAAGACATCAACAAATTTCTAGAGACATTTGACTTACCCAAACTGAATCAGGAGGATATACATGAATTAAACAGATCAATTTCAAGCAATGAAATAGAAGACACCATCAAAATCTACCAACCTAGAAAAGCCCAGGACCAGATGAATTCACAGCTGAGTTTTATAAGACCTTCAAAGAAGAATTAATACCCATACTTCTCAAATTATTCCATGAAGTAGAAAAGGAGGAAACACTTCCTTATTCTATGAGGTTAGTATCACCCTGATATCAAAACCAGACAAATACACATCAAGGAAAGAAAACTTCAGACCAATATCCCTGATGAACATAGATGCAAAAATTCATAATAAAATTCTGAAAAATCAAATACAAAAACTTATTAAAAAGATAGTGCATCAGGATCACGTGGGATTCATCCCAGGCATACAAGGTTGGTTCAACATACAGAAAACTATAAACATAATTCATTACATCAATAGACTTAATGATAAGAATCATATGATTATCTCAATAGATGCAGAAAAAGCATTTGACAAATATAGCACCTCTTCATGTTCAAAACTACAAAAACTAGGGATAGTAGAAACATACCTCAACATTGTAAAAGCTATCTATGCTAAGCCCAAGGTCAATATCATTCTAAATAGATAAAAAATGAAAGCATTCCCTCTAAAACCTGGAACAAGACAGGGATGCCCTCTTTCACCACTTCTATTCTATACAGTCCTTGAAACTCTAGCCAGAGCAGTTAGGCAGGATAAAGAAATCAAAGGGATATGAATAGGAAAAGAAGTATTCAAACTATCACTATTTGCCAATGACATGATTCTATATCTAGAAGACTAAAAAAGTTCCACCGAAATATCTTCTAGAACTAATACATGAATTCAGCAAAATAGGAGGCTATAAAATCAATACCCATAAATCAAATGCTTTTCTATACATCAGTGATGAATCCTTTGAAAGAGAAATTAGGAAAACTACCCCATTCACAATAGCCTCAGAAAAATAAGATAAAATACTTGGGAATTAATTTTAGAAAAGAGGTAAAAGACCCCTACAATGAAAATTACAAAACACTAAAGAAAAAAATGAAAGAAGACCTCAGAAGATGGAAAGATCCCCCATGTTCTTGGATAGGCAGAATTAATATTGTCAAAATGACCATACTGCCAAAAGTGTTAAACAGATTTAATGCATTTTCAACTAAAATCCCAATGAAATTTCTCATAGAAATAGAAAAAGCAATTATGAAATTCAATTGGCCCCATTCTGTAGGCTCTCACTTCACCTCATTGATTGTTTATTTTGCTGAAAATAGGCTTTTAGTTTGAATTCAAAAAAATTAACACCAAAAACAAACAAACAACCCAATCAATAAATGGGTTAAAGAACTGAACAGACACTTCTCAGAAGATATGCAATAGATCAACAAATATATGAAAAAATTATTCAACATCTCTAGTAATTAGAGAAATGCAAATAAAAACTACTCTTAAGATTTCATCTCACTCCAGTCAGAATGGCAGTTATCAAATATACAAGCAACAATAACTGTTGACAAAGGACAGGGGATGGGGTGGGGAGGTACATTCATACATTGCTGATGGGACTGAAAATTGGTGCAACCAATCTGGAAAGCAATATGGAGATTCCTTATAAAAAACTTAGAATGGAACCACCATTTGACCCTGCTATCCCACTCCTTGGTCTATTCTCAAAGGAGTTAAGGTCAGCATACATGTAGCCACATCAATGTTTATAGCAGCACAATTCACAATAGCTAAATTGTGGAATCAACCTTGATGCCCTTCAATAGATGAATGGATAAAGAAACTGGTATATATATATATATATATATATATATATATATATATATATGCAATGGAATATTACTTAACAATAAAAGAGAATAAAATTATGGCATTTTCAGGTAAATGGATGGAGCTGGAGAATATCCTGGTAAGCAAAGTAAGCCAATCCCAGAATACCAAAAACAAAATGTTTTCTCTGATAAGTGTATGCTAATCCATAATGGAGAGGGACATGGGATGAGTGGAGGAAGTTTAGACTGGGCAAAGTGGAGGGAGGAGAGGAGTTGGGCAGGGGGGTAGGAAAGATGGTGGAATGAGATGAACACCATTACCCTAACTACATGTATGATTGCACAAATGTTGTGACCCTACTTCATGTACAACCAGAGAAGTGAAAAATTGTGCTCCGTTTGTGTAAAATGAATTGAAGAACATTCTGCTGTCATGTATAACTGATTAGAACAAATAAATAAATAAAAATAAAAATAAATAAATTCATTTGGAAAATGAATGTGACCCAAAATAGACAAAGCAATCCCTTGCAAGAAAAGTGAAGCTGGAGGCACCACAATACCAGACCTTAAAATATACTACAGAGCCATAGTAACACAAATGACATGTTATTAGCACCAAAAATAAATACATAGACCAATAGTACAGAATAGAAAACATAGAGACAAACCCATATAAACACAGATCATACATGATAAATGCACCAAAAACATACATTTGAAGAAAGATAGCCTCTCCAACAATGATTCTAGGTAAACTAGAAATTCATATGCAACAATATAAAATTAAGCCCCTGTCACCCTGCACAAAACTCAACTCAAATTGGATCAAGAACCTAAGAATTAGACCAGAAACCCTGGACCAGATAGAAGAAAAAGGAGGCCCAAATCTTCATAGTGTTGGCTTAGAACCTGACTTCCTTCGCAAAACTCCTAAAGCACAAGAAATAAAATTAAGAATCAATAAATGGGATGGATTCAAACTAAAAAGTTTCTTCAGAGCAAAGGAAACAATTAGTAACATGAAGAGAGAGCCTACAGAATGAGAGAAAATCTTTACCACACACACATTAGATGGAGCACAAATGTCCAGGATACATAAACATCTCAAAAAACTTAACAAAAGATACTCTAGATAACCCAATCAAGGGTTAAGGAACTGAATAGACACTTCAGAGAAAAAGAAATACAATCAATTAATAAATATATGAAAAAATGTTCAACATCTCTAGTATTTAGAGAAATGCAAATCAAAATTACTCTTAAGATTTCATCTCAATACAGACAGAATGACAATTATTAAGAATATTAGCAACAATAAGTGTTGGCAAGGATGTTGGGGAAAAGGAACACTCATACATTGCTGGTGGGACTGCAAATTGGTGCAGCCAATCTGGAAATCAATATGGAGATTCCTCAAAAAAAAAAAAAAAAAAAAAAAAAAAAAACTTGGAATGAAACCACCATTTGACCCAGTTATCCTATCCTTGGTCTATTCCCAAAGGACATAAAATCAGCATACTACAGTGATGCAGCCACATCAATGTTTATAGCAGCTCAACCCACAATAGCTAAACTGTGGAATCAACCTCAATGCCCTTCAATAGATGATGAATGGACAAAGAAAATGTGGTATACATACACAATGGAATATTACTCCACTTAAAGAAGAATGAAATTATGGCATTTGCTGGTAAATGGAGTTGGAGAATATCATGCTAATTGAAATAAGCCAAGCCCCAAAAGACAAAGACCAAATGTTTTCTCTGATATGTGGATGTTGATCCATAATGGTGGGGGGGGGGGGCACAAGCAAAGAATGGAGAAACTTTAGATTGGCCAGATGAGAGTGAAGGGAGGGAAGTGGGTATGGAGATGGGAAAGATGGTGGAATGAGAAGGACATTATTACCCTATGTACATCGTGTGACTCTGTATCATGTGTAACCAGAGAACTAAGAAATTGTGCTCCATTTGTGTACAGTGAGGCAAAATGCATTCTGCTATCATGTATAACTAATTGGAACAAATAAATAAAAAGAAAAATGAAATTATTTCATTTGCAGGAAAATGGATGGCACTTGAGAATATTATGCTAAATGAAATAATTCAGATGCAGACAGTCAAGGGTTGTATGTTTTCTGTCATAAATTAAAGCTATAGAGGAAAAGGGGAAACAAAGGTGGGAGGTGGGGACAGGGATCCAATGAAAATCAAAGGGAGATCAGTAAAGGATAGGGATCAGGGCATGGAGTGAGGGGAGTGGGAAAAGTGTTGGGGAATGATATTTGCCAAATTTTATTGCTATATTGTATGTATGTATGTGTGAATATGTAGCAACAAATTCTATTGTTATGTACAATTATAATGCACCAATTAAAAATGTAGAAAGAAAAATAAAGCCAGGATCATGCATAATGTCAGATGTTTCCTCTAGTTCTTTATACAATGTGAGAACAAGACCTACAAAGCAATGATATGAGAGGTGACTTTATGGACCCTATGCTCAGCTATTTAAAAATAGGATTCCTTAGTTTAAAAAAAGTAACCCTAAATTTTGTGTTTTAGCATTGTGATCTAAAAATCCTGTAGCACAAGAATTAATATCAAGAATCAATAAATGGGATAGATTCAAATTACAAAGCTTCTTCTCAGCAAAAGAAACAATCAGTGAGGTGAACAGAGAGCCTACTAATTGGGAACAAATTTTTACCACAAGCATGTCAGATAGAGCACTAATCTCTAGAATATATAAAGAACTCAAAAATCTTAACATGAAAAAACCAAATAACCCAATCAATAAATGGTCCAAGGAACTGAACAGACACTTCTCAGAAGAATATATACAATCAATCAACAAATACTTGAAAAAGTGTTCAATATCTTTGGCAATTAGAGAAATGCAAATCAACATCTTTGGCAATTAGAGAAATGCAAATCAAAAACACTCTAAGATTTCATCTCACACCAGTCAGAATGGTAACTATTAATAAGACAAACAACAATAAATGTTGGCAAGGATGTGGAGAAAAAGGCACACTCATACATTGTCGGTGGGACTGCAAAATGGTGCAGCCAATATGGAAAGCACTATGGAGATTCCTTGGAAAACTTGGAATGGAACCACCTTATGACCCAGCTATCCCACTCTTCAGTCTATACCCAAAGGACTTAAAAACAGCATACTACAGGGACACAGCCATATCAATGTTTATAGCAGCACAATTCACAATAGCTAATCTATGAAACCAAACTAGATGCCTTGCAGTAGATGAATGGATAAAGAAAATGTGGTATATATACACAATGGAGTATTACTCTGTTGGGACTCATGTCTGCCAAGGGGAAGGACTTTGGCTGCTTACCACGCCCTATGGAGGACCGGGGCTAAGCAAAGGGGTGTGGCTATGACGTAGCGTGAGAGTCCAAACCACCCTGCTGGCTGATTGGTTAGTTCTAAGCCTATATAAGTTCAGCACCTTGCCAATAAAGTTGAGTTTTTTTTTGGCTTCTTGCTCTCTCTACAAAACTCCCTGGGTGTGGCGTGGTATCCGCCCAGCAGGCGGATGGGAGACACTCAGCATATTTTTGTCTGCTAAGCCCATGTTCGCCCAGTAAGTTACTTTCTTTCTGCAGGCAGAAAGAAACCCCTTTTAGGGCCCAAAAAGGGGGGTAGCTTTAGACCGCAGCCCCATTAATAACTCAACAGTCCCGGCATTACTCAGCAATAAGAGAGAATAAAATCATGGCATTCGCAGGTAAATGGATGAAGTTAGAGAACATAATGCTAAGTGAAGTTAGCCAATCCCAAAAAGCCAAATGCCAAATGTTTTCTCTGTATAAGGAGGCCGATTCACAATGGGGTTGGGATGGGGAGCATAGGAGGATTAGAGGAACACTAGAATGGCCAATGGGGAGGGAGGGGAAGGGAGGAGGCAAAAGGATGAAGAAAAAAAAATGATAGAATGAGATAGATATCATTACCCTAAGTGCATGTATGAAGTCATGAATGGAGTGAATATACTTTGTATACAACCAGAGATATGTAAAAATGTGCTCTACAAGTATAATATGAAATGTAATACATTCTGCTGTCATTTCTACCAACTTAGAATGAAAAATATATTTGGAAAAAAAAATAAAAGAAATTGAAAACAGCAGAGCAAAACAAGAAGAAGGAAAAAAAATATGGGATAGTAGCAGATTATTAAATAGCATATTATTGCCACATGGGGGTCTGAGCAGGACTCCAGAAGTAGAGGAGGCCCCTCCTAGAACCTCCCAGCTTCTTTACCAAGTCACAGGAAAGAATTTAAGATACAACAGGTACAAGTAAGAGACCTAAGATTTTCTATAAAGGGGAAAATATACATGCATGATTGGGAGTGACAACAATCTGAGCGTCACCTGCCTGGTCTGAAGTTTTCTCACTTATAGAGGGACAGCAGCAAGAGGGCTGAATTAGAGGTGCAGTTAGAGCAGGGCTGCATAATTATGGGCCGGTTTTCCTTGTGTTTGTATAAACACCCTCGCATGTTCCAACTAGGCTACTTCACTACTTCTCATGTCTCAACAGAGTCTTAAATCTCCACCCAGGGAGGTGCATCTTACTATTATAATGACACCAGACTGTTTTTTGGAAGTCTTTAAAGGGCACACTCCCTGAAGGACTATTTCCTTCAGATGTGTTGTGGTTTTGGCACTTTTTCATCAGCCAAACTGTAAGCTCTGGGCAAGGACACAGGCTCAAGGATGCCAAGTGGGTTGCACACTAGTTATTTATTCTACACTGCAACTCTTTATGGGCATTTCTCTATGAAGACGGCATTCTGTCTTTCTGTATCACCAAATTCCTATGTGAAGTACAAATGTTAAAGCAGTTAGTTTAAATGTAATGATGAGGCTTAATGCACATAAAGATGATTGACTGTCCTGCAGATAATTATAATATTTGAAAAATTTTAAAAAAATGAACACACTGGCGATTGACAACAACAAAAATGAAAGCAAAACTGGAAGGGAATTTTGATCCTTGAAGAAGGCGAAGTACACAGGGTAAAATATGTATGGTCATTCACCTCAGAATACTCCCAAGTCTATATAGTACTGGAAAGTATTACTTAAGTTAAAAAGTATCACTTTATCATATTATATTTTACTACATGAGGTGTCAAATTAAGTAATCTGGGCCCTCAAAATAAGTGCATGTTAAGAAGGGATCCCATATGAGAGATCCTCATGGAAGAAGACACAATATTATCATTAATCTCATTCTTACCTGATTCCTGAATGACAAACACATAAGCAAGACCTGAAGAATTCCAAAGTAATAGTTGAAAAGTGGGAAAACAGAGCAGAGATCCCAGAGGTTTCCACTGTATGAAAAATTTGGAGCCTTAGTTATTCCATGTTACAAGAAAAAAAAAAAAAAAAAAAAAACTTAGTAAGCACTTGAGGTTTGCCATATATCCTCCCTAATCAAACACAGGAAGAAAAGTCTCTTAAGTTCAATGTGAACAAGAAATAATGTCTTATTGAACAAAAGAAAAAAAAAACACTCATTAGAGGAAAATTTCAGAATCAACAGTCTCTATAATAAATCAGAATTTCTAGGAAAATTACTGGCATATAATGAAATAAGAAAAATATGACCAATTGTCATACATGGAGAAAGCAGTCAATTAAAAAGGCCATGATATGACTAAGAGTTGGAATTACTAGACAAGTAATTTAATTACTATAACTACTAGGCTTGATGTAGTAAACAAAAAAGTATGCTTATAGAAATTTTAAAAATAGGAAATCTTAGCACTATAATGGAAACTATGAAAAAATGAAAATCCTGGAATGGAAAAATTACTCTAGATCATAGGAAAATTGCCCTTGATGGGACTAAATGCAGATTGAAGAAGAAAAAAGTGGTATTAAAATTAAAGAAAGATTAATATAAATAATTTAACCTAGAGAAATGAGAATAAACAATTGAATTATAAATATTAGGATGTCAGCAACCTGTGGAATTATTTGCAGCAGTCTAATATATATGAAGTGAGTTTTCAAAGGAAAGGAAAAAATAAAGGTGGTTAAAAATATATTTAACATGAGTGTGGTGGCACATGCCTATAATCCAGTCACTCAGGAGACTGAGGCAGGAAGATCACAAGTTCAAGGCCAGCCTCAACAATTTAGTGAGGTCCTAAGCAATTTAGCAAAACCCCATTTCAAAAAATTAAAAAGACTGGGTATATAACTCAGTGGTAAAGTGCCCTGGGTTCAATTCCCAGTTAAAAAAAATTGATCCCAAAAATATTGATCCAAAATTTTCCAAGTTTTGTGAAAATGCCAACGAACAAGTTCACAAACCTAAATTAACCCCAAATTGAATTAATACTAAGGCATATTGTTGTCACCCTCCTTAAAACCAAAGAAAAAGTTAAAACCTTGAAAACAATCCTAAAAAGACAAACTGCAGCCAGAAACAGTGTTGGGGTGTCTATAATCCCAGCAACTCAGGTGACTGAGGTAGGAGGATCACAAGATCATGCTGAGCCTAGGCAACTAACTTTAGCCAGACCCTCTATCAAAATGAAAATTAAAAAGGGATAGGGGGCATAGTACAGTGGTATAGCAGCTCTGGGTTCAATTCCTTGTACTGTGAAAAAAATTAACAAACAAAACAGCAAGAAATTACAAATAAGGGAATAAATATATGAATGAACACATGGCTTCTCACCAGAAACAATGAAGGTCAGAAGACCAGAGTATATTCTAAGTCTCATAAAATATAAGTCAACCCAAAATTATTTCATCATCAAAAACATGACTCAAAAAATAAGGAGAAATAAGTAACTTTTAGATAAGTGAAAGTTGAGAGAATTCATCACAATCAGACCTATCATATAAAAAATTGAAAAGAAAGTGTAAAGGCTAAGGATAAACATACAAGATGAGAGCTAAATCTACAGAAAGAAACAGCACTGAATATGATGTGTATATAAGTAAATGTAAAAACCAAAATTCCGTCTTAATTTATTTAAAAGACATGAATATTTAAAGCAAAAACTGTTCCATACTGTTTGATTTATGAGATATGTAAATATAAAATGTTTGAAAACAATAGCAGAAAAGACAAGAGAAGAAAATGGAACAGTATTAACTGTAAGTAAATCCTAATAAATTTAGGAAATAATTCCTAGAGTAACCTCTAAAAATAATATAAATGTATATGTGTACCTTTGTACTAAGAATGTACTTTAGAGCAAAAATCAAGAGTTACAGCAAAGATTTTTCTTTAAAGATAGTTCTTTTATAGCTTCTAAATGCATAAAATTAATATGCATTCATCAAAGGCCAAATGGTAATTTATGAAGGTCACTAAGATAAAATTAAATTGAAGAAATGAAATCATTTCCGAGAATTATTTTGCATTAAGGTATTGACTAAACCATTGTCTCAAAATTTTGGAAAATTAGTAAATGATCTTTATATAAGTGACTTCAGGTGTGAGTTAAGGTTTTGTGAGGTCCTATACAAGAAAAATTTATTACAATGCATAGTAATCTTTCAAGCCCTTATCACTTATTATTCAGAATTGAAAGAAGGAAGAGATGTTAAACTTGATGAGGAAAGTACAACTCAACTATAAGCTGTTCAAGGAAGTAGAAAATGTTATGATAGCAAAAGAGAATATTCACCAAACATGTAACTCTTAAATGTATACATATACCACAATAAAGCTTCAAATTTGAAGAATCAAAAAATGATAGTTGACCTGACAGAAATAATAACACAACAAAAATTTTTTATATAAAGCCTCAATATGACTTCAATGATCAATTTTGTCAGTTTTTCATATAGAAAATAGGTCAAACTTACAGAACATCTTTCAGAAAGCAAAATTTCTCAACTTACTTTCTGAGACAAACATAATCTTCATGCCAATGCCTGGTAAAATTATTGCCTTCAGAGACAATTGCAAACTAAAATAAGTATACTTTAAATATATTTAAATACAAATATAGAAAAAAAAATAAATATAGAAACTAAATTCTGTGTTAAAATAGAGGAAAACAGAGGCTGGATATAGCTCAGTGATACAGTCCTCGACTAGCATGCTGAAAGCCCTGGGTTCAATACTCAGTGCCACATTAATAAGAAAGAGAGAGGGGAGTGGGGGACAGGAAGGAAGGAAGGAAGGAAGGAAGGAAGGAAGGAAGGAAGGAAGGAAAGAAGGAAAGAAGGAAGGATAGAAGGAAGAAAGGAAGTAAAGGGAAAATAAAATTTAGCTATACATTAAAATAATATTTAAATTCATCCTAGGAATACAAAAGTTGTTTAATATTTGAAAATCAGTGTAATTCATTACATTAACAAAATACGAGTAGAAAATCATAAGTATTTAAATTTTAGATAAAATACTTGACAAAATTCAACACAAATGCTTTATCTTTCTTTTACCCTTTTTTATTAAAATTCAGTCCTGGGGATCAAACCCAAGGTCTTCTACATAGTAGACATGTTCTTTACCACAGAATTACATCTTCAGCACATTTTTTCTTAAAATAAATTAACTGCTACATGAAATTGTGCATATTTATGGGGTAATGTGAATGTTTATATATATATTGTATAGTGTTTAAATCAAATAAAATATATTTATCTTATGAACATTTATTATTTCTTTATGGTGAATTTTTCAAAATCCTTTAATCTAGCTTTTTGAAATATATAGCATATTATTATTATTATATATAGTCGTTCTAATATGCAATAGCCACCACAAATTCTTGCTCCTATGTAACCAAGACATAATATCCTTTGATCAAACTTTTCCCATACTTCCCTCCCCTCTGCTCATCCTGGCCTCTGATGACCATCATTCTAATTTCAACTTCTATGAAATCAATGTTTTTAGATTCTATATGAGTGAGATAATGCAGTCCTTGTCTTTTGGTGCCAGACTTATTTCACTTAGCATCACACTTTCCAGTTCTATCCATTTTGCTGTAAATGACAGGATTTCTTTCTTTTTTATGGTTGAATAGTATTCAATTATGTATATGTACCACATTTTCTTTATCCATTCATCAGCTGATAGACACTTAAGCTGTATTTACTTCTTGGCTATTGTAAATAGTGCTGCAATGAACACAGAAGTACAGATGTCTTTTCAATAGATGGATTTCATTTTCTTTGTGTATACATCCAGCATTGGAAATCCTGGGTCATATGGACATTCTATTTGTAATTTTTTGAGGAACAGCCACACGGTTTTTCATAATAGCTGTACTAATTGATATTCCCACCAACTTCTTTCTCCCTGTGTGATTTTCGTTTGTTTCTTTTGTATCTCTTTGCATAAGTTTCTAAATTTCTTAAATAAAAATAAACTTACAAAGCTAAGAATAGAGGAACATTCACATTCATAATTTTATAAAAAGTATCTACGAAAACCCTATAGCTAGATTTTTTTTTTTTTTTTTGGTACTAGGGATTGAACTCAGGGGCACTCGACCACTGGGCAACATTGGCCAGCCCTTTTATAAATTTTATTAGCGACAGAGTCTCACTGAGTTGCTAAGTGCCTTGCCATTGCTGAGGCTGGCTTTGAATTCATGATCCTCCTGCCTCTTCCTCCTGCCATGATCCTCCTGCCTCTGCCTCTCTCTGCTGGGATTAGAGGTGTGCACCACTGTGCCCAGCACATAATGCATAATTTTAACGTTAAATATGAAACACTTTCCATCCAAACATGGGACCATGGAAAGAATGGTTATTTTCTATTTTTTCTTTCTTTTCTTCATTATTATGGCACATTTATCAAATGCAAATGTAATGAAAAGAAGATATGAAAATTATGAGAAAAAATAAATGTATCTATATTTGCTAAGGGCATAAAATTTTATGTAGAAAATTCTACAAAAGCTACCAAAAATGTGAGAACTGTATTAGTTTGCTAAGGATTCCATAACAAAGTACCAAAAGCCAGATGGCAACATAAATTTATTTTCTTACAGTTCTGAACAACAGAAGTTCAGGATCAATGTGAAAGCAGATTTGGTTTCTTAGGCCTCTTTTATTTCCTTTAATGTGAGCACAGCTTTCTCCCTGTGTGTGTTTCTGTTGTTTTTGTTTTGTTTCATTTCTTTTGGGTCTCTGGTGTCTCTTTCCCTAAATATCTAACTTCCATCTTTGTTTGTTTTGTTTTGCTTTATTTTTCTGTACTGGGGATTGAGCCCAGAGAAAATCTAATGAGCAACATGCCCAGCCCTTTTGCTTTTATATTTTGAGATAAGATCTTGCTAAATTGCTGAGGCTGGCCTCAAACTTGAAATCCTCCTGCTTTACCTGAGTATGTGGGTTACAGGTGAGTGCCACCATATCCAGTTTAAATTTCTTCTTCTTATAAGGACATCAGGCAGATCCAGTTAGGGCCCATCCTGATGGCCTCGTTTTAATTGAATTACTTCTTTAAAGAGCTTATCTTGAAATACAGTCACATTCATGGAACTAAGGCTTAGGACTTTCACATGTGAATTGTAGGTAATACAATCAAGTCTATACTAAGAATTAATAAGTGAATTTAGCAATTTTTGAATGATACATGATCAATATACAAAATTCAATTATATTTTTATATAGTGGCAGCAAAAAAAAATTGTTTTCTCAAAGAAATGAATTCATTTGAGACTAAACAGGGGATTATTATCCAAGCTAAACATTCTATGAAAAAAAAAATCATAGTTACATTTAGAAAGTCAAAGGAATACCTTTGCATTCTTTTTATAATAATTTATTTATTAAATGACAGCAGAATATATTACATTTCATATTATACTTATAGAGCACATTTTTACATATCTCTGGTTGTTTATAAAGTATATTCACACCATTTGTGACTTCATCCATGCACTTAGGGTAATGATATCCATTTCATTCTACCATCTTTTTTTTTTTTTCTTCTTTACCCTTTTTCCCTCTCCCTTCCCCTCTCTACCCATTGGCCATTCTAGTGCTCCTCTAATCCGCCTATGCTCCCTGTCCCAACCCCACTGTGAATCAGCCTCCTTGTATCAGAATTATACCCAAAGCACATAAAAACAGCATACTACAGGGACACAGCCACATCAAAGTTTATAGCAGCACAATTCACAATAGCTAAACTGTGGAACCAACCTAGATGGCCTTCAACAGATGAATGTATAAAGAAAATGTGGTATATATACACAATGGAGTATTACTCAGCAATAAGAGAGAATAAAATCATGGCATTCGCAGGTAAATGGATGACACTGGAGAATATAATGCTAAGTGAAGTTAGCCAATCCCCAAAAGCCAAATGCCAAATGAAAAAAAAAATTTTTTAAACAAAACATTTCACTTAAAATATCATTAATACCAGAAAATAACTATATGAAAATTAACAAAATATAAGCAATATGTTACTTAAAAGAATGAACTACTGATATATACAACATAGGTAAATCTTAAAAACATTATACTGATTGGAAGAATTCAGTCATAAAAAATGTATAGAGTTGTCAAAATAAACTGCTTTAAAGGAAATAAGAGTTTGTTTAAGTCCAATGTAAATGTCCATAGTCCAAGAACACAGATTCAAATTATACTGAATGAAGATATTACACGAACTTTATACTCACAGAATAAAAGAAAGTCATGAATCAATGCATTTTCAAAACATGCACTTGGGATCTTCAGGTAGGTAGTGTACAGCAAAGCAGAGAAATCCATTCTGTAGGATTCAGATATTATATTTTTTATTTGTGTCAGTTTTTAGTAGATATATATGTATATATATTATGTACGTATGTGTGTGTGTGTGTATATATATATATATATATATATATATATATATATATATATATGGTTCATTTTAACATAATCATACATGTATGGAATATAATTTGATCCATTTCAATGCCCAGTACTTCCTCCTTTTCTCCCTTTCTTCCTCCTACTGCTCCCCTCCTCTACTCTACTTGTTTTCCTTCTCTTTATGGTTTTTTTTTTTGTTGTTGTTGTTGTTGTTATTGGTGCTTCATAGATACACATAAAGGTGAAATTCACTGTGGTATATTCATATATTTACATAGCATAATTTGGTCAATTTCATTACACCATCCCCCCCTTTTTCTATCCCTCTTCCCTCCTTCTCTATCTACTTTCACTACTTCATTGATTTCCCTCCTGTTTTCATGGGATTCACTCTCTTTTTTCCTCTTCTTCTGTTCTAGCATCCCCATATGAAAGAAAACATTCAATCCTTGACTTTCTGTGTCTGGCTTATTTCACTTGGCATCATATTCTTCAGTTCCATTCATTTGCCAGCAAATGCCATGATTTCATTTTCTTTATGAATGAGTAAAACTTCATGAGTGTATTATATACCACATTTTCTTTATTCATTCATTTGTTGGACACCTTGTTTGGTTCCATAAATTGGCTGTTGTAAATTGCATTTCTATACACATTGATGTACTTGTATGTGCTCATTTTAGTTCCTTAGGATAAAACCATGAAATAGGATATCTAGGTCACATGGTGGTTCCATTCCAGTCTTTTGAGGAATCTCCATACTTTCATATGTTAATCATTCTTATTTGTTGGGGACTTAAGAACACATTGGCCAAATAGGAACTCTCTGGTTGCTTCCCACTTCCTGTTACAGACCTGGCCTAACCCCGGAGGCATTTCCCTGATGTGTCATGGGAACCGAAACTATCTTAAAGATAGGGTAGTTACTCCACCAATAGAACTTGCCCATGTTCTTTACTTGTCTCTATAATCTCTTTGCTTATTGGTCCTAGTCCCCTATAAATGTGGTCCACCTTCCTCAATAAACTTGAGTTTCAGCACTGACCGGGCTCCCTGGTAGTTCTTGAGTCTTCTGAAGACAGGGGGAGGGGCTATCAGCGACCTTTTACCTTCTCATTTTCGCCTTACCACTGAGGCAGGCTCTCCCATCCTCTCTGCTGGACAGAGAAGGTTCGATTCCCGAGTTTAGGTAGAGCTACAAACTTCAGCCCCTATCATAATTTCCCTACACTTATTGATCTTCCAATTTATTAAACTTAGTTTATCTAGTTCTAAAGACACATGACTGTGTTGATATCTGTTTTAATTTGTTTTTGAATATGGAAACACTGAAAACTTTGTCAAAGAGTTATACTAAATATATATTGAAGCCCCTAATATAATTGTAATTCTATCAATTTGGAAATCTTCCTCTTATTAATTCTGCTTATTGCACTGCTTTCCAAAGTGGTTATACTAATTTGCAATCTTATCAATAATGTATGAGTATACATATTCCCCCATATCCTCTCCAGCATTATTATTTGTATTCTTGATGATAGCCATTCAAACCAGAGATGAAATCTCAGTGTAGTTTTGATTTGCATTTCCCTGATTATTGGGAATGTTGAACATGTTTTCATACATTTGTTGGCTATTTGTATTTCTTCATCTTGAGAAGTGTCCACTTAGTTCTTTCACAGATATTATCTTTTTTTTTTTTTTTAATAGTTATTTACTTGGTTTTAGTTGTACACAATGGGTTTATTTGTACGTGGTGCTGAGGATCGAACCCGGGCCGCGCACGTGCTAGGCGAGCGCTCTACCGCAGAGCCACAATCCCAGCCCCCACAGATATTATCTTTAAGGTATTATTTGCTTTGGGATTGGTGGGGGCTAGAGGCATGTCAAGCTTAGGGATACATTCCAAGAGTTTTATCCAGAGGATTTTGGGTTGGATAAAAAGGTTGATAGCAAATGGCTATTAGAAATGTCTAAAAGAGCCAAAGATTACTTTGGCACTTTATGTAAAAAATTCCATATTTCCACAACCACAATATTCTAGTAAGCCAAGCTCAAACAGTATGCAGACTCTTAATGGAGATGTGGCATTTTCAACGAATTTCAGTTCTTTGAAAATTTCAGTTTTTATTCCACTCAAGTTCAATTACAAGAAAACATCTTGATAATAAAAATTAGAATAGTAATTGCCTATTTGCTAGTGACTGGAAGGAGGGTGAGGAAGTATTCTGCAGTAATTTATCTATTCTATATCTTTCCAGTGTGATGATTAAACAGATAAATTCACTTATAAAACTTATAGCATTGTAGACATAAGATCTCTGCATTCACTGCATGTAAATTTTAATTCAAATGTGCCTATAAAATTGGAGTAACAAATTAATACCAATTTCCAAGAAGATGATACACTATAAAAAATTTGAGATCAAGCTTTAAAGTCAAAGAGAACTGTAATCCAGCTCTTCCACTTATTGCCCATGTGGCATCAGCTGATTCATATGACATGTCTGTCCTATACTTCCAGCAGAAAAACAATGATGACAACACCAACAACACAGAGTTGTCATGAGTCTTAGTAATATAATATGTGGAAAAGCCTTAGAACAGTGACTAGCATATAGAGTGTGTTCAAAAAGTAGTAAACATTGTTATAGTTAAGCAGTGATACATTTTTCTAAAGGAAAGCAGTGCTGTCAAGCTTAGACTGAACTGTCTGCTACTCAGCAACATAATACAATACATGATATCTCTCTGTGTGGAGACCCAGAGAGACTCAGAGATGGAGGAAGGATAAAAGAATTTCAGACCTGATTAACTGCAACACTTAAGGCAGAATGCTTGCATTAACATAATTGAAGGAGACTGAGGAATGCAGGGTTGTGTCAATAGGATATTATGAGGATTAAATGAAGTGCAACATGAAAAATTGCTTGGCCTGGTGTTTTGTATTCAGTAAACCCTCAGCAAGCAGTCAAAATTAATTTATTCATATCCACACCCAACTTTTTCCAAAGCACAAATACAAGTAAACATAAAAAACTTTCTAAAAACTTTTTCTTATTCAGAAAATGCACTAGATAAGTCACCCACTTATAATAGTTCACGCCAATTGGCTGTTACTTGTTTTTTCATAGGATATATTTTTTTGCAGGTCAAAAATTTTTTTATGTGGTGACATTAAAAAATTTACCCCATTATACAAATCCATATATCTGAGTAAAAGATGTTTTTCTTTAATTTTTACTCAGTCCTACTTTTCCATTTTAATTTCCTACCCCATCAAACTCTTTAGTATGTCAATCATTCCTATTGCTCTTCCAATTTATTATCCTTACTTTATCTAGTTCTAAAGGCACATGACAGTGTTGAGATCTCAGTTTTAAATTGTTTTTGAATATGGAAATGCTAAAAACTTGGTTAAGTAGTTATACTAAATAGAACTAAAGATCCTAATATAATTATAATTCTATCAATTTGGAAATTTTCCTCTTATTAATGCTGCTTATTGAAAGAATTATTTTGAGTGAAAAAATTTCAATATAACTCTTTTTTATCCTTTCAACAAAATGATTAAATATAATTTTCTCCTGTATCTTTGGTCAATTCATAAAATTTGTTTTCATCATAAAAGAAATTCAATACTTAAGATTTTTTAAAATGTTCTAAATATATTAATTTTTATATATAGTAATTATATTTACCCTAGACCTGGAACAGAATTCCATGCATTGAACTTTAATATAATCCAAATTAATTGCAGAGTTTTTAAGGTTTATTTCAGTTTTGCTTGTCTATTTCTTCCACTAACATATTGATCAATTCTAAAATTTGCCTGTGACAAAGAATCAGCCAGACAAAATATTCTTTTCTTATGAATATCACCCATTCATAAGAACATTAGTTCTAAAAATTTTTATGAACATCACTAAAGTCTTAATCTGACATTAAGACTGAATAATGGGGCTGGGGCTGCAGCTCAGTGGCAGAGTGCTTGCCTGGCACATACAAGGCACTATGTAATATCCTAGCACTACATAAAAATAAACAAATAAAATAATGGCATGATACAACTACATCTACAACTACAAAAAATTTTTTTTGAAAAGACTAAAAGGAAAAATATGGTCAACTGATCCTTCTTTGTTATTAATTTTTATTTTCTGTTTTGCTTTAGGATACTCTGAATGCACAAAGAATGAAATGCATGCACAATTCAAGAATTAAAATATATATTTTCCCAAGGCCCTTCATAAAAGGGAAAGCTTATCATTGCACCTCCAATGTAAAGGGCAATATTAAAAACATAACAAGTCATGATTCTCATATAACAAAAATTAAATCAGCACATGTCAAGGATTATATTAAGCTCATTAGTGAGTGGAGGCACCAGTGAGATACTAAAACTCCCTCAAAATAATTTTAAAGTGCTCTTATGTACTATATAGTTAATCAGGAATTCTTTTTTTTTTTTTTTTTTTTTTTTTTTTGTACCTGGGATTGAACTCAGGAGCACTCAAACACTGGGACACAACCCCAGCCCTTTTTTGTATTTTATTTAGAGACAGGGTCTCACTGAGTTGCTAAGTGCCTCGCTATTGCTGAGACTGACTTTGAACTCGCAATCCTCCTGCCTTAGCCTCCCAAGTCTGGGATTACAGGCATGCGCCACCACACCTGGCTGATAATCAGGAATTCTGAAATAAATTTATAGATAGATGCAAAACTAGTCAATATCTACATAGCAATAATGATTATATTCCACACATCACATTCCACTAGCATTTCTGTGGCAAAAATCACTTGCATTATTTTATTAAGTGACTATCTGAATATAGGTATTCAAATTAGCTCAATGTAAAAAAAAAAAAAAAATGGCAAATAGCTGGGAAGGTTGCACTAGCTAGAACATCCAGTAATCTTATTTGCCAAGTTCAATGGCTTTCATGATTTTTTCTGACATTGAGACATCAATATTGCCTGAAAGGGTTTTTTAAAATTCCCTAAACTTATTTCCTAAATTAGAGTTGAAGTACACAGTTTCAGTTTGCTAGGTCTATCAGTGGTGGTAGGATGACACTTTATAGCTAACAGAGAGTTATAGATCATGTTGGAAAAAAGAAATAGCTTACTATATGTAAGAAAGAGGATAAAATTTGGGAACTATATACTAGGGGAGGAAACAAGCCTTTCTAGGGGAAAATGTAATAGGTGTTGATGGAGCAAGAAATTCAATACCATGAAACAAAGTAGAGATGAGATTTATGGTTGGACATGTGGCAGCAGACAGTGTGGCTGGGAGGGACAGCACAGCTCTGGCAGAACACCAGACCCCAATAATGAGTTGGAAATCAGCAATGAAGTTCCTGTTCTAGCCAACGACATAATGATATGGATTCTAACTTCTATGTGCTAGGAATCAACCCTACTCCTAGTCGGCCAGATCTATGTAACCCAGATTCTCAAATGAAGGAAGGGATCCTAAAAATTCCTGTTCATAAATTTCTCATCTAGCCTGAGAACTCAGGACTTGGAGCTCTATAATTCGATTTGCAAAAATAAAGTAATAAGACATTTCTGGAACACCAATATAGTATACTAAATCCACTCCCACTATACTAGTTAAGTCTTTGGTTAATGACATTACAAGGAAGGGTTATTTGTTCTTCATGTACTTTTATATTCAAGGCTGACTTAGCACAGAATTTTTTTACATTGGAAATATATAGACTGAAAATATAATAATAAAAAATATATCATTATATTGCAAAATATAATCTGCTATGAGATCCAGTGATGTTGGCAAATGAATGAGCTTTATTTTCTATTATGTGAAATTTTTATTAATTATAACTTCACTGAAAAAGATTTTACCTTTAGATGAAACAACATATTCCTTTATCAGATATTTCAGAAAACAAAGTGAGTTATCAGCATGATGTTATCACCCTTTAAATAGGCCATAAGATCTTTCATATCTGTTAAAACCTTTTGATTCATACATCTTTTCAATGGGTATGTATGTACCCAGTGACAAGTAGATGCCGCTGTGCTGTAGGCAGAGCAATGAACTGAAGAGGCAAAGTAACAGCAAAGTAACACTGAAGTAACAGCAAGAAGAAAAATAAAATAAAATAAATGATGTGGAAAAAAATTAAAATGAAAGGGTATACGAGTGTCAGGCAAACAAGAATAAAATTTATTGAAGGAGTCACAGGAAGACTTAATAAAAAGACAACAATTGAACATAAACCTAAAATTGTGGAAAGAAAACACCATATGCAAATTACTAGGCAGAGAATTTCTGCACAGGGATATAAAAGCAAAACAACATCAAAGCTATATTTACCCTAAGGAAGGAGAACTGAACACATGGGGATGGTTAGAAGCAGCAAATAAGTCAATATGGCCAGAACCCACAGACAGGAATAACAGTAGGAGATAATGTTAGAGAGGGGTCACATTGTATAAGTTATTCTAAGGACTCTGAAGAAATGGAAAGCCCTCTCATGTAATGTATAATGGTAACGGTTCAATTCCAAGGCTGCCAGACATTTACACAAGCATAATGTCTATTAATTGCATTTAAATTTAGTAGTTATATATTAATTTTGCAGCATAAAATTTGCAAAGTACTAAATAGTACTGTGTGTTCAGTTGCTGTAACTAAGATCTAAATACCAGTAGTTAAAACAAGATAAGCATTTGTTTCTATCTTGCATAAAAGTCTAGACAAGCAAATTAGGTCTGGCAAAACAGTTCCATAATATCAGGGATCCCAGTTCCTTCTTTTTTCTCTACCATCTCCAGAATTTTACCCTCTTCAAGATAGTCCAAAATGAGTAACTATTCTAGCAAGTGAGAAAGGTAAAGGGAATTCCTTTCCCATGAGGATACAACCAAATAGTTGTGTACATTGTTTCTTCTCCTAGCCCCAATGGAGTTTATTTCAATTATATGTAACTGAATGGGAGGCTGGGATATTAGTCTTTATTCTGGGTAGCTGTCTGCCAACTTAAAATGAGGAATTCTGTTACTAGAGTAGAAAGGGATAATGGATATTTAAGAACAATTAGTATTCTCTGGCTTAAGTAGATTCAAATAATAATTTTATTTTTAAATATACTCAACATCCTTAAAAACAGTGTGACAGGAAGGAAAGAGTAGCAGTAGCTGACCAAACACCAAGGGATGGTGGTTCTATTCCTAAACAACCAAGACTAGCTGTACAACCTTCAATCAGTCACTTGACTCGTTATATTCATTCCTTTTTGTAGTACCAGACTGAAAATTACTCAGATGCACCTAAGGAAAGCATTGCCCTAAAACTTTTAAAGTCAATTTTACTATATGCATAATAAATGGAAAATACTGAAGCCTGCACAATAATACAAAAAACTGAACAGCAGAAGTATCTGGTTTCCATGCCCAAAGAACACCAGATATGTCTCTTAAAAGCCACTACCAGGTGTTCTTATCTTTGGAAGTTTAAAAAAAAAATACAAAATTCAGGTGAAAATAATCTGTTCTACCTCTGTCCAGGTGGAACTCTGTTAGTGCCTCACTAACAGGGCACAACAACCCATAATCCAACTGAATGCACACAGGACAACTGGCTGATACTCTGAGGTCACAGCTAATAGACCAGCCAGATAACCTTCCAACATGGGGACAGAAATGAACAGTTCACTTTAGTACAGCCAGTGAATCTGGTTACCATAGTATTCATTCGCAAAAGCCATTGGTTGTAAAAATGCCAGAGAACTCAAAGAAATGCTTTATTTGGGTTTTACAAGTCACAGCAGATGCTAAGATGACTCTGACATATGTCAGATCTTGCCAGGGATTTTGTTTCCTTCATTGACTGAATTTCCTTACAGCCCCTTTAGGATTCTGACATTTTGCCATCAGCTTTCAGATGCTAGGAGAAGGTTAATGCACAAGGCCAAACCAGTCACGCCAAAAGTCAAGTCCTTTGCTGCTCTCTGCATGAGTGCAGGGAAGTCTCTCCAGGAAAGAGAGAAATGATAAGTGTCAGTCTTCAATCTGTGGCTGGTGTCAGATTCCCAGCAAAGCAAGTTAGTCTAAAAAAAAAACAGTACCCAGGCATAAAACAAAAAGAAATAATCTAGATACCAATATTGTGAAAATAAAAAAAAATGAAGGGGGCTTATAAAATAAGCAAAAAAGCATTTAGGTCCTAACAGTTATAATCTATCTGAAGCAAGTTTAATGACTTGACACTTTTGATTTCAATAACTTTTGTTTAACCTTGTTGAATGAGCAACTCGATTAAAATAAATGATTAAAACATATACTGCTGTCCATTATTCAAATATTCTATGGAATCAGTGATGTCTATTTAATGGTTAATTTGATGTTCAGTTGTAAAGGCAAAATCCAGTTGTGATGACAGAGCACAAATACATAAATGCTCAAAATTGCGATAGCAGCAACAAACTCCACAAATAATTTGACAGAGTAGGTTTCTGTGGATACATTTGATAATTGAGGCGCTGAATACAAAAAGTTCCATTTATTCACTCTGGTCTACTTATCACAATGGGACTGAGTCACTGGAATAAAATTTTGAATCTTCCATTGCGTTTTTTTGCATTTGTTTTTTTTTTTTTTTTTTTTTTTAAGTCAGGCATTTGGTAATGTGGACTGAAAAAAGAAAACAAAATGTCATCGCACAGCGGAAACTTTCAGAACCTAAAATCACTCATCTTTTCTCCAGCTGCCTGCTATAGATATTTTGTAAAATGGGGATGGTTACATTTTCTTTAAAAATAAATCTTTAGAAATTACTTTTTGAATGTAAAACTAAAAAAGCAGTTGTATTTAGTTAAAACTTCATTTACTTTAGAATTGTCAAATAAGGATTTCAAACATGGCTCCATCATTTTCTCAGTGATTCAATTAATATCAATTAACATCTCTCTCTCTCTCTCTCTCTCTCTCTCCTATATATATATATATATATATGCATATACATACAATAGGCAATATATATTAAATCTTTTTCTAACTTAAAACCTATCTTGTCATAGGCAATAAACACATATTAATTCATTTTCTAACTTAAAAGCATGATGTTTACAGTAAAAGACTACAGTACACTGTAGTATGCAATTCAAAAATGTTCTCAACCCAGTACAGTACAGTGGGTTGAGAACATTGACCCTGGTGCCAGACTGCTAGGGTTTGAATCTTAGCTCTTTTGAATTCACACCTCTTCATGCCTCAGTTCCCTCAACTAAAGAATTTGTATAATAATAGCATGTAGGTCTTAGGGTTATTATGAGGATAAGCTGAATTATTTAATTGGAGAGAGAAAGGCAGGGAGATAAACCGATGAGTAAAGAGGCCAGGAATCTGCATGGAGCCTTCAGTGCAGACACTTTAGCCATGCAACAGATATTACGGTTGAGACTCCTGGTCAGTTATAGGCCAAAGTGAGGCAGGGCAGAGCTTACTCCCAGAGGAAATGAGCATGCATGTATACTACCAGTATGGGTTAGTCAGGAGATCAGGCAGAATGTCTCAAGGGCAAGTGCTACCTGAGTGGGCAGCTTGAGTCTGAATGCATCCATGCTGGGGCTGTAGAGGCCACAACCCACATTTGCTGGGTCCAGAATCAACAACGTCAAGCTGGGGTGATGACAGCCAGAAAGGAAAATCAGTGTTGTAGAGGCAGTCACATAAGAGTGCCTCCTTCTCCTCTTCCTGGTCTCACAACAACACAACAGAAATGATGAATGATTTACTATCTTATCCTTGAAGAGTCCACACTAGCTGGCAAGACAAACATGCAATTAACTCAGGCATCTCATAATGAGGCATTCTTTGAGTTGAATCCTGAAGGACGAGTATGAATTCTCTGAGCAGGTCAGGGAGAGAAGGGAATTAAAAGGTAATGCCACAAGGAACTTCTCAGAAGCATAAAAGTGTACTATAAGTTCCAAAAAGAGCATTTAATGGGAATTCTGGGCTCCTGGGGAGAAAAGATGAGGAAGAGGTGGGGAGGAGGTGAGAAAGTGGTACTGCAGGATGGAAAGCTGGAGCTTCACACTAGTGTAATACAGGGTCCAGTGAGCACTGGAGGGCTCTTCTCTCCCACACTGCAAGAATGAAGTTTGCAGACTAAGGAGGGTGAGAATTCAGCAACAGATTTATTAGAAGCAAGCAAGAAAAACTCTCCCAGCATAGAGGGATCTCAAAGCGGGTATAGTGGGTGTCTCTCTCTCTCTCTCTCTCTCTCTCTCTCTCTCTCTCTCTCTCTCTAGGGCTTTCATACTGTTTGCTAAAAAACTAAACTTTCATTGGAGATCCCCCTTTAATTACTCTCTTTCTTTGATTCAATTTTATTTTCTTATTCCTATAATGGGATGGTTTAATGTGTTTGTTAACCTGTGTTCATCCTGTACTTGTTCCTTAAAACAAAAGAATTGCTTGGGTTCAAAACAACTCATTGGGGTTAACTAATGTTAGGGTAGTCACAGCTTGAGGCAACACAGAATGTATGGGCATCAAAGCAGGACTGGGCCTTCCAGTCAGGCAGCCAGAAAGAAACAGAAAAATAAACTTCAGCCATAGGACTTTAATTTGGGTTGGTGGTCCTGCATCATTAGGTAATGAAGGGCCCTCATTTTATGTGAACATAAAAAGGAGGAAATTTATTCTGTAGGAAATTAGAAACCAGCAGGAGTTTGAAGACAGGAAAATGTGACTTTCAGAATCATATCTTGATCTCTATTTCCCCAGCAGTAATGGGGAAAGTGCACTAGACGAGAGAGCCTGGTGTGCGAGGAGGTTCAGGGAAATAGACCACTAGAACTATGTCCACAGTAGTTAGAGTTTCAAAACAAAGAATGGCAACAAAAAGCAATGGGAACCTTTAGTCCCAGACATCATCAATCCCCCTTATTTTTATACTCAACTGGTATGGAATGACTTTTTAAAAAAAAAATCTTAGAAAAAGAAATAAACATAGGATATCAAAAGAGCACATGTAGATCTATTTCACTTGACCAAAAATCTCTGCACACATCAGCAAACCATCATAGACACAATTTCTTGGTTATCTGCTATTTAAAAAAAAAATGGCTGAATTACGATGTACATACATGCACACATACATATGTAGTGAAGTGGAGCTGGATATAAAATATCCCTCAAATTTTGGATGTTCATAAGTAAATAGTGTTATTTGCTAGATGTTTGACTCCATATTGACCCACTATAGCTCTCAATTTGATCCTTCCTTCTTTTCTAATTGAAGAAGAGAAAAATAAGGCAAATGAGCCACAATTTTTGGCAAAGCACATCTAAGATAAGGTCTGCCAAGGTCAAAACTAAAAATGCAGCATCTGTTGCACAAAACCTGTGCCAAAAATCCCTCCCTGACTGGCAATATGTTTCTGCTTTGGGTCTACAATCCCTGACCAAGAAATTCATCTCAACATCTGCAGCTCAATCTAGAAAGCAGGTAGGGTATTTCCACTATATGGGAGAGGGTCCCTAAAAAGGAAGAATTAAATGTGCATACTCAATAAAGGAAGAAATGTGTCATGGTTTAGATGTGGTGTCCCCCAAAAGCTCATGTGTGAGACAATGCAAGAAGTTATGGAGAAGAAATGATTGGGTTATATCCTTAACCTAATCAGTGAATTAATCCCTGTTGGGATTAAATAAGTGGTAATTGAAGACAGTGGAATGTGGCTGGAGGAAGTGGTTAATTGGGGGAAAAGCTACAGGGTACATATTTTATGTCTGGATCTCTGCTTCCTGATCATCATATGACCTGGTTTCCTCTGCCACACTCTTCCACCATGATGTTCTGCCTCACTTCAAGCCCCAAGGAATGGAGCCATCCTTCTATGGATTAAGACCTCTGAAACTGTGAGCATTGAAATACACTTTTCTTTTTCTATAATTGTGCTTGTCAATCTTTTAGTGACAGCAGTGAAAAAGCTGACTAAAATAAAATGTGTACATCCAATCAGAAGAAATGTATACAGGAATGGGAAAGTAACCATTCTCACAGCATGGGTAGAACAGACACAGCACGTATACTGACAATTTGGAAAAGAGCCCCCTTATGTTGCAGAGTAGAGCTCCTGGGGCCTACCCAGGAGTCTGGGACTGGAGGATTCCATTTCTTAAGTAGAAAGGCACTGCATAGCATATACTGCATAGGGTTGTCATGACAGTAAACTAAGTTGATTTGTTTGAAATGGGGAGAGAGTGTGGCTGGGATATCAGCCAAGGAGAAAAGAAGCCAGGAAACATCATGGGGTACCATCCTTCAGGCCACACACTCAAATCTTGAGGGATAGATGACAGTTTAGCCTCCAGGCTAGTTCATGGATCAATGTGAGGCTTATTCCCACAGGAAATGAGCATGTGCACAGAGTGCAGTAGGAGTCAGCCAGGAGATGAGGCAGAACATCTCAAAGGGCAAGTGCTACCTGGGGGGTCCGCTGTTGGTGCTGGTTACTGGAGGTGCCCATGACTCGGTCCAGTGGAGGGGGCAATGGAAAACTCTGAGAAATTGTCTAAGACAGCAGCATCTCTCACATCAGCCTGGCAGCTGTGATAGAAAAAGGGCCAACGGCATTCATGGAAGTTCTCCAACAGGGGCAATGGCCATTTCCTGGCAAGGGGCAGCCAGCAGATGGAGGATAACACCTAAGGCTCAAAAAATAAAGGAATTCTATGGTGATAACAGCAGTTAATAGCACCAATGAACACAGCAGTGATTTAGAAAATAAAGACTTGGGAGAGCCAGAGGGCAAATAAATAGCCCTTTTGAACATCATTATTTAACTTCAAAAAAACAAATAGGAGAATAAAGACATATGGAGATAAAATCATGATAATGCCAATGAAGCCTATTGCAAAATATAGAAATTTATTGTTAAAACAGGCTTATTTACACTTCACCCTACATTACATGTTAGAATAGGTGGACAAGGGCAAGTCTCGTCCACAGATGTAGGCTTGGAAGAAGGACACCAGATGTATGTCCTGTAGGCAAACCTTATCTGAGAAGTGAGAAGGAGCTGAGCTGCACACATTAGGAATTGAAAGTTCCTAATAAAAAAATTACCCCCTCGTCTACCTATGACTTTGGGGGTGAACAGAAAGAGAAGTTCTCCCCCTAACCTACCAGTTTTTTCTCTAGGAGAGCAGAGTAGCAATTCTCTTCCCTTTGCAGAAATACGAGGAACAGGGGACATGATTTCACTAACCACATAATAATAGCAACTACTATTTATTAAATGTTTGTTGTCTGACAACATTGCTCCTTTTGTATATTATCTAAGTTAACGCTCACTACAGCCTTGTAGGTAGGTATCATTTAATTACATTTTTGTAGACCAGTATACAGAATCTGAGGATTATTCCTGTTTACACCATTAAAAGGAGTCAAAGTCTGTGTTTTAAATCTACTTTCTGCCTCCTAGAGGTGAAGACCATGAATAACTTAGTGCTGCACCAGAAAAGCAAAGAGACTGGGTAAGAATGGAAGTGAATTCAAGATTCACACAGTATTTGGGGGTAGGGGGAGGGAACTTGGTTTGGTTTTACAACTTACTTCCTACAGGTTGTTAGTTCCACTTTTAGACAAACTCTTCAATGCAAAAATTATACATATTTGCACAGGATTATTTAATCATATCATATATATGGAATACATAGTTCCATATTCCAAGCACATACAGAGAAAATCATTGTAGACACTAATTTTTGTTGTGGCCCTCTTAACTAAGTCTACAGTCACCATTCTTTTACCTGTATCTACATCATTATATATTGTTGGTAAAAGACAGCAATCTGTTAACCAAAGCCTATTATTTTACAAGTATAGAACTACATCATGCCAAATTAAAATACTTGTGATCCAAGACACTTAAATTGCCATTAACCTATGCAAAGAAAACTAAAACAGGTTGAGCACTCCTAATCCAAAAATAAAAAATCCTAAATGTTCCAAAATCTGAAACATTTTTAGTAACAAAAGGATGTCACTAGTAGAAAATTCCTGCCTGGCCCCATATAATAAGTCTGGGTTAAAATACACAAAAAAATATATAGAATTACCTATAAGGTGTATATGAAACATAAATGAATTTTGTGTTTAGACTTGGGTCCTATCCCCCAGATATCTAAATAAGTATATGCAAATACCCCAAAATCAGAAAAAAAGATTTAAAATCTGAAACATTTCTGGTCATAAGCATAAGCATTTCAGATAAAGAAGAGGCAAACTGTATAAAAATAAATAGATGGTTTGCATTAAAGATGTTATAATTCTTAATAATTGGTGGTATTAGAGCAAGAAAATGTTAAAATACAAATTCATGTGTGATCTCAATAGTTAAACCAGAAACAAAATGTTGTGATATTTGCATTTTTATAAATATGTTTTTATACTAATTGGCCTTCATATGCTTTTTGGAAGACCCAACTTTCCCCCATTCAAACCATAATAGAATATACATAAAGATAATAGAACACACACACACACACACACACACACACACACACAATTTTCTACTTGTGTTACTTGAGGAAGGAGCAGAAAAGAACAATAAAATAAAAGTAGCATCTCAAGGGAATATCAAATCATTGACAAAGTAGTCAATGATCTCCTTTTTTTTTGTGTTCACAGTTACCATCCTGTTAACTCTGTTCTGCCTTTCCTACTGTTATTAATCTTTCCCAGGTATGCAACTCTCACCTAACAATATTTCGTCTACCATAAAGAGAAATGATCTGGCTAATGAATTGAATATATGTCCCTACATAAAAGTATTTGTTTAAAGATTAGTCTACAGCATGAACAGAGCTGAAAAAAAAAAAGCAATAAATATGTGAACTTGGAAAAACATAAATACAGGAGATTTAGGGGGAGGAAAGTCTTGCTGGTTATTTTAAAGTTACACCACCTGGAAGTTATATACCTCTGGAAGTTAAGGCTGATTCTAAGGACATCAGCGATGAAAAAGGATTTCAAGTATGTAAGCTCAGGAATAAACAGAATGGATTCCAGTGGTTCCAGGAGGAGGCCTCCCTGTTGTCCTAATAGCTTCTATATGCAGTCAACTGCTAACTAAAATTCCAAAATCAGACAGTTTCATTTTGTTGGTGTCTTTAAAAATTTACACACTCCTAGACTACATAACATTCTAAGATTAATAAAATATCCAGTCAACATTTTCTAAGATATGTCTATGTGTCTGACCATGTGCTAAATACTAAGGATATGAAGACATTTATGGAAAGGGCTCAGTAATCAAGTTGGAACCTAGACATGTAAACAGATAACTAAAAAGCAAGGTAATAAGTGCTATGATCAAAGAACCTGCACAGAGCTGTGGAAACCGAGTTGAGAGTAAAACTGAGTCACCAGGAAAAAGTCTGAGGAGATTTCCTATAAAAGGTGACTGCTTAACTAGATCCGAGATAAGTACAATTTTTGATCAAAGGAAGAAGCAGCAAGCGTGACACTGAAAAGAGTTGAAAGGACTCTGAGAGGAGGGGAATAAATAGACTCTGGATAAAAAAATAATCTGTTTTACTTACATTTTCATTTTGGTCTTAGAAAACAAGTAGGCATGGAAGAACATACAAAATACTTTACTAGAATAAAAGTTCACAGGCATCTAGATAGACAACAAAAACTTTTTTAAGTGTTTTGCTATTATTTTTCGACTATTTGAATTCAGCCATTTATTTAATTTTATTGAATCTCTACAAGTTGTTATGGGCTTTTCAAGGCAATGGGGATATATTAAAGAATAAGTCAAAGTAATCTGATTTTGTAGAGCTAACATTACTAAAGAAGGGGATATAAAATAAACAAGTAACAAACAGGTAATGTAATTCCGCATGTGGATGAGTTGAAGCTTCTTGAATGCAGCTAAAATTGAGTTACTTGCAGAAACCAATACTCCCTCAAGAAAAACTCGAAAAGCCAGATGAAACAGAAGGAAAATAAAGCCCTTCTGACAAGGCATTAGAGACTGACTGAAGCTACAAGAACTTGAGGACTTGAGAACCCAGCAAATCTGGAAGCACAGAGAATGGACCAAATGTCCTGTGGGCCATTGCTTCCCTCTCAGCAGGTCCTGGAAATCAGGCTGACTGCTAAGAATCAAGTTAGCACATTAGACAACCCCTCTGTGTGTGCAGGAGTCACCAGGCCCTCTGGGTGTTGACATCTGGGGAACAGATACTAGAAAATCATGCTATGATGCTCTGGCTACTGCTTTTACTGTTCTTTGTGATTTGTCTCTGACCCAGGCAATACACATGACTTCTAGTAATCAACAGAGAGGCCAACAGAGCCTTGAGTTATCATCTCATGGGACATAGCACATACACAAAAATAGGGCTGCTAATGTATCCAGGAGTTAAGGATCCCAGATCCTAGCAATAGAAACATTCAAAAAGCAAGTCAAATGCTGCAGGATTTCACTCTATTTGATTAAGCTACATGAGCAAACTATAAAAGTTAAGTAGGAAAAAAAAAAAAAGGGAAAACAAGAGATTTGTCTACAATCTTCCACTACTGAAGGACAAAAATTGTTCAAGACTGTCAACAAGATTAGAAAATTCCCAGGCTCTAAATTTCTCATTTTGAAATTCTGGAGCACTACTCATAAGATACAGGGAGAACCACAGTCTATAAAGCTAAAACATCCTTGTGTCATCTCAGTTCTATTAGAACACAATTCTCCATAGGTCTCTTGCATATCTGCATTTTTATAGCAGAAAACACTTTTAGATTCTAGACTACTTTTAAAAGAATATATTTATAGTAAACAGTCATGCAAAAAGAGATATCTTACTGTGGAGAAAAGAGAATTTTATTTAAAATATATAGATTTTGTAGATCTATTCAGGTTATCTATTTCCTCTTGAGAAATTTTGGGCAGTTTGAATCATTCAAAGAATTTGTCTACCACATAAGTTGCTAAGTTCATGGGAACTGAGTTTTCTAAGTAGTTCTCTCTACTTATTCTTTAATGTCTGTGCAGTATGTTGTTCTACTCTTTTTCAGTCCAATTTTTATTTTTCTTGCTTAGCCTGACTAAGGATTTATTAATTGTGTTGATATTTTTAAGGGAATAGCTTTTGATTTTATTGATTTTCTCTAGTGTATTTCTGCTTCCAATGTTGATTAATTTCTGCCCTAATAGCTTTATTTCCTTATTATTCTTGAGTTTCATGTTCTTTTATCATAAAGTATAATCTAAAACACCAATTTAAAATTTGCCCTTTTTTTCCTATTAAAAGCACTAAAACCTGGGGCTGTGGTTGTGGCTCGGTGGTAGAGCATTTGCCTATCATATGTGAGGAATTGGGTTTGATTCTCAGCACCACATATAAATAAATGAATAAAATAAAGGTCCATCAATGTCTAAATTTTTTTAAAAAGCACTACAAACTATAAATTTACCTTTATATAGTTTTAGTTGCATCCCCTGAATTTTTTATTAGCATACACTATATATATATATATATATATATATATATATGAATTTGTTGTTACATATTTGCATATGGACACAATATAAAAATACAATTTTGTTCCCCAGTGTTTGCTCTTGTCCTTCCCTCCTCCCTGCACTCATACTTTTCTTCTACTCTGCTGATCTACCTTCAGTTTTCATGAGATAACCAACTCCCTTTTTTTCCCTTTTTCTTCTCTAGCTTTCACATATGAGAGAAAACATATGACCCTTAATTTTCTAAGTTTGGCTTATTTGACTTAACATAATGCCCTTAAGTTCCAACCATTTTCCTACAAATGATATAATTTCATTTTTTGATGGCTGAATACAACTCAGTTGTGTGTACATACCACATTTTCTTTATTTATTCATCCATTGGTATGATTTACACTTGAGCCAAGGTGCATCCCCTGAATTTTGATATTTTGAATTTTCATTTTCATTCCATTTACATGTTCTAATTTCCCTTGTGGCATTCTCTTTGAACCATAGGTTATTTCGAAGTGTGTTTATCTGCAAGTATTTCAAGATTTTCCAGATGCTTCACTTTTATTGTTTTGCAGTTTAAATTCCATTTGATCTGAGAACATGCCTTATATGATTGTAATTATTTTATGTTGGTCTCTCTAAGAATAACATCTATCTTGGTAAAGATTTCACATGAATTTGAGAAAAATTTGCATTCTTTTGTGGTGGCATGGAGTGTTCTATATGCATCTGATAACTCCACTGGGTTGACAGTGTAGTTAAGGTTTTCTGTTTTCTTATATTTTTCTTTAGCCTTATTTTATACTTTATTGACTACTGAGAGTTAAAGTCTCCAACTCTACTTATGAATTTATTTGTTTATGTATCAGTTTTATCTTACATATTTTATATGTATATATAAAATAAGAAAATTTAATTTTGTATTTCTCTTCACAAAAACCATTTTTGTCATTATTTCTTTGTGTAAATCTTACTTGTAGCATGGCGTCTTAGGCCTTATTTCTGAATAATTTCCTGTAATCAGAGGTCTGATAATATAAATTATGTTCTTATCTTTTAAAAAGAATCTTTATTTTTTTTCAATTTTTGAAAATCTGGGTGTACAGATGTTTTTCTTACAGCATTTTAAAGATGTCACTTCCTTATCTCCTTTGTTTTATAGTTCGTGATGAGTAGTCTAATTCTTATTTTTGTTCTTTTGTATGTGACATATACTTTTTATCTGGTTGCCTTTAAGATTTTCTCTGTATCTTTGGGTTATATCAACTCAAATATTATGTTTCTAGGTGTTTTGGGGAGCACTTTTTGCTTGATGTCCTTGAGTTGTTTGGATCAGTGGATTTTTTATAATTCATTATTTTTGAAAACTCTTAAACATTGTCCCTCTAAGTTTAACTGTGCTCAGTCTCTCCTGTTTCTGTAGTTCCAATTACATTCATGTTAGACCATTTAGTACTTTCCTTCATCTCTTGGACAGATTTTTATTTCTTTATTTCATGCTTTTCAGTCAAATTTCCCCCTCACATATCATCAATATTACTGTTTCTTTTCTTTGCTGTATCATTTCTAGTGATGAGTTCATCAATGGTGTTTTTCTCTTCTAGAACTGTTTTTCATTTTTTCCATTTCCACTTAAGCCTTCCTCACAGTTCAAATCTCTCAGTTGAAATTCTCTATCCATTTATGTTGTCTACCTTTTCCTCTCAGATCTTTCTCAGACCAATCAGTTATTTTATGTTTCTGTTCTGACAGCTTCAACGTTGCAGTTCATATTTAAAAATGGTTCTATTGATAGTTTTATTTCTTATCAGTGTTTTTATTATTATTATCTATTCTTTTTTCATTGTGAATCTGTTAAAACACTGATTGAAATCTGTTGAAATATGGATATCATATGTAGCACCTAAAGACAGGTGTAAATAGTATTTCTGCATGGGAATATGCATGCCTTTTCTCTCCTCAGATTAGTTTTGTGTTTATTTAGTTTGGAGTGTAGCTAAGTTGTTGTTGTTATTTTTTCCCCCCTTGGGTGGGTGGTGTTTTGTTTGTCATGGCTATGCTCAGAGCACCAAAGGCTTTGAACACTGCCTATGTATAAAGCAGGTCATGGTTTACGGGAAAGTTTTCGACTTCCCCCTCATCTACAGGTCTTCTTCCTGCTATACATGTGCCTGTGAAATGGTCTCCCCCTCAGTCAGCCCTTCTCCCAGCCTTACACAGTTATAGCTGGTAGCTGTTATAGTCATTGCTACCTGCAGGAAAGGGTGGGAGAGGAGGAAGGGATGGTTCTCTTGCTGTGGTTCAGCTTGGTTCTGACATGGCTGTGTGCCCAGGTCTTGGGGATGGGCCTTTCTGTGGATGTACTTTTAACCCAGTAGTAGATGAACTTTAAAGTACCTGCACTTGTACTGTTTTCTGTCCCTCTCCCAAGGGCAGAGGGTATTTTTTTGTTTCTTTCTGTGGTGGAAATTCATCTGTGGCCTGAGGGTGATAGTTTGTCTTCCTTCACACAGAAGCTTAAGTCTTTTACTCCACAAAGAAGATCTAGGAGAAGGTTCTAAGTGAGGCTCTATGCCTCTTTGCCTTTGCCTTTTTTAGCTGTTGCTCTCATGCATACCAAGATGTAAGTTTTCTCAGGTCTCCTACCCTGCTCCTGACCTCTCTTGTAAATACCTGCTGAAGCCTGTGGAGAACATCCATATGTGAAGGAGCCCTAATTAGGAAGGGCTGTTGTAGCTAGCTGGAAGCCATAAGTTCCACCTGATATGTATGTGACGCACCTGTAGGCACCCGCAAACCTGAAGGTATATAACCGGGTGAAAGCGGTCCGAGTTAGGAGAACGGAGAATTCAGTCAGCCGGGCAGTCACTCGGTCGGTCAGAAGAATCAGAGCGGCCAGAACGTAGGCAGAGCGGTTACAGAAGAGAAACCAGATAGAAGAAGTAATGACTGGCCAGAGTTAGGCCGAGGCTCCAGAGGACTGGTCAGAGTAAGGCCGAGGCTCCCGAGGAAGACAGAAGACAGAAGACAGAAGAAGGAAGAAAGAAGAGAGAAGAAAGAAGCTCTAATCTTTCTCTAAGCTAAGCTCTATCTTTCTTTACTCTAAGCTAAGAAGACAAGAAGAAAAGCTCGCTCTAATCTTTCTCTCTAAAAATCTTTCTTTCACTTTCTAAGCTCTAAGAAAGTAGAAGTAAAAGTAGTAAAAGCTTCACTCTGCCTCCGAGAGTTTATCCTCCCGGTTTTTCGGTACCAGGCAGCTTACACATATGTGTGCACTTCTTCTTTCTGACTGAAGCTCCCAGAGATTCTACATACCCCAAGTCAGCTTTTAGCAATTTGCTAAAAATTTTAGTTGAATTTTGAAGAGTTTATGGGGCCTAGCATCTATGCTAGGAAAGCAAGCACTGATAGTCTATTTCTCCTTTCAGATTCAAAATCTGAATGTCTTTCTTAGGATTTTGTGTTAGTTGGTCATCCCACAAACTCAGCTCTCTAATGAGTGCAAGAACAATTGTGAATTTGCAGATTTTCTGTCTTTTAATTCTAAGACGAGGAATGATTCTCTTCTCAGATTTTTGCATACTAAGCAGAAGCCAAAGGATAACTTTCTCTCACTTCCTCCCCTCTTTAAACCATCACAAAAAATGAATATCAGAAGTGATAAATTTGGTAAATATCTTGATTTAATCATCCCACATGGTTTGCTGATATGACACCATTTTCACCCATAAATATATATGTAATTATATCACTATACAATAAAATATTTGCAATGCAAGAAAAAGAATTTTTCTGATAATGACAAAATTCTTTGTGGTGAATAAACTAATATTTATTAAAATGTTGAGCACATACCTGTGGATTTTATTTTTCTAAATGCTTTGGTCCGCTGGCATGTGTGGCTTTTTTTAAGGTCATATGAAAACAAGTGGTGCAGAAGCCTCTTCACTCACTCATGAGGAGATAGGAAATAGATGAAACACGTCATTTTTTTCTGATTTTAATTGTACATCATATGTTGTTATGTTTTTAAGTGAGATGTTCCCAAAAAGCTCAAGTGTGAGGCAATGCAGGAAGGTTTAGAGGAGAAATGATTGGGCTATGAGAGCCTTAGCCCAATCAGTGAATTAATCCCCAGGTAGGGATTATCCAAGTAAGTAGGGTATGATTGGAAGAGGTGGGTCATTGGGGGTGTGCCTTTGGGGAATATATATGGTGAGCAGAGCTTAGTTGCTCTCTGCATCTTTTTTTAAAAAATATATATACATATATTTTTAGTTGTTGATGGACCTTTATTTATTTGCTTATTTATGAGTGGTGCTGGGAATCGAACCCAGTGCCTCACATGTAGGAGGCAAGTGCTCTACTGCTAAGCTACAACCCAGCCCCTCTCTGGATCATCATGTGAGCCACTTCCCTCCACCATAATGTTCTGCCTCACGAAGAGCCCCAAGGAATGGAGCCAGCCTTCTATGGATTGAGACCTCTGAAACAGTGAGCCCCCAAACAATCTTTTCCTTCTTTAAAATTGATCTTGTCAGATCTTTTAGTCACAGCAATAAAAAAGCTAACTAAAACACATGTAAAATACTTCAGAATTATGCTTTATAAAATAATGTTTGCAATGGCAATTATGTAGTTGGAAGAGAGTTGTCCTTCACAAATTTCACCAAATTAATTAAAACTACTCAAATTTTAGCCAGTATTTTTAAATGAGTAGCAATTGATATCCAAAATTGTAAATAAGTGACTCATATTTGGCCTAAGTAGCAACTCATAGAATTTAAGATGAAAAGATTATTTTTATTTATTTTGAATAATTCAGCTTGAAAAAAAATCTTTCTTGAGTACTTGAAAATAGGGGTTGGGAGGCTTGTTAAAACGCAGGTCAGTTTCCTACTAGATTACAAAGCCTGTTTATAATTAATTTGTGGTGATAAAAAGGCTTTTAATTAGATTTCTAACACAAAATGGGAAAAGATAGGTTTGGGGTCTGAAACAAAGTGAAGTTCAGCCATCTGCTGCCAACTAGCTCTTGCCAACATGTGATTTGCAAGTTAAATTATACCAGCTGATGACATAAGGCACTTCTTACTTCTTTAAATATCTTACTCAAAATGAGTTTGCAACTCTGCCACTTGGCTAACTACTAAATGCTCTCAAATGCTGAGTTGAGAATTTTGGAAGTCATGGAAGTTGCCATAGTTTTCCATAGCAAACAAATCTAAGTAAAGGAACATGGATCTTGTTGCTGGCTCTTGTTATATTGTCCTGTGACATCATTGTGAGTTATATAAATTTGCTCCTCGAGATGTTCACATTTGGAAATTACAAACTTAAAAATTTCTTCACGATTTTAGAGTAATGAGGTAGAGAAAAAAAAAAATCACCTCCTGTGGTTGTAAACTTCATCTGAGGAAAGAGGAATGATAGTCAAAAGAGATGAAGTAAAAAACCTCTTTGAGTTCATTGCTTCACCACTAGCATGCTGTATCTGTCAGTTGGTGAAAGAGTTGAGGCTTATTATTCTACAGAAGCTCTTTAATATTTAAACTCAACATACTGCAAAATAATGTACTCTTATTCCCTGGGGCCTAAAGCTACAAAAGTCTATTTACTTCAAGGTTTTAGGATTGTTAACATCTATAGTTTGTTTTAGAATTGTTGATTGAGGTCACAACTTTTTTCCAGATCTTTAATCATTCAACCTGCACAAAAATCTTTGTAGAAGTGTTAGTAGGACCTAACTAAAGAACTGTATGTTAGCCAATTATTATCTTTATGTTAAGCATGCCTGTAATCCCAGTGGTTCTAGAGGCTGAAAAAGGAGAATTGCAAGATGAAAGACACCCTTAGCAAAGGTGAGGCACTAAGCAACTCAGTGAGATCCTGTCTCAAAATAAAATACAATATAGGGATGGGGATGTGGCTCAGTGGGTCAAGTGGCCCCGAGTTCAATCCCTGGTATACCCCCCAACACACACATGTGCGAGGGCTTGTGCGCGCACACTTGCGCGTGCACACACAGAGTTTTCCAGGAATCATCCCACACCTCTCTACCTGGGATTCCCATGGACATCTGTAAGAAAGAAACTTGAGCTATTAGGTTGGAAATGATGCAGCCTAGTGATCATTGCTTTTGTCCCAATTATTTTTACCCCTTATCCAGCCACAATGTTTTGAACATGACTGACTAATATATAGCAAGGGGTGGCTGTTCTCTTAGATTAATATTTGGTTTTCTGATACTTTCAGCCTTCACTCCAACTTTCACTGTGGGTCACATCACTACAAAATCAGACTTTAACTCCTTCTTTTTACTATATTCATCTATAAAGCAAATGATTGCATAGATTTCTCAAATGAAGCAACTTATCTTCAACATTCTATCACTATTTGTATCTGTCAAGAGAAGATATAAAATTATGTAGTCAACAAGTAAGAATTAAGTTGGATGAATAGATATATGCAAAATAAAATGCAGATGGAACATAAAATGATTATGCATCTGGGATTTTAGGGAAGCTGGACTGCCAGGGCAGTGACTGGTCAGAACATAGCTGCTTTAGAACCTTAGAACTGGAGGTACCCACGGCCTGTGCAAGAAGTTAACTGTTTAATGTCTGGACTGTGGCAGGATGCAGAAATTAAGCAAGAAGGGGTGGGTAAAACACAAAGCACTTAGGAAAGTTTCTATATAAAACTTGTCAGGCATTATTATTATTATTTTAACAACCAATATTTTATATTGTTTTGCAATGAGTGCATATTAGTTCTAGTCCATAGATTTGCTTCTAACATTCTCAACAGTGAGTTTTTCTAGCTCTTAGGTTTGCAGAAAATGAACCCTTATAACTCTAAGGATACAATGAATCCTAAAGATAACTCTGTAATATCTCTTTATGTCACCAATATCAACAATGTATGTAAAAATTCTGTATTTACTGAAAGAAATGTTATTGTGGTGTGTGTGTGTGTGTGTGTGTGTGTGTGCACACGTGCACAAAAAATGATAGGTAATATTTGAACACCTGATAATTTCAAGTGCTTGAATGTATAATCCAATGTTTCAGCTTTACAAGAATTTGAATACAGATTTCATCATGAATTCAATTCCCTGTACATGTTCCCTGTTGCCGCCTGAAGCGCTTGGAGCAATAGAGCCGCGGGAAAAACTTCAGAAGCAAACTGGAGACAAACAGCTTTTTATTTTGATAACTTTTCTCTCTGGTTCTAACAACGACTAACTCACGCCAAACACACCACTAAAATGGCGCTGACCCGATCAGCAATTTTGGCCAAGTCACTCGAGATCCCGCAACAAGTCTCGTGAGACTACGGGAGGAGACAATGCCCAAATCTCCACGGCTCATAGTCAACTGCAATTCAAACCAATCCCCAAACAAGGCTCCTACAGTTCCCTGTATTTAATTTCCACTTTTACTCTTAAGCATGCTACTCCCCACACATTTTCCCCATCCCTGATTTCTGAGATTTCCTGCAGAGTGTCAATCTTGCACTTATGAAACAGAAAAGCAGCTACAAAATTAGTCTAAAGATCTTAATTGGCTGTATTGGTGATCATAGAATTTGGCAACACTTTATTCCATAAAATAGAGCAAGTGTTCCAATGAGCTGAGCATAAGAGTTTGGTTTGGTAGACAGAAAAGGGGCTAAAGAAAACAGAAACTGTTAGTGCAAAACGACTGGGAGGAAGTCAAGCTTCACAAATCAGCTCAGCACTTTATTCAAGAAAAAAGTTTCATACAGAAGCATGGGATGCAGGGATGAAATGATGTCCTGGTGGAATCCAAAACAATTAATTAACCCCCAAACAAAGGACCTGGGCTTATATAGGTTATTCTGAGAGGTGGTCTAGTGAGCATATCAATTTTCTTTGGGTACCCAGCAATTTGGAGTTTGTTTATCAATCAGTGAAGCAGTCAGTTTTAGTGCTTAGGAATTAAGGGTCTGTTTTACGGGGCAAAATGGGAGGGATTCTAGGGTCAGTGGTCTGTTTCTGGAATTTATTGTACTGGACCCGAGGAAGGGCCTGGGGTCAGTGGTTGGTACCTGGGAAGGATTTGTTTACAGAAGGGTTAATCCTCCAGCCTCTTTCCAGAGACTGCCTTTCCAGGTTTGATGGACACCTCCTTGTTTTATCACCAGGAAAGAACTGTACTGAGAAAGGATCAATGCTCTCAGTGTGTGGCTTTCCTTCTCACTCCCCTTTCCGTGGGTCTCACTATTTTCGGGGTTTGTCATTTTCCGTATCTAATAGAAACAAAAAAAACAGAAAATGGATTGGTCATTCCAAAATTACTCTTCTCACAAGGGAGGGATAAGGAAACAGAATAAAAAACAGCTGATTGTTAATATAAATTTTCTTCAGATTACCTTTCTGCAAGTATTAAAGCAGAAGGAACTTCGTAATCATGGTGATTAAAAATGACCTCCTTGGGAAATTTTGTTGCTATCTCTCTCCTGATTTCCCAAAAGGGCAGATAACAACTTAAGTTTCTTTTCGGTGATGTGGAACTTGAGTGACTCCATTTTAATTTTTAGCCTGGTCTATTGGGGATGAGAATAGGAGCTAAGTCCAAAACAATGTTCTCCTTTAATTTTTATTTAACTGCCCTTTTTCACAAAGTCCTTCAATTTCTGCTTTAATCACCATCTGAGAACTGTTTCTCTTCAAGTCAAAGCCTTTCTAGGAGGGCAGTTAATTTAACACCTCACAATAGGACATGATTCTGATTGGACTGTAAAAGCATCCACCATGTTCCAAACAGTGATTTACCTAAGCAAAGCCAGTCAGACTCCTTCCCAGGGGCTGCTAAACCTGCTGAAGAAGGGATGGCTCTCTCCCTCTCCGAGACCATACTTTTTAAGGACCCACCAAGTCTGGAGCTTTCAGCCACCATCTTGATACCCACGGAGGCAGGCTTCCTGAAAATAAAGCCAAGATGCAACCACACAGCATGACTGGAGTTGTGGTTTCTATGAGAATAGTCACTGTGTGGTGTTTTACATTTGAATGCCTTCAAATTAAATTAAAACGTTCATTTCCTTGGTTGCTATTAGCTACACTTCAAGTGCTTAATAGTCACATGTGATTACTCTACTGGGTAGTTCAGATATAGAACATTTTTGTCATCAAGGAATATTTTATTGGACAACATGATGTAGGGGAAGAAATAGCATCCTAATGTTATCCTTTAGGTCTCTGGATCTAGCTTTGATTAAAACTGAGTGTGCATTTCATTCTATTTCAGTTTGAGCTAGAAAAAAAGAAAATAAAAAGCTTGTTTAAAATTTTAAATTATACTTCTAACCTTTAATACTGAGGAACAGAAACCAGTCATTGTCCTTTCCCCCTGAACCACAGTCAGAAAACAAACAACTTTTTTCACATTTTCCCAATTTCTTCCAATGACCTTTCCTGACAGGACTCAACCTCATCCTCTAGTTCAGAAAACACACACATGCTTACCATCAAGGGATCTGGGGACCAGATTTTGCAGGTGTCACCACAAAGCCAGTTTCTACTATTAAAGATAACCAAAGTTAAGACATTAACTCAAAGCATTGAAAACATTTTTTTTCTTTTTTTTTTTTTTTTTTTGTATAGTAACTACTAACAGTAGGAGAAAGAGTTGAACTCTATTCTGATTTGCACAGAGGTCATTGGGCATTTT
Source organism: Tamias sibiricus (assembly GCA_025594165.1). NCBI lineage: Eukaryota > Metazoa > Chordata > Mammalia > Rodentia > Sciuridae > Tamias > Tamias sibiricus. The sequence goes on from CM046668.1 coordinate 52,960,644, forward strand.
AAAGCCGGGACTTAAGTGAAAATCTATCAGTGTAAACATGATCAGGCCAGCTGTGCCTGGTCTCTCAGAGACTGGGAGACAGAGATCTTATCCTTCCTAATAAGTACATTTCAAAGAAATGTTCTTAAGGTCATTGAAAAAGGCACTCCTAAGTTGTAGGAGATACACATACATCTCAAAGGGACAGAAAAAAGACTCAAAATTGTATGCCTTTTGCGTAAATGCACTAAGAAGTAGAGGTCTGTCATTGGTTGCTGGTTAGAACAAACAGCATATTCTGTTGATAGTCAGAGCTTTCCAGACAGGAACTAAAAGGGGGTTAGGTTGTCCCAGGGACACAGCCTCAGGCTGCTAGAAGGCATGTTAAAGTTTAATCAAGTCTGTGCAGGGGTTTGAATGGGATGTTTGAGCCAAGACTTCTTTGCAGTTCTTACTACCTAGATTTTTCCACAATGCAAAGCCAAACATAAATTGTGTAATTTAATCCACAAAGCAACTCTCTGATGTAAATATCATTATCCGTTTTACAGATGATGGGATCAAAGCTCAGAGGGCTTAAACTACTTGTACAGGTCACATCCTAATAAATTGAAAAGCATATTGAAACCCAGATTTCTGATTAAACATTTTCTCACATCACCCATAACTTTATCTCCCCACAGATCTCCCTAATTTTTCATGCATGGCTCTATAACCAGTTTTCACAGAAGTGCCCTTGCCTTTTTATGACAAAGACCATAGGAAGTGAATAGGAAGAAAAAAAAATCTACAAAATGTCAGAAACTTTTGATTAACAGGCAGAACATGTACAAACGGAAAGTGTGCAACTCACATCCATTGTCATCTCAGCAAATGGCTTGGTCCCAAAGTTGTTGAAGGGGGAAATTTGATTATCTTTTCTTCCCCAGAAGACTGATAAATTTAATTCAGCCTGCTATTGTTCCAGATACAGCCTGAATCTTCCATAGGATTTTAATCAGCAGCAGCATTATGTAGCATATGGGAGCTATTTGGCAGAAAGGAGACTCCAACTGTCACTGGTACATCTGCCCAACATGAAAGGGAAATAATAATATGGAATAATGGGACTTTCTTATCTGAAGAGCAGCTTCCCTCTGAGAAACTCTGTGGATTACTGTACTACATCTTTACAACATCCTATTAGATGGGTCAGGAAACTACTTGGGTATAATCTTGATGTTTACTGGCTAATTCCACTAACATTTTTTAATGTCTTACCTCTTTCTCTATCCCCACTTATAAATCCTATTTCTTCTCGGTTTTCAATCAATTATTAATGTTTACTCATGCCTCTGTATCCTTCAATTCTCTGTTACTTTCTTCCTTTCCTAACTCTATTAATTTAAAAAAAATCTATGTATAAAATCAAAGTTTATACAGCTATCAAGTCTATACCTCAATTATGTCATCCTATTTTTCCAAAGAGATGACCAAATGTAGACATGAGTTCACTTATTCATATCCTTAGTCATTAAAACATCATTGAATGTATTTGTTTAAATTCTCAAAGGTACAGGCGTATCACAAATAGTCCTTTCCTTCAAGCATTTAAGACAAACAACTAATGACAATACAACATGGTAACCATTATTGTCTTACTGAGCCCATTAAAGTACAGGAGAAACAAAGAAGTTTAACACCCTCATACCTATATGGCTGGTCAGGCCTAATTCTAGAGACAGGCTACGAAGGCAGTGGCAGCCATCTGCATTTCCCTCTCCTTCTTTTGGGTTTTGTGGACATGCTTTAACCTACAACACAGAGGAGTGAGATGAGATAATAAAGAGCAGCTTCACAATCTCATGCACACATGATGATAGCATTGACTGAGCTCTCAGGTTACCTCAGGAGTGAGCATTTTTGTTTTAACTAAACTGTGTGTCAATCTAATGTTCCTGACATATGTTTATTTTCCAATTTCAGTAAATGTAAATGCGGGGGGCACCTGGCAACCCAACCAGTGTTTGACAAGGATCCACTGGGAGAATGATGTTTGCAAGGACTCATCATCTCGAGATAATGCCAGATGTATGCCTCTGGGCTCTGGTGCCTTTTTTGCACTATTTTCCTAATAATATAATATTCATACTATTTTCTAGTGGTGGTTGCTGGGGGTGAGGGGAATACTACAGCATTTTCTGAGAATATTAATAAAACATTAGAAATCCTAACCCCTTCTCTACCACAAACAGTAAAATAATCCTCTGCCACCGTGTGATGTGTCTACTTCCTGGGGTGATTGTTATAAACATGTATTGTTATATGTGAGAACAGTCACAGAGCCACCTGTTTCTCCAGTCATGAGTTTGTAAAATAGCACATAGTCTCACTGTTAGTAATCAGAAACAGAATAAAATTATAGTGCTTCCTACTACAGAGACCCTCTCTTGTGTCCCATGGGTTAGTTAGATCCAGAATCAGGAAATGTTATATGGTGGAGGGGTAAAAGTATTCATAGGCATAAGTTAAATGTTAGATTCTGGTACCTGTGACCCCGTTCTAGTAAGATTTACTTTACTAAACAATATGGCAATTATCTACAAGGAAATTTGCCATGGTAACCACTGAGATCACTGCCCTCTTGCTAGCCCGAACTTAAAGTTTAACTTAGGCAAATAGAGTTAAGAGTCTAGCTTGTTTACCACAGCTAAGCACTATGTCAAGAGCATTTTTGATGAAATAGAAACTTAAGATCAACTTTGCTGATTACGTTCATAGCTTAGACATTAAATCAGAACAATAGCAGGGGATGTGGTGGAGATATTATTATCTCATACAATCACTTTTTCCAGTAAGCCTGTTCTGTACCAGGAATTCTATGGGTTTTTATGTTAACTACATTCTTGGCATGTTGTACCTTAAAAAATGTATATGTAAAGAATGAACCATTGGTATTATTGGGAAAAAACTGTGTGTGAACTCAATAAAGTTGTCAGCATTCTGCACTGGCTTGTGAGTCTGTGTGTGGTTGTTGTCCATCCATCGCTGACGCTGTTTACCTAGTCACATCCCCTGGACCAGGAAGACCCCCGACCCTGCTAGGGCTGGATCCCCGGCATGTAAAGAATGAACCATTGGTATTATTGGGAAGCAAAACAGGGATTTTGAAGAGAAGGCCTACTTGAAATTGCTGTATTTTGTCCAAAATGTGAAGTCAAAAGTTATGAACTAATCAAGGCCAGTTTTAACCCTTTGAGTAAGAAATAGACTTTATCAGATGACAGAGGATATTTGGAAAGAGAAAATGGTCATGAGTTACACACCAATCCAGTGCTGGAGCCATGTAAAAAGCTATGATTTCCTTCCCCTGTCCCTGGACCTAGTTATTTTCTTCCCCTGTCCCTGGACCCAGCTTCTAAAAGCTTAACTGGCAGAGGGATAGGAGGTGCTTTCTTTACATGGTATCACCATCAAAGTGCTCAAGTTATGAAAAGGAAAGCCTAAAGAAATGGGTGCTTGCAAAAGAAAATCTATATGGACTTTGTACAAAGGTAGGAATTCATTAAATGAGAATTCTTCCTTCTGAATCAACAATGGAAGGTGAAAAATTATTCTTTCAGCATCAAACCTGGATTGAGCAACAACAATTCTGTGTGTCTCAGAAAAGGCCTGAAATTGATACTGATCATTTGGGATTTAGAAAAAGGCAATAGTATTGTTGAAGTTTTATGCTTAGTTTAAAATTTAAGAAGCAAATGTTCTCAAGGTAACATTGTAATATAATCCACTAAGTTATTTTCTTTACTGAAGATATGACTTTTTTTTTCCCTTTCCTTTTTGTTAATATACAATACCTAGGACAAAGTAGATCTAAATAAATATTTGTTGCATGCATAAATGAATAAACTATTAATGAGTCATTATTTTCAAATGTTCTGAAAACAGATTCAAAAATCACTTGTTTCAATACTATAAAAATAAAGACTATTAGATTCGAAAACCATAACTAGGAAAATATTGAAAATGATATGCCAAAAGTCCAAAACCCACATATTAACCTCCCAACACTTTTACTAGTCTTAAGTCACACTGACACTATGATTTTAATGCTGGTTATAATGTTGGTTATAATGTTGGCTAACCACTTCAACAAATATTCCCTAAAGCCCCCATTATCTTCACACAATGGAATTCTCCTTTTCGCTTAAGTCTGTGTCCCATGGCAGAAGCAGGATGTGAGAGCCAGAAACTTTGAAGCATGAAGTTATTCAGGGACCCTAATCTTTTTATTTCATTGGTTCTTACAACTAGATTCACCCCAAAGTTCTCTAATGGATTCCCCTATATTTAACCAGTAGATGAAAGTAAAGAGACAAATAGTATAGGGGGTTTTGTGGTCCAGGCATGGAAATGAGCATGTGACTTCCACCTACATTCCACTAGCCATGGAAATAGCCTGTCACTTCTGCCCACATTCTACTAGCCAGAATTCAATCTTTGACTTTAAAGTTAGATAAAGAATTTTATTTTGATAGATAAATAATGGGGATTGTCAGTTTTTAAGCAGAGAAATTACTTTGATGAGAGTAGAGAATCACATTGGCAGAAAGACCTGTTAAGAAGATATTGCAGTAATATGAGCAAATAATTAAAAGGCCAAAAAAGAATGACAAAAAGGGGAATATGCAATATATTTTGAGTAATTTATTGAGTGAGCAGAAAAGAAACAAGTAAGCCTCTTGAATTTTATTTTATATATTTTATATATTTTATATATAAGTATATATTTAAATTGGGGAAATCTTTAAGTTAACTGATGCATATTTTTTTGGTTTGTTAACTTTTCCTCATAGGTATTATGATAATAAAGATTTGGACTAAGAAAAGTGCAGAAAGCACAGTCTGTGGTAAGTCAAGGAAAGTTAATGAGGAATCAGCAGATGAAAGTAAAGAGACAAACAAAGGGATGGTTTGGGGATTCTGTATATCGCACTGAGAGTTTCAAAGTCAATGTGTGACAACAAATTAAGTGTCAAAAGAGGAAAAACTGCATCCCAAATGTTTCCCTGTGTTTGTTTTGTTGTTATTCACCACAACTGTCAAATATTCAAATGCAAATAAAATTCTTGAATAAATAAATTCATTTTGGCTGTGTCAACTAGCTTATAGTATGCATCTTGGAGAATTCTACAAAGATTTTAATTTTAATGTGAAGAAGAGAAAAATTGTACATGTGGAGGCTAACTGGTAGCCAATTAATCAGACAATTGATCTAATGGAAATTAGCTTAAGTCACATTGTTGGTATGTATTATAGCAATTAACTAATGTTCAATGAGTTTAAAATTCACAATATATGGCCCTTAAACAAAGAAGGTTGTCATTAATCCCTTATAAAATAAATATCTCCTGTTGCAAGCCATCCTGCAGCCTTTCAGGAGTTTATGGGAGACATGGACAGAGTAGCTGTACGAGCACCTGGCTTTCCCTTTAGTGTTAGTAACAGCCAGCATGAGGGACTAAATGTGAATGAGCATTTCAGTCTCCTCAGAGAGGTCAGCTCTTTATAGGGAGATCCTTAAGATGACTACTTTCAGAGAATTCCAGAAAATGCGTGTTCTCCCCCCAAACTGAGTTAATTCTTTTCTTTAGGTCTTCTACACATTTAAATTCTCTATTTTTCTTTTTTTTTATGCAAAGAAAATCTTCACATACATCCTTCTGTTTATTAATACAAAATGGGTAGAAATGATTTTAGGCATTTATTCTGTCTCTAGGCAACAGGAATAGTTTTAATAAAATTTTCATTAATTTCTCAACAATTATGCAGTAATCTACATGTACAAGTATTCTATCAAATGAATTCCTTTTATCATGCATATTCAAAAGGTAGAATTTGAAATCTCAATCATATATATTTAGTATGGTCACAAACACATTAATAGATTTAAGTTGCAAAATGGGGCAGAAGAGTCACTGAATAAGAGTATGTCATTGCTACCCCTTAACAGAGCACCAAAGAATATTTGAGTTACTGTGGTCCATTCTACATTTAATCCTTGTCAAAAGTAGATGAAGTAGACACCAACAACATTTTCAAATTACTCATCAGGAAATAGGCACAGGTGACAAATTGCTGTAGGAAATGGCAGAGGAATGGCAGGACTGGACTGCTGCAGCTTCTACCCTCTTTCATTACTTGATGTCACTTGGAACAAAAGCATAGTTTATTCCATCATGGGAAGCTACACATATTGTTTGTGGTTGGGTGGCAGGGCATGTTTTAGTCTTTTTTTTTTTTTTTTAATGGTGTGACTGAAAGACCCAACCAGAACAACTATAGAAAAGGAAAAATCTATTTAAGGACTCAAGGTCTCAGAGGTCTCAGTCCATAGACAGCCAGCTCTATTCCTGGGGGCTCAAGGTGATGCTGAATATCATGGCAAAAGAATGTGGTTAAGGGAAGTGTCTCACATCACATGATGATCAGAAAGCAGAGGCAGAGAGGCTCTACTGCCAGATACAAAATATATACCCCAAAGTTATGCCCCCAGTGACCCACCTCTTCCAGTCACACACTACCCACCTTCAGTTTCCACCCAGTTAATCACATTTTTGGTTAATTTGCAACCCAAGTATTTCTCCTCTAAACTTTCTTGCATTGCCTCATGCATGAGCTTTTGAAGGACACCTAATATTCACACTATAACAGCATACCAGGAACAAGAGCTGGAACAATGGGTCAAAAGTAAGAAGGAGGGAGGGGTCAGAGCATGAAGAAACTTAGGTTAATGGGAGTTACAAAACTATTGCTAATGATTCCAATAAAGAAAGTGATAGGCCTAAGGTTCTGGATTTTTCTGAAACATTCAAAAAGGTAATGGATGAATTAGAGCTGGAGCCTCAGCAACCTGCATTTAATTCTTATTTCTGGAAAAATAAACACTGCTCAAGTAGCCCTCCTTTGGTAGGGGCTAGGAATAAGAAAGATTTGTTTACTTGTAATTAACTTAAGTCATCCTTCTTGAATTGTTTCTAAGGTACCAAAGATTTCTGTCTACTGCCTATTTTCAGAAGTTGCTACCAGGTATCTCCCTTATTTTAATAATTGCAGTTTCCTCAGTGAAATTGTTGGTGACATTCTCAAGACCTATCAGGGAATAGACTGCACTACATTGGCATATATTTATGTTAGACTTATTAGCTCTTATTTTCTCTTGGAAAACAAAAACATTTCTCATAACCTTAGGTAGTTAAGTTTATTTATCACTACTGATCCTGATCCTAGTAGAGCCATAATCATCAATGAACTTTTAAATTTTTAACCAGGTAAGCAATCTTGATTTCAAAGAACTAGAGAGAAAGTATATGGGAGACCACTGTCATATACAAGCATTAAGCATACTAGAAATTTCATAAATGTACATGATGCACATATTTTGTATACTTTCTTCAAGTGCACAGATAGATACACACACACATGCATATGTATATATGTACACACTGTTATAGTTTAGATACATGGTGTCCCCAAAGCTCATGTGTGCAACAAGGAAAGAGAGTTCAGAGGTGAAATAATTGGATTGTGAGAGTCTTAACCTAATCAGTGATTTAATCCTGTGATAGATATTAACTGGCTCATAACTATATTTAGGTAGGATGTGGCTGGCAAAAGGGGTCCACTGGCATATGCCTTTGGGGTATATATTTTGTCCCAGGGGAGTAGAACTCTCTGTCTCCTTCCTGGGTGCTATGTTCCCAGCTCTTTTCCTTTGCCACAAACTTATGCCATGATGTTCTGCCTCACCTCAAGCTCCAAGGAATGAAGCCAGCCATCTATCAACTGAGAACTATGAAATCATGGCACCAAATAAACTTTTCCTCCTTAAAATTTTTCTTGTCAGGTATTTTGGTCACAGCAGCAAAATGTCTGACTAAAACACACACACATACATACATATATTCACACACACATAGATAAACATACAAGTGCATACCTAATCGAAAGTGCCCTAGGCCAGATTTTCCAGGGAACAGATTCTCACGGGGAGAGGAACACATCAGAGAGTTCTAAAAGTGCTTTTCAGATAATCAATGGAAGGAAGGAAAAACAAACCAGTACTGACTAGAGTTGGGGTGGGGCAAGCATAACTGAATGCCAGTTCCATGAAGCACCAGGTAACCACACATTTTAGGACTGGGATGGCCATTCAGAGCTGTTGAAAGTTGATGCAGAAGGCTTTCATATGTCCATGTCATTGGATACAGGCATTGTCTCGAAGGAGTAATGACTATGGGTGAGTTTTCTTTAGCAGAGGTGCTCATTCAAACAGGGTACTGGCCTTTTTTTAACAGTACCTGTAGCTCTTGAATGAACATGTAATTTATTTCTAAATGAGGATTTTGATGGCATATCACAGTATTTACCCTGCAGAGTATCGTGACTTAGGGATTTGGAATGTCCCTAAAGGCTCATGTGTTGAAGGCTTTCTCCAGCACATCAGTGTTTAGAGGTGGGATTTGAGGAAGTGATTAGATATTAAGGATTTTGATATTATCAATGGATTAACCCATTATGATTCTCCTGCTTCAGCCTCCCAAATTGTCAGGATTATAAGCATGTACCACCACACCCAACTTAAATTGTTTTTTTCAGGTAATTTATCAAAGAGACAATGAAACCAACTAACAAAGGTAAAACAGCTCTATAACTTAAGCAATAAAGTTATACAGGCATATGCTATTTATATCACATATATGTGTATATAGAAAATACAACCAATGTATATTTTATCTTACCTAAATACTATGCAAGTATTCAAAGATTTGAATAGCAAGAGTTGATATAAATCCAATATCTTCAAATTAAAGATCCTGAAAAATCATATTTCAGTTATCATATCCAGATCATTAACAATGATATAAAAATTCCCAGAATTATTTTTGCAATTAGTAGAACACATTTATTAAAAAATTATTAAACATGTGGGAATAATGTTACTTATCTGACCAATATGCTAGAAAAAGGAATTTGAATGAAATTCACAGTTATAAAATCAGGGAAAAGACAAAATTTTTAAAAATGAAAATTGTCAAGCCAGTCAGAATTGTTAAGGATTCACTTTAATTATGGAAACTGAGATTCTTATGCAAATGTGTGTGTGTGTGTGTGTGTGTGTGTGTGTGTGTGTGTGTGTAACTTGTTTTAAACTGGTATTTTCAATGAAAACTTTTAAAGGGTGTCATACATTAGGTATGAAGTTTATTTTCTCTGAATTTTTATGTTCCTTTATATTAGAATTTTGTAAACTTTATGAGCTTTTAATAATCCAGTCAAAGCAAAGCTCCTTATTTTAACCACATTTATGTTTAATTTTTATTTATTTCTCCAAAAGTAGGAGAATATTTCAAATACAAAAGCATACAGACATTTAACTTACAGCTTAGCTCTGAACTTCAGTCATGGATTAAAATAAACACAGAAAACAAAACCTCACAAGTCTAGATCTCAAAATGCTCCTTTTCCTAGAAGAAGGTTGATGAACAAATAGAATTTTCTGTCCTCCCTCACCCAAAAGAATAGATCTTTACACTAAAAGGATCATGAAAAAGGCCATAAAATAAAAGTGACAAACATGGCTGGCACATTAAAAGATAACTTATTGGTGATATGAAAAAACCAAAACTAGAAACAAGGAAAAGAAAATAAGCCAGTGAAAGTGGCATTCTTTGGGATTGTATTTTGATGCTGGAGCCAAGAAAGGATGTTACCTTCTTAGGCTACACAGTGTCTAAGAGATACTTAACATGGACATCGTGGTGGAACCCCCAAATTTATCTAAATACAATTTTCAAAAAGTTCAAAATATGAATTAGAATGAATGTACAAGAAGGTTTATTTATCTCATTGATGAAGGAACCATGAAGAGTGTAAGGCAAGTTTTCATTAGATTAATGACAAACTGAAAATGAATAACTTAACCCAGTCTCCTGCCAAAAGGGAGCACTCCAGCTTTGTACCAATCTGTATTTTGCTATTCCCTGTGGCCATCTTAATGGTAGCTTTGCTGGCTCAAAGATTTCCATCTCTCAGGATGTCCTGACCCATTCTGCTTTATCTCCTGATGTGGCCTCTAGCCACTCTGGGCTGCCTTTCTAGTTTATTCAAGTTACCTCCTATCATGGTTTGGATATAGAATGTCCCCAAAAGTCTGTGTGTTCAAAGGTGGGGCTTTTGGGAAGTGATTTGATCATGAGGACTCGGACCTCATCAGTGAATTAATCCACTGTTGGCTAAATGGACTACTGGGAGGTGGGAGGTACTTGAAGGAATCAGGTCACTGGGTCCATACCCTGACAGGGCTCATGTTCTCTCCTGCATGTTTTTTCTCCCCTCCACTTCCCTCTCCTCCCTCTCCTCTTCCAGGCTGACATAGTCTGATCAGCCTTCTTCTATTCTCCCTCACCTCAAGCCCATAGCAATAGAGTCAGCTGACTATGCACTGAAACCATAAGTTAAAACAAACTTTTCCTCCTCTAAGTTGTTCTTGTCAGGTATTTTGGTCACACATATAAAGACAACACTTCACCTGAAATACCTAACCTTACTTCTGTTAGTGTTTTGGTTAATTTTAAAAATTTTACTTAACTCTATTTTTCTCAAAATGTGTCTTCTTCCATTTCTCAGATATTCTAAGAAATCTTAAAAGTTTCAAAAATGCATATAAAGTGTTATAATGGAAACAGTTTCTTTCCCTTCTATGATTTTTATGTATCAAAAACTGAAGTAAAATGGTTAAACTCAACATTTAATGAGTTAAGACAAAGATTATTCAAAGCTTATTCATACTTTATTATCAGAAGAACCAATAACCCATGAAGCTTCTTTATCTAGTTTCTCCACAGATAAAAAATCACCCACACATGATGACTTTTCTTCCCTCCATCAGTCTTATTCTGACAAATCAGAGCAGCACTTTGGCAACCACAAAGAAGAACGAATATTGAAGCAAGGAGTATTTTCAGACTTTTCTTCTATTAAATGCTCAGGGAATTATGCTCCAGTAAAAAATAAAGCACTCTACAACTTATTCTAAAAATTTTTCTGATTTAAAGTTTCTGACACAGCATGATATGATTGATTGTGGCAATGGCTTTTTCCCCCCTCAAGTCAAGAAAAACTGCACAACAATAATTAACTAATTAAAATTTGCATAATTATGATTACAAAATTCTAAGAGAACTGTTGTACTAACAGTATAACAACTTATCTAAGGCCAATTAAGTTGTATTTCCTTTCTGCTCTAATTTATTTTAATCCAAAAGAGCAATAAACAGGATATGTCTAGTTGATGATTTAATTAACTGTAATGTATTAAGAAGTTAGAAATTGTTATGATCCTGAAAATCTCAATGCCCTAGAAGAGTAGAATCTTTATTCTTTATTTCCTAAATAGTTTAGAATTTCACTATTTTCATAATTATGTCCCAAATTAAGAGCAGTAAACAACAAAACCATGATTCAGGGGGTTCAATCACTGTGAGAGCAAGAACAGGGGAAAATCACTTTTAGTGAAGTGGAAAAGATTAGTTTAATGTGTTTGACAGTCACACTGAAACAACAGCAATGCAAAATTGAAATTCCATTTACTTTCTTCAATGAGCAGAAACATTCAAGGACACTTGGAAAACAGAATCAAAGAGAAGGTGTATGATAGATTTTACTTGAAGTTTTTGATTTATATAGTTTGGAAAATCATTAAGACAATGCAGGAAGAGAAAGACAAGGAAAAAAAGGTGTTAAATTTATCATAGTCCAAAACAAAGGTACCCAACACAATAACAGAAGAAGGAAAATCCCAGAGAACTATTGAGCTAAAGAGGCAAAACTATTAAAAAATCTGACAATTTTATCTTGCTCTCTTCCAAGTCTTAGGTTTACAATTGCATTATTTCCATGGCTGTCAAACCTGTGATTGAATCATAGTTACTATTTTAGCAACGGCAGTGCACAGTGTGAGAAACCGCGCACACCCACACCTGGGCATTCTTGGTTGAAGCCCCAACTTGTCTTTCCCAGAGTTTCTGACCATAGGTATCTAACTTTTTATTCACAGAATTCTTAGATTTTTCTTGATTTCCTAGTTCATTCTCTTTTCAGAAATAAATGGGACTTTTATTTGCTTTCATTTAAGAATGTGTGGCCTCTTTGTGGTGATGCAGTCAGGTTTAAAGAAACAAAAACCACCAAAATTCCCTTTTCAATTCAAGAAAATCGCATTTACTTTCTTCAGAACCATCGGTGTTTAACATTTCTCAGGGAAGATGGGTTCACACCATTTTACAAAGACTGTTATCAGTGACATTTCAAAGAGATTTGTCCTGAGCATTTCAAACTATGAAAAACTTTGGTATTTAACTGAAATATCATCAAATGGGGCCTGCTTTAGTGTTTATCATGAAATCTTTCAACATCTAAGACCTTTTTAAGCATTTATTTTCTATATCTTATCCTTTTGAATCAGATCTTGACTTCTTTTTCTATTCCAACATCCGTTTACAAGTGTAATAATCACAGATTCAGACATTCCAGATTTTTAAGTTGGGTTACAGATGGAGTTGGGGTTATACACATTTGCTTATGTGAGCTAACATTAATTTAATTGCTTTCTCAAAACTGTTAGAAACAAACATGAGAACTGATGTCCCTGATCAGTACCACTGGAATGCAGATAGAAAATGATCACCATCTCTCAGACAGAAACTCTTGTCCTCATTTCTTCTCCTCTTGATATGTTGATTTAAACATTGCAATGCTCACTACAATAGGAAATTGTAATCATTTCTAAACCCCTAGAAAGGAGCCTCTTACAGAGGAGTAAACAGTTTTTTTAGAAATACAAGTTATTTGGTCAAGATTGATAACACAAATTTTGATTAAAAAGAAAATGTCCTCCTCTATACCAGTAAGTGAGCCTATGTTATTTCTTATATTTTAAAGATCCCTTGGTATCCTGGGTTCCTCTCTTTAGCTCCTTTTCATTTTACATACAGTTGCTATGTGTATCTTTAACCTCCTCAAATCCTAACAGCTCTGGCTTTTCTGTCAATAAATAAAATGTTTATAGAATAGTAGAATTATTAAAAATATTCATTGAACATGTATAAAAAAGCTTACATTTTAAATATGTAGTCAAGAGCCAGTAAATTGTATCACATTCTTTTTTTCCTCTTATATTTGCTCTTTTAAGGATCCTCTTTGCAAGGGAAGAAACTCTGAATCTTTACTGTAGTTCTTTTCCTAAGGCAATGTCTTTGGTTTGTCAGGACCTCTGCAGTTTTCCTTACTTAAGGAAATAATCTGACTCTATGACAGTGGAGAAAAAGAATCTGTGATTAAAGAAAATACTAAATAAATCATCTGGAAAATATGAGTGTGTGTGTGTGTGTGTGTGTGTGTGTGTGTGTGTGTGTGTATGCCTGTTACTGAATTTCAGGATGATTATTGTTTTTAAGCAGCTTTTACTTTGGCACATATTTCTTATACTTTCTTATTTTGAATTAGGAACTTATCACTGCTCATTCTAAACTCCAAATCAAAGGAAATGGGGCACCAAAAAACACAGATGTTCAGAGCTTTGCAGTACTAACATACAGAATATTTCTAGATCACTTAAAACTCTCATGTTTAGCTCATAAAACTTAAAAGTCCAATTTAAGATGTGCTTAAGACTTAAAGAAGAATATTTTTAAAATGAAGATGCAAAATCTGAACCTAAACCTTTTCTAATTATTGTCATTGTCTAGGGCCATACCACCCTGAACACATCCAATCATCTAATTATTGTTATTAAAGAATCAATGATTTTAGCTAGTCACAGTGCTACAAGTTCATAGTCCCAGTGACTCTGGAGGCTGAGGCAGGGGTATGCCAAGTTCAAGGCCAAACTGGGTAAGTTAGCATGACTCTGTCTCAAAATAGAAAAGGGTGAGATACAATTCTGTGGGAGAGCACCCTGGGATCAATACCCAGTACTGGGGAAAAAATATTGGGGTCTTTTTTTATCCTAACCTCAATGAAAAGTCATTGGAGGATTTTTCATAGATATATGGCATGATTAGGTTTGTTGTTTACAAATGAGGGCTGATCTGCTGGTGTGGCTGTAAGTCTAGCTGAAATATAGTGAATTAGAAGGTAGCAGTCCTAGACATAAGCCTATTTGGGAGGCTGTTTGCAAAATCTAGGGCAAAGGCCTTCATGGCCCAGATTGAAGACTGATTGTGCACATAGAGAAATAGTTATAGAGGATTCAAATTTAAGGTTTTTTGTGAATATTTTTGATTTTTGGAAGTGTGGGAGATGAAGTAATCAATGACAACTCCTCTTTGGCTTAGGCAGAGGGTGAGAAGATGTGACATCAAATGGATACTGCAGACCCATGTACCTCTGAATGTGAGAACATGATTTCAATTTGGGACATTGCTATATTTGAGATGTTTTTGGGTTATTTGTATGAAAATACAATAGTGGAGTCAAAATATAATACAGATATGTGGGCATAGAGAAGAAATGTAATAGAGATTCATATATGATTGCCAAAGAGGACAAATAGAGGTTCCTAGGTTTGCTTTAAGAATGATCTCAATTGCTAACTAGAAGACCAGTATTCAAGAGAAGAATAAAGAATAAAACCTGAAAAGGAAATCTAGAAGAGAGGCCAGAAAGGTCAGAAATATAAAACAGGACAAAATAGTTTCATGGAATCCAAAGAAAGCCATTGTCATCAAAAGAGTCCTTATAAAAAAGGCAGGAGAGTCAGAGTTAGAAAAGGAGACAAGATGATGGAAACAGAGATGTATGTGTCTATGGGGGCGGAGAGGTGGGAGGGAGAGAGAGAGAGATATGAATGTGAAGAATGCAGATGACCTGTAGAAGTTGGGGAAGTCCCAGAAATGGATTCTTCCCCAGAGAGAAGGAACTCATGCCTGAGAATCCATTTCAGACTTCTAACCTCCAGGACTGTGAGATAAATTTGTGTTGTTTTAAGCCACAAATTTTGTAGCAATTTGTTACATCGCAAATAAAATGTGATGCTATATGAGTTAAATTTTACAATAAAGAATTTATTGATGATTTTCAAAGAGAACTCCATTTGAGAAGAGGTAGTGAGATTGTGTTATTCTGAGTGATTAAAAAAAAGAAATGACCATTTTTTGGATCTGCGTTTGTTATATCTCTGCCCTTTGTGTTGCAGGTTAGCAACTTCATCAGCTCCAAGTCAGGGATCATCTGCCACCTTCTTTACACTTTTCAGCATTTTCTTATGTTTGTTTTATATAGAAAGTCCAGAATCTTTAGTTGCATTTACTAGAAGGAATAAAGAAAATAATCCCAAATTGATTTTTTTTTATATTATTTTACAAAATTCTTCTTTATTTGTGTTTTCCACTTTTTTCCCAATTGGACATGAGTTATGTGTGTTTTAAATAAATATACTTTTATAATAAAATACTTAGACCAACATTTTACATATCCAAAAGTAATCAGTTTACAACTGAATTTAATTTTGCCTAAAAATAAAAATCTGAAACAAAGAAAACAGATATAATACATGCCCTCAATCCTATATCATATTTAAATCATCAATAACATAAACTCTCAAATGGCATTTTCTAAAATATGTACCATACAAGATGATTTTCAAAGCACTTAACAACTGGTTAGGCACACGCAGAAATTATCAAAATGAGCCTGCAGTTCAAACCGGTATTGTTTTATAATCAAAGTTGTGAATATTGTCCCAAGTACTATGGGGAAGCTGACAAAACTCCAAAAGCTTTCCAGGGACAACTACCTTTGGTAGAAAAAATATTCTCCTTTTTGAGACTTCTTGTCAGGAAAAAAAAAAAATAGACTTAGCTTGATTAAATCCAAAGTTTTATTTTGTCATGATATTATTTTCTCATGAAAACCTTCCCCCCTTCTGGCAACACCTATTCACTGCCTGGAGAATACAATTTGCAAATACTCCTTGGAGTGTTTTTATGCTAAACTGCTATTCTGCCAAGCCATTTCCTGTTCATATCCTTCTCTGCCAGCTGATAGTTATTGCCACTCAAATAGAATTTATTCTGTAAAATGACTTATTCTATATTCTAGTGTGTTTAAGAAAAGTGACACATCTAAAATTAAATCACATGAGATATTAACACTTCCCTAGACCTAAGGGTACATTTATTTGCTAGATGCCTATCAGCAATAAACAATAGCAACCAATTTGAAAAAGGAGAAAGGGATAGGTTTAGAAGCTAAAATCACAGATTTTCTGCCATGTCATTCCATATCAATTAGTAGGAGCTCCTTGTTGAGAATTCTTCAATTAGATCTTGACTTAGATGGATACTATATAATTTAGTAAAAATCTTCCATGATCACAAGATGAATAAATGAAGACCTATGTGCCATGTATTTTGTACCTCATGTGCAGTAAGATTCTATAAGAATTATACAGCATGCTAATTCCCCTTTAACATTGGAAGTATTTCTTTGCTTATTCCAAGACAGTA
Source organism: Tamias sibiricus (assembly GCA_025594165.1). NCBI lineage: Eukaryota > Metazoa > Chordata > Mammalia > Rodentia > Sciuridae > Tamias > Tamias sibiricus. The sequence continues at coordinate 52,977,170 of CM046668.1, forward strand.
AAATTTAGAAGACCTTTCAATCTTTCCACTGGGAATGAAACCTCCTTTTTCCTGATAATATAATTTATACTGCTTTTGCTCTATCACATTACAGCATTTAGATAACCCATGAAAGAATCCTAACCTAAGATGTATAATGAAATACCACTAGAGATAATTACATTGAAAAAAAGAATGATCATATATAGTTTAAACTTAGCTACCAAACACCATAAGTTCAGTCAAATTATTCACACTATTTTCAAAACAATGACTTTATTATATATATTTTAAAGTAAGTATTTAAATATCATTTGGTATTAAAATATTTTATTTCTGTACATTTGAGGATATACATATTTACATTAATTATAAGTGAATCAAAATGTTTTCATAGATATTAAGAAATATTTCTGTGGACCAACAATGAAAGAAAAATACCAAATAATATACATATCTAAACCTATAGGCCTACTTGCTTTCAGAGCGCAAGCAGAGTCATCAAGGAATAAAAGTGACCAAAGCAAGAGTGGAAGCTTAACTGCCTCTATAGTTTTGGAACTGAAACACACCTTCTTGGTGCCTGAAAGGTGGCTCAAAAAATGCTGCAAAGAGCTGAATAAAGGTATCATCCATTTGAAGCTATCAACTGGAGGAGGCAGCACCTCACTTCAAATTCAGATACTAAGCCAAGCCGCTCACTAGGATGGCTGCACAGTCTCTGTGTTATGGCTTGGATGTTTTAATTATGTGTTGCCTAAAGGTCCATATGTTAAAGATGCTACCAGTATTTAATAGGTGAGGCAGTATGGGGGGTCCTTAGGCCTTCAAAAGTGATGATGGGACTTCCCATCCTCTTTCCCTCTTGGCTCTGGTTCAAGATGTGACTTTATGCTCCTACATGCACTTCTGCCATGGTGTGCTACCACCCTAACCAGAACTGAGCTAATGCAGGCACTGTGCCCTTGAACCTCCAAAACAATGAGTTAATAAACCTTTTGCTTTTATGAATTACTTGTCTCAGATATTTTGTTATAGTGAAAATCAGCTAATATAGTCCATGAAACTCTCCAAAGACCTTAAAGCAAAACAAGAAAAAAAAAAATTCTACTAATACCCCTTTGTGGAAGAGAAACAAACAAAATGTGATGAACCAGTAAGAACAAGAGCGTAAATAGAAATAGAAACACATTAAATGTAGGATTCAAGGGGCTAGGGTTGTGGCTCAGAGGCAGAGCACTTACCTAGTATGGGTGAGGCACTGGGTTTCATCCTCAGCACCACATAAAGATAAATAAATAAAGGTATTGTATACATCTACAACTAAAAAATATGTTTTACAAAGATAGGATTCAAAATAAATTACCAAATATACATTAATATATTGAATGTTACAAATGACCAACAAACAAATGAAGCCAAAATAAAGCAAGATGAACAACAAAAAACAGATATCACGAGACAAAACAAAATGGCAGATGAGTAATACCCTCCAGCCATCATCTCCCAACAGACATGCCAATTTTCATAGCTATTTAGGAATAAAACTGCCTTCTCAAGACCTAAAGAAGCCAGATAAGAGATCATAGTGCCTCTTTTTAGTATAATAAGAAGAAAAGATGCATTGAAGAAGGGAGGAAGGAAAGAGTTGGTAGAGTCACCTCTCACTATCTCCCTGAAGAAATACAGCGTGAAAGGGTGTCCTCACACTTGGAGGTGAAGGAGAGAAGTAACTAAATCTGGATCTTAGAATTGAAACACAGTTCTAGGCATATTATAGTAAAACCCAGAGATAGGAGAAGACCCATGACCCTCACCCCAACCCAGGCCTATACCTACACACTGAGCTATAGGAATTGCATTAGTCAGGCAGAAAAAAAAAAAAAAAAAAAAAAAAAAAAAAAACTGCATCTACCACTTCTCCTTGAAACTTGTTTGGCAAAGGGAGAATAAGACAAACTCATGGGGGAGCAGGGCAAGAAAGCAAAGGCTTTTCCTTAAAGCTCAGTGCCAGACTGGCCACAGTGGGAACAATTAGTACCAGAGAGAAACTGAAGGCCCTGTATATAGGCTAAAGCTAACAGATAGAATCTCCAGAGGCTCCAGGAGTGCTCCAGCAAAAGGCAGAGATTTGTGCCCCAGTGGGACAGTCGTGATTTTGGTCTTCATCATTGTCAGACTTGGAGTGGGCCTAGGGAAGAAATCATAGGGTTTTCCCTGACCCACAAGGCTATTCAAGTTTATGACTGAGAGATTCAAGTGTGACTCAGATTAGTATCACCCTAGGTGGGAAAGGAACTGCTTCCTCCAACACTATCCCAATCTTGGGCAGCATAGCATAATGGAAGACTCCATTATCTGAGGGTACTTTGCCTTGGAACTCAGTGCCAAATTGATGAAACCTAGCATTGGGCAGATCCCAATGGCCTCCAGATCCATTCTAATGCCTGTAGACAAAACTCCTAGAATAGCCTCAGTGCCACACAGGGGCAAGGGACCACAGTCTACCAGACTTCTATTCTGGTTAGTGTTACCTACAACTGGTTGTAGTGGTCTTGGGCAACTTCAGTAGTAAGTAGCCCATAGCAGAGTGGGCCTTGTCCTATGGCAGCACTATGCTGTTCTCAGAAGGTGACAGCCTTACAGCATTTTTGATTATGCAACTGTGCACCACATTCCTCCTCTAACCATAGGCAGTACAACATGGAAAGATTAACTAATTAGTAGAGGAAAACAGATGGACATTGTATTGTGGTATAGGAAGTTGGGACTTGTCCTTGCCTAGTGACTTTTCCCAGAGTCATAGGCCAGCATCTGAGGAGAAGCCATATGGGCGTACCTAAGCCCTGGGAAAAGGCTTGGAGTAACAGACTATCCAACATAGGTACTCCTTGGTTCATACTGAATAGCATACCAACTGTGGATTTGGAACAAACTGAGGCTTGGACCACCCCTTAGTGCTGAAACAGTGACAACAGCCAACAGCAGACTCATAGTAAACTTGAACTCAGGACACCACCTAGTGCTGAAATAGTGGAAGTGACCATGGGCTCAGAGAAAATAAGAAGCCTGCCTGCTTAGAATTTCTAGAAACACCAGCACAAACAAAATTAGATTATTAAAATTGGAATAAATATTTAGTCTTTCAACGTGCAGTTAACACCTCACAGCAACAAACATCAAAAACTTCAAGGGAACCAACACCTCATATAATTGTCAAAATAGTGTGCCAGAAATCAGGCATATAGTAATCAATATGGGCAAACTTTCAGATAAAGAGTTTAAAATGTCTATTTTAAATGAAACTCAATGAACTTCAAGATAACACAAAAAATTACTCAATACTCTAACAGATAAATTTAACATGGAATGAAGCAATTTTTTAAAAAATCAAATAAATTATTGAGCTAAATATGCTCTAAGAGAAATCAAAATTGTGACAGTAGGCATCTACAATAGAAGAGATCAAAAAGAAGAAATAATTAGTGAGCTTGAAGACAGACTGATTGAAAATATACCATTACATAAACGAAGGTAAAAAATCAAGAAGAATAAAGAGAGCTTATGGGAACTTAGAGACAGCATTAGAAGAGCAACTTTTCACTTTATTGAGAGTGAAGGAGCAAATTGAGAATGCAAAGGGGTCGAAAACTAATTCAAATGGATAATAATATATAACTTTTGAAACTTAGAGACAAATACAAATATTCGTGTACAGGAAGGTCAGAAGTCACTAGTCAGATCAATGCAGACAAGTTTATGACAATAAGTATTATAGACAAGCTCTCAAAATTTAAAAGTGCATTATGTTACAAGCACAAAACTGGGATTCTAATTAGAATAAGATGTAATCCATGTATGTATAAATATTTCAAATTATACTCTAGTGTCATGTATAACTAAAAATAAGAAAAAAAATAAATAAATGAATTTAAAAATAAAAAAAAATACATAGAAGGCTTTCAAGGCAGCAAGAGAAATGAAACCAATTATACTTAAGGGAGTCCTAATTCACCTGATAGAAGATTTTGCAGCAGAAACATTATAAGCAAGAAGAGAATAACATGAGGTTTTTCACACTACTGAAGGAAGAAAGCTCCCAAATGAAAATAATCTACCCAGCAAAGCTATCTGTTATAAATGAAGGAGAGATCACAAGATATTTTCAAACAAAAGCTGAACCAATAAGTATCCACCAGATCTGTGCTACAATAAATGTTAAAGGAAGTTCTTCCAATGGAAAAACAAAAGAGTCATTAATGAGTAAGAAGAAAGCCTGGAAAGGTATAAAAATCACTGACAAGAATAACTATATAGAAAAATTCAAAATGTTCAAATATGTTAACATGGTGTACATTCAAACTGTTAGTATGAAGACTAAAAAAAAAAACAAATACTCTTAAAAGTAGTAATAATTCTTTATCTTTCTCTATCTTCCACACATGAAATAAAACATTCAATCCTTAAGTTCTGAATCTGATTTATTTCTTATTAAGCATGAATGACACAATATTTCATTCTTCTTTATCAATGAGTAAAACTCTATTCTGCAAACATACTACATTTTCTTTACCCATTCCTTTGTTGATGGGCAACTAGGCTGGTTATGTAACTTAACTATTGCAAATTACATTGCTATAAACATTAGTATGAAAACATTAGTAGGTATCAAAAAATGTGAAGTTATGAAAATAGAAGACAGAACAGTGGGAAAGATGAAGGGAATTGTGGTGGAGGAAGAAAGCATGGGGAAGGGAAGGAACTTCAGAATGAAATTGACCAAATTGTGCTGTTGGCATGCATGAATATATCAAAGTCAGTTTCACTTTTATGTATACCTATAATGCACTATTTCAAAAAACAATAAGTAAACAGAAGGAAAACCAACAGAGTAGAGGAAGGCAACCAGGGGAAGGAGAATAGAAAAGGGGAAGTACTGGAGATTAGAAAAAAGTGTGTAAACTATATCTCAAAAAGTTAATATTCTGTTATTTATCTAGGATGTTAGTGAAAAAATAAAAGTTTGATAATGCCCAGTTATAAAAAAATAAATAAAATAAAATAAATTTCTATCAGAGCACCTCCTCTGGAGTTCTATCGTTTTGCAGTTTCTGATGCAAAAAGAAATGCCATACTAACCTTCAATGTGTCAGAATCCCAGTTTATGCAATCTGATTCTATTAAACACTTTACAAAAATACTCTTTAAATAAAGTAGCAATAACTCCATTAATATCTTAAAGAATATGCAAAATAGAAAAATATAAAATAGAACATCAACAGTCAAAATTTGAAGAATGACATACAAATATAGAAGTTTTAATTAGTATTTTTATTTTATCTCTACGATCATATTATCATTTCAAAATAACATTACAAATCAAAAATACTTTTGAAAACCTCATAATAATCACAAAACAAATACACATAATAGATAAATCAAAAATGATAAATAAGGAATCAAAATATACTGCTGTAGTAAATCCTTTAACCACCAAGAAATAACATAAAAACATGAGAAAAAAGAACAGAACTACAAGAAAACTAGAGAGTAAACATTACAAAACGACTGTAGTAAAACTTTACTAAAAATAGCTGTTATCTTATATATGATTGGATTAAACTTTCCAAATAAAAGACACAGAATGACTGAATGACTAAAAGACTAAGACCCAACTAATCTCAACTTAAAAGACACATAGACCAAAAGTGAAAGGGTGGACGAAGATATTCCATACAAATGGAATCCAAAAGAAGGCAAGAGAAGTCACACTTATATAAGAATATATGCTGCAAACAAAAAGCAGTAAAAAGGAAAAAGCAAGGTCATTATATAATGATAAATGGGTCAATGCAGCAAGAAGACATAAAAATTCCCATATATATATATATATATATATATATACACACACATATTTATATGCAACCAAAATATAAAGCAAATATTAATAGATCTAAAGGACAGACTGATTCCAGGAAAATGGCAGGAGACTTTTAATTTTCCACTTTCAAAACAGACATGTCATTCAGAAAAAAAACCAACAAAGAAACTGCAGAGTCAAATCACACCCTAAAAGCTAGTAGACATCTACAGAACATTCCATCAAACAACCATAGAACACATATACTTCTCATCAGTATATGGAACATTCTCCAAGATAGATCATATGACAGACAACAAAGACAGTCTCAACAAATTTTAATAAGTGATATCATATTGAGTATAATTTCTGGCCACAATGCAATAAAACTAGAACTGAATAAAGAAAAAACTTTCAAAATTATACAAATACATGGAAATTAAACAACTCACTAAAGAACAACCAATAGATAAGGGAAAAATTCAAGAAGGAAAATTTAAAGATGTTATAATCAAAGAAAATGGAAACAAAACATATCAACACCTATGGGATCCAGAAAAATGAACAAACAAACAAACAAACAAAAAAGAGTACTAAGCAGGAAGTCTATAGCAATCAATGCCTACATCAAAAGAGCAAAGATCTAAAAAGAACACCTATCACTGCACCTCAAAGATCTAGAAAAACAAGAATAAACCAAAGCCAAAATTAGTAGAAGAACAAAGATCAACAGAAATAAACAAAATAGAAGCTAAAAATACAAATGATCAATAAAATAAATAGTCAAAAATCGTGCTAATCAATATTCATTGCATTATTGTTCACAATAGCCAATAAATAGAACTAACCTAAGTATCTTCAACTGATTCATGGGAAAGAAAATGTGGTATATGTATACAATTATATACTAATCCACCATAAAAATAAAATCCTATGATTTATAGTAACATACATGTAACTGGAGATTATTATGTTAAGTGAAATAAGTCAGGAACAGAAAGATAAGTACCACATGATCTCACTTGTATGTAGACTAAAAATTGATCTCATAGAGGTTGAAAGTGAAATGGTGGTTACCAGGTATTGGAGAGTAGGGCAAAGGGAGACATGGGGAAAGGTTGATTAATGGGTACTAAATTAAAGAATGATAGGAACAAGAAGTTCTGTTGTATTATTGTACAGTAGTATGACTATAGATAATAAAGATGGACTGTACATTTCAAAAAGGATTTGAAACATTTTAACCATAAAGAAGTAATTAAGGAGATAGATATGTTTATATAGATTTAAACATTACACAGTATATACATGTATCAAAATATCATGATATCCCATGATATGTGCAATTTTATATTAAAAATGAATATAAATTTTAAAAAGGAGATATTATAGAACTTGAAATAAAAATAAACCAACTTTTTGTAAATGAAGAACAAGGTCATTGAAGTTAAAATTTAATAAGCCTTATATAATATTCTTGAGTTAATAAATGATCCAATTCATATATAGTGCTAGAGTATCCTCTATGAATATGGGGCTGGGGTTAAAAAGAGAGGGAGCATGGGAGGAAGAAAGGAAAATGATTTATAGACATTAAAAAAAAAAAAAAGCAGTTAAAAGTTTCCAATATAGATTGAATAGGAATTTCTCCTCAACTTCCTCTCCACTTCATCCCTGCCCAAAAGGGGAGGCGGGAGAAAATTAGAGGGGATAATGGCTGCTTTTTTTTTTTTTTTTAAATAAAAAGTGAAGGTTCTAGACTTGATATCAAGAAGACATCCAACTCTCAAGGTAGAATGTTCTTTTCAGGGGGGTGGGGTCCCGGGATTGAACTCAGGGGCACTCAACCACTAAAGCCTCATCCCCAGCCCTATTTTGTACTTTATTTTAGAGACAAGGTTTCACTGAGTTGCTTAGCACCTCGCTAAACTACTGAGGCTGGCTTCGAATTCCAATCCTCCTGCCTCTGCCTCCAGAGCTGCTGGAGTTACAGGCATGCACCACAGGGCCCACCTCAACCTTGAATTTTTCAGGTACACCTTAAAAATGACATAGTAAAATATAATTGTAAATTGCCAGAAAGAAAGGATGGTTACTTACAAAAACATTATAATTGCAGTCCCAACATACTTATTAGCAGAATATAAATAAAAGGTAGACAATATTAGTATGACACCTCAAAAAGCTGAGGGAAATCTTTATCAGTGCAAGCATCATCCAAAAGAGTGTGAGGGGTCTAGTATGCAGCCCATGGGACCATATTCTCTGTAAAAATTCTCTTAACCAAAAAAAAAAAAAAAAAAAAAAAAAAAAAAAAACAAGTTGAGAATAATTCTCTGAGGAAGAAGGGGAGTTTTTATAAGTATAAGGGGACGTCTTTCTGTTCTATAATTCAAATATTATTTTTAAGTCATTATCATGACAATCACAAAAATTAAAAGTCCACATTACTTCTTAATGAGTAATACATATGTGTAAAACTAAAACTTTAATTAACCAATGTGGTTTACTTTTACATTACAAGGCAGATGATTCATAAATCATAAGGAGCTGATTTCAAAATATTTTCAATAATAAATAATCTTGCAGAGAAAATAAACCAAACTAATAAAGGTAGTTCATGAATATTCAATAATCACTTTCTAGAGAAAAAAGAAATCAACTTGAATGACATATGCATAAAATTATAGAAAAAAAGAATTAACCAGAATAGAACTCAGCGTTTTTTTGTTTTGTTTTGTTTTTGTTTTTGTTTGTTTGTTTTTGTCTTAGTTTCAAGTATGTACTTTCTCTCTAGGTAATATTTTTTAATCCTAAAAAATTACAACTCTTTAAATAAAATTCATCTCTACCCCAAACTTTCTCTTCCAAAGAAGTTAATGATTTAAGGAAGAATCAAACAAGACAAAATTGATAACTACTTCCTCTTTCATTGTACTTGAAATTTTTCTTCATTATCAAATATTATTACTATAAGACTTTGATTTTCCTTTTTTTTGTAAGTCTTGGAAAAGTTCCCCGTTCATTTAGCCATTATGTGTTTAAAAGCAACTGAATTTTTTTAGTTTATTAATACTTTGGTGGATTATGCAACCTAATTGAACACTCATGAATATGGGATAACTTGACATCTAGCCTTGCAAATGAACCCAGGCAGTCTGTGTACACATAAGCTTCTGATGATTTCTTTAGCTGGTACACTTATCCCCTACAAGTATAAACAGAAGGAAAACATTGGAAATATATTAATATTCACTTTGTTTTAAACTCGTGGGCGGACAAGGTATACAATCAGCTTTGTAAACAGTCATTTATACACATATGTAATTTATCATATGTAATGGTGTCTTATTTTATTCATGTTCTGCCTTCTTAAGGGTTTTCTGATAGCAGCAAATGGTCACATGAAGGCTAACCGGAATGACTACTAATGTTAGTTTTCAATATATTAATTGAAGAAAAAAGAAGAACATGGGTCCTTATTTTACAATGACTATATTTCATTCAAAAATAGGTTTTTACAAACATCATTCTTAATTATAATGTACTCTGGTAATACATCCCATGCATGTGTCTTTTAATTTTTGTCATTTCATTACTTATACCAAAATTAAACTAAAAACCAGAAAGACAGAATTGATCTTTGGTTCAGCAATATTGACAAATACTTTAAAAGAATAAATGAAGAACCACTTAACTAATACTTCAAAATATCAGCTGTGATATAAGCCTCATCTGCAGATTGCCTAATGATTTTGTAGATACTGATAACCCAGTGGTGTGGGTGAATTGGTGGTCACTAGGTCCCCCAGAAGCATTCCTATAAACTATCTGCCTAGCTTTGCCTTGTTTTATATATTAAGGAAAACAATCCATTCTGCATGATAATTGTCTTCTCAACTAGATTGCAACCCCTCTAAGACAGGGCCATTTTATTTCTGTTTTGCTTCCACATAGTATCTTATGCATAACTTGCTTTATGTATTAATTGAAAAAATAAAGCAAAAACTGCAATTAGGGTTGGTTTGTGTCTTATTGACATAAGTGTAGAACTCTTTATTTCCACCCCTATTAAATTACTCTGTATGTAAATACACCCATTTTAAACAAGCCTTCTTAAATTTAAATAACCATTCTCTCAGGCTTCAGATGGTCTCCAAATAAAATATTTTGGAGTCATTGTTTAAAACATCTAATAATGATACATCGTAGTCAATGCTTGCTTTCTGTTTCTAAGATGATTGCACACAAAGTTTTTCATCAAATCCTTTGTTATTGGCCTCTAACAAGACAGTCTGATATGATTTCATATTGAACAAGTATGCTCTGCCAAAACTATTTGGAGTTTTGAGTTCTTGTGAGTGAAGGTGCTTAGTATTCTAGGTGCCATTCTTTTCTGGTAAATGAGAACACTCTCCTCCATCAATAAGGGATTGTTTTGTTTCATGTTTCCCTGCTTGCAGCAGTGCATTCAGCATAAAAGCTCTAACTGCATTTTTGCACTGAATGATAAGTCAACTTGGACTTTGACCAGCAGCTCTGTGCTAAAGTAAATACCTCTAAAATTAATCTAGCACTAGGATTACTTTACCTAAAAGGCACCCCTTCTTTACAATTTCTAACATCTTTAGAATAAACACAAATACAGAAGCTAGAGATGATGCAGTTCAGTCTTTTTTATTTTTTTTTTTATTTATTTATTTTGCCAGGCTAATCAAACATGAATTCTATAGACTTTTCTGTATCAATATCTTTTAAAAAAATATCCCTTCATAAAGAGTGGAAAGTATGAGCCTCTGCGGTTACTTGGCATAAAATTCATTAGATTCTAGTCTGCATTCTTTCAGCATCATTTATGGCTACAAGAAAAACCAACAGCTCCGCCAACAGCAAAGAAATGAATAGAAGGCACCAGAGTTTGTCTCATGTTTATTTTGATGAGTCCTATATTCATTTCAATGAAATTTTGACAAGCATTTGCACAGCAATGAGTTCATTTTCTTGAATTCTCTTTGCCCAAACATTCAAAAATTTACACTTTCACAGAAACCCATTTCTGTGACCATTTTCTGAAATTTTATCTAAGGACTATCTCTCACTTTTCATACCTTTGAAGGGACAGTCTACAGAAAAACTGCTACCCTGCAGGTTAATTTTTATGAATGAACTTTTATTGTTGCTTCAAATAGTTGATATTAGCATTCATGTTTTAAAGTCATTTTAATATTGTCTGTTAATTTATATTAATTTTATTCATGTAAAATTTACTGAATCATCCCTTATTAGTCAAAGATGTACCTCAAATAACTATATCTCATGTTATATATGTCAGTATCAGCTAATCTTTCAGCAGAATTGCCTGTTTTGACTCTCCAAAAACTGTTAGGAAATCTCTTTCTAATGACATTATGCTTAGTATTGAATCTGGAAGAAAATTTAAAAGGAGGAAGAGAAGAAAGGGGAAAAAGGGACATGAGAAACAAGGTATTTTGATCATAAGCACAATAGTTCTCAATGTGAACTTCAAACTCAATGTGAGTCATTCAAAATGATATAAGTTGCCCTCGAGGAAAAAAAAGCAAACAATAAAAAATAATTTTCAATAAGTGAAAATTGTATAATATAAACTTAGGAATTCCTAAAGTACTGACTAAAGTTTGTGTCCTTAATACATCAACCATTTCAAGAAAACGTATCAAGTTAGTTCTGAGAAGGAAAGAGTGAATACTGTTCATTTTGATGATATAATATACCTAATAGTCTAAGAAGTTCCGAAGCTACAATTTTTAATAATTATTTACTTTACATTCTTCAAAGTTTATAAAATAATTCTGAACAATGTTTTTATAAATAGTGTATACCCCACAGTGCATAAAGTATTTGCATAAATATTATTTTCTATTTTGTCATGGATGAGATAAAACACTGATAAGAATGATGGACAATTTATCAAAAGAAGAGAACTAGCAACCTGGAAAATATGGAGCTATGGTTCAATTTCCAATTTCATTTACAAACACTTTTTTCTCCAGAGATTTATCTCTGTAAAATGTGCCTGAGCACAGGGTACAGAATATAATTAACTACTTAATTGTACTCTGCACTCAGTAGTGTAGGCAAACTTAAATGTAATTATTTTTTTCATTTAAGTACACTGTATTACGTACTTAATTGGAAAAGTGGAGATACAAAGGTGCCTAAGACATAGATAGTTCTGTTGTGTTCATAATTTAGAGCAAGAAATGGATATGTGGATATGTGACTAAGATGTAATATAAAAATGGTCTGTACATGATGCTGTGGTAGTACAGAATGGACAGAAGTCAGGAAAAGCTTGACAAGAAAAAAAATTTTTAGCTGGGTGTTAAAGGATAAACAGAAGTTCACAATTGGAAAACAAAGAAAACAAACGATGTGCATCAAAGAGACTAGGAAGTATAATGGTATGGTGAAGATTAAGAGGAAGACATAGGTAAACAATAGAAAGTGTTTAGAGTATTAGGTCATAGACAATCTGGAAGTGCTAAGGAAACAAACTGGTAAGGTTTCAATAAACAAAACCCAGAACTGAGAAAAAGTAAAGTATAAAGGTAGATTTTTTCAGGAATTATCGTAATACGGGGAAAGCAATAGAACTGAGCTCAATGTCCATTACAAGGACAAGAGGGCATTTATCGTCAATGATCATGGTGGGGATAGTGATGGAAAATTACCAGAAAGAAATATCATTGGTAAGGTGGACTCTGGCTAGCCAACTCTATAGAGACTCCTGCTGAATGCAAGCCAGAGCAATCAGCTATTGAGCATAAGGATGAGGACTATGATCAGGGTGGGAAATTTTCACTAATCTGACCCAGCATGATCATTGCTGAAACTAAAACCAAGTGGACCAAGGACAGAGCCCAAAGATAAGACCTAGTCAAAAAGAAAACTCCAAGGAGTAGAGCTAAATAGACTTTGTTAGAGTTACAGAGACAAATGATGCCTTTTATGCTGGGTTAAAGGGCCTGTCCTTCATCGTTCATCAAACAGAAGCTAGAAAAGGACAATACATAAAATGCAGATTTTTATTTAATAAAATTATAAAAATATTGGGGAGATCAACTGAATGAGAGGAAATGTGGAGGCAGAGAACTAGTATGCTTTGTTAATATATTTCAAGGAGAGGCAATTGGCAGTGAAAAAGAGGAGAGAGAAGGGATTCCAGAGGAAATTAATAAGTAAAATTTCAGGATTTAGGACTATTTGGATGTGATAGATTATTCAGAGAAAAGAGTTAGTATGACTTCAAATATCTATTTAAGCTTTTGGTAAAATGATATTGCCATAATCAAGACTGGAAATCTAGAAATAAAATCACCATTTGAAAATATGCAAGATGCTTTTTGCTTTCATTTAGATAAAATACAACCCCAAGAAAAACAGAAATTGGATATAAACATTATTTTGGAAAAAGGAGAAATATAGTGACTTGATAATTAACACTTTTCTGAAAAAAAAAAAAACTACATCTAAAATGTGGATAGCTATCTATGTAAATAGAAATTATTAAGTGCATGAAATTAGTGAAAAATTAAAAATTAAAAGAAATCCCAAGAACGAAAAGGCATAAGAGGAAACAGATATAAGAAAACAAAATACAATATTTAGAAATAAAAATAGAGTAATTGAAATTAAAAAAAAACTCAATGAATATGTTAAAAAGTAAAAGTTAAACACAAAGAATTAGTAATCTGCAAGATAAATAAGAAAAAAAAAAAAATTGCCCAGGATACAGCCTAGAGAAGTAAAGAGATAAGAAAACATAAAGAGGAGTTAAGAGACAAGGAGAATAAAATGCAAAAGCTCAATATTTATGTAAATGGAGTTGTAAAAAGAAAAAAACAGATAGATGAAAAGGTGATACCCAAAAGATGTCTGGAAGAAGTGAGCTGCTGTGCAGTGAGATACTCTGTGGGGAGCATCAGGGAGGGCCCGAGCATGGTCTTCACCACACTCAGCAAGGAAAAAAGGGCCTCCAGTCTTACAGCTGCAAGTAGCTGGATTTTGACAACAACCATGTGAGTCAGGAAGAGAAAACTGACCTCTGGAGAGGAGCACAGCCTGAACACACCTTGTGTGTATCCTTGTGAGACCTCGAGCAGAAGACTCAGTTAAGATGTGTCTGGACTCTAACCCATGACATCCATGAAAGGAGGGGAAGGAGAACTGTCTAGCTTTGGGATCTTCAAACTTAGACTGAGTCACTCCCAAGTAGAGGTGTTGGAAAGCAGTTAAGGTTTCCACATGAGGAATTGGATGGGGAAGTGCCTCTAGGAGCACCTTAATGTGTCTTACCAAAGTCTGTGCTTCAGTACAGAAGCTTCCCCACAAAAGGTGTGCAGAATCAGTGTAGACAGACTGAGCCTTCTTAGTCACATCTCAAAGAAAAATGCCAATGTTCAACAGGTTACACCAAAAATCCTGGCATATATGCCCTGGTTGTTTATATACTTTCTAATTTTAGAATTAAATTTAAAACTAAAAATAATGATTAAATTGAATGATAATATATTAAACATCTATCATGTGCCAGTATATATTAATTTTATTTCAAATGAAGTATGATGCGAGTCATTTTTAATCATGTCCATTAACTCCAATATCACAACCGAGATAGTATGATAATATCTTTCTAGAAAAACAATGCAACTTCCCCAGGAAAATCAGCTTGCCCAGGTAGATAAATCATGTTTATAGCTTGTGAATTGGCTCCACATGATTTTCATTTGAAAACAATTTGGGATCCTATCCTAATAACTATATAAATGTGCCAGGGAGATTTTCCAAAATCAGAAACTGAAGTGGAAGTGTCAACCCACATCTGGGATCTGCAGCAGTAGTGGATGTAAGATATTATTATTCAATATTATTCATTTAGGCTTACTGGCAAATACCTCACAAACATAATGTGCACAAAGCAACCTGTTTAAAGTCATGGACTAGTATTTCTAAGAGGAGTAGCAATTATTGTCAATTTCAGTTGTAATTTTTGTTAATAGAGGGTGTTTAAAAATGTACGACATGATCATAAAATATGAATATTTATGAAATAATGTATTATCACACAATAACAAACATCCATGTACCCTCCTCTCTAGTTAAAGAAGCAGCAGATATTTTTTCTCCTCTGATAAGAAAGAATCCGAGAACTGCCTTGAAAGAAGCTATTGACATTTAGAGTCTCCAAATGGTCTGAGTCAATTAAAATGATAAAGTAAAACTATAGAACAATACGTGCGTAAGCTGCCTAGGGTCCTGTGCCACTTGTCTATCTATTGAAGCCAACAGAGCCTCCCCAAATCAGACCTAAAGTCAAATTTCCTTGGTTACAAATTCTCCCTATCCCACATTCCACCCCATTCTCTAAGCTCACAGTGGTGCCAAACTGAGTGGTACCATGAGGAATAACGATAAAACATTGAAAATATATGGTAGAAATAGAAAACTAACCCCAAAATATTTAACAAGGAATATATTTCTTTCCTACAAACTTGGTGTCTAAAAATAACAGATGTATTCTCTAACAGTTCTGAAGACCAAAATCTAAGCTCAAAATCTCATTAGGACCATGGCCCTTTGAAGATTCCAAGTCTGGTGGATCCAGGTGGTCCTCAGCTTGTGGCCATATCACTCAATTGTCACATTATATACTATTTTTTACTCAGAAACCCCCCTCTTCCTTTCAGCTACAAGAATATGTCAATTAGAACCTATTCTTCATCCTTGATAAGATTTTATTCTCAAAATCTTTAAGTTAATCATAGCTCTTCCCATATTAATTAATATTCACAGGTTCTGGAGATTAGGACATGGCCATGTCTTCCCATTGCAGAGGATGACCGTTTGAAGTAGAATCACTGATGGACAGCAAGGCCAACCAAAACCTGCAAACACATACAATCTTCTTTCCTGGAAGCTCCCCAGCAGCTCCAGATCTGCCACTGGAACAAACTTCTCCCACTGTAACTTCAGTGGCTAGTGCCAGAGTCAGAACAGTATTATGGTATTCAATAGATCTTTTTTATTCAGGATAATCTCATGTTTCACATGCCTTTTCTATCTGGCTTGGTATTGAACAAGATGAAAATGAATCATAAGCCTTAATAATTACTATCATTATTACTAAGATATTCATCTATTGATTTATTATAGGTGCTCAATTTTTTTGTTAACATTGATATTAGCAAAAGCATTTAACCTTTGAACTTCAGTATCTTTAGCTACTATAGCCATAAAACTGTATGCTGTGATATGTTACAGGAAATATCTGATAAACTAGTTAATGGGAAGAACAACATAATGGCTAAAAATTATTCACAATTGCCTTAAAATGTAAAGTCTTATATTTAAGAATATGTCTAATGCATAATATTTTGAAATAACCAGATAGAAAAACATAGCAAACATCCCAATGGTACCCAGAAAAACATGTCAGGGTCATCTTCAAGTAAACAAAAACAGATTGTTACCATGCTGCTCACCTGGGCTGTGGTGTGTTGCTCAGTGCCAGAGTGCTTGCCTAGCATTCACAAAGCCCTGGGTTCCATCGCTGGTACAAATAAATAAATGAATAAATATTAAAATGGTACTCATTAACAGTAATGGATGGAGGAGACAATGCATCCTTAAAATACTTAATTAAAATATTCAATATAAAATTCTATGCATAGCTAAATTACATATAGCAGCAAAGCAAAAGAAAAACATTTTCAGTTTTAAAAAAATGACCATTCACATGCACTTATCAAAGAAGCAATTAGAAGACAATTCAGGAAGAAGATTAGAAATTTATGTTAATGAAGGAGTAGGATATAAGAAGCACTGGTAAGTAGAGAAATCAGCAAGCATAAGTAACTAACCAAGTGCTAATTGTCTAAAACACTAATAATAATAGCTAAACTAGAGACAAAAAAATAGCAGCAAATAAAATACAAAAGTGATAATATATTTCTCTGCATTAGAAATTATTTAAAAAGCACATTCTAGTTTTAACCTGATAACACATTTATGAAATAGCTACTAGTAACAGGCCTACTTCTAGGTGAAAAAATAAAGCCAAAGTAGACTAAAGGACTTGCTTAAGAAATCAAAGTTAGCAGTAGTCAACCCAGAATTTTGACTTGTGTTCATTGGTATCCCATTCTGCTACTATGAATTAGTAACACAGAAGAAATATTCTGAAAAATTACCAAAATGTAGGAAATAATTCCATGTAATATGGAATTAAAGTTTTTCAATGTTTTGTGTCATTTTGGGAGAAATTAGATATCCTGATTAGAGTTAAACTTTACTAGTAAATATACAAAATAAATGTGGTCTCTTCTACCTTGCTGACAGATAGTGGTGTGGTATTATTGAGTAAATTTGAAGATATGCATAACCAGACACAACCATTCTGTTCCTATGTATGTATGAGAAACTTTTCACATATGCATCAGAAAAGGCATACATTTATATTATTGGAAAGTGTAGGTAACCAAATAAAACTGTAAACTTTCAAAATACTTATCAAAAAGACAATAAGGTTGAAATATTAGTGTACTCAAATAATATATTATACAGCAGTAAAAATAAATGAATAGATACCTACAATAATATGAATAAAATAACAATAAGTGAATTATTTTCACTAATAATAATAAATTATCATTAATATCACTTATTATCATTCAATAATAATTGTGGATTATAATTAATTAATAATAAGTCAATAAGAAGTTTTTATGAGACAGATACAGGTTGATCATCCTTAATTCAAATACCCCAAATTCAGAATGTTCTGAAATTTGAAATTTGCTGCTGAAATGTTTTAGATTTCAGAACATTTTAGATTTCAAATTTTCAGATTAAGGATGCTGAATTACTAAAGTCTATATAAATATTCCAAAATCTGAAAAACTCTAAAATCTGAAACACTTCAGCATTTAGAATAAAGGCTACTCAACTTGTACTATTTTATTGAATTTTAAAACAAAATTAAGTCATTTTTTGTTTAGGCATATACACTTAAGATAAAATTACCAAAAATGTTAAAGGAGACACAAAATTAAGATAAAGGAGTATAATAAAAGAAAGACCCCTGAGGTGGATGAATGCTATTGTTAATGTTCTCTCTTGCAGCTGTTTGGTAATCTTTGTCATTGAACAATACCATTGCTCCATGTAAGTACCAATGATAAGTGTGCATTACTAACCAGGAGTAGTTTTTTGAAACTATAGGCAAGGAAAAATATTTTTTCCTCACCTGTCTTAGGTTGATGGCTAAGGCCCTATAACAAAACACAACTTGATAAGTTTCATACGTGATAAGAGACTTCATAAGAAAATGAAGACACAAAGACATAGTTAAACCTAAGCACATTTTATAGTAGTTTTTTTAAAATATATTTTTTAGTTGTCAGTGGACCTTTATTTTTATTTATATGTGGTGCTGAGAATCAAATCCAGTGCTTCACACATGCTAGGCAAGTGCTCTACCACTGAGCTACAACCCCAGCCCTATAGTAGTTTTTAAAGAAGAGTGGATAGTCATGGAGAAATATAATAGGGCTAATGGTAATAAAAAGGGGGGAACTTAGCAAGACCTGTTTGTTCAGATTCTTCTGTCTTTGGAAACAAAGATCTTCAGAGATACAGATTACTTTCCTCTGGGTTTACAGAGGGCATCTGTTATATGGAGTTCTTGTAACCTGCTTCAGGGGAAAGTGAGAAAATACTTCCTAAGTATTATGACCTGCTTCAGGGAAGCAGTAGAGGGGAGAGTCAGGGAGACTTCCCTGCTTCTGCAGGAATTTTCTTGAATTCCTTCAACTTGCAATATTTTGGGTGGCATGTCCTTCATTTTATAAAAACCATGAAACCATTTCTTCCCCCATGGGAAATACAGAGTGATGGCTAGGCATGACTAGTTGGCCATTTGTTTGGAGAGAGAGAAAAAAAAAAAAGAAATAATATTAGAGCTGAGTATTTGTAATGAATTTTCTCTTTATTCATTCCAGGTACTCTGGTAATCATTGGTAGAAGAAAACTGAGTTTCTTTTCAATTTCCAGTTCTGCAATCAAATCACATTGTGAGCTCATGGAAATAAAGGAATAATTGTGCTTCATATCTGCACAGTGTCTTTCAGGCATGTACACTAATTCAATATTCTCATCATATATCTGTGAAATTACAGTGTAATAGAACTTAACACTTTTACCAAGCACCTAATACTCAATGAAACCTGCCATTATTCATTATTATTAATTTTGATAGCATTTGGCATATATAAGTATGATTGCTTTTAATATTGATGGCATTCAGCATATATAAGTATGAGAAAGTTAGCATCCTACAAAATACTAGAACATTGGTTCTCAAATTTTATTTAGCTTAATATTTACCTGAAAGTATTCTTAAAATGGAGAATGTCAGGATTTATCTCTAGTTATTCTGATTCCTCTGTTCTTGGATAAAGAAACCAATAATTGTAAAACCTACCCAGAAAATTCAAGTGCAGATGATCCTTAGTTAATATGTTCACAAATGTTATTTGGAAGAACCAAAGAATAAGCCAATCAATAGGCCAAGGAATCCTATGAAACTTGATATACTTACTAGTTTGATGCATGATCCTAGGCATATCCAATGCATCATATTATGATCTGTGTCGAACTAAGAAAATGTGGATGGATTCAATACAGAATCTAGCTCTAAGCTTTTAAATTAAATCCTGAAGCTCATAAAGAAGGTCTGTGCAATTTGGAAGGAGTTTTGAGTGGTTCCTACTTGGACTTTGTAACTCATTCTATCCTGATAATTCAGCTGCTTTTCCAAGAATTTCCAAAACAAATATACAAGATAAACATGTAAGCCAGTATTTGTATCCAATCATGAAAAATGTTATAAGAGTAAAATTGAGAATCAGTTGGGACATAACTAATTCCATCTTTTCAGAGATAAGATTTATATGATTTATCTTAGATTCATAAGATAATTGGAAATTTTAATATCTTAAATCATAAAAAAAAGAAAAGCAAAATAAGGGCACATGGTGGGGATACAGGGTACTGAGGCAAAGACCTCAGTATAGCAAGGAACCAAAAGTGAGCAGCAGCTGGGTACTGGGAGCATTTCAGAAATCCTGCCATGTGTCTCAGCCCTCTGTCTAAGGTCTCATATCACACAGTGTGATAACAAAACAGGGCACAGCTCTGGAGAGGTACCATTTCCCTAGTGTTTAAAAAGATTGAGTTTAAATTTCCAAGTTGTTCAAAATATGTACAAACTAAAATAGAAAAAAATAATATTTCTATTAAGAGCTCACAAAATAATTATTTGTAACCTGTGAGGATTTGCTTTATTTTTGTCTGTACTTATATATGTGAGTATTTTCAAATAGTCTGGGGGAAATATCCCATCTTATTACCTCAAGGATATTTGGATACAACTTTTGATACTGTCAAAATGCAGATGATAAAATGAATTTCCATGTGCAATGTCCAATTAACTCTGCTTGTTTCTCTTAATGTGCAAGACCCACACTCCCTCATGGTCTCCTTCATCCTTAAAGTAATAAAAGAGTTTAAGAGGGCTCAGAGAAAGTTTTTCCTAGAGCTAGCCTCTCATGCTGTGTTATGGTTTGGATGTGAAGTGTCCCCAAAAAACTTAATGTGTGAGAAGATGTGAGAGGGTTCAGAGGGGAAATGATTGGGTTACCAGAGCCTTGACACAATCAATGTGTTAATCAACTGATGGGATTAATTGAGTGGAAACTGAAGGCAGGTGAGGTGTGTCTGGAGGAGGTGGGGCATTGGAGATGTGGCTTTGGGGTATATGTTTGTATGTGGAGAGTAGAGTCTCTCTATGCTTCCTGATCATCATGTGAGCCACTTCCCTCAACCATACTCTTCTGCCATGTTGCTCTGCCTTACCTATAGCCTCAAGGAATGAAGCCAGCTCTATATGGACTGAGACCTCTGAAACCATGAGCCCTCAAATAAAATATTCCCCTTCTACAATTGTGCTGTTTGGGTCTTTAAATTACATCGGCAAAACAACTGACTAACACATGCTATCTACTCTTTATGTTTTTCCACTCCTCCACTGGGCACCCATTTGAGGAAGCCAGAACTTCTCTGTCATGGCCTTTGCAGATGAAGGAAGACACCACAGAGAGTCATATTGCATTATCTTGAGCTTCCCTCCTTTTTGCCTTAAAATTTCTTTTTGAAGGAGGAAAAACAACTTGTGCAAGGGTAAGCTGATTTAGGATTTGGCTATGAGTTTGTGTGTGTGTGTGTGTGTGTATTCTATTTTTTAAGAATACCTGACTCGGGCTGGGGTTGTGGCTCAGCGGTAGAGTGCTCGCCTAGCACGTGCGTGGCCTGGGTTCGATCCTCAGTACCACGTACAATAAAAAACCCATTGTGTACAACTAAAGCAAATAAATAAATATTAAAAAAAAAAAAGAATACCTGACTCTCCTGGCTGAGCCTCAGAGCACCAACAATTTTTGAAGCTACATAGAAGCAAAAGCCATGAGTGACTGTAAGAACCAGATTGCTAAAAGGTGAGAAAAATGAAGAATGCCAGAATCCACCTCAGAAGCCAGTTTCTTTCTTAGTCAAAGATGTGGAGAAAGCAAATAGGATATACACACATCTACCTACTAGAAGTAGTCTATGAATCCTGGGTGAGTATTAAAAGGGTGGTTTTATATTTCTGTTTGCCATGGAACAGTCACTATTGACTTCCTTTGTTCTTGCATAATTCTTAAATGAATTCCCTTTCAAATCCCAAAAGGGTTCCAATGTTGATGATAAATTATATGGCCATGCCAAATATAAATTCTTATGGTCACAAATAATATTCATTGAGTACCTACCTATGTACCAATGATGTAGAACAAAAGAGACTGGACACTGGAGGAATTAGCAGGAAGCAGACTTATTGGCTTTAGCCAGTCCAGAGAGGGCTTTTGCCTAAAATGAATTCTCCCTCTGAACACTGATTCTAGAAATTCTTTGAACTTTATACTAAGTGGTGGGGGGGAGCTTGGAGGTTTATAATTTTTTTCAATAGTTTACATAGAAATATTGAAGCAATTTTTTCTTTGAGTTCTCAGAAGGTGACTATTGTCCAATTTCATAGACTAGTCAGGGGGGATTTTACTTCTGATATACCACAAAGTCACAGTCCATCCATCAAATCCATGGTTAAATTTGTTTTTGCAAGACAGAGCATAGCAACAGGAAATAGGGCATCTAACCACATTAAGCCCTCCTTCAGAGATCTTGACTGATATTTTGTTGACAAGAACAATTGTGGGAAGGGTCTCTGGAGAAGCTTAATTATGGCAAAGGTCTTCTGGGTGGGCTTCTCTGGCCTGCTCTACCAGAAATTATTATAAGAGTTTTACATGTATTTACTTAGTTTTCCCTTTTATTTCCAACAATCCTTGTATATGTTAGTATTATTCTCATTTTACCCATGAGAAAACTGAAGCACTAAGAAATTGAGTAATTTGTTCAAGGTCATACAAAGAGCTTGTAGAGGAGTCTAGATTTCATGCCACGTACTTGGGTTCAAAATCCTGTAGTACTCATACTGCCTTTCAACTATAAGTATGCACACTTCAATGTCCCTCAATGGGAGGAGCATATTATTATTGTCTCTGTTTTATAAATAAGAATATATAGAGAGTTTCAGTTAGCTTTCACGTCATTGTAATCCAGAAACCCAAGAAGAACAACTGAGATGAGGAAAAGTTTATTTTGGCTCATACTATCAGAAGTCTCAGTCCATAAATGGCTGACTCCTCCGGGCCCAAGATGAGGCAGTACCTCATGTTGGAAGGGCACAGTGGAGAAGAAAAGCTGTCTACCTGACGGTGGGGTCAGGAAACAGAGAGAGAGAGAGAGAGAGAGAGAGAGAGGAAGAGAGGAAAGGAAGGGGCCGAAGGGGCCAAAGGGACAATGTATGACTCTAGGGTACACCCCAGTGACCCACCTCCTCCAGATATGCCTCACCTACATTTACCACCCATTCCTTCCATTTAAACTAGGATGAAATGATTAGGTTATAACTCTCATAATCTAGGCATTTTACTTCTGAATACTCTTGCATTAACCAAAAACGTTTTGGGAGACACTTCATATCCACACCGTAACATTCCACCCTCTAGCTCATGTCCATCCCATCATGCAAAATGTTCATTTCCATGACTCACTTAGTATTAACAGTCCCAGCATGTCTAAATGTCCTAAAGTTCCTCCGAGACTCAAAAAGCAAACTCTTAGTTGTAAGCCTCTGTAAAAATCAAAAGCAAGTTTTATATATCTGATATATAGTGTTACAAAGTAAACATCTCCATTCTAAAAGGAAGGAATAGGGGCACAGAGAGGAGCGATGGGGTCAAAACAAAACCAAAACCCAGACAGATAAACAGATTTCATACCTTTGTAACTACATGTACAGCATCTAGGACACATGGTGGTGAGATGTGATTTCCAAATGGCTTGGGCAGCTCTGCCACTTTGGTTTTACTGTTTCAGTGTATATGGGTTCTCTTTTGGCCTGACTCTCTGCATAGCAGGAAGACTTTCCTGGAACACAGTCCATGTTCCTGGTATCTTTTAGTTCCTGGATTTACCATTTCAATTCTTGCTTCACTTTCACAGCTTCATGCATTGTCCTCTCAGGAAAAGCCCACAAGGATTCTGATCTTGCTACAATTTGCCTGGCCTCCTGAGCTTTCCTTTAAAATCTCAATGAAATCTTCCATGATTTGCCTAACTCCAGTATCCTGTATTCCTCCAGAACCAGCGCCACATCAATGATACCAAGATCCACCGCCAGTTTGCACAGTAGATGGACACTGTCATCATGTCTTCAATGGCCTCTGAGTATCTACATGGATGAGCATGATGAAACAACTTCTCAAAGAGATTTTACCCTCTACATCCTTGAGCCTGCAGTGGTTGTGGTCTTGAAAATTCCCAAGTTCCCCTGAGGCATCATTCCTAGCATGTCCCTGTAAAGTACTTAGCATCTCTTTAGGGGCTTATCACCTCTTCAACGAACACATCTTCCTTGGCCCTAGATTAACATGCACTTTTCTAGCCAAACTGCAAGTTTTGAAAGTCCTTTAGCTCCAAAACTCAACCATGCATCTAATAGAGGAAAAAGTAGGCCTGAATCTCCATCATATTGGATTAGGACCCTACTTCCCTAATAAGACTCCTGTAGCACAAGAATTAAAATCTAGACTTAATGAACGGGATGGATTCAAACTAAAAAGATTCTCAGCATAAGAAACAATCGGAGCAGTGAATAGAGAGCCTACCAATTGGGAACAAAGTTTTACCACATGAACCTCAGATAGAGCATTGATCTCTAGATCAATATATGAAGAATTTAAAAATTTTAACACCAAAAATAAATAAATAAATAAATAACCCAATCAATTAACGGGCTAAGGAACTGAAAAGACACTTCTCAGAAGAAGATATACAATCGATCAACAGATACATAAAAAAATGTTCAATATCTCTGGCAATTAGAGAAATACAAATCAAAACTACTCTCTGATTACATTTCACTCCAGTCAGAATGGCAGTTATTAAGAGCACAAACAACAATAAATGTTGGCGAGGATGTGGGGGAAAAGGCACACTCATACATTGCTGGTGGGGTTGCGAAATGGTGCAGCCAATATGGAAAGCATTATGGAGATTCCTTGGAACACTGGGAATGAAACCACCATTTGACCCAGCTATCCCAGTCCTTGGTCTATACCCAAAGGATTTAAAAACAGCATACTACAGGGACACAGCCACATTGATGTTTATAGCAGCACAATTCACAATAGCTAAACTGTGGAACCAACCTAGATGACCTTCAGTAGATGACTGGATAAAGAAAATGTGGTATATATACACAATGGAATATTACTCAGCAATAAAAGAGAATAAAATAATGGCATTTGCAATTAAATGGACGAAGCTGGTGAATATAATGCTAAGTGAAGTTAGCCAATCCCCAAAATCCAAATTCCAAATGATTTCTCTGATATAAGGAGGCTGATTCACAGTGGGATTGGGATGGGGAGCATAGGAGGATTAGAGGAACTCTAGAAAGGTCAATGGGGAAGGGATGGGGCAGGGGGTAAAAAAAATGGTAGAATGAGATGGATATCATTACCCTAAGTGCATGTATGATGACACGAATGATGTGAGTACAATTTGTATACAACCAGAGATATGTAAAAATGTGCTCTATATATGTAATATGAATTGTAATGCATTCTGCTGTCTTATATAAAATTTAGAATAAAAAATAAATAAATAAATCCTTTAGCTCTTATTTCTGCTCCCAATTCTCACAATGAACATGGCCAAAAGCTGCCAGTAATATCCATACCACTAACTAAATGCTGGGCTGCCTTGAAATTCATCCATCAGATTAGTAAGTCCATCACTTTCAAATTCACCCTCACACAGTCTTGAGACAAGGGCAAAATATGCCCCTGCTCTTTGCCAGATTATAGCACGAATGGCCTCTAATCCAATTTCCAATACTCCTCATTTTCCTCTGAAACCTCATGAACATGATCTGCATTCCTATGAGCATTTTGGTCTCCTGAACTCCTGCTAGAAATTGCCCATTAGACCCCACTTATAACAGTAATGCTTTTCCAGCCTGCATCTATGAACTTTTTAAAAATCCTACCATAAGCAGCTCCAAAGGCTTCTGAATCACATGGTCAGGTTAGTCATAGTTCCCCACTTGTCAGTATCAATTTCTGTCTTAGTTAACTGCTTTTGCATTATTGTGACCAAAATACCCAGCAACTTAAATGAGGAAAAGTTTATTTTGGTTTATGGGATCAGAGTTCACAGATGGCCGACTTCATTGCTCTGGGCCCAAGATGAGGCAGCACATCAGGATAGAAGGGCACAGCAGAGGAAAGCAAAGTGCTCATCCCATAGTGGAGTTAGGAAGCAGAAAAGAGAGAGAGAGAGAGAGAGAGAGAGAGAGAGAGAGAGAAGGATAGAGAGAGAAAAAGAGAGTGGGAGAGGAGAGGGAGAGAGAGAGTTGGGGGAAGGGCCTGAAGGGAAGGTGTACCTTTCCAGATCCAGGTCCAGGGAATAGCTCCAGTGAACCACCAGTGAACCATCTCCACCAGCTATGGCCCCACCTGCCTACAGTAACCACCCAATCACTTCATTTAAATTAGGGTGGAGTGATTAGGTTATAGCTCTCATAACCTAATAATTTCATGTCTGAATATACCCACATTCACACTGGAACTTTGGAACCAACCTAGATTACCTTCAGTAGATGAGTGGATAAAGAAGATGTGGTATATACACACAAACACTATTAACAACAACAACAACAACAACAACAACAACAAAAACACAAATACCCAAAACATAACAGAGAAATTGGATAGGTAGTTTAAGGTCATAAACTTAAGCATTGTGGCTTCAATATTTGTGTTCTTGATCTCCACTCTATATCTTTCTCTGAGATATTTCAGAATTTATATGTCCTAAAATATTTCAGGAACCCTAGGAGATTGGAATTTTCAGGAGGCTGTATATCAGACATCAGCAGATCATTCCTTTGTACTCTTGTGAGTATTCACATTTTTATTTTATTTTATTTTTATAATTTTTAATATGTACAATTCATAGTGCATATATTTAGTATCTTTTTACATACAACTGTTTGTATACAAAGTATATTCGTACAATTCAGGTCTTCAATCATGCATTAAGGAAAATGATATCTGTCTCATTCAACCACCTTTTTTTTTCTTCTCTCCCCCTCCCTCCCCTCTAGTTCCCTCCCTTACCCTCTCTTCCCTTGACCATTCTAGTGTTCCTCTAATCCTCCTATGTACCCCCATCCAACAATGCTTTGAAATAGCCTCCTTATATCAGAGAGAACATTTGGTACTTGGATTTTTGAGACTGACTAACTTCACTTAGCATTATGTCTTCCAACTTCATCCATTTACCTGCAAATTCCATTAATTTATTTTCTTTTATTGCTGAGTAAAATTCCATTGTGCGTATATACCACATTTTCTTAATCCACTCATTTATAGAGGGACATCTAGGTTGGTTCCACAACCTAGCTATTGTGAATTGCGCAGCTACAAACATTGAGATAGCTGTGTCGCTGTAATATTCTGTTTTTAATACCTTTGGGAATAGACCTAGGAGTGAGATGGCTGGGTCATAGGGTGGTTCCATTCCCAGTTTTCCAAGAAATCTCCATACTGCTTTCCATAACGGTTGCACCATTTTGCAGTCCCACCAGCAATGTATGAGTGTGCCTTTTTCCCCACATCCTCTCCAACATTTATTGTTGCTTGTGTTCTTGATAGCTGCCATTCTGACTGGAGTGAAGTGAAATAAATCTTAGAGTAGTTTTGATTTGCATTTCTCTAATTGCCAGCGATGTTGAGCATTTTTTCATGTATTTGTTGATTAATCGTGTATCTTCTTCTGAGAGGTATCTTCTCAATTCCTTAGCCCATTTATTCATTGGGTTATTTGTTTTTTTAGTGTAAAGTTTTTTGAGTTATTTATATATTCCAGAGATTAGTGCTCTATCTGATGTGCATGTATTAAATATTTGTTCCCAATTAGTTGGCTCTCTATTCACCTCACTGATTGTTTCTTTTGCTGAAAAGAAGCTTTTTAGTTTAAATCTATCCCATTCATTAATTCTTGGTAGTAATTCTTGCGCTACAGGATTCTTACTAAGGAACTTGGGGCCTAATCCGACATGTTGGAAATTGGAGCTTACTTTTTCTTCTATTAGGCGTATTGTCTCTGGTCTAATTCCTAGGTCCTTGATCCACTTTGAATTGAGTTTTGTGCATGGTGAGAGATAAGGGTTTAATTTCAATTTGTTGCATATGGATTTCCAGTTTTCCCAGCACCATTTGTTGAAGAGGCTATCCTTTCTCCACTGTACATTTTTGGCGTCTTTGTCTAATATAAGATAGCTGAAATTATATGTATTAGTCTCTGTGTCCTCAATTCTGTACCATTGGTCCACCAGTCTGTTTTGGTGCCAATACCATGCTGTTTTTGTCACTATTGCTCTATAGTATAATTTAAAGTCCAGTATGGTGATGCCCCCTGCTTCACTTTTCTTGCTCAGGATTGCTTTGGCTGTTCTGGGTCTCTTATTTTTCCAGATGAATTTCATGACTGCTATTTCTATTTCTTTGAAGAATGACATTGGGATTTTGATTGGAATTGCATTAAATCTGTATAATGCTTTTGGTAGTATGGACATTTTGGCAATATTAATTCTACCTATCCAAGAGCAAGGTAGGTCTTTCCATCTTCTGAGTTCATCTATAATTTCTTTCTTTAGTGTTCTATAATTTTCGTTATAGAGGTCTTTCGCCTCTTTCGTTAGGTTGATTCCCAGGTATTTTATTTTTTTTGATGCTATTGTAAATGGGGTATTTTTCATCATTTCCCTTTCAGAGTCTTTGTTGCTGATGTACACAAATGCCTTTGACTTATGTGTATTAATTTTGTATCCTGCAACTTTGCCAAATTCATTTACTAGTTGTAAAAGTTTTCTGGTATAGTTTTTTGGGTCTTCTAGGTAGATTATCATGTCATCAGCAAATAGTGCTAATTTGAGCTTTTCTTTTCCTATCTTGATCCCTTTAATTTCTTTCGTCTGTCTAATTGCTCTGGCCAGAGTTTCCAGTACTATGTTAAATAGCAGTGGTGAAAGGGGGCATCCCTGTCTTGTTCCAGTTTTTAGAGGGAATGCTTTCAATTTTTCTCCATTTAAGATAATGTTAGCTCGGTGCCTTGCATAAATAGCTTTTTATAATGTTAAGATATGTTCCTGATATTGCTAGTTTTTCCAGTGTTTTGAACATAAAGGGGTGTTGTATTTTGTCAAATGCTTTTTCTGCGTCAATTGAGATGATCATATGATTTTTGTCTTTAAGTCTATTGATGTGATGTATTATGTTTATTGATTTCCGAATGTTGAACCAGCCTTGCAGCCCTGGGATAAACCCCACTTGATCTTGGTGCACTATCTTTTTGATATGTTTTTGTATCCGATATGCCAGGATTTTGTTGAGAATTTTTGCATTTATGTTCATTAAAGATATGGGCCCGAAGTTTTCTTTTTTGCATGTGTCTTTGCCTGGCTTTGGAATTAGTGTGATATTGGCCTCATAGAAAGCATCTGGAAGAGCTCCCTCTTTTTCTATTTCTTGAAATAGTTTGAAGAGCATTGGTATTAGTTCTTCTTTGAAAGTCATATAGAACTCGGCTGTAAACCCATCAGGTCCTGGACTTTTCCTTGTTGGTAACTTTTTGATGACATCTTCTATTTCTTCGCTTATAATCAGTCTGTTTAAGTTGTGTATAGCCTCCATTTCCAGTTTAGGCAAATCATACGACTCAAGAAATCTGTCAATGTTTTCAATATTTTCTGTTTTATTGGAATACAAGTTTTTGAAGTAATTTCTAATTATCTTCTGTATATCTGAGGTGTTTGTTGTGATATTCCCTTTTTCATCATGAATGTTAGTAATTTGAGTTTTTTCTCTTCTTCTTTTTGTTAGCATTGCTAAGGGCCTGTCAATTTTGTTTATTTTTTTAAAGAACCAACTTTTAGTTTTGTCAATTCTTTGAATGGTTTCCTTAGTCTCAATTTTATTAATTTCTGCTCTGATTTTAATTATTTCCTGTCTTCTACTGCTCTTGGTATTGGTCTGTTCTTCTTTTTCTAATGCTTTGAGGTGTGATGTTAAGTCATTTATTTGTTGTTTTTTTTTTTTTTTCCTCTTAAGGAATAAACTCAGTGCAATGAATTTTCCTCTTACTACTGCCTTCATAGTGTCCCAGAGATTTCTAGACGTTGTATCTGTGTTCTCATTTACCTCTAAGAATTTTTTAATCTCCTCTTTGATGTCTTTTTCAACCCCCTGTTCATTCAGTAGCATGTTTTTTAGCTTCCAGTTGTTGTAGTAGTTTTTCTTATTCCTTTTTTTGTCGTTGATTTGCAATTTCATCCCTTTATGGTCTGATAGAATGCAGGGTAGTATCTCTATTTTTTTATATTTGTTGAGAATTTCCTTATGACCTAATATATGGTCTATTTTGGAGAAGGAGTCATGTGCTGCTGAGAAAAATGTGGATTCGTTTACTGAGGGATGAAATATTCTATATATGTCCCTTAGGTCTAAATTGTTAATTGTTTTAAGGAGGCTTAAAGTTTCTTTGTTTAGCTTTTGTTTGGATGATCTATCCATTGCTGAGAGAGGTGTGTTGAAGTCCCCTAGAATAACTGTGTTGTGGTCTATTTTACTCTTGAACTTGAGAAGAGTTTGTTTGATGAATGTAGGTGCTCCATTATTTGGGGCATGTAGATTTATGATTGTTATATCCTGTTGATGGATGGTTCCCTTAAGTAATAAGAAATATCCATCTTTGTCCCTCTTGATTAGTTTTGGTTTGAAGTCTACCTTATTTGATATGAGAATGGAAACCCCTGCTTGCTTCCGCTGGCCATGTGAGTGATAAGACTTTTCCCAGCCTTTCACTTTCAGTCTGTTGATGTCTTTTTCTATGAGGTGTGTTTCTTGGAGACAGCAAATTTTTGAGTCGTTTCTTTTAATCCATTCTGATAATCTGTGTCTTTTGATTGGTGAGTTTAGGCCATTAACATTCAGGGTTATTATTGAGATGTGATTTTTATTCCCATCC
This sequence comes from Tamias sibiricus, assembly GCA_025594165.1. Taxonomy (NCBI): domain Eukaryota; kingdom Metazoa; phylum Chordata; class Mammalia; order Rodentia; family Sciuridae; genus Tamias; species Tamias sibiricus. Next base: position 53,007,804 of record CM046668.1, read on the forward strand.
ATTTTTATTTGAATTATGGTCTTTAGCTTGATTTGGTTTCTCTTCTGGTTGGTATTTCCCTTAGTTTAATATCTCCCTTTGTTGATTTTCGTTATCATCTTTCTCTTCTTCTTCATGAAAAATGTTGCCCAGGATGCTCAGAAGTGCTGGCTTTCGAGTTGTGAAATCTTTTAGCTTTTGCTTGTCGTGGAAGGTTTTTATTTCATCTTCGAATCTAAAGCTCAATTTTGCTGGATATAAGATTCTTGGTTGACATCCCTTTTCTTTCAGAGCTTGAAATATGCTATTCCAGGATCTTCTTGCTTTTAAGGTCTGGGTTGAAAAATCTGAAATAGTCTGATTGGTTTCCCCCTATATGTAATCTGCTTCCTTTCTCTTGTGGCTTTTAGTATTCTCTCCTTGCTCAGTGTATTAGGCATTTTCATTATAATGTGTCTTGGTGTGGATCTGTTGAGATTTTGTTTGTTTGGTGTTCAGTATCCTCTTGAACTTGGTTTTCCCATTCATTCCTCAAGTTTGGAAAATTTTCTGTAATTATTTCGTTAAATAAATTACTCATTCCTTTGGCTTGAAACTCTGCCCCTTCCTCTACGCCAATCACTCTTAAGTTTGGTCTTTTTATGGTGTCCCATAATTCTTGGATGTTATGTTCTTGATTTCTAACAAGTTTTGCTGTATAGTCTAAATTCTTCTCTAGGATATATATTTCGTCTTCATTGTCTGAGGTTCTTTCTTCCAAGAGGTCTATTCTGTTGGAGATGCTTTTAATTGAACTTTTATTTTGGTTTATTGCTTCTTTCATTTCTGGAATTTCTGTTTGGTTTTTCTTTAGAGCCTCTATTTCCCTATTGAAGTAATCTTTTACTTCCTGTATTTGTTTTTGAAGTTCTTTGTCAAAATGATCTTTTGCCTTCTGTACTTGCTCCCTCATCTCATTTTTTATTTCATTCATAAATTCCATAAACATTTGGCATATGTAATTTCTAAATTCTATCTCTGGCATTTGACCAACTGTGCTTGCCATGACATCTACTGATGAGATATCTTGATTTGTTTGTGTCATTTTCTTCCCTTATTTTTTCATGTTGCTTGTGTGTCTATTCTTCCTGCACGGTGGGACCTTGACTATTTCGATTTTACCTTAAAGCCTTATGTTGTTCCTGTAGTACAATGCTATTGGATCGCCTAATAATTCCTTTACACTTTAATACCTAACACTTTCTATTCAGAAAATCCAAGTTTGATCACAATGTACAGATTTGGTTAACCCAGATATTATTTCCAGTTTACTCTGTATGCTTCTGATGGGGTTTTATAGCTTCAAGTATTGGATACAGAGGTGTTATGTTTAGGAAGAAGGAAGTGTCTTGAATTGTTCTTTCTTGGAAAGTATGAAAAGAGATTTCTATTGAAGTGGTTTAGTGGAAGAGGTTTAGTATCAGGAGACGAGGGAAGAAAGAGAATGGAGTAGACAATTATGTGGAAAGACCAATTTATATATAAAGTAAGTTGGAAAAGAAAAAAAAAAATTATAAAAGAGTAGGAATTGATGTAAGAGAGAGGAGCGAGACAATCAAGAAAATAGAGAGTAAACTATATATAACACCACTTTGCTACCCATTTCAATTGCGCTGGTTCTAAAAATCCCAAGTTCTGCATATAACTTGTTTTTGCCTCTGTTTAGTATGCACTGGCAGGATGTAAACATGAAAGATGAAGGAGGAAGAAAAGATGCAAGAGTGAGAAGGAAGAAAAGAAGGAAAGAAAAAAGGAGCGGATGCAAACAAACACACTGACAATCAATGCGGAAGGAAAAAAAAAAAAAGAAAACAAAACAAACCCAAAAAAAAGAAAAAGGAAAATAAACAAACAAACAAACAAACAAAAAACCTCCCCGAAATCCAACAAAAAAAAAAAAAAAAGTCGAACCCTAAGTCTCAAACAAAATGGGCCCTGGGAAGCCCCCCTCTTTTTTCCTTTCCAGTTCAAGCCAATTGTTTTCGGATCACATCTAGACAGTCTGTGATCCTGTTAGTGGAATCAAGGCTGCACCTAGGCCAGTGACTGAACGGCTCAATGGAAAAGTGGCCCAGGGGGTTTGTGTGTCGGCAGATGAATGGAACCGGGAAGGGGACCCTCCAGAAAGCACCTCCTCCCCACCCACCCACCCACAGTTGCAGCTTCTTGTGGCCACTGCGCTGGCCTCAGACACGCGCTCCCCTGCTGGCCACCCGAGCCTCACCCAGGTGTGCGTTGTCTTCAGAGAGCTGGAGGGTCCCTGAATGGCTGCAGCCGTCACTCTCCATCTCCTCCCCTTTGTCCGGGTCAGCCACTGCACCTTTCAAAGATGATGGTGCTCTCCTCCCAGTCAATAGCAGCTCCGCAGACTCCGGTGTCTTCGCCGATGGATTTCAAAGCCATTGGGTGGATGTCTCCTTGCCGAGGTGGTATCAGGAAGCCGCAACTGTAACTGCGGAGTAGACAGCGCTGCTTCGGACTGTGGACTGCTCCGATTCTGCCCCTGCTTGCTGTTCGCAGGTCTCTGCGCCTCTCTCTCTGGGGCCCTACTGCTGAGGGTTGCGTCCAGCCAAGTGTGGATTTGAACTTGTGTTGTTGACCCGCGGTCTCCCGTGGTCCCCCAGTGCAGGAGCCCTGTTTGGGGATTGGCTTGAATTGCAGTTGACTATGAGCCGTGGAGATTTGGCCATTGTCGCCACCCGTAGTCTCACGGGATTTTGTTGCGGGATCTGGAGTGACTTGGCCGAAATTGCTGATCGGGTCAGCGCCATTTTAGTGGTGTGTTTGGCGTGAGTTAGTTGTTAGAACCAGAGAGAAAAGTCATCAGAATAAAAAGCTGTTTGTCTCCAGTTTGCTTCTGAAGTTCTTCCCGCGGGCTCCGGTGCTCCGAGCGCTTCAGGCGGCAACAGGTGGCAGCCCGTACGGGGAACTTCGGAGCGGACAGGTAAGAACTGAAAGGTCTCTAAAGATGGGTTCGAATATAACTGAATCCCAAGTGATAGAGGCTATGCAAAGACTCCTTGATATACCTGACTCTGTTCTCAGTGAGGAGTATATAGACAAAAATGAAAGTGATCAAAAAAGTGTAGATTCCACTGGGCCAACTGAGACCAGTAAAGAGAGTATTAGAAGAGACCCAAAAATGACAAAAATCCAAGCTATTAAAGCTATTCGGGAGTTATTGGCGAAAGCTGAAGGATACTTGCTCTCACTGGAACCTGGGCCTCAGGATATTGCTGTCAGTGAAATTAGCAGTGGTGAGGAATCTAGTAAAAGTGATCCTGAGAAAATGAGGAAAAAGAAATTTAAAAAGACCGAGAAAAAGGTCCATCAGGCAGAGGAGTCACTTGTGTCCTCTACTCCCCCATGGGTGGAATCCATTACAGAAAATATGAAGGGTATTACTAGGCATTTGCATACCTTAGAAACAGAAATAAAAAGTCTTTCTGATCGCTTATGCGCTCTCGAGGACAACTCACAGATACATTGGGAACCGCCAGCATTTGAAAAGAAAAATGGACAGAGTGTCCATCAGTCAGTAGATTTCAAAACAATAAAAAATCTCAAAGAGGCAGTAATGACTTATGGGCCCCAAGCTCCTTTCACGTTGAGTATGCTGGAGTCCCTTAACACCTTTAGCTTAACCCCCTCAGACTGGAAAAGTCTATGTAAAGCAACATTAAGCGGGGGGCAATTCTTGGTTTGGCGATCGCAATTCCAAGAACTTTGTATAGAAACGGCTAAAAGAAACGCGGCTGCAGGGTTTGAAAACTATAATATAGATATGCTCACAGGAGAAGGGCAATTCGCAGACTTACAGGCTCAAACAGATTATGACTCAGATATATATGCTCAGATAAATGCAGCTGCCTTAGAGGCATGGAAAACTGTACAAGGACCTGGGGATCTACAAGGTAGCTTGTCAAAAGTGATTCAAGGACCTAATGAGCCGTATGCCGACTTTGCTGATCGACTTTTGAGAACTGCAGGTAGTGTGTTTGCAGATGTTGACCAAGCTATGCCTTTAGTTGTTCAATTAGCTTATGAAAATGCAAATAAATGGTGCCAAGCAGCCATCAGGCCATGGAGAACTAAAAAGGATCTTTCCGTATATATACAACTATGTAAAGATATAAATGGCGCCTTTGTCACAGGAAATGTGATTGCAGCCTCAATGAGAGGTGCTTCCTCTCGAAATTTCACAAAGGCTAAACGTAGACATTATAATCAATCAGGATATTCCAGGCAAAATTATCATAATCAATCAGGCAATTCTAGGCAAAATCCCAAAAGAGAAATAAGATCAAGCTCATACCATGCCCCAGGCCGCTGCCCCAGGTGTAAAAAGGGAAATCATTGGGCCAATAAATGCTATTCAAAATTTGACATCCATGGAAATCCTTTGTTCAGGAATTCAAAAAACGGGGCACGGGGCCCAGTACCCCGGGGCCCACAAATGTACGGGGCATTGCAGAAGGAGTATCCTCAAGCATCCACTCAGATGCTTCCCCGACACAATCCCTACAACCCATCCACTCCCTCGCCAGAGGAACAAGAGGAAATGCAGGATTAGACCTCTGTTCCACCGCCCGAATAGTGTTAACACCTGAAATGGGGGTTCAACTGATTCCCACAGGAGTCAGGGGACCTCTTCCCTCAGGGACTGTAGGACTTATTATCGGGCGTAGTCCTAAAAGCTTATTAGGTTTGCAAGTGACCCCAGGTGTAATAAACTCAGACTACAAAGGGGAAATAAAAATAATGCTTAGCTCACCCCAAAGTGTAAGTTCTGTTAATCAAGGAGATAGAATTGCTCAGTTGCTTCTCCTTCCCAATTTACATAATTCATTTAAAATGGGTATGCCTCAAGAAGGGAACAATAGAGGATTTTGTTCCACTGACTCAAGTCCCATGGCTTGCTGGGTTCGAGACTGTTCAAGGAGGCCTATGTGTAAAATAAAAATCCAAGGAATAGAAATGGAGGGATTAATAGATACTGGAGCTGACTCTTCCATTATTAATTTACGCCAATGGCCCAAGCACTGGCCTCTGCAAAAAGCTTCAACCAGTTTAAGAGGCTTGGGATATAATAACCTCCCAGATAAAAGTGCAGTAATTTTAAAATGGGAGGATGGTGAAGGCCATAAAGGAACATTTCAGCCTTATGTTTTACCTAATCTACCGGTTACTTTATGGGGAAGAGATATTTTGCAACAAATGGGAGTACACCTTGCAACCAAGCCTGCAGATGTTAAATGTGAAAACCTACAGGGTAATCTTAACCATAAAAGAACTCATTATCAAAAAGTACAGAGTAATCTTAACCCTAAAAGTAATCATTGTCATAAAGGAAAAAGATATTTTTTTTCGGGGCCACTGAGAAAATAATTTTGAAAATACCATGGCTTTCTGATAGGCCAGTGTGGGTCCCTCAGTGGCCCCTATCTAAAGAGAAATTACAAGCGGCCCACCAATTAGTTCAGGAACAATTAGAAGCAGGTCATATAGAACCTTCCACCTCTCCCTGGAATTCCCCCATATTTGTGATCAAGAAAAAGTCAGGAAAATGGCGATTGTTACATGATCTTAGACAAATCAATAAAACCATGCAAGTTATGGGGCCTACTCAACCTGGACTTCCTAGTCCCGTAGCTATTCCAAAAAATTTCCATCTTATTACTCTTGATATAAAGGATTGCTTCTTTTCTATTCCCCTACATCCTCTGGATGCCCCCAGGTTTGCTTTTTCCGTTCCTTCTATTAACAATAATGGCCCTGATCAGAGATATCAATGGAAGGTTTTACCACAGGGAATGGCTAATAGCCCCACCATATGCCAAATATATGTGGACAAGGCTATCCAACCCATTAAAAATAAATATCCAAACCTCATGTGTCTACATTACATGGATGATATTTTATTGGCCCACCCTAATCAAAAAATCTTATTTAATATATTCAGTGATGTGGTAGAAAATTTAAAAAAATATGGATTATATATAGCAGAAGAAAAAGTTCAAACCAGATCTCCCATATTATATTTAGGATTTAAAATCATGGATACTTTTGTTAGACCCCAAAAAATTTTAATAAATAAAGAACATTTGACCACCCTCAATGATTTCCAAAAACTACTGGGAGACATTAATTGGCTTCGCCCTACACTAAATCTCACTACTGGCCAACTAAAACCTTTATTTGACATCCTTCGTGGAGATCCTGATCCATCTTCACCACGAACATTGACTCCTGATGCTAGGAAAGCTTTAAAGTTAGTAGAAAAAGCCATCGAAGGAGCTCATTGTGATAGATTTGATTTAACTCAACCGCTGATGTTGATTATTATTTCTTCACAATATACACCCACAGGAGTATTTTGGCAACAAGGGCCTTTATTATGGATACATTTGCCCGTCTCTCCTAAAAGTATAATTGAATCTTATACCTCCATGGTGGCTAAACTTATTCTTCAAGGACTTAAGACTTCTACTAAAATATTTGGCATTCACCCTGCTACTATTATTACTCCCTATTCATCATCACAGATTGAATACTTATGCTTCAATGATAATGATTGGGCTATAGCTAAATGCTCTACTTCTGCAAATTTTGATAATCATCTTCCTAAGTCCCCTATATTATCTTTTTGTATTAATCATTCTATTATATTTCCACAGGTAATAAAAAATCAACCTATTCCTAAGGCATTTAATGTATTTACAGATGGGTCCTCAAATGGTACTGCTACAGTAGTCACTAAAAAAGAAAATATGACTTACATAACTGCACACAAATCAGCTCAACTAGTGGAATTGGAAGCTGTGGTAAGAGCTCTGGAAAATTTTAGGGACCAGCCCGTAAACATTTTTTCAGATAGCCACTATATTGTACAAGCCGTCCCAAAATTAGAGTTAGCAGGACCAATAGCACCTCATACTCCAGCCTTTAAATTGTTTTATCAAATACAAAAACTTTTGTGGGCAAGAAAAGAACCCCTATTTGTAGGCCATATTAGAGCACATACTAATTTGCCTGGTCCCCTCCATGAAGGTAATCAAAAGGCTGATGAACTTACAAAAACAGTATTTATACTTTCAGCGCTACAACAAGCTACTTTATTTCACTCCCAGTTTCATGTCAACAGCACCACCTTGCAACGTAGGTTTAAAATCACAAAGGAGCAAGCCAGAACAATTGTAAAAGATTGTAAATCTTGTATGACACATTTGCCCAATCCTCATTTCGGCGTTAACCCTAGAGGATTGATGCCCAATCATTTGTGGCAGATGGATGTTACTCATGAGCCAAGTTTTGGAAAATTGCGATTTATTCATGTGACCATAGATACATGTTCAGGCATGATTTTTGCTTCCTTACATTCTGGAAAAAAAGTTAAAGATGTTACATCTCATTGCTTGCAAGCTTTTGCTGCATTGGGCATCCCCAAAATGCTTAAAACAGATAATGGCCCCGCATATACGTCCTCATCTTTCAAAGAGTTTTGCGCAAAATTCAATATATCCCATAAAACAGGCATCCCATACAATCCTCAGGGTCAGGGCATTATTGAAAGAGCAAACCGAACACTGAAAATTATGTTATTAAAACAAAAAGAAGGAAATTGGAAAAGTCCTAAGGACAGATTGGCAGTTGCCCTGTTTACCTTAAATTTTTTAACTTTAGACTCTAATGGTTATTCTGCTGGAGACAGACATTGGAATCCACACCAACAACATAAACCTTTGGTTTACTGGAAGGATGTTCTTTCAGGTACATGGAAGGGTCCAGATCCAGTATTAATTTGGGGAAGAGGATCTGTTTGTGTTTTTCCAAAAGACGAATCCTCTCCAATATGGATACCATCTAGATTAATAAAACAGGTACCACATCAAAATGATCAAGATGAAGTTATTGAAGAATCAAGATTAATAAAAAAGGTACAAAATCAAGAGGACCAAGATGAAGGTATAGAATGATTCCCTCAAAAGAGTCCTTCAAAATATTTCACAACTTAAGTGTCATTCCTCCCGGCCGGGACGAGGAGATCTCTCTTTAGTGTGCACACAATTGTATTTTTTTTTTCTTTTTATACATGTCTTTATGTCTGTACATTTGTCTATATTTCATGTTAATGTGACGTCACAAATATATGTTTGTATGTTTGTTTGTCCAGTGTGACGTCACATAGAACAAAGCGCTTATGAAAAAGAAAATATATATATATATGGATCCAAATAACTTTAATTCATTTTAGGTTTAGAGTATTCAATTTAGGTAAATAATTTTATAAATGAAGGTACTTTCAATTTTGATTTATAGGTGTCCCTGGGACTTCTCTTTAGCAAACAATATGACTAGTGCTATATAACCTGATATTTTGGTGTTTTGACTTAAGATTGTTTATTTGTTATTAACTTCATTTGTTTAATAGCTCATTAATTTCAATTATCTCAACAGGTAAAAGATTGCTCTGTATACAGAGACTCAAGGGTTCCAGCTAACAAATTATTTCTCTAAAGTGCCTTTACCTTTTCTTTAATCTATCTTTAATGCAGTAATTACCCTCAGTCTTTCTTTGTTTTGTTCTAAATATGATATTTTTCCAACTTATGTTTGTAGAAGCTCAACCAGCGATGTGTGTGAACAAAAATCAACTTTAATTTTCTAATCTAATTATTCTATTTTGTAGTTTGACAACTCGCCTCTTGACTCAGTGCTGCAATAGCACTGCCTTTCCTTTAATAATTGATGCTTGAGTTTCTAGGTAGCGGGCCCTGAAGATTTGCCGGTGGCATTGTCTAAACATAAAAAAGACATCTGCTGCTACAGCTGCAGGGATCGCGGCCGCCGCAAGCATCCCTGCTGCTCAAACATCAAACAACCTCACCAACAGTGTGGCCTCTGCTCTACATGCATGGGGCCTCCTACATCAACATGTTACAACAAATGGATATTTTGATCTTTCATTGTTTGGGACTTTACGGGACAATGCCTTGCGGGTATTTGTCTAGAGAATTCAGTGTGTTACTTGTTGGAACTTAGGGCAGCTGATTTGTTTAAAAACAATTTGATATGCTATGCAATTTGGCTCATCACCAAAAGGCTTGTCGCCTTAAAGCCGCAACATCTCCTCACAATTGGACGGCTGTTAGTCATCATATATAGTCGATCCTAAAGGGCTCCATTGGATGGCTGGTTAGCCAATGACGGGTAAGATCCCCAGAGGGGGACAACCTAAGACAGGCACAGTCGCACGGGACAGTCTCATGTGGCCGACATATCAACCTAAGACAGGAGTCAAGGGCACAGCCTTGATTATCCGATGACGGGTAAGAATGTTGGTTGCACATAGACGTCCTAGAGCATTACCTCTTTTAAAACAAAAAGGGGGAAATGCAGGAGCCCTGTTTGGGGATTGGCTTGAATTGCAGTTGACTATGAGCCGTGGAGATTTGGCCATTGTCGCCACCCGTAGTCTCACGGGATTTTGTTGCGGGATCTGGAGTGACTTGGCCGAAATTGCTGATCGGGTCAGCGCCATTTTAGTGGTGTGTTTGGCGTGAGTTAGTTGTTAGAACCAGAGAGAAAAGTCATCAGAATAAAAAGCTGTTTGTCTCCAGTTTGCTTCTGAAGTTCTTCCCGCGGCTCCGGTGCTCCGAGCGCTTCAGGCGGCAACACCCCAGCACCAATTCCGCCGGCTGTTATCGCTGGCTTCACATTGGTGTGCCCTGAGTGTGGCTGGGGTTGCAGTCGTAGCGCGGTCTCCCCTCACTGACTTTGTTTTGCACAGCCTGTGCACCACCCAGGGGTTTTGCAGAAGCCTCGCGGCTCTAGCCGCTGCAGACAGCTTGTCTCCTTCTCTCCCTGGTAGTGGTAATGAAACCATCCAGGAGATCAGTATTTTCGGCCTATGTATATATGATGAAAGGCAATTTATCTGCTTTGTTGGATTCTTTCCACGGAGCTGCCCTGAAGTGCAGTTTCCTCTAATCCGCCATCTTGGGTCTCTCTTCACATATTTTAAGAGAAGCCTCACCCTTCTGTAAGAGAGCAGTCTCAATTTTTCATAGCTATGATTCCTATAACTTAATAAGAAAACTTTGATGGTCAATATTACATGATGTGAGTTAAATTCAACCTTAAGAGAGTTGTTTTCCTTTTACCTTTTATTTTTTGCAGTTAAACTTTGTCTTTTCAGATGTAAAATAAGAACCAAAGCTAGGAAAATGATACACAAATATAGTGTTATTAAAGGCTTTGTATATTCTGTGTATTTTGCCTCTAAGAATTTTAGATTTGCCAATTAATTTATTGTCATCTGAACCCAGAAACTCAGAAACCATTAGAAAAAGGATTACAGCTTCTTTGTTGCAATTGGCTTTCAGTAAGCACACCCTTCCACAGTCACACTTGGCAGCTGCTGAGTGTGAACCCAGCAGTGGCCATCAACTATAACAGTTAATCCATTAACTTTACCAACTATAAATACAAAATACACACATCCTTGCAACCTAATAACACCTCATCTTGTACATGTTGGGGAACTAGTCATATTCTGCCAATTAGGCTTGGAAAGTTTAACTCAAACAGTTGTTTAACATCTTTTATATAATCATTTTTCTTTATTTCCAATAAGGAAGAAAAATAACATACCAATTGCCAGGGTCAGGTAGGCTGTGAAAACACATGGAAACACATCCACATATGCCACATATTAAACTTAGCAAATCATCTGAATGATGCATTATCTAAAATATATAAATATGTCATATTCTATTAAGTTTGAAGAAAATAAAATAAATAATTTAATTTTAGATTAAATCATTTGTGTGAATTTTTTTAAATTGGTATCCTTCAAATTGGTTTTAGGACTCCCTGACAATATCCATGAATGTTTAAATGCTTTAACTCTTATCTAAAATGTCATAGTATTTGGGTATAACTTGCATATATCCTATTATATACTTTGAGCATCTATAAATTACTAACACAAGTGCTATGTAAATAGTTTTTAATTGTTTATGGAATAATGTTTTGAATTGTTTATGGAATATTGATGAGAAAAATGTACTTATTCAGTACAGAAAAGATTTTATTTTTTAATATTTTCCATTCTTGATTGATTAAATGCATGGAAGCAGAGTGTTGACCACCATACCTCTTTTGGTTAATGTTGACATTAACCAAAAAAAAAAAAAAAAAAGAAAAAGGAAAAAGAAAAAAAAAATTCAGAATATGGCTCTCTCTTACATGTGGTGAGTGATTACAGGTCTCGTAGAAGAAATACATAGCATGAACATACACACACTCCATAAGACAACTATGTAAGACATATTCTTTAAATATTATCAGTTTGCTTTTGATTTTCAAAAGCATCTTCTTGGGCTGGGAATGTAGGTCAGTGATAGAGTCCTTGCTTAACATACATGAGGCCCTAGGTTTGATCTTTGGCACTACATACAAAAATCTTTTCACTTTTACTCTTTTCCAGAAATCACAATGTTAATTTAAAAAGAAAATTTCCAAAATCTGTTGAGGAAAATAAACATTCACATTCATGAAGCCTAGAGAACTGCAAATGGATTAAATACCATTTAATCACTGAAATACCTTATAATCAAATTCCAAAAAGTCAAAGACAGAATTTTGAAAGCAGCAAGAAAAAAGCATTTTGTCATATTTAATAAAATCCACATAAGATTATCAAGGGATTGTTCAATAGAAACCTTGCAGGTCAAGAGAAAGTGATATATCCAAAATGTTGAAAGAGTGGGACAAAAAGCCAAATGAGAGTACTATACCTTGTGAAGTTGTCTTTCAGAAATTACAAAACAATGCAGACATTCCAAGACAAACAAAAAGTTTTAAGAAATGTTACCAGAACTGCCTTAAAAAATATTCAGCTACAGGAGTCTTATTAAGGAAATTGGGGCCTAGTCCTACATGTTGGAGATTAGAATTTACTTTTTCTTCTATTAGGTATAGTGTCTCTGGTTTAATTCCTAAGTCCTTGATCCACTTTGAGTTGAGTGGATAAAGAAAATGTGGTATCTACACACAATGGAATTCTACTCAGCAATAAAAGAGAATAAAATAATGGCATTTACAAGTAAATGGATGAAATTTTGGAGAATATAATGCTAAGTGAAGTTAGCCAATCTCAAAAATCCAAATTCCAAATGTTTTCTCTAATATAAGGAAGCTGATTCACAGTGGGGTTGGGTTGGGGAGCATAGGAAGATTAGAGGAACACCAGAAAGGTCAATGGGGAGGGACAGCAAGGGAGGGAACAAGGGGGTATAAAGAGAGGAAGAAAACAAACAAAAAAAGATTGTAGAATGAGAGGTTTATCATTACCCTAAATGCATGTTTGAAGACATGAAAGACATGAATATACTTTGTATACTAACATTGATATGTAAAAAGGTTCTCTTTATGTGTTTTACTGTTGCTGCCCGCAGCTGCTGCCGCCTGCAGCAACGATACCGCGGGAAAGAATTCGGAGGCAGACTGGGAATAAGTAGGTTCTTTATTCTTGCTTTCTTCTGCTGACTTCTCTCTCCAACTCCAACAATCTCTCCAACTCCAACTCCAACCAACCCTATTGCCAGCCCTATCTGGTTAAATACTCTTCACCTTAACAAGTATACACGTGTCACAAGCTCAACTTACAGGTGCATCACACAGTGTTCATGGGCACAGAAAGATTCTTAGTTGGTTACATTAAGGTCAGGAGAAAACAATTAAACACCTCCTCTTTGGCTCTCAGCCAGCTGCCATCTTAGCTACCTCCTCATTAAGGCTCTTACATTTCCCCCCTTTTGTTTTAAAAGAGGGATAGCTTAAATGGATGGGTGACGACCCTCACCACATCAGGATCGACCATGCCTGTCTTAGGCGTCCACATGCGCAACCAAAATTCTTACCCTTCATCGGATAATCAAGGCTGTGCCCTTGACTCCTGTCTTAGGTTGATATGTAAGTCACATGAGACTTTCCCGTCATTGACTACCAGCTGTCCAATCGAGCCCTTACATCAGGATAGACTCTGTCTGTCTTAGGCGTCCACATGTGCAACCAACATTCTTACCCGTCATCAGATAATCAGAAATCTGTCCAGCAAATTCACAGCTAGAGAAAATGTCTCCGTGTCGAAGCCAAAGAACTGAGTTAGACTAAGAAGATCTTTTACTTCAAAGTCCCTTAGTCTTGCAGTCATTCTGAGGCCATTATTGTGTGCAGACTCAATTAGCCTCAAGCCACAGACCTTTGGCTGACATCTAGACTCCTCTTCCAACAGGGTATTCAGCTGGTGTAGCAGTTTCTGAGAGTCAGTTGTTGTCAGTACCTCTATCATCTTGATAGAGACTGCGGCTCCTCAGCAGTAACCACCCTCCCCGGGTCTACTCCCACTTTGCCCCAGGATATCAAATCCAAGAGATAGAGAAGGGGAGGGGATTCGCGGGCTAGAGTGGAAAGGCCTGGGGGGGGGTGGTGTCCTGAGGGATGGTGTCGGCAGCGCAGCCAAGACTCCTCTGCCCTTTTCATATTACTAGTTGTAAAGCATGCTACTGTTATATATACAAAAACACTGAATATTTTTTTTTTAAATATTCAGCTAGATTGCCTTGCAAGAAATGCTAAAGCAAATACTTCACATTGGAAGGAAAGGATATTAGCAATATGTAAGCAAATGAGAGTGTAAAACTCAGTATAAAGAGAAGAATATAGTTAAATTCAGAATGCTATAATGTTGAATAATGGTATATAAATCACTTTTAAGCAAAATGTATAAAGATACAAATAAAAGTTATAAAAATTAGAAGACAAAAGTATTTGCAAAAACTATGGCTATAATAATTTTAATTAATTCACAATATAAAAGCATAAACTATGACATGGATAACATCAAATATATAGAAAAAAATTAACATGGATTTTTCTTTTGCTTTTTTTTTTGTGTGTGTGTGTATTTGGTGCTGGGGATTGATCCCAGGGCCTTGTGCATGCGAGGCAATCACTCTACCAATTGAGCTATATTCCCAGCCCAATAACATGGAATTTTTGTATGAAATCAAATTTAAGTTGTTATCAGTTTAAAAATATATTGTCATGGTAACACACAGAAAAAAAACTGTAGTAGATATTCAAAACAGTAAGAAAAAGAAACCAAAGTGAGTCACTTCAAAAAATCAACAAGTCACAAAGGTAGATAGTAAGAAAAAAAGGAATAAAAAAATGAGCAGAAAACAATGAGCAAAATGGCTCCAGCAAGTCTTTACCAATCAATAATTACTTTAAATGTAAATGGATTAAATTCTCCAATCAAAAGACATAAAGTGGATGAATGGATAAAAGAATAAGACTCACCTATTTGCTTTCTACAAGAAAGTACTGATTTAGATTTAAGGATATTTAGACTGAAAGTGAGGGGATGGGAATTTATATTCCACACTAATGGGAAGCAAAAGAAAGTAAGATTCATTACACTAATATCAGAAGAAAGAGACGTTAAGTCAAAATTGTCACAAAAAAGTCACTAACAACAAATATCATTATATAATGACAAAACAGTCAATTCATCAGAGGACATTATAATTGAAATATACAACTTCCTAACAGTGAGTAACTAAATATGTAAAACAAACATTAACAGAACTGAAGGGAGAAATAGACCCATATATGATAATAGTAGGAGCATTCAATATCTTATTTTTACTAGTACAAAGATCATCCAGACAAAAAATCAATAAAGAAAAAGTAAACTTGAATAACATTGTATACCAAGTGAAAATAACAGATCTCTACATACCATTTCATGCAAAACCAGTAGAATATACATTCTTTTTTCTTTAATTTTTATATATTTTTTATTCTAATTTGTTATATATGACAGCAGAATACATTACAATTCATACTACACATATAGAGCACAATTTTTCATATCTCTGGTTGTATACAAACTATATTCACACCATTTGTTTCTTCATACATGTACTTAGGGTAATGATGTCCATCTCATTCCACCATCATTTCTAACCCTATGCCCCCTCCCTTTCCCTCCCATACCTTTGCCGTATCTAGAGTTTTGATTCAGCTCATATCTGGCTGAAAACTTCAATTTATGTTTATTACATTCTTTTTAAAAATTATTTATTTATTTTAATTTGTTATACATGCTTGCAGAGTACAATTCATTTCATATTACATATAAAGAGCAGCTTTTCAAGTCACTGGTTTTACAGTAATTATTTTCACATGATTCATGTTTTTATATATGTACTTAGCGGATTGATGTCTAACTCATTCTAACTCATTAGCACATTTAGAACAGTCTCCAGAATATACATACCATGTTAGACCACAAATCATCTTAACAAATTTAATAATATTGAAATCAATCAAGTAGTGTGTCTATGGCATTAACTATAAATAAATAACAGGATGCATTTCTGAAAAATCAATAGTTCAAAGAAGAAATCATAAAGAAAATTTTTTTTAAAAAATCTTGAGATAAATAAAACATAAACACAGAATACTAAAACTTATGGATACAGCAAAAGTAGTGCTAAGAAAAAGGTTTGCCAAAGTCATACATAATAGAAAATAGTATGATCTCAAATAAAGAGCTAACATTATACTTCAAGAAACTAGAAAAATAGCAAACTAAGTCCAAAATCAGCAGAAGGAAGGAAATCAAATAAAGTCCAGAGAAGAAACGAAATAGAGAACTGAGAGACAACAAAAGAGATCAATCGATTTTAATAAAGAATAAAATTTATGAACACTTAGAGTAACTAAGTTACAAAGAAAAATATTAAAATAAATTAAATAGTAGACATGATAGTTAATACCACAGAAATAAAAAGGATCTTAAGAGAATGTTCTTAACAGTTATATACCAACAAATTAGATTTCTATTCAATATAGTAATGCAAATCCTAGACAGAGCAATTAGAAATAAAGCAAGAATTAAAAAGAAATAACAGCATCTGAGTTGAAAAGAATGAAGTAACATTTGTTTGCAGATAACATGTTCTTATATACAGAAAGCCCTAAAGACTCCACAATAAAAACTGTTAGAACTAAAAAATAAATTCATCAAAGTTTCAGAATATAAAATTAACATACCAAGGTCAGTAGCATTTCTATAGAGTACGACTAAGTAAACTATCCAAAAAATGAAATTGAGAAAACAATTCCAATTATAGTAATGTCCATCATATCTCAACAGGAAAATTAATCAAAGAAGTGGAAGATTTATACTCATAAAACTTTAAAATACTGGTGAAATAAATTGAAGATGACACAAATAAATGGAATGATATCCTACATTTATGGATTGAAAGAACTGGAGTTCTTAAAATATCCATACTACCTAGAGATAGATTTGCACATTCAATGTAACTTCTGTTATAATTCCATTGACATTTTATATAGAAATTGAAAAAAGAATCTCAAAATTTATATAGAAAAACAAAAGATGCCAAATAGCCACAGCAAGCTGAACAAAAAAATAGCAAAGCTGGAGGTATCACACTAATTGATTTCAAAGTCCACCACAAACCTAGAGTAACCAAAACAGCATGGTACTAGAACAGAATAAGAATTGAGATCAAAGGAACAGAATAGAGAGTCCTGAAATAAATCCTCACATTTGTGGTCAACTGATCTACTACAAAGGTATCAAGAAGACACAATGGGAACTTTATTCTCTTCAATGAATGATGACAAAACAGTATATCTAACTGTGGAAGAATGAAATTTAACAGTTATCTCATTCTATCTTCAAAAATTAACTCCAACAATAGAAGTAAAAATAGTAAAATAAGACACAGGAGAAAATCTCTTGGCATTGGGCTGGGCAAAGATTTTTGGAATACGACCCCGAAAACACAGGTAACAGGAGCAAAAAAAAAATAGACAAAATAGAGAAATTGGATTACATCTAACTAAAACTCTTTTGCATGGCAAAGGAAACAATCAACAGAGTAAAAAGACAACTTTCAGAATGGGAGAAAATGTCTGCAAAACATATATTTGATAAGGGGTTAATATCTAAAACATATAAGGAAATAAACTCAAAACATAAAATAATTAAAATATAAGCACAGGACCTGACTAGACATCTCTCAAAAGAAGACTTAAAAATTGCCAAGAGGTATGTAAATTTTTTTTCTCAAAATCACTAATTACCAGAGATGTGCATATTGAAACTATAGTTAGATGTCACCTCACATCTATTAGAATAGCTACTAATTAAAAAAACAGAAATTAAGTGTTAGTGAGGATGCAAAGAAAAGATAACTTCCTTACAGTGTGTTTGAATGTAAATCAATATTGGCATTATGTAAAATAGTATGGAGATTCCTCAAAACTTAAAAGTAGAACTACCATATGATCCAGGAAGTTTACTTCTAGGCCTATACACAAAGGACATAAAATTAATATCTTGCAGAGTATCTGTATCCCTATGTCCAGGTTTGAAAGGACCCACTGAGGAATCTCACACATGAAAAGGGCTCACATTAAGACATCCTCAGTCTGGTGTGGTGGCATACCCCTAAATCCTAGCTGCTCAGGAGGCCAAGGCAGGAGGATCCCAAGTTCAAAGCCAGCCTTAGGAACTTACCAAGACCTTAACTCAAAATGAAAAAAATTTTAAAAAGGGGCGAAGGTAAGTGGGAATGTAGTTTAGTGTTACAGCACCCTGGGTTCAATCCTCAGTGTAGCAAAAAATAAAAAAAAAGACATTATCATATTATTATACTATCTTGGGAAATTTAAGCAGTATTAAGAGAGAATACAGTAATGTACAGAAAGAGGAAGAAACAGATCATATACAAAGAAACACATAAAAATGACATTCAACTTTTTAAATATTTTGAGAATCTAGTAAACAATTTGAGGGGATATAACATCCTACTTAGTATTCTGTACCCAAACACATTACCAACTACATTTAACAGTAGAATTAACATGCTTTAGCTGCATAAGATATGATAAAGTTTAGCTACTTTAGATCATTTCCTGAAGAATACATAGGCATTTTAAAAATATTTTAAAACCTTGTATTTTTATGCTTCTTCAATATACCTACAAACAGAATGAGAACTCACACAAGGCAACTAGGTAGTTCCTGCCACAGTTTTCCTTTTTGAGGACAGATCATTTTCTAGGTCACAAAACAAATTTAAGAAGATTGAAATCATTCCAATTATCTCCTCTGACTACAAGGGTATGAAACTAGCCATACATAACAGAAGGAAAATGGGAAAATTCAAAACTACATGGAAATTACATAACAAATTCAATTAGTCTCTGATCAAGAAAGAAATCAAAACTAAATTAGAAAATATCTCAAGACAAAAACCCAACATACCAAAACATATTTTTAAAAACTAAAAAGCTGTTCTTGTTCTTAGAGAGAATTTTATAGTTGTAAAACATACTTTTTTTTTTTTTTTTTTTTTTTTTTTTTAATTCTGACGTCTGGAGTATAGCTTAGTGGTAGAATGTGGGTGTACCATGCACAAAGCCCTAGGTTCAATCCCCTGGAGACACAGACACACAGACACACAGACACACACACACACACACACACACACACACACACACACCATAAAGGAGGAGGAATAATAATGAAGACAGAAATGAAAAGAAAAAGATTTTGAATGAACAACCTAACCCTCTACCTAAAACAGCTAAAAGAAGAAAACAAACTAAGTTCAAAGCTAGTAAGTGGAAAAGAAATGATAAAAATTAGAGCAGAAACAAGAAGTGAAATAGAGAAAAGAAAAACAATTTAAAAATCAACTAGATTAAAGCTGTTTTTTAAAATAGGCAAAACTGGTAAAAGCTTAGACTAAGAAAAAAAGAGGAAGTATAAATAAAAATCAGAATAGAATAGATATTATAACCACTGTTCTAGAAATAAAAAAGGAGTATTACGAACAATTATACATTAACAAATTTAACAACATGGAGGAAATGATTACATTCTAAGACGGAATCAAATAGAGAGTACAAACAGATTTGTAATAAACAAGGATTGAATCAATAGTCCATGCCTTGTAGCAAAGACAGACCTATAAGCAGATGACCTCACAGGTGAATTTTACCTAACAGTAAAATAATAGCAAAACTTAAGCTCTTTCAAAAATCAAGAGGGAATAATTTCAAACGCTTTTTTGGAACCCAGGCTATCCTGATACCAAAGCCAGACGAAGATACCACAAGAGAAGAATATATCCCTAATGAATGCAGACACAAAATTTTTTAAAAAATATAAGTAAATCAAATTTGCAAAATATTATCAAACCAAATGGAGGATCACTTACCAAGACCAGGTGAAATTTGTCTCTGGTGGCAAGTATGATTCAACATCTCCAAATCAACCACTGTAATGCACTACATTAAGAGAACCCAGGATCAAAAATGGCATGGTCATCTTGTTGTAGGGACAGACAAGGCACCAAAAATAACAGGAAGCAGTTTTATTTCACTGCAGCTGGATTCAGAGGGTACAGCTCGTGGTATAATCAATTAATCCCCTTAATCCTGAGTTCAGATAGTTTCAGAACTTTATTCCCAACATTCAAGGGAAGGGGCTCACAAGTTCACAGTTTATATAACTTCACATAAAAGCAGCTTTTTTTTTTTTTTTTACTGTTCTAGGCAAGTTAACCCTTCAAGGACAACACCTCTCCTTTCTTACCTTCCCATGCCAGCTGTTACCATGGAGCCCAATTGGTAATTTCTCTTATCTTAGAAATGTACACATCTCTGTGAAGCTCCAGCTCAAGACCAGAGGCCTTGTTAAAGAATTTGTCCTTTTTTTCTATCACACTTTGCATTTGCAAACACACATGTACAAAATACTGTCGCCGCCTACAGCAATTGCCGCTTGCAGCAACGATACCGCGGGAGAAAACTCGGAGGCAGACTGGAAATGAAAAAGTTCTTTTATTCTTCTTTCTTCTAACTTCTCTCTCCAGCTCCAAAAACCTCTCCAACTCCAACCACCCCTCTAACTAACCTCACCCGGTTAAATACATTTTGCCTTATCAAGGACAAGCGCTAACAGCTCAAGCTTACAGGTGCGTCATACAGTGTTCACGGGCATAAAAAGATTCTTAGATAAATGCATGAATATCAGGTGAAAATACTTGAACACCTTTATGGCTCTCAGCTAACCGCCATCTTAGCTATCCTCAATTGGGGCTCTTACATTTACCCCCTTTTGTTTTTAAAAGAGGGAATGCTCCAGGGCATCCCATGTGCAACCAACATTCTTACCCATCATCGAATAATCAAGGCTGTGCCCTTGACTCCTGTCTTAGGTTGATATGTCAGCCACATGTGACTGTCCCGTGGATGGGTGATGACCTCATCCAGATCGACTGTGCCTATCTTAGGTTGTCCCCCTCTGGGGATCTTACCCGTCATTGGCTACCAACGGTCTAATAGAGCCCTTCAGGATTGACTGTGTGTGTTGACAAACAGCCGTCCAATCGTGAGGAGATGCTGAGGTTTTAAGGAAGCAAGCCTTCTGGTGACGAGCCAAATTCCATAGTGTATCAAGTTCTTTAAACAAATCAGCTTCCCTAAGTTCCATCAAGTAACGCACTGAGTTCTCTAGACAAATACCCGCAAGGCATTGTCCTGTAATGTCCCAAATAATGAAAGATCAAAATGTCCACTTGTTATAACATGTTGATCTAGGAGGCCCCATGCATGCAGAGCAGAGGCCACACTGCTGGTGAGGTTGTTTGATGCTTGAGCAGCAGGAATGCTTGTAGCAACCGCGATCCCTGCAGCTGTAGCAGCAGCCATCTTTTTTATGTCTAGACAATGCCACTGGCAAATCTTCAGGGCCCACTACCTAGAAACTCAAGCATCAATTATTAGAGGAAAGGCAGTGCCATTCCAGCACTGAGTCAAGAGGCGAGTTGTCAAATTAAAAAATAGAATTATTAGATCAGGTAATTAAAGTTGATCTCTGCTCATAGACATTGCTGCTTGAGCTTCCACAAACATAAGCTGGCAAAGTATCACATTCAGAACAAATCAAAGAAAGACTGAGGGTAATTAATTGAAAAAACACTGCATTAAAGATAAATTAAAGAAAATCTAAAAGCACTTTGGAAAAATAATTTGTTAGCGGGAACCCCCGAGTCTCTGCATACACTGCAACTTTCTATGAAATTACCTGTTGAAATAATTAAAATTAATCAGCTATAAAACAAATAAAGTTAATTACAAATAAACAATCACATGTCAAATACCAAAATATCAGGTTATACATTATTAGTCTTATTTTCAGCTGAAGAGAAGTCCCAGAGACACCTAAAAATCAAAATTGAAGGTACCTTCACTTTTCAATTGTTTATCCAATTTGAATACTCTAAACTTAAATAAATTAAAGTTATATGGATCTATGTATATATATATATACATATATATATACATATATATTTTATAATTTTTTATAATATTAATTTTCATGAGCCCTTGGTTTTGTTATTTGTGACGTGACACTGGACAGACACACAAATATACAAACATATATTTGTGATATCACATTTACATGAAATTTAGACAAATGAACAAATATAAAGACATATATAAAAAGAAAAAAAATACAATTGTGTGCACACTAAATAGAGATCTTCTTGTCCCGGCCGGGAGGAATGAGACTTAAGTTGTGAATTTATTGAAGGACTCTTTTAAGGGAATCATTCCATAACAACTTCATCTTGGCCCTCTTGATTTTGTACTTGTTTTATTAATCTTGAATCCTCAACAACTTCATCTTGGTCCTTTTGATTTGGTACCTGTTTTATTAATCTTGATGGTATCCATATTGGGGAGGATTCATGCTGTGGAAAAACACAAACAGATCCTCTCCCCCAAATTAATACTGGATCTGGACACTTCCATGCACCTGAAAGAACATCCTTCCAGTAAACCAAAGGTTTATGTTGTTGGTGTGCATTCCAGTGTCTGTCTCCAGCCGAATATCCATTAGAATGCAAAGTTAAAAAATTTAAGGTAAACAGGGCAATGGCCAATCTGTCCCTAGGATTTGTCCAATTTCCTCCTTTTTGCTTCAATAGCATAATTTTGAGTGTGTGATTAGCTCATTCAATTATACCTTGGCCTTGAGGATTGTACGGGATACCTGTTTTATGGAATATATTGAATTTTGCGCAAAACTGTTTGAAAGATGAGGATGTATATGCAGGGCCATTATCTGTTTTAAGCATTTTGGGAATGCCCAATGCAGCAAAAGCTTGTAGACAATGAGATGTAACATCTTTAACTTTTTCTCCAGCATGTAAGGAAGCAAAAACCATGTCTGAGCATGTATCTATGGTCACATGAATAAATTGCAATTTTCCAAAACTTCACTCTGAGTGACATCCATCTGCCACAAATGATTGGGAATTAATCCTCTTGGGTTAACCCCATAATGTGAATTGGGCAAATGTGTCACACAAGATTGACAAGCCTTCACAAATGTTCAAGCTTGCTCTTTAGTTATTTTGAACTTTTGCTGTAAAGTAGTACTATTAACATGAAATTGAGAATGGAACAAGGTAGCTTGTTGGACTGCTGAAAATATAAAGATCATTTGAGTGAGGGCATCGGCCTTTTGATTACCTTCATGGAGAGGACCAGGCAAATTAGTATGAGCTCTGATATGTCCAATAAACAAAGGTTCTTTACATTCTCATAGAAGGTTTTGAATTTGAAAGAACAATTTAAAGGCTGGAGTATGTGGTGCTTTTGGGCCTGCTAGCTCCAATTTAGGGACAGCATGTACAATATAGTGGCTGTCGGAAAAAATATTTATAGGTTGTTCTTTAAAACTTTCAAGAGCTATAATAATAGCTTCAAGTTCAACTAATTGGGTTGATTTTTGACCAGTAATATGAATCATATTTTCTTTTTTAGTGACTACTGCAGCAGTACCATTAGAAGACCCATCTGTAAATATATTTAATGCCTTAGGAATAGGTTGATTTTTTATTACCTGTGGAAATATAATGGGATGATTGATACAAAAAGATAGTATAGGAGACTTAGGAAGATGGTTATCAAAATTTGCAGAAGTAGAGCATCTAGCTATAGCCTAATCATTATCATTGAAGCACAAATATTCAACCTGTGAAAATGAATAGGCAGTAATAATAGTAGCGGGGTGAATGACAAATATTTTAGTAGAAGTCTTAATTCCTTGAAGAATAAGTTTAGTCACCATGGAGGTATAAGATTCAATTGTACTTTTAGGAGAGACGGGCAAATGTATCCATAATAAAGGTCCCTGTTGCCAAAATACTCCTGTGGGTGTATATTGTGAAGAAATAATAATATCAGCGGTCGAGCAAAATCAATTCTATCACAATGGGATCTTTCAATGGCCTTTTCTACTAACTTTAAAACTTTCCTAGCATCAGGAGACAATGTTCGTGGTGAAGATGGATCAGGGTTCCCACGAAGGATATCAAATAAGGGTTTTAATTGTCCGGTAGTGAGGCTTAGTGTAGGGCGAAGCCATTTAATGTCTCCCAGCAGTGTTTGAAAATCATTGAGGGTAGTCAAATGTTCTTTATTTATTAAAATTTTTTGAGACCTAATGAAAGTATCCATAATTTGGAATCCTAAATATAATATGGGAGATCTAGTTTGAACCTTTTCTCTAGCAATGTTTAGTCCATATCATTTTAAGGTTTCTGACATATCACTGAATATGGTAAATAAGACTTCTTGATTAGGATGAGCAAGTAAAACATCATCCATATAATGGAGACACATAAGGTTTGGGTATTTGTTCTTGATTGGATGAATAACTTTGTCTACATAGATTTGACATATAGTTGGGCTATTGGCCATTCCCTGGGGTAAAACTTTCCATTGATATCTTTTATCAGGGCCATTATTATTGATAGAAGGAACTGAAAAAGCAAACCTGGGGGCATCCAGAGGATGTAGAGGAATGGAAAAGAAATAATCCTTTATATCAAGAGTTATAAGATGAAAATTTTTAGGAATAGCTACAGGATTAGGAAGTCCAGGTTGGGTAGGGCCCATAATTTGCATGGTTTTATTGATTTCTCTAAGATCATGTAATAATCTCCATTTTCCTGATTTTTTCTTGATTACAAACATGGGGGAATTCCAGGGAGAGGTGGAAGGTTCTATGTGTAATGCTTCTAGTTGTTCTTGGATTAATAGGTAGGCCACTTGTAATTTCTCTCTAGATAGGGGCCACTGAGTGACCCAAACTGGCTTATCAGAAAGCCATGGTATTTTCAAAATTATTTTCTCAGTGGCCCCTAGAAAAAAATATCTTTTACCTTTTTGATGTTGATTTAGATTTTTATTTTTAACACCTGCAGGCTTGGTTGCCAGGTTTAGCCCCATTTTTTATAAATGTCTCTTCCCCATAGGGTAACTGGCAAGATGGTCAAAGCATAAGGCTGGAAAGTTCTTTTTATGCCCTTCATTATCTTCCCATTTTAAAATTACAGCACTTTGTGTTGGGGTGTTAGTATATCCCAAGCCTCTTAAACTGGTTGAAGCCTTCTGCAGAGGCCAGTTCTTGGGCCATTGTTGTAGATTAATGATGGAAGAGTCAGCCCCAGTATCAATCAGCCCCTCCATCTCTATACCTTGAATTTTTATTTTGCACATAGGCCTCTGTGAACAATCCTGAACCCAGAAAGCCATAGGTTCCGAGCCAGTGGAACCAAATCCTCTATTGTTCCTATTCTGCAGCATACTCTTGAATGAGTTGTGTAAACTGGGAAGGAGAAGCAGTTGAGCAATTCTATCTCCTTACAGAGCTAATGTCTCTAGATGAACTAAGCATTATTTTTATTTCTCCTTGGTAGTCGGAGTCAATAACACCTGGTGTTACTTGAAAACCTAATAAGCTTTTAGAACTTCGCCCGAGGATAAGTCCGACAGTCCCTGAGGGAAGAGGTCCCCTGACTTCCGTGGAAATCAGTTGAACCCCCATTTCAGGTGTTAGTACTATTCGGGCAGTGGAACAGAGGTCTAGTCCTGTACTTCCTCTTGTCCCTCTGACAAGGGAGTCAATGGGTAGGAGGGATTGTGACGAGGAATCATCTGGATGGATGTTTGAGGATATTCCTCCTCTAATGCTGCATACATTTGTGGGCCCCAGGGCATTGGGCCCCATGCCCCTTTTTTTGAGTTTCTAGAAAAATGTTTCCATAGATGTCAAATTTAGAACGGCATTTATTGGCCCAATGATTTCCCTTTTTACACCTGGGGCAGCGGCCTGGGGCACGGTATGAGCTTGGCCTTATTTCTCTTTGGGGATATTGTCTAGAATAACATAATTGATTATAGTCATTTTTAGGTTGAGCCCTTGTGAAATTTTGAAGGGAAGCACCTCTCATTGCTGCTGCAATCACATTGCCTGTGACAAAGGCGTCATTAATGTCTTTACATAATCTTATGTATACTGAGAGGTCCCTTTTATTTTTCCATGGTCTCATAGCGTCTTGACAGTATTTCTTGGCATTTTCATATGCCAGCTGTAGGACTAATGGCATTGCTTGATCTACATCCCCAAATATTCTGCCTGCCGTTCTTAAAAGTCTGTCCGCAAAGTCAGCATATGGCTCATTAGGCCCTTGAATTACTTTAGACAAGCTTCCTTGTAAATCACCTGTTCCTGGTAAGGTTTTCCATGCCTTAACAGCGGCAGCGTTTATTTGTGCGTATACACCAGGGTCATATTGAATTTGAATTTGTAATTCAGCAAAGTGTTCTTCACCTGTTAGCATATCTACATTACGGTCTAGGAAGCCTGCAGTCGCATTTCTTCTAGCTGTTTCTACACAAAGCTCCTGGAATTGTTACCTCCATATCAGGTATTGTCCCCCACTCAATACTGCCTTACATAAGCCTTTCCAGTCTGAGGGGGTTAAAGTTAAAGTGTTAAGGGACTCCAGCATGCTCAACATGAACAGAGCTTGGGGCCCATAGGTCATTATTGCCTCTTTGAAATTTTTTATTGTTTTAAAATCTAAGGATTGGTGGTACCTCTGCCCATTTTCATTTTCAAATACTGGCAGGTCCCAATGTTCCTGTGGGTTTTGGCATTCAAGGGCACTTATGTGCTCAGAAAGGCCGTTAATCTCTGCCTCAAGGGCACGTGTATGCTCAGAAATACCCCTCATGGTTTCTGTAATGGATTCCACCCATGAGGGAACAGAGGGCACAAGTGGTTCCTCTACTTGACGGTCCTTTCTGGTCTTAACTGACTCAATGGAGGAGGCTGTGCTTTCATGGTTATTTGGCTCCTCCTTACTACTATCACTTTCACTGGTAGTAACATCCTGAGTTTCAGATTCAATTGAGAGTATGTACCCTTCGGTTATTTCCAACAAGTCTCGGATAGTTTTTGTAGCTCTTATCTTCGTTATTTTTGAGTTCACACCAATACTATCCTTACTGGTCTTATCTGACTCAGCGGAGGCTATGCTTTCAAGATCACTTTCCTCCTCCCTATCCACTGAGTCCGCTATATCAAAAAACTCTTCCATAACTTTTATTATTTGGTGCTTGTTTATTTTCACACCCATCTTTATAGATTTCTCAGTTCTTACCTGCAGATTCCGATTTCCCCTTACAGGCCACCACTCGTCGCTGCCTATAGCAATTGCCGCTTGCAGCAACGATACCGCGGGAGAAAACTCGGAGGCAGACTGGAAATGAAAACTTCTTTTATTCTTCTTTCTTCTAACTTCTCTCTCTGGCTCCAACAACCTCTCCAACTCCAACCACCCCTCTAACTAACCTCACCCGGTTAAATACATTTTGCCTTAACAAGGACAAGTGCTAACAGCTCAAGCTTACAGGTGCGTCACACAGTGTTCACGGGCATAAAAAGATTCTTAGATAAATGCATGAATATCAGGTGAAAATACTTGAACACCTTTATGGCTCTCAGCTAACCGCCATCTTAGCTATCCTCAATTAGGGCTCTTACACAAATTAAAAAATAGAATTATTAGATCAGGTAATTAAAGTTGATCTCTGCTCATAGACATTGCTGCTTTGAGCTTCCACAAACATAAGCTGGCAAAGTATCACATTCAGAACAAATCAAAGAAAGACTGAGGGTAATTAATTGAAAAAAACACTGCATTAAAGATAAATTAAAGAAAATCTAAAAGCACTTTGGAAAAATAATTTGTTAGCGGGAACCCCCGAGTCTCTGCATACACAGCAACTTTCTATGAAATTACCTGTTGAAATAATTAAAATTAATCAGCTATAAAACAAATAAAGTTAATTACAAATAAACAATCACATGTCAAATACCAAAATATCAGGTTATACATTATTAGTCTTATTTTCAGCTGAAGAGAAGTCCCAGAGACACCTAAAAAATCAAAATTGAAGGTACCTTCACTTTTCAATTGTTTATCCAATTTGAATACTCTAAACTTAAATAAATTAAAGTTATATGGATCTATGTATATATATATATACATATATATACATATATATTTTATAATTTTTTATAATATTAATTTTCATGAGCCCTTGGTTTTGTTATTTGTGACGTGACACTGGACAGACACACAAATATACAAACATATATTTGTGATATCACATTTACATGAAATTTAGACAAATGAACAAATATAAAGACATATATAAAAAGAAAAAAAATACAATTGTGTGCACACTAAATAGAGATCTTCTTGTCCCGGCCGGGAGGAATGAGACTTAAGTTGTGAATTTATTGAAGGACTCTTTTAAGGGAATCATTCCATAACAACTTCATCTTGGCCCTCTTGATTTTGTACTTGTTTTATTAATCTTGAATCCTCAACAACTTCATCTTGGTCCTTTTGATTTGGTACCTGTTTTATTAATCTTGATGGTATCCATATTGGGGAGGATTCATGCTGTGGAAAAAACACAAACAGATCCTCTCCCCCAAATTAATACTGGATCTGGACACTTCCATGCACCTGAAAGAACATCCTTCCAGTAAACCAAAGGTTTATGTTGTTGGTGTGCATTCCAGTGTCTGTCTCCAGCCGAATATCCATTAGAATGCAAAGTTAAAAAAATTTAAGGTAAACAGGGCAATGGCCAATCTGTCCCTAGGATTTGTCCAATTTCCTCCTTTTTGCTTCAATAGCATAATTTTGAGTGTGTGATTAGCTCATTCAATTATACCTTGGCCTTGAGGATTGTACGGGATACCTGTTTTATGGAATATATTGAATTTTGCGCAAAACTGTTTGAAAGATGAGGATGTATATGCAGGGCCATTATCTGTTTTAAGCATTTTGGGAATGCCCAATGCAGCAAAAGCTTGTAGACAATGAGATGTAACATCTTTAACTTTTTCTCCAGCATGTAAGGAAGCAAAAACCATGTCTGAGCATGTATCTATGGTCACATGAATAAATTGCAATTTTCCCAAAACTTCACTCTGAGTGACATCCATCTGCCACAAATGATTGGGAATTAATCCTCTTGGGTTAACCCCATAATGTGAATTGGGCAAATGTGTCACACAAGATTGACAAGCCTTCACAAATGTTCAAGCTTGCTCTTTAGTTATTTTGAACTTTTGCTGTAAAGTAGTACTATTAACATGAAATTGAGAATGGAACAAGGTAGCTTGTTGGACTGCTGAAAATATAAAGATCATTTGAGTGAGGGCATCGGCCTTTTGATTACCTTCATGGAGAGGACCAGGCAAATTAGTATGAGCTCTGATATGTCCAATAAACAAAGGTTCTTTACATTCTCATAGAAGGTTTTGAATTTGAAAGAACAATTTAAAGCTGGAGTATGTGGTGCTTTTGGGCCTGCTAGCTCCAATTTAGGGACAGCATGTACAATATAGTGGCTGTCGGAAAAAATATTTATAGGTTGTTCTTTAAAACTTTCAAGAGCTATAATAATAGCTTCAAGTTCAACTAATTGGGTTGATTTTTGACCAGTAATATGAATCATATTTTCTTTTTTAGTGACTACTGCAGCAGTACCATTAGAAGACCCATCTGTAAATATATTTAATGCCTTAGGAATAGGTTGATTTTTTTATTACCTGTGGAAATATAATGGGATGATTGATACAAAAAGATAGTATAGGAGACTTAGGAAGATGGTTATCAAAATTTGCAGAAGTAGAGCATCTAGCTATAGCCTAATCATTATCATTGAAGCACAAATATTCAACTGTGAAAATGAATAGGCAGTAATAATAGTAGCGGGGTGAATGACAAATATTTTAGTAGAAGTCTTAATTCCTTGAAGAATAAGTTTAGTCACCATGGAGGTATAAGATTCAATTGTACTTTTAGGAGAGACGGGCAAATGTATCCATAATAAAGGTCCCTGTTGCCAAAATACTCCTGTGGGTGTATATTGTGAAGAAATAATAATATCAGCGGTCGAGCAAAATCAATTCTATCACAATGGGATCTTTCAATGGCCTTTTCTACTAACTTTAAAACTTTCCTAGCATCAGGAGACAATGTTCGTGGTGAAGATGGATCAGGGTTCCCACGAAGGATATCAAATAAGGGTTTTAATTGTCCAGTAGTGAGGCTTAGTGTAGGGCGAAGCCATTTAATGTCTCCCAGCAGTGTTTGAAAAATCATTGAGGGTAGTCAAATGTTCTTTATTTATTAAAATTTTTTGAGACCTAATGAAAGTATCCATAATTTGGAATCCTAAATATAATATGGGAGATCTAGTTTGAACCTTTTTCTCTAGCAATGTTTAGTCCATATCATTTTAAGGTTTCTGACATATCACTGAATATGGTAAATAAGACTTCTTGATTAGGATGAGCAAGTAAAACATCATCCATATAATGGAGACACATAAGGTTTGGGTATTTGTTCTTGATTGGATGAATAACTTTGTCTACATAGATTTGACATATAGTTGGGCTATTGGCCATTCCCTGGGGTAAAACTTTCCATTGATATCTTTTATCAGGGCCATTATTATTGATAGAAGGAACTGAAAAAGCAAACCTGGGGGCATCCAGAGGATGTAGAGGAATGGAAAAGAAATAATCCTTTATATCAAGAGTTATAAGATGAAAATTTTTAGGAATAGCTACAGGATTAGGAAGTCCAGGTTGGGTAGGGCCCATAATTTGCATGGTTTTATTGATTTCTCTAAGATCATGTAATAATCTCCATTTTCCTGATTTTTTCTTGATTACAAACATGGGGGAATTCCAGGGAGAGGTGGAAGGTTCTATGTGTAATGCTTCTAGTTGTTCTTGGATTAATAGGTAGGCCACTTGTAATTTCTCTCTAGATAGGGGCCACTGAGTGACCCAAACTGGCTTATCAGAAAGCCATGGTATTTTCAAAATTATTTTCTCAGTGGCCCCTAGAAAAAAATATCTTTTACCTTTTTGATGTTGATTTAGATTTTTTTTTTTTAACACCTGCAGGCTTGGTTGCCAGGTTTAGCCCCATTTTTTATAAAATGTCTCTTCCCCATAGGGTAACTGGCAAGATGGTCAAAGCATAAGGCTGGAAAGTTCTTTTATGCCCTTCATTATCTTCCCATTTTAAAATTACAGCACTTTGTGTTGGGGTGTTAGTATATCCCAAGCCTCTTAAACTGGTTGAAGCCTTCTGCAGAGGCCAGTTCTTGGGCCA
Organism: Tamias sibiricus; assembly: GCA_025594165.1. NCBI lineage: Eukaryota > Metazoa > Chordata > Mammalia > Rodentia > Sciuridae > Tamias > Tamias sibiricus. The sequence goes on from CM046668.1 coordinate 53,038,520, forward strand.
TTGTTGTAGATTAATGATGGAAGAGTCAGCCCCAGTATCAATCAGCCCCTTCATCTCTATACCTTGAATTTTTATTTTGCACATAGGCCTCTGTGAACAATCCTGAACCCAGAAAGCCATAGGTTCCGAGCCAGTGGAACCAAATCCTCTATTGTTCCTATTCTGCAGCATACTCTTGAATGAGTTGTGTAAACTGGGAAGGAGAAGCAGCTGAGCAATTCTATCTCCTTACAGAGCTAATGTCTCTAGATGAACTAAGCATTATTTTTATTTCTCCTTGGTAGTCGGAGTCAATAACACCTGGTGTTACTTGAAAACCTAATAAGCTTTTAGAACTTCGCCCGAGGATAAGTCCGACAGTCCCTGAGGGAAGAGGTCCCCTGACTTCCGTGGAAATCAGTTGAACCCCCATTTCAGGTGTTAGTACTATTCGGGCAGTGGAACAGAGGTCTAGTCCTGTACTTCCTCTTGTCCCTCTGACAAGGGAGTCAATGGGTAGGAGGGATTGTGACGAGGAATCATCTGGATGGATGTTTGAGGATATTCCTCCTCTAATGCTGCATACATTTGTGGGCCCCAGGGCATTGGGCCCCATGCCCCTTTTTTTGAGTTTCTAGAAAAATGTTTCCATAGATGTCAAATTTAGAACGGCATTTATTGGCCCAATGATTTCCCTTTTTACACCTGGGGCAGCGGCCTGGGGCACGGTATGAGCTTGGCCTTATTTCTCTTTGGGGATATTGTCTAGAATAACATAATTGATTATAGTCATTTTTAGGTTGAGCCCTTGTGAAATTTTGAAGGGAAGCACCTCTCATTGCTGCTGCAATCACATTGCCTGTGACAAAGGCGTCATTAATGTCTTTACATAATCTTATGTATACTGAGAGGTCCCTTTTATTTTTCCATGGTCTCATAGCGTCTTGACAGTATTTCTTGGCATTTTCATATGCCAGCTGTAGGACTAATGGCATTGCTTGATCTACATCCCCAAATATTCTGCCTGCCGTTCTTAAAAGTCTGTCCGCAAAGTCAGCATATGGCTCATTAGGCCCTTGAATTACTTTAGACAAGCTTCCTTGTAAATCACCTGTTCCTGGTAAGGTTTTCCATGCCTTAACAGCGGCAGCGTTTATTTGTGCGTATACACCAGGGTCATATTGAATTTGAATTTGTAATTCAGCAAAGTGTTCTTCACCTGTTAGCATATCTACATTACGGTCTAGGAAGCCTGCAGTCGCATTTCTTCTAGCTGTTTCTACACAAAGCTCCTGGAATTGTTACCTCCATATCAGGTATTGTCCCCCACTCAATACTGCCTTACATAAGCCTTTCCAGTCTGAGGGGGTTAAAGTTAAAGTGTTAAGGGACTCCAGCATGCTCAACATGAACAGAGCTTGGGGCCCATAGGTCATTATTGCCTCTTTGAAATTTTTTATTGTTTTAAAATCTAAGGATTGGTGGTACCTCTGCCCATTTTCATTTTCAAATACTGGCAGGTCCCAATGTTCCTGTGGGTTTTGGCATTCAAGGGCACTTATGTGCTCAGAAAGGCCGTTAATCTCTGCCTCAAGGGCACGTGTATGCTCAGAAATACCCCTCATGGTTTCTGTAATGGATTCCACCCATGAGGGAACAGAGGGCACAAGTGGTTCCTCTACTTGACGGTCCTTTCTGGTCTTAACTGACTCAATGGAGGAGGCTGTGCTTTCATGGTTATTTGGCTCCTCCTTACTACTATCACTTTCACTGGTAGTAACATCCTGAGTTTCAGATTCAATTGAGAGTATGTACCCTTCGGTTATTTCCAACAAGTCTCGGATAGTTTTTGTAGCTCTTATCTTCGTTATTTTTGAGTTCACACCAATACTATCCTTACTGGTCTTATCTGACTCAGCGGAGGCTATGCTTTCAAGATCACTTTCCTCCTCCCTATCCACTGAGTCCGCTATATCAAAAAACTCTTCCATAACTTTTATTATTTGGTGCTTGTTTATTTTCACACCCATCTTTATAGATTTCTCAGTTCTTACCTGCAGATTCCGATTTCCCCTTACAGGCCACCACTCGTCGCTGCCTATAGCAATTGCCGCTTGCAGCAACGATACCGCGGGAGAAAACTCGGAGGCAGACTGGAAATGAAAACTTCTTTTATTCTTCTTTCTTCTAACTTCTCTCTCTGGCTCCAACAACCTCTCCAACTCCAACCACCCCTCTAACTAACCTCACCCGGTTAAATACATTTTGCCTTAACAAGGACAAGTGCTAACAGCTCAAGCTTACAGGTGCGTCACACAGTGTTCACGGGCATAAAAAGATTCTTAGATAAATGCATGAATATCAGGTGAAAAATACTTGAACACCTTTATGGCTCTCAGCTAACCGCCATCTTAGCTATCCTCAATTAGGGCTCTTACAAAATACTGTGCTGGATACATGTTTGTGAAAAACAAGTAAAGGGGTGTCCAGCACCTGGAATGCTGATTTTTTCCAGGCTAGTGGCCAAGTAATAGGGCAACAGGAAAATAGGAAGTTTATCTACATTGAACTTTTTTGTAGAGACTCTTGCTGACAGTCCTAATATCAGCCATGGTGAAGATTTCTAGAGAAGTTTAGTTAAGATTTTCTGTAGAAGAGGGGTGTCACTACAATCTCAATAGATGCAAAAATAAAATTGACAAAAACAAACTTCTGTTGATGATCTAGAACTCTTAATAACTTAGATACACAAGGAATTTACTTCAACATAATAAGGGTCATAAATAAAAAGCCCATAGCTACCATCATACTCATTTGGCAAAACTAAAATGTTTTCCTCTAAAATCTAGAACAAGATGACCAAAGTTCACTTATTGCACTTTTTTTAAACAGCATAGTCCTCACCAGAGCAATTAGCTAAGAAAAAGAAATAAAACTTGTCCTATTTGGAAAAGAAGTACAACCACTATGGAAAAAAAAAAATACAGATTCCTCAAAAAATTAAAAACAGAACTACTATGTATGGTTCAGCATCCTCACTTTACATATGTATACAAGGAATTGAAGATCTCAGAGTGATGTCTGCATTTCAAAGTGGTGTTCCATGTCCACTGGAGTATTATTCACAACAGATAAAAGATGGGAGCAACCTGAATGTCCATTGATGGATGAATGACTTGAAAATGGTGGTATATGCATACAATAGACTTGTTTTCTTAAAAAGGAAGAAAACCCTACAATTTGCAAAAAAATGATGAACCTGAATGACATTATGCTAAATGAAATAAGCCAGACATTTAAGGACAAATACTACATGATTTCATTTACATGATGAACCTGAAATACTTAAACTCATAGAAACAGAGAATGGAAGGATGGGTACAAAATGATGAGGGGAGGGAAAACAGGAACATATTGATTAATCAAAATGTATGAAGTTTTTATATAAGATGAATAAGTCTTTAGATGTACTCTATAGCATGATACCCATAGTTGATAATATTGTATTGCATGTTGATTGATGTCATCACAAATAATACTAGTAATAAATAAGGAGGTGAGAAGACACTTTTGGAGTGGTTGATAGGTTTATGACATAGATTGTGATAATACTTTCACAAGTGTGTACTTATCTACAAATTTACCAAGTTTTAATTGTCTAGTGTATAAACTTTGGGTATGTCAACCATATCTCAAAAAAGTGGTTTAAAATAACTGTAATTGAAGTTATACAAGAAATAAATTGCTCAAGGGAGAGAGAAATCAAGCAATGAAAATGTTCCTGCAGCAACGTACAGCATTTGTAATTTAATTCATAAGAATAGAAGAGTTACTGGACATTTTTAAAATACAGGAGACTCATGAATATATTCAGATTTTGGAAAGAAGAGTAAGGCAGTGATAGAGAATAACAAGAGGCAAAGAAATCAATTATGTATTCAGTGTAAACATTTGCAAAACATGATAAAAGCTACATTGTTAATAAACTAGGAACTCATGTAACTGAGGGGAACTTAAAAAAAAAGAAACATAGGCAAAATATGCAAACACATATTTAACAACATAAAAAGTAAAAGTTGTCAATAAAATATAAAAAGATATTCAACTCATGTTTAAACCCAAACAAGGAAATAAAAGCCATGCCATTTTGTCTGAATAATTGGAATAAACAATAACAATGGACAACCTGTCATTTATAAAGAGAAGGAAAGGAGACACTCTCAAACAGTTGCAGAAAATGCAAATGCTTACAATGTATTTGATAGAAAAGCAAAAACACTGAAGTCAAGTGACTGCAGTACACAGTGAGTTCCTTTGTTTATCCTCAGTTTCTGCCTGTGTAAAACGTTTTGATTGTGGCTTTCACACTGCAGTGCAAAAAACCTGCACTAATTCTCCAAAAACTTTTTACTACAACTTCCTTTGGATTAATGACTCGTCTTGTATTGTTCTAATTGCAAATTTTTGGACATAACTTGCTCAGCATTATGAGTGAGGTTTATGTTCCTGGTTGAACTTCCCACGTACACAAGGAGATTATCCAATACAAACCTGACCTTCTAAGCTCAAACTGGCCTCTGGGTTGGAGAGTTCTCCAACAAGGCAGCGAAGGACAGTGATTGCCTGAAATACCTCTTAGAGAAGCAATAATGTGAAATAGTTTCGAGGACAGATTCAGGAGCCAAAGGTGTTTACCACTTACTGGCTGTGTGACTGTGGGTAACACCTCTCTGGAAAATAGAGGAAATTATCATCATTTACATGATAACATTGTTGGAAGAGACATTCATGTCATTTTGTTATATATAATCTCAAAGAAGAAAGATATTGGCCTGAAATAGAGCATAGTCACTGGAAAAGACAGAGGTTGTAGAAAAGAAAGCTTAAATTTGGCCTTAGTTGTTTCTCTTTATTTTAAATGTAGTTTGAAATCCTTCAGACAAAAAGAGAAGTTGTTGAGTTTGGTTTCTAATATTTATACATATGGTTATAACAATTCTCAAGGGAGTATGCATTTCTGAGAACTCAAATACATAGTTCCCTTAGGAGTTAAGATTTATATTGTCAGCAACCTATGTGATCTTTCTTGTAGTATTTGAAAATCTTTAAACTTAACTGTCACTTTTATCATGTTGCTTTTGTGATGTTCACACCATGCTAATGTTGTTACTTGAATCACAATATTGGACTATAAATCTTACTCGGCATTCATAAAATGGTACACTTAGTACATTCTTCTATTTTAGGAACTGGAGCACACAGTTGGATACGAAATAAAAACATGCGACACAAATTCAGGAGCCAAAGGCATTTACCACTTTTGGACTTATGAACTCCATCTGTGTGGATTTTCTCAGTCCTAATCCCTTCCAATACTTCATCCATTTTCAGGGTTATACCTGTCACCAATTTACCTTCAGCTCCTGGCACTCTTGACTGATTTCTTTTGTGTCTGCTGTTTCCTATTTTTCCTGGTCAAAAATGTAAGACTTTGTCAAGCTGTGATCTAAATTCATTTCCCCAAAGCCTGTCAACTGCCTCTGCCTCAAGGCTTTGGTCATCCAGGTGTTTCTTCTTTTGTGGGGGTGTGCCAATTTAAAAGGATGAAAGGCATCTATGAGGTTTATCTTAGAGCAACAGTTTTTAAATGGATTGTGAAGGCTTTTTAACCTTTGGCTTCATAATAGAAATGCCAGATCATACTGGGACAAACTTGGAATAGCATTAATTAAAAGCAAATTATTACCCAGGAGTTACATATGAATAATCTCTGTAGCTCACTGAAGGGATGGTACATTAATTTGAAATTTTTCTTCAACCTCAAGTTAGAGGAACCTCATCTAGCCAATGTAAGTGACTGAGGAAATAAGAAACCTATGTACAATAGGAATTCAAAGAGCCAAGCAAGCTTCTGGAATGAACAAGATCTCTTTAACCTCGCCTTCTTTCAGGCAGTTTGTTTTATTACTCTCTCATACACACTGACTTGCTTTCCCCTACACCCTGACTTGTTCTCTTTTGTAGACTAGTGGGAAAATATAACCATGAAGCACAGATCCAAAACTAAATGCCCAGAGAAGTGCCACCAATACTCAATTACCTTTCAGATCTATCAACGAGGTTTCCTGGACAAGCAAGCACTCAAAAAGAAGGTTTATATGGAAAAAAAAAAAAAAAAAAAGCTTCATGGATCATGGCTTAGGTCAACTCCTTTAGCTAAGTGAAGAGAGAGCAAGAAAAGAGGCAGAACTTAGGAAATGGTGATCGGGTAACCAAGCAACAAGGAATATTACACTACTTTCATAAAAAAGAGCTAGCACCATTATTGAGATAAACATTTATCAGGTGTAGTCTACAGCTATTGGATTGGTTATGATACTCTACAAATAAATACATGGAAAAGCACTGATGTCAACTAAAGATTTTGGGTGATAATGATGTATCAATGTAGTTTCATCCCTTATAACAAACATATCATTCTGGTGGAGAATATTGATAATAAGAGAAGTTATGCATGTGTGGGTCAAGGAGGTGTGGAGAAAATATCTGTATCTTCTTCTCAATTTTTCTGTGACCATAAATCTGATCTAAAAAGTAAAGTCTATTTAAAAATGAAGTTCTAAGCTGGCTATGATGGTACATGACTACAATCCCAGGAACTCAGGAGGCTGAGATAAGAGATCACAAGTTCCAGGCCGGCCTCAGCAACTGAGTGTCACACTGTCTCAGAATTTAATTTTTTTTTAATTTAAAAAATGGACTGGGAATATAGTTCAGTGGTAAACACCCCTAGGATCAATCCCCGGTATAAAAGAAAAAAAAATATATCAAGTTCTACACATACAAACACACACACACACACACACACCAAAAAAAAAAAAAAAAAAAAAAAAAAAAAAAAAAACTGTTTACCTTTAGAGAGAGAAAAAGTGTATATATATATATATATGTGTGTGTGTGTGTGTGCGTGTGTGTATGTGTGTGTGTGTATGTGTGTGTGTATGTGTGTGTGTGTACTTCCTTCATTGACTTTTAAATTGTTACTAGAATATACAAAGTTTTATTAAATAAATTAAATTAAAAGAAAATATTTCTGATTGCCAGATTAAAATAGCAAACTAAGCATGTATTCATCTTTTCATTTTCTCAGAATTTCACTTGGCTAATGGTAAAGACACATATGTGAGATAAATACATAACCACAGTAAGTTTTTGAGTAGAAAGACCATCCATGAACCAAATATTCTGCTGGTTTTTGCACATTAAAAAGCAGGAGAAATTATAGAGGCAGAAAAACTGAATGCAGATGAAAATATACGTTAGAAGGTGGACAGGAACAATTGACAGCAGTTTCTAGAAAAGCCAGAAGCTAAGAGTTGGAAGGCCTAGAGACTTGGAAAGAACTATAGAGAAGCAATCAAAGGAAATAATTTAAAAATTGTCCACATCACTGCAACTTGGCTCCTCCCAATAGACTCCCATTCCCATGTGAATGATGAATGACAGGTCTTGCATGTTGCATGTTCAGTGAGCATAAACAAAGAACTGTTTTCTTAAAAAGAAAAAAAAAAAAAAAAGGAGTCAACTGCTTGGGAATAGCAAATGTTCCATGTCTAGAATTTTTTGCACAGAGTAAAGACAAGACACACATGTCACTAGGTGAACGCCTACTCAAATGCTGAGAAATAGTCTTTTTTTTTTTTTTTTTTTGTTAATCAGTTTTAGCCAAAGGGGGGCAGGGGGGGAGGGGAAGATGCTGTGTTAACTTGGTATTCATCCTGACCAATGAACAAATGAACCCAAGGAAAAAAAAAATCATGAATAAATCTACTAATTAAATGAAAACTCCCTCTTTCTTCCCTTACCCTTAAAAGGAACCTCATCCTTTGTTTAGATGGAGAGCTGATCTGAGAGTGTTATTTTTCGTGGCTTCTCCTTAGTTTTTGGCCACAGAATAAGCTTCCCTTCAATGCATAATTGGCTCGTGGTTTTTCTATTGTTTCCAGGATTCTGAGAGGATGGGGTCAGGAACTATGGCACATGCGTAGGTTTATGCATAGGTTCATCTCAGGGATTCAAGAGGAAGCTGAGGCAGGAAGATCACAAATTTGAGGTCAGCCTCTGCAATTTAGTGAAATCCTCTCTCAAAATAAAACATGAGAAGGACTGAGGATATAGCTCAATGGTGGAGGACTCCTGGGTTAAATCCCCAGTATGGGGGGTGGGGGGGAGTAAATAAGAACCCAGTTTGGGTCAGAAACTGTTAATACACTCATTTTCTCCAGGGAACCCTGTGGGCAGACTGCTAACCTATTTCCCATCTAAATACTACCTACATATCTTCAGAATAAATCTGCTGGTTTTCAGTAATGCCACACATACATGTGAACACACAAATATACATACACAATGAGCTTGTAGTCTGCCCATTTAGATAAGGATAATGTCTGATGCTTTGCAGGGAAACATCTACAGAGTAGCACAAGAAATTCATGCCAGCAACTGAGGACAATCAACAATGTATTTTATTCTCAAAGTTAAATGGAAACTCAACTGTCATAGGGTATTTAAGAAAAACTCATTATGGATATAAAACTATCAAAAAGAATAAGTGAATTTGTTGTGTTGTCCTGTGCCTTGTAGGATATTGAGAAACACCCCATGCTTTACCCCGCTAGGTGCCAGCACTCACAATCCCTATTCTTGACTATATAAATGTTTTAAGGATTAAAGATATTGCTCCATGGTAGAGCACTTGCCTAGCATGCATAAAACTCAGTGTTTGATCTTTAGAACTGCATAACAACAACAACAACAACAACAACAAAAACAATGTCTTGAGATTTTCTAAAAGTCTTTTTGGTAGGGGAATAAAATAATGTATTTCAGAGCCACTCATCTAGAGGAAGAAACTATAATTTGATATGCAGGAAGTTCATAAATATTTTAAAGGAATGATATCAGCTTAAACTAGAACAAAAAAAGGAGAAACATAAGGAAAACTAGAGAAAAGGCTATCTTTGGATATTTAAATTGGAAGTAGCCTATGAAAGTTACTTAGTTGCAAAATAGTTTATTTCTATGAAAATGACAGTATTCTCATTAAGAGTAGGATTTATGTCTACTTTAAATTTGAGCAGACTCTGTTATTGCATTAACTAATAAAATATAGTGCCTGTAATGCTATGCCAATTTCCAAGTCATGGCCTTAAAAAAGCTGGCAGCTTCTACTTCTGTCTCTTTGAAAGCTTATTTTTATAATTCAGCTGGGATATGTTAGATTCCTGATACATATTGAAAGGATATGTGTAGGTATTGCAGCAAACAGCCTTAACTGAACCTGAACTTGGGCATGTAAGTATGTTGAGCCTTTTAATGACCAGTCTCTATCTGACTGCAACCACAGAAGAGCCCAAATAAGAACCACCCATCTGAGCCTAGTCAAATAATACAGTATTATTTTAAGCCACTAAAATTTTTAGTGGTTTGTTATCTATAAATAGATAGTTGATATTCAGGGAAGAATTTCTGGGTAATCTCATTGACCTTTCAGAGAATAAACTCTTGATCATCTCAACAGACAAGCAATTTAAACCAGCTAAAATGCTGGATGGAAGATGAGAGAAAATCTCAAGAGTGATAGAAACAAGAGATGATGAATATCAGACAAAATGGCAGCATTGGAAACTACACCTTATTCTGCTCAGACTTCTATACTAAATCTTATAAAAATTTTAACTGGTCATCTCCTTGAAATATCAAAAACTGAATGAACTAACTGTGGGATATCAAGAGATCTATATAGTGGAACGGGTGGATGAGACACCTTTGACATCACGGATCACATCACATAATAATAAATTTAAACAAACAATGGGGAGTACTAGTCTGTGTATTAATACTCTAGTATCCTGTATGCATGGTGAAAAATTCTGGGAATTATTACATACCCTTTCTTTGAAGATGCTGGAGGAATTGAGTTCCATTGTTCAAAGAAGCCATATTGATAAAACACCCTTAAATTAAATTTTCTTCCTCGTCAATCACCTCTATTCATTTTTTCACTTCTAATTCCTGATTTTGACACTAAATTACCTAAACTCAAATTTTTGTCTTAGGTTCTGCTTTCATGGATAACCAAAATGAAGATAATTGGATTGATATAGCACGTGTTATCAGCATTGTTATATGAAAAACACCTATAAGCACCTTTGGAATTCTTTGACAGTAAAATAGAACCTAGATTTTAACAATTCATAAATTTTATATCCTCTGAAACCTTTTTTTAAAAAAAATTATAGATGAAATCTAGGAAGTTATAAAATTTCAAAGAAATAAGACCTGAAATCCAGAAAACAATAGATGCAATCAAGTTAGGAGTGCAAACATAAAGAAATTTTGGATGATAATACATACCTACCAAATATTCAGTAAAAAAATAAGATATTTAAAAAGACAGAGGAGTCCAAGAATGTTTTCAAAAGGAAAACAACTCAAAGAGACATAATATGATTAAGAGGTATAAGACATTTATAATGTATATGTACTACTTATGTATAATATGTATATGCAACTTGTAAATAAAGTAATTGGTATATGTAATAGATACATATATGTAATACATAAAAGTTTCTTCTGTCAAAGAAAAGGGAATAGTAAACTTGAAAGTTGAAAATTACACTCTAGATGTAAAGCAAGTGATATATGGTGTTAGGGTTTGGAGGTGAAGTGTCCTCCAAAATCTCACTTGAGAGGAAGGCAAGAAGGTTTGGAGGAGAAATGATTGGGTAATAGCCTTAACCTAATCAGTGAATTGATCCCTGATGGGATTAACTGAGTGGTAAGTGGAGGAGGCAGGTGGTGTGGGGCTAGAGGAAGTGGTTCATTGGAGGCATGGCTTTGGGGAATATATTTTGTATCTGGAGAGTGGAGATTTTGTCTCTTTGCTTCCTGATAACCATGAGCTTCTTTCCTTTACCACACTCTTGCACCATGATGTTCAGCCTCACCTCAAGTCCTAAGGAGTGGAGTCAGCCTTCTATGGACTAAGACCCCTGAGACCTTTAGCCCTCAAATAAAATTTTCCTCCCCTAAAATTGTTCTGGTCAGGTCTTTTAGTCACAGGGAAAAAAAGAAAAAAAAAAAAAAACTGACTAAAACAACATGGCATAATGCCTTTGAGAGCCACCCTTGTTAATGTGTGTGTCAGTAGTGCATTCTTTTTCCTGCTGAGGATTATTGTATGGATACGCCTGAAGTATCAATTTCCTCCTGGGAGGTGATTCAGACTATAGCAATAATGCTAACTATATTTTATCATTAAGCAAATGTTTATTACCTTCTTTTGAACTTATAGTTGGGGGTAAATTTGTGGCAGTGGCAGGAAATAAGAAATGTACTTTGATGGGGAGCTTCTCACCCACTATTATCTACTATTATCTCATGGTAATAAATGGACCACTGGCCTAAATGTCACTGGTGAATTACCAGAACTATGTAAAATGAGAGAGAGAAAAAAATAAGAACTATGTTGTGGTAGGTAAAATCCTGAATTTTTTTGTTACTATTTTACTCTAATTGAGAAGAAGTTGACTTAGCTATATTGGTTCAATCTAATTAATTGCCAGCAATTTTCAAATTTGTTTTCATTTGTTCTCAAATGACCATCAATGAGGAATTATTTCACATACTTAGTTCAGACTCGTCCTAATAAATATTTCCAAAAACTTTCAAAATTCAAGGTCTGTTTTGTATTTTTTAATGTCATTTTAGCATATCATTGCCCCAAGATTCTATCAACTATTCATAATAATTAATTGTTCTAAATTCTAAGGTATTTCAAAAACAGGTCTTAGTATGCTTTTGAACCATCTGTTTTCATGTTAAAACTGTGGCGTGAAAGACTATATTTAAAACCAATACCTTCCAGGGAAGAAGAGGAGAGAGCCACATAAAGGAAAAGGGTGCATTGAGGACCAGCAGCTTTTTTTTTTTTTTTTTTTTTTTTTTTTTTTTTTTTTTTTTGGCTTTAGTTGTACACAATGAAATGCATTTATGTTTATGTGGTGCCGAAATCGGCCCGAGGATGTGCTAGGCAAGCACTCTACCGCTGAGCCACAACCCAAGCCTGGACCAGCAGCTTTTTTTTTTTTTTTTTTTTTTTTTTTTGGTACCTGGGATTGAACTCAGGGGCACTCGACCTCTGGACCACATCCCCAGCCCTTTTTTGTATTTTATTAGAGACAGGGTCTCACTGAGTTGCTAAGTGCCTCGCCATTGCTGAGGCTGGCTTTGAAGTCGCGATCCTCCTGCCTCAGCCTCCCAAAGTGCTGGGATTACAGGCGTGCGCCACCACGCCCGGCTTGGACCAGCAGCTTTTGACTTAAATTATTTTTGTCTTTCTTAAATATATACAAACATACAACCATAGAATTTCCTCATGTGCTTCATCCTTTCCCAACCATAAATACAAGTGTTTGGAGCAAATAATAAAAATTTTAAGGAACTGAAATTTCAGAGTAACAGTAGTAAATTAATGTGATGGATTATATTTTCCTGAAATAAAATTAAAACTCAGAACATAAATAAGGTACCAACTGCTATAATGTAAGGTAGCTGAGATACAACAAACCAATAATAGTATTGATGATGCAAGCCCTTCGCCACCTTCTGTACTTATCCTGCTATGTCCCTTGTTCCCTGTGAAAGCATTTTACCTTTCCAAAATGTAATCATGGGTTGGTGCTTTAAATCAGTTTCTGTTCTTCTCTTCTCATCCACTATACATAGTACATTAAATACTTTTGTTATATTATCAGACCTCAACTTATTATGGAGCTTAATAAATTTAAGTCAATCTATGAAAATATTTTTTCAATAGAAATTTATTAGAATAAATGTGTTGGTAAATGTTAAAATGTCAAACATGAAAATAATGTGACATAAAAAGTTATTTTATTGTTTTGATATTAGGATCCAATGTTAGATATGTGTGCAACAAATATTCAAATATAGTACTGTTTCAATATTAAGAAATGCTGAGATAATTGCAGAGTTTCCTCCACTCTGATAAATAATTTCACTTAGATTTTTTAAACCATTAATTACACGCTGTGCTTCATATCGTACATTGGTTCCAATTGGGTTTGAAGAAAAATTTAGAGCTCTCATTCTAACTCAGTTACTCTAACATTCATGTATAGTGAACATGATGGAGCTTAATGCAGCTGTAATTAAACTTACCTTGGAAAGGAGCTGAACACTGTTGGACTTTTGTCAGGAGACAAAAGATTTCTTCACAGAGGCAATTTGAAGCTAGGATGTTTGATATAATGGAATAAGCAGGTGTCAAGTACACAGGACTTGGGTCATAGGAGAGTTATTTATTAAGTTTTGTCCTCAACATTCACTTGCTGTGTAATCCTGGACCAACACAGAAAGAAGTGAGAATTAAATGAATAAAAAAATATGCAGTGTAACTCATGCTTTTTATATTCAGTTGCAAAATTTAAGTTTCAATATCACCATTTTATCCCATAAAAAGCAATAATCAAAGTATTGTTGATATGTATGGAAAGACATATCAACTATAAATGTCAAGAACAACGTATCAATTGTAGAGGACATAAACTGCAGAGGACATATCAACTATATGGAAAGACATATCAACTATAGAGGACAAAAGAATAACTCTTTTTTTCTGATTTCTTTCTGATTCTTGATTGTATAGAATAGTATACAGTGTTTGTACAGTGTTGAAAAGAAGACTAGCTGGCACTCAGGATATTTGCCTCCAAATTCAACTCATTAAACAATTGTTAAAAATCTTCTGTCTTAATCACTGTGAAAATTAAAAAAAAAAAGAAAAAAAAAAAATGATACAAAGAAGTCAAAAGAACCAGTTTTGTGGATCTTAAAATTTAATAGGGGAAAAGATGCACTCAAATTTCCACTTAACCAGGAAGATATGATAAACCTAATAAAATAGATATAAAGCTGTATAGAAGAATATAAAACAGTGATAGTGTCCAAGTTGGGAAATCTTACTAGAGTTCATGTAAGATGTGGCATTTTGACAAAAGCCATAACTTGTCATTGGTATTTTCAACTTGTGGAGATACACGCATGATGTAAAATATATTCCATGTAGAATAACTCATAAGCCCAATAAATTGAGAGAGAATAATTTTATGTTTAGAGTACAGTAAATCATTTCACATGGCATTTTATTGTTTTTAGTTTTTCAGAAGTATTTTATAGATGATATGATTGAAAAGAATCAAAGGCCAAATCATAAAAGGATTTTAACGTTAATTTAAGAAATTTATATTATGAGCAAACACACACAGAGACACATTACATTGTATGTTTTGAAGAGAGTAAGGCCATAAATAGACAGAGGGGGTGAAATATATATGAGAAAGATAAATAAGAACATTGTAGGGTCTGAGATATGATAGAAAGGAAAGAATAAAGGAAAACACAACACAGGGCTAAAATCTATAGAATTCCTTGATTGATTGGATATAGGACACAGAAAGGAAACTGTTGTATATAACTTTGAAGTTTGAATCTCAAGAAACTAAGGAAATAACAGGAGCATGACATAGTGAGCATTGAATAGAGGAAAGAAATGAAAAATAGAATTTAGGAGGAAATGATAAATAAATGAGCACTGATAAAAGACATTAAATTTGCTATTTATGAGATCATTGAGAAAATTTATGAGAATTGAAGTGAGGACAAGAATTCAGAGTTTAAGAATGAAATGAGAGTATTATTTCCAAGGCCCATCATATTAGACAATCTCAAAGGCATGAATATGATAAACAAATATTTCCCATAGACAAAATCTAATTTAGCTGTAGCATAAAACACAAAACTCTATATTCTATATTCTCAATTCTCAGTAGTTATGTTGTTATAATAAAGGAAGATAATAAGTAAATATGTTTGGGTAGACCTTTACTCCAGTTTTGAACTATATTATTCCCTCAGACTGCAATAACATGATTTGTAAACCAAAGAAATCTATTTGTCAGAGTTCAGGAGGTTGGGAAATCCAAGACCAAGGCACTGACAGATTTGGTATCTAATAAAGACCTGCTTCCTGGTTCATGGGTGACCATATTTGCACTGTGCCCTCACATTTTAGAAGAGGCACAAAAGCTCTCTGGGAGTCCTTCTGTAAGATAATTAATTTCATTAATGAAGTCTCCACCCTTATGACTTAATCAATTCCCAAAGGCCCTACCTCCAAGTGGTATCACATTAGGGGTAAGGATATGAACATACAAGTTTGGAGGGGTATAAACATTCAACCTACAGCATAAACTGAAAATATTCTTCCTGGGAATTATAACTAAGGACTAGATCATATGATCCAGGAAAAGCAAGCTGAGAAATTCACCTAATGTTGTCCTATATTTTAGCACCCTAAGAGTGAAATTCAAATCTACTCTTTCCAAATTTCAGATATACAGCATTATAATAAGTGGTCAAGCCATTCAAATATTTACTGACAATTTATAATTTCAAAACACATGAGTAAATAAACCACCCTGAGAAAGAAAATTAGCCATACTACATTTATTTTTTTTAATTTTATCTGTTCTTTTTAGATATACATGACAGTAGGATGTATTTTGACAAATTATGTACATACATGGAGTATAACTTATTCTAATTAGGATCCTATTCTTGTGGTTGTACATGATGTGTAGCAACCCTGACCATGTACTAAAATTCACTAGGAAAGTTATGTCTGATTAATACTATTGTCCTTTATACTCCCCTTCCCCTTTCTTCCCTGTGCTACGCTTTGTCTAATCCAATGAATTTCTGATCTTCCCCTCCCCACTCTCCCTTGTTGTGGGTTGGCATCCATAGATCAAAGAGAACATTTGACCTGTGTTTTTCAGGAACTGACTTATTTCACTTAGCATGATATTTTCCAGTTCCATCCATTTACCAGCAAATGCCATAATTTCATTCTTCTTTATGGCTGAAGAATATCCCATTGTATATATATATATGTTTTCTTTATCCATTCATCTGTTGATGGACATCCAGGTTGGATCCATAGCTTGGCTATTGTGAATTGAGCTGCTATAAACATTGATGTGGTTCCATTCCCAGTTTTCCAAGGAGTCTCCATACTGCTTTCCATATAGGCTGCACCATTTTGCAGTCCCACCAGTAATGTATGAGTGTGCCTTTTTCCCCACAACCTCTCCAACATTTATTGTTCTTTGTGTTCTTAATAGCTGCCATTCTGACTGGTGTGAGATGAAATTTTGGAGTGGTTTTGATTTGCAATTCTCTAATAGCCAGAGATGTTGAACATTTTTTCACATATTTGTTGATTGATTGTATATCTTCTTCTGAGAAGTATCTTTTCAGTTCCTTGGCCCATTTATTGATTGGGTTATTTGTTTTTTTTGGTGTTAAGATATTTGTGTTCTTTATATGTTCTAGAGATTATTGCTCTATCTGGTATGCATGTGGTAAAAATTTGTTCTCAACTAGTAGGCTCTTTATTACCTCAGTGATTGTTTCTTTTGCTGAGAAGCTTTTTAGTTTGAATTTATCCCATTTATTGATTCTTGATATTAATTCTTGTGCTACAGGAGTCTTATTAAGGAACTTGGGGCCTAATCTGGCATGTTGGAGATTAGAACTTACTTTTTCTTCTATTAGACGTAGTGTCTCTGGTCTAATTCCTAGATACTTGATCCACTTTGAGTTGAGTTTTGTGCACAGTGAGAGATAGGGGTTTAATTTTATTTTGTTGCATATGGATTTCCAGTTTTTTTCCAGCATCATTTGTTTAAGAGGATATATTTTCTTCAATGTACATTTTCGGCACCTTTGTCTATCCAATATGAGATAACTGAAATTATATGCGTTAGTCTCTGTGTCCTCTATTCTGTACCATTGGTCTACCAGTCTATTTCGGTGCCAATACCATACTGTTTTTGTTACTGTTGCTCTATAGTATAATTTAAGGTTTGGTATAGTGATGCCACCTGCTTCACTCTTCTTGCTAAGGATTGCTTTAGCTATTCTGGGTCTCTTATTTTTCCAGATGAATTTCATGACTGCTTTTTCTATTTATATAAGGAATGTCATTGGGATTTTTATTGGAATTGCATTAAATCTGTATAGAGATGTTGAACATTTTTTCATGTATTTGTTGATTTATTGTATATCTTCTGAGAAGTGTCTTTTCAGTTCCTTGGCCCATTTATTGATTGGGTTATTCGCTTTTTTTTTTTTTTTTTTTTTTTTGGTGCTTTTGATAGTATGGTCATTTTCACAATATTAATTCTGCCTATCCAAGATCAGGGTAGATCTTTCCATCTTCTAAGGTCTTCCATAATTTCTTTCTTTAGTGTTCTGTAGTTTTTGTTATAGAGGTCTTTCACATCTTTGTTTAAATTGATTCCCAAGTGTTTTATTTTATTTTATTTTTATTCTATTGTAAATGACCCAGCTATCCCACTCCTCGGTCTATACCCAGAGGACTTAAAAACAGCATACTATAGGGATACAGCCACATCAATGTTTATAACAGCACAATTCACAATAGCTAAACTGTGGAACCAACCTAGATGCCCTTCAGTAGATGATTGGATAAAGAAAATGTGGTATATATACACAATGGACTATTACTCAGCATTAAAAGAGAATAAAACCATGGCATTCACAGGTAAATGGATGAAGTTGGAGAATATAATATAATGCTAAGTGAAGTTAGCCAATCCCCAAAAAACCAAATACAAATGTTTTCTCTGATATAAGGAATCCTATTCACATTGGGGTTAGGATGGGGAGCATATGAGGATTAGAGAAACACTAGAATGGCCAGTGGGGAGGGAGGGGGGGAGGAGGCAAAAGGGTGAAGAAGAAAAAAAAAAAGATGGTAGAATTAGATGGATATCATTACCCTAAGTGCATGTATGAAGACAGGAATAGTGTGAATATACTTACTATATAGAAAAATGTGCTCTATGAGTATAATATGAAATGTAATGAATTCTGCTGTCATTTATAACACTTAGAATAAAAAATAAATTAAAAAATGTTTTGATGATTTAAAAAAAAATTGATGTGTCTGTGTCACTGTACTATACTGATTTTAAGTCTTGGGTATAGACCAAGGAGTTGCATAAATGGATTAAAATAGAGATTCATTCCAAATTTTTTAAGGAATCTCCATACTGCATTCCAGAGTGGTTATAGTCCCACCAGCAATGTATGATAGTACCTTTCTCCCCACATCCTCACCAACATTTATTGTTATTTTTAATCTTTATAATTGCCATTCTGATTATAGTGAAATGGAATCTTAGTGTAGTTTTAATTTGTATTTCTCTAATTGTTAATGATATTGAACATTTTTCATACAGTTTTTGACCATTCATATTTCTTCTGTGAAGTGCTTGTTCAGTTCCTTTGCCTATTTAGTGACTAGATTATTTGTTTTTTTAGTGTTAAGTTTTTTGAGTTCCTTCTATATCCTGGAGATTAGTGCCCTGAGGTACAGCTCGTAAAGATTTTATCCCATTCTGTAGGATCTCTGTTCATGTTCTTGATTGTTTCCTTTGCAGTGAAGAAGTTTTAAAATTTAATACCATTCCATTTATTGGTTCTTGATTTTACTTCTTGTACTACAAGGGTCTTATTGAGGAAGTCAGTTCCTAAGCCAACATGATGGAGATTTGGGCCTACGTTTTCCTCTAGTAAGCCAGGGTCTCTGGTCTAATGTCTAGGTCCTTGATCTGCTTAGAGTTGAGTTTTGTGCAGGGTGAAAGATGGGGGTCTAATTTCATTTGATTACATATGGATTTCCAGTGTTCCCACACCATTTGTTGAAGAGGCTATCTTTTCTCCAATGTATTTTTATGGTGCCTTGTCTAGTATAAGATAACTGAATTTATGTGGGTTTCTCTTTGTGTCCTCTATTCGATACCATTGGTCTTCATATTTGTTTTTGTGCCAATATCATGCTGTTTTTGTTACTATAGCTCTGTAGTATAATTTAAGTTGTGGTATTGTGATGCCTCCTGCTTGACTTTTCTTTGTGAGGATTGCTTTGGCTATTCTGAGCCCCTTATTTTTCCCAAAGAATTTCACAATAGATTAAGATCTCAAAGACTCTCATATTTAAATTACCAGATAAAATATAAAATAATTATTTATAAATGTTTGTAGAATACAAATAACATTGAAAATATGAAATGTAATAACATGATATCAAAATAGAACAGGTATATTTATTGATGGAAACCAGAATGTACCAGGGAAATTAAAGAGAACATATTCCATTGAAATTTAAAACCTCCAGTGTGGAATGAAGATAAAATTAGACATAGGAAATGAAAGAATATATAAATAAATTGAAGACCAAATTAACAAAACTTCCTAAAATGTGTTCAGAAAGTCAAAATTATTTAAAATATTAAATGTGGTACTGAATACAGTATAAAATAATATAAAATATAATAGAAAGATGGTATTAAAAAGTACAAAGTTAAAGCCAGGCGTAGTGGCACATGCTTGTAATCCCAGCAGCTCAGGAGGCTGAGTCAGGAGGATTGGATTGTGATTTCAAAACTAGCCTCAGCAAGGCCCTAAGTAACTCAGTGAGACCCCTATCTCTAATTAAAATATAAAAACTGACTGGGGATATGACTCAGTGGTTAAGTGCCCTTGGGATCAAACCCCAATACCAAAAAAAAAAAAAAAAAAAAAAAAAAAAGCACCAAATTCAAGCATGAGAAGATCATAGACTAGAAATATTTCAAGCTCAGCATTTCCATAACTAGTTAGGAAATTGGATTATCAAAATATGTTCAAGTTGAACTGATACAAGTAATTTTTATACCTCAAAAAATCAAGTTGAAACTATAGATTATGAGCACTAAGAAAAAATCTTGAAAGCATCTAGTGACAAAAAGCAAAATATTTCAAAGAACAGCAGTTGAAGTAATCACAAAATAATCAATATTAATAATGGAAACCAAAAGACAGTAGCTAATGTTTTTAAGTTATAAAGCATTAGTGTCAGAAATATGAGATCCCTGTTTTTTTAATATTCATGTTATTAATTGTTTAACATTTTCAAATATTCATGTTTGTTTTAATATCCATGTTATTAATTTTTAATAACATGGACTACAGGAGTAGAGTGCTTGCCAGGTTCGATTCCCAGCACCTCAAAAGAAAAAGAAAAGCACAAGGACAAAATAAAGCCATTTTTAAAAAAACAAGGTAAAAGAATTTGTCACCAAAAATATTAAGAAACTTCTAAAAATGTACTGTAGATAGAAGGAAAATGAAATTTCAAAGTGAAATTCATATATAATAAGAAGATAAATTTGAAAACATGTAAATATCTTTAAAATATTTAAATATTTAAAGAATAGCAACATTTAATTTGGAGATGAAAAAAGACAAAATGAAAATACCATTTAGCTGTGAATGGATGATGATAACATTATTATGGAGATGAACATTTCTTAAGTCTTTGGAGGAGCACTATGGAAAAATGCATGTCATAATTTTAAGAGTATAAAAATTTAAAACATAATTTAAAAGAATTACAGGATATTTAAAAATATAATAATAAAGCAATGGATTTGGTTGACCATTGACTGAACCTCTGATACACCCATCCAAAATAAACTTTTCCTTTGCTAAATTATTCTTTTTGGAACTTTTGGTCGCAGCTAGGTAAAGCTGACTAACAGAGGCATATATTAAAAATGACAGCAGTAAAGCTGGTATGTGATGGAATTACAGATTTTTAAAATATTATTTAAAAAAGTTACTCCCTAATAATGGTAAATAATCTGATTTACTAAATAAATAACAGTTCTAAACTTAAGAAAATGTAAAGTAGAAATATAAAAAAAAACCTGGAAAAATTCAATATTAAAATGCACATTTTAAATATACTTCTTTTAGTTTTTGATGAATTAGTACCAAACTAGGTGAAGGCATAAAATATTTAAAATCAAGATTAATTAACTTGGTCTAATGGAAAAATGTATGAAGTGTACCAAATCAACATGAAATATTTACAAAATTCATCAAGTAAACAAGCTAAAAATATTTTCAAAGAATCTGTAATCTTGCTAAAGATAAAAATTAATTACAAAAATACAAATAAAAATACCCACCAATATACATGAAAACATATACTTCAAAAATACTTTTAAAAAAATTGAAAAATAAAAAACATAGCCAGGTGTGGTGGCACATGCCTGTAATCCTAATGGCTTGGAAGGCTGAGGCAAGAGGACCACAAGTTCAAAGATAGCTTAAGCAACTTAGCAAGGCCCTAAGCAACTGACTGAAGATGCTGTCTCTAAGGAAAATATAAAAATTAGGGCTGGGATGTGGCTCAGGGGTCAGGCACCCCTGAGTTCAATCACCAGTACCAAAACAAACAAACAAACAAAAAAAAAAAACAAAAACAAAAAAAGAAAAATATAAATTCAATTACAATGAAAATAATAGATATCAATATTGATATGCAACTAAATTACATATGGAGAAACACTTAGCCTTAAGTTTTAGGTGTCAAATTCACAAAAGTTTTTTGAAAAAAAATGCCAGTGACTAATAATATTTCATTGTCTACAGTTCATTCATTCACCCAATTTAACAACCCCTAATTTGCTTCCAGTTTTTGAAAATTATGAAGAAAATTGCCATAAACATACTTGTGCTGGTTTTCTATAGACATATGTTTTCAACATTTTGAGGCAAATACAAAGGTGTACATGTTTTGTTTTTCTCTTTATTATTATGTTTTTAAATAATTTTATTTTGACTGATAAGAACATAAAAATTGTACATATATTGCATATGGTGTACAACATGATGCTTAAGTGTATGTATACTTTGCATTGTGCAATGTTTAAGTCAGGTTAATCATGCCTATTTCCTCAATTATCATTTCTTTATGGTGAAAATTTTCTAATTATAAGAAATTGCTGAACTGTCTTCCAAAGTGTCTTCCATTTGGCATTCCCCTCAACAATAAATGAGCATTCTTGTTGCTCTAAATCCTTGCCACCATTTGGTGTCACCAGTGTTCTGGATTTTGGCCATTCTGATTGGTGTGTGGAAGTGCCTCGTTGTTTTAATTTGAATTTCTTGACGACATATGATGTTGAGTATCTTTTCATGTGCCTATTTGACATCTGTACATCCTTTTGGTCAGGTGAATGCTGAAGTTTGGTGCCCAATTTTACTAAATTGGGTTGTTGGTTTTCTTCTTGTGGATTTTACACATTTGTTGTATATTTTGGATAAAATTTGTATCTTTTAAAAACAATGTCACTCAGTCTATGTCTAGTCTTTATCTGTACATTATCTTTTTCAGTGAAATCTAGCTTTATTATTCTCTTACAGGTATGCTTTTGTTAAATTATGTAGAAAGTCATTGTCAAACCTATCTCATTTTTCTCCTGGATTATCTCCTAGGAGTTTTTATAATTTTGCATATATGTTTGTGATCCATTTTGAGTTAATTTTGGAGAGGGCTGTAAAACCTATGTCTACATTCAGTTTTTTAACATGTGAATGTCCAGTGGTTCTAGCACCATGTATTAAGAAAACTGTCTTTTCTTCATTATGTTGCCTTGCTCCTTTGTCAATGACTAGGTAACTACATTTATATAGGTATATTTCTGAAATGTCTCTTCTTCCATGCATGTATTTGGCTTTTGCTTTTCAAATAGTATATTCTCTTGATTATGTGGCTGGATAGTAAGTCCTGAAGTTAGGTACTGTCAATCCTCCAACTTTGTTCTTCTCAATATTGCACTGGTTATTCTGAGTCTTTTGTCTTTCCATATAGACTGTAGAATCAGTTTGTCAATATACACAGTATAACTTACTAAGAACTTCTTGAGTTTGCATTGAGTCTATAGGTTAAATTGCAAAGAACTAAGATCTTGAAAAGATTGAGACTTGCAGTCCATGAAGATGGAATCTCTCTCCATTTTTTTAGTTCTTATTTGATTTTGTTTATCAGATTTTGTTTTTCTATTGTAGATCTTATATAGACTTTGTTGGGTTTATACCTAAGTGTTTCATTTTGAGGGTGCTAATATGAATGGGATTTAATTTTTTATGTGAAGTTCAGGATGAGAAATAATGTGAGAACAAAAGCTGTGAAATGGTGGAAATAATGGACGATTTGGTCTCAAAACTAGTTTCACTCTCTTCTCTGCCACTGCCCCTGACCAGTCTGTTTTGAAATCTTGGCATGTTTGAGAAGACAGCAGGATCAAAGTACAGGCAAAGGCTTTCGTTTTTGGTGTAATAAGATGAAAAATGCCATGATTTTGATGACTAGTTTTGAACTCCATCGCAACAGTTTAACTTTCCATCTAAAACACCCATGAATGCACGGTTGCATTATTCATTTAAGTGTTATCTTTATTATTATATAGTAAATTACATGTGTGGTTATTCTCTCTCACTCTCTGGTTCTTATGCTGTATACTGCTAAGTCAATTTGTGGATTTAAGTAGTAGGTAAAGTCCATCAAATGCTGTTGAGGCATTAAGTTGAGAATAGAAATTGTCCATTTAGTTTGTCAGTAGAAAAGTCACATCTGACCTTGTCAAAGCAGTTGTGATGGAGTGGGTGGTTGAGTTAGGAAGTGAAACTGAAGAAGTATTGATAAGTGAAAGTTTGTGCAAGGGGATGGTATGTAGAAATCACTCACCTGAAAAGACCACAATAAAATACAAACCTGTAGCAGGAGGACTTTGAAGGACTCAAGGAGGTTTTGTTATTTTATTTATTTATTTTGGCACTGGGGATTGAATCCAGGGGCACTTAAACACTGAGCCACATTCCCAGCCCTTTTGTTATATTTTATTTAGAGACAGGGTCTGGCTAATTTGCTTAGAGCCTCACTAAATTGCTGAGGCTGGCTTTGAACTTGTAATTATCCTACCTCACCTCCCAAGCCACTGGGATTACAGGCATGTGCCACCATGACTTATGGAAATTAAAAGAGCACAATTTTTTTTTTTTTTTCATGATCCAGTAGAGAGAGAAAAGTTGGTCATGTAAATATTTGGATTCCACCTTTTGCAAATTTTCAACTCATCTTAATCCTACATCATTCCCCTCCCTCCAGTCTGCCTATCTTGATACCAATCCTCAAAGCAATTTGTAGAACATTTACCCCTGGTTACCTAAATCAAAAGTCATCCTAGACTGCTTCTTCTCTAATATTTTCTATATGCAGTTCATCACTCAGCGCTACAAGTTTCAACTCATAGATGATAATGTCCTTCTCCCCTTTCCCTTACTACTACCAATATCCTGAATTCAAAGTTTCTATGTAGTCTCCATGGCTTTAGCATGATCTATAAAATCTACCTTCTATATTGCTGCCAAATAACTCTCTAACACACATGTCCATTACCTCCTTAAAATCCTCTGATGGTTTCCTAACAAACAAGAATAATTCCTAAATCTGATTTCTCCTAACATCCTACCAGTACTCTTAAGCAATAGTCCTACTTACATATACTGGCACACACTGCCCTATGTCACTCTCCAACCCTAGACTAAAACCGACCTCATTTGACCATATTGCTGTTCTGTTTCAAAAAGAAAAATCACCACAAGTATTGTCCCCTCAGGGAAGCTTTTATATATATATATGTGTGTGTGTGTGTGTGTGTGTGTGTATTTTTTCTTTTTTTTTTTTTTTGTCAGAATCTTATCTTGTTGTATTGCTCTGTTGTCCAGGCTGGTCTTGAACTCATAGGCTTAAGTGATTCTCCTACCCTAGCCTCCCAGTAGCCCAGCTTCAACTTCATCGTCCTGAACCCTTATTCTGTACCCCTGTAAAATAAAGCAGCAATTTCACCATCTTTTGCTTACCTAAAGCCTTATAAGCTCCATCACCAGGGCCTTCAGGTTTCACCTTTCATTATAAGAAGTAATAACTGAGGTCACTAATTGACAGTTTTAGCAATTTTCAGTGATCCACTTCGTCTTTTTTCCTCTCTCTTATTCTGATGCAAAATTATGAATATTCATTGTACATTAGACTTTAAATCCACATATTCAATAGTTTAAGATTCTTAATCACAATCAGTATTACAGTAGAGGTTTGTACAACACTACAGCACATTTGCACTTACCAGGAAATTTTCATTTCCTATGAAAGTGGAAAAAGGATGAATCTTACATAATCAATATCTCAGATGTTGAGTTTCTCTAATACTCTCAGTTGTAGGAAAGGAAACATGTCAGGATGTCATCATATGAGTTTTTGTAAGATTTTGATTTCATCAGTTTAGTAATAGATAAAACTTCTAAATCATCTGGGAAAAAAAGACAGCTAAAATTCAAAAGTTCAGTTTAGCTCTAACTGCAATCACAGCACAAGTAAATTAGTGCTAATGCAAAAGAAATGAGTACAGACCAATTAGAGGAAAAATCAAAGGATGAATATAGCCACAAAAGACTTTAATTGAAGTTAATCTCACAGAAAAAAAATATGCTAAGTGAACAAGGCAAATTGAAATAGTCATCAACAATGCAGATGTGCTTAACAAGGGAATCTTATCCTTTCTGGAAGTTTGGATGGGTCCTATGAACTAAACACTGACTAACTTCTACATCTGCAGAACCATTCCCTCTATAGCTCCATCCTATCACTAAAGAAAAAATTATCTGTTTTAAGAATAAAAGCATGTATTGCTAATTTTAGGTTATTTCTTACTTTCAATTAGTAAAATTGAAACTCTAGAGAAACATGTTTTGGTTCTGAAAACTAAGTCACCTTGACTCTAGTATTTCAAATCACTCCAACACTTCTGCAAAATATAGACCAATTTGAATGCTAAGTTCAAGGCGCTATTCTAGATTATTTCAATTAAACATCACAGAAACATGACAAGGTTTGCATTATTAGTCATTGTTTATGAGTTAGAATTTTAAGGTTCTGAATGGTGAAGATAATTTTGCCGAGCCTGTACAGATAGCTAGTGAGAAAGCTTCCATGCAATTTGGAATCTATCAGTTTCCACAGTGTTTTTTCCTACTGTTCTGCATAAAAATGAGTCACAATTGAGACTCCAGTGAGGAGTAACTATTTTTAACTGTAAGAAAGTAGGATCTCATAAGAGGACTGCATGAAAACCCTCTTCTGATGTCCCAAATCACAGAGAAGCAGAATGAAGGGCCTCAGCCAAAGGGCTCAGTGAGATTGGATTGAAGGTCAAAGATCACTTTTCTTAGTTTAGTTATTGAGGGACAAGATTGGTGAAGAAGAAGGAAATAATTAAAAGCAACTGTTTGATCACTAAAATAAGCATCATTTTCTCCATGGACATATGTTTCAATATTTTGCATCCAATGTATTGACAATGTAATTAAGAAACTAATAAGCACAGGTACTTCAGAGTTCTCATCATGTTTTATCATGGACTGCCTCTCCATACTCTGAGCAGTCTTGGAGACATGTAGGGAGCATGATCAATTTTGGGAAGTCTGCTGTGTACTAACAGCTCTACTGGGGGTTTATACATTACCAGATATATAAGTACAACACTCCTTAAGTAGGAGGAAACTCAAGTGTGATTCCCATCCCCAAATCAAAACACTAGTAAAGAAAAACTTAAATGAAAACAAGAAGAAAGAAGGCTTTCATTTTCAAAGAAGAAGAAAAGTGATTTGCTGTGAAGGCGGTACCAATATGAGGAGCCTAGCTCCCGGGTTCAGCCACATTACTGGACTTAATCACCTTCCATGTTGAGTTTTTAAGCTCCCACTGCATAGAAAAGGCTTAAATCTGGTCTGAATCCACACCTAAAATTAAAGTCAAATCAACAGAATCGACATTAGTTTCCTACTATAGCATTCTACTCAAAACACACAAATTTATCCTCTTACAGTTCTGGAGCTCAGAGTCTAGGTATAAAATCCAGGTGCACAGAGATGTATTTCTTTGGGGGCTCTCAGGTTTCTTGCCTTTTTCAGCTTCTACAGGGTGCCTGAATTCCTTGGTTCTTAGCTCCTTCCTCCATTTCCAAAATCTGTAAAGTAGCATCAGCCAATTTCTCTGGAATACTGACCTCTTCTGCCTGAATTTTCCTCTTTTAATAATACTTAGAATAACATTGGGCTCACCCAGATAGATCCATAAGTGCTCCTTCTATTTGAAGGAATTAAACAACATCTGCAAAGTCCCAATTACCCTGTTACCTAAAAGACATCAGGACATGGGCATTGGGTGGGAGAGTGGGCAGTTATTATACCTACCACAGCATATTTGTCTGGAATTCATACATTCTGATCTGAAAACAAAGATTCTGAAAAGTTCATAAATAAAAAGTGTGATTTTGTATTTTTGCATGAAGGACAATGTGAAAAACAATTTTGATTATCAATTAATTTCTTAATATAGTTCCAAGGACAAAAACAAAACAAAACAAAACAAAACAAAAAAAAAAAAACCTTTTCTTTCAACTTGGTATGTAAGAAATGGTTTACATTTGGGATACATAATACAATAAAACAAAAACATATTTGATGAGAAGAGAAGCAAACCCTGCCATAATAAAAGCACATGTCACAAAATTTAAAACCAAATGTATGAAGGATGGTATACACCACCACAGAATGACCATAAACTTGAATTCTAGGCACTTCTATGCACTGGCTGGATGATTATTGGTAAATTATTTAAGAAATCTATACTTTAGTTTCTCATAGGTGGAATATAATGTGTTTTGGATCACAGTAACATTTTAGGTTAGTTCCAAGGATTAGGGAACAAGCTCCTTAAATCCCTGTCTCAGAGGTTGGTCCAAAGTAGCAGCTTGCTAAGTAGCAATTGTGTTTCCACTTATTTCAACACAGTTGTTATTGTACAAGAACTCCATATGCAAGGATATTTGCATTATATGGTTAAAATGTACATTTGTGTTGCTGAATGGAATTTGGCTTCCAGAGAGTTCCTGCAAAGCTAGAACTCCTTTCATGATAATATGAACATATTGCCTGATAAATGATCCAATAAAAAATAAAAAAAAATATTCAAGTTTTGAAAATTAAATTACACAAAGATCCAAATGCCACAATCACAAAACTGGACACAGACAACACCAGAATGCTAACTCAGCTAAGGGAACTCTGATACCAAGATTTACCCTCCTAAGGCTATCACACAGAACGTAAATAATTTTCTGACATGAGTTAGATGTCAATTTCATAAATAAAGAGTCATATAGATCTTACAGTGTAGATATAATTACTGACCTCTTTTTCTGGTTCCTTTATGTCATTAAGTAATTCCTGACACCACCACCCGAGTCAGCATCAAAATGAAAAGGTTTTGACCTAGTTGGACATACACAAATTATTTCAAATCTCAATTAAGCTAGGATACATACAAGCGTTTTTTTTTATTTATTTATTTATTTATTTTAAAAAAGTAGGTACTTACTATGGAGTAGGTAATTTATTTCTTGAACAAATCTAAAACAAGGCTACACAGACCATTAATCTATAAATTTAAAAAAACTATTTAAAAATGTTGATAGTTAATATTCTTATTTTAGCCATTAAAATATTTAGTGCTGCATTTCTGGACTAATAATTCACTAAAATAATGTGTTTCTAGAATTCTGTCAAACATTGAAGAAGGGGATTTCACCCATAAAACAAGAGAAATAGCTTGATGTAGTACCTATGGCATACATCAAAATGTACATATTTTATTCCCAAATCTGTAACCCATCTCACCTGTGAAGTTTATAGTTTTAACTCAATGTGGAAACTGCAAACTTCATCCCATTGGCTTCCATATTCCTAAAGAAAATAGGATTAAACTAAAGCAATGGTAATTTGTCTTTTTATAACATTGTTTCCTCTGAGGAAATTATTCTTTTGGTTTCCTGTCTTATTCTTCTGAAGGATGAGTGAAAATCAGAAAGCTTTATTGACTTTTAAATTTAAAAGTACAAGTAGCACTTAAGACAGGGTCGGCCAAGCCAAGGAATTCTCTGCTGTTAAAGGACCAGAGAGTCAGCTCATATTGCCAAAGGCCTTCCTGATTTAATCAGTGTGATTTCATCAATCTTGGGATGAAGAATAAAAGAAAGTTTATATTCCAATTACTGCTAGAACACTGTGGTTTTAATATTGTCAAAGAATTAGGTCTTGAGGGATTTACAATGGGAGGCTTCAGCTATCTACATCTCTAAGTTTTTGAAGCTGGAGAAAACTACTAAAATAAGAAGAATGTAAAATGGCAAGTACCTTCATGTGAGGCCTTTGCAGCAGGATATGGTGTTAAATGAAGCTAACCAATTTCCACTTTGTAGTTTTGATAGATGTCCAGAGGGCCTTTGGAAAGTAAAACAAAATGAAAAGAACAAAAGCTGAGTGATCATTTTATCAGAAGACCCTGGGTTTATACTTTAGTTCAATTTTAGCAAGTCAATATAAGAAGGCTCAAAAAATACTAGAGAACTTCTCTTCCTTCAAAACTCATTTCATCTCACATCTAAGAGCATACCCTATTGTGTTCATTTCATCATTTTCATGAAAGGAAACTTCACTTGTATTCTCATTCAAGAGAAAACATGACTGACTTCATCCTGGTCTATAGTAGCTTTGGTATACTACTTTAATAGACACAGTGTTTTACATACCAGGTTTGCTGAAAAATATAAATTAATTAGCTTGTCAAAAAATACTTCCAAAATATCTATATTATGTTGTTTGAATAAAAAATGATAAAGACAAGGTATGGTCCCTACCCTTACAGAACTTATAGCCTACTATAGAAACAAACAATAAATAATTATTCATTTCACATGTGATAAGCATGATGAATCAGAGAAGAATATTAGGAGAGTCATTAGTGGAGGTGACTCCATGGTCCTCAGAAAATAACTCCTAAGGAATGGATTTTATACTTAAGCTTATAGCTGATTTTAAAGGTTGAGCAGGATCAATAGGATAGCCAATTGGGTGGTAGAAGAGACAGAGGAAGATGACTGTGTAGACTGAGTTGACAACCTCAGAATAGAGTGAAGTGTTGCAAGTTTGAGACCTGAGACAAAATCAGAATGGGTAAGGCAAAGAGTGAGGGTGATGCTATGAAGGAGAGAGAAAAGGAGGCAGAAGCTACATCATGCCAGGCTTGGAGGGCATATCAAAAACAAAGACAAACCACTGAATGGTTGCTATGGTTTGACAGTCCTCATCAAAACTGATGGTGAAATTCAATCTCCTTTATGATGTATTAAGAGGAAGGACCACTTGGGACATTTAAAAGGCAATTAGGATATGCCTTCATAGATGCATTAATCTAATAGATTAACTGATTATCGTGTTATCAAGGTAGTGGCTTTGTTATCAATGCAAGCTCTCTCTGGCTAGCTTGCTTCATCTCACTGGTGCCCTGCACTCCTTAGGGAGTCTATCAGCAAGAAGATTCTCACCAGATTATGCCCTTCAACCTTGGATTCCCTGGCTTCCATAACTGTAAGAAATAAATTTCCTTATAAATTACCCAGTTCTGGTTATCCAGTTATAGCAACAGAAAATGGACAAAGACAAAAGTATTGAGCAATATGCTAATAATATCAGACTTGTGTTTTTAGTAGGTAATTTAGGCTGCAATGTAAAGAATGGATTTAGTATTTTAATGAAGCATTTATTTCCCAATGAATCATGGAGATTCCCCATATCAAAAGGCAATGGGAAATTAAAAAAAAATGAATGAGAAACAAATATACACCAAAAATACTGAATTCAAAAAGTATAGTATGTGACTTGATAGAAAAATAATAAATAGTTTCTGACTCAAATAATAATCTCTGGTTTTACAATTTGCATTTTGATGAAATTCAAACTTCAGATCATATTTATTTTAACTGTCCACTAATTTATTCCCGGAACCTAGAACTATGCAATAGCAGACCCTGAATGAATACTTACTAAATGAATGAACAACTATTCAAATAATATTTATTTAAAATGATTGTAAACCACAGTAACTATAGTCCTCCTCCTCCTCCTGATGGTTTCTATCAATATCATTTATGTATAGATTCTTCCTCTTGCACCATTTCTCCAAATCAAGACAAAAGATAGTAGAGCTCAGTAACAAGATAAGCAGATTGCTAAGTGGTATCAAATAATAAAGAAGAAATAGTATAAAGGAAAAAACTAAAGAAGCATAAGATAAAAAGAGTGAATTTGATGGGTCAACATATCATACATCTGAAGAGGCTCAAGCCCCATTGAGGAGTACTAGCTTATAGCCACTAAAGACACCCTTCTCTTCAAGTGTTTATATTATAAATGTATTAAGGGTAGTAAGTTGAGAAAGTATGAAAGTCAGTTACACGTCCACCATATCAAAGTAAGAAAGGCAGCTGGGTATAGTGGTACACACCTGTAATCCCAGCAGCTCGGAGGCTGAGGCAGGAGGATAGAGAGTTCAAATCCAACCTCAGCAACTCAGTGCTAAGCAACTCAGTGAGACCCTGTCTTTAAATAAAATACAAATAGGCTGGGTTGTGGTTCAGTGGTTGTGTGCCCCTGAGTTCAACCCCTGGTGCCAAAAAAATAAATAAATAAGAAAGGCACCTTATGGGTGCTGAGTTAGCATAGGAAAGTGAAATGAGCAATATCCTGAGTTGATGGTTTAGTAACTCTGTCCTCTCACTTTCCCTACAATACTGAACACTTTCTGTGTATGCAATGTTCTATCAGCCAGGAGAGAGAGAGAGATTCATAACTCCCTTTCCTATATACAACACATACACACACACTCACAAAGGGTGGGTAGTATGTGCATATCCCTATCTGCCTTAGGCTGAAAGAGTTTGTGTGAGACCCTGTTTTGGAGAGCATGCAGGACCACTGGCTAGAGACTTCTAGAACTTAGAGTTACAGCAACACTCGTCCAGGGACCAGCCTTTAAGTCACTTCATAACATAGGGCTCTATAAAAAGGCATACTGTTTGTGGAGATTGAGACTAATATCAGGATATTTTAGACTTAAGAGGACTCAGAATTATTTTTTTCCAGAGAAATAGTCATAAAAGACTCACTGGAGCACCTCAGCAAGTAGTGAGAAGGAACTAGGAGGAAGCAGCAGAGAAAAGTAAACAAGTGCTGAATTAATTGTTCAATGTTATTGGAAAGTTTAAACATGCATTATTTAAAAATTTACACATAAAATAAGAACCAAATTTGAGAATTTATCGACATAGAAATTCTATTAATCAATTTATGTGTTGCTGTTTGTGTGTAAATATGTATGAAGATGGAAGGTGCCTCAGTGCCAGTGGGGCATAGGAGTAGAAATGAAAGGATGAAAACACAGTTTACGTCTTTTAGAGCATATAGGTGCTTTAATTTTAATGTTTGTTTGCAAAGTATAACTTTGTACATTTCTGCTAAAGTAACAAAGAAAACTTAAAAATACATGTATTGTTTTCAATTAGAAAACAAAAAAAATAAATAAAAACAGGAAAACTTCAAAGTCAGTGCCTTAACAAAATCCAGGAAAGACAAAAGAAGCAATGAAGTAATATGATGAATAAAACCATGAAGGTAGATATTAAGGTTTCAATAAACATAGCAAATATAAATGTATTTAGCTCATCTTTTAGAAGTTATTTCAAATTTTATTGAAATAAGGTAATTACTGAACCATATTCTATCTAAAAGTGACACACATTTGTAAATTTGACACAAGAAAGTTGAAAATAAAGACAAATGCAAATAAAATTAATATAGATTGTCAATAGCATACAAAAAGAATTAAAGCTAAAGCTTTAAAAAGAGACAGCTTTGAAGTAGGTTGACTTACTGATAAATCAACAACCCAGTAAGCAGATATAAAAATCATAAATTTTGTACATCTAACAGAATAAGTCCAAAATTTATAAAGGAAGAACTGATATTCCCCCAAGAGAAGCAGAGAAAATCATAGTTCACAGTAGGAGAATATGACACATCTTTCAGAAGTCAACAGATAAAATAGAAAAGAAAATTAGTATAGAAGATTTGATCTAACACACACCTACATATATACACACACTAATGTATACATACCCACAAGGAGTTGCATAAAATGTGACGACCTCTTTTTAGTACACTTACCCCCCAAAAAAAAAAAAGGAGAAGGAGAAGGAGAAGGAGAAGGAGAAGGAGAAGAAGAAGAAGAAGAAGAAGAAGAAGAAGAAGAAGAAGAAGAAGAAGAAAGGAAAAAATATTTTGAACAACTATAAAGAAAATTTCAAGTTTTGAAAAATTGATATCTTAGTATTTATTCATTGGCCATATTTTTAAAAATTAGAAAGTAAGCACAAAAATTGCCAGAAAATTGTATGCATCTTAAAATTAAAATCCATATTACCAGTCACTGCACTACATAGGAAATCCAACAGAAATTACAAACTAGTTTTCATAGTTATATCCAAGGACACATGTACAAGCAATCATTGTTTTAAACAATAACAAAAATCAGGGAAAATATTCTTTAATATGATAAATAAAATTGCTGAATTAAATGTGGGACATTTAATGTGTGGAAATAAGTCATATGATACTAATTATATCTACTATGGATAGATTTTCAACACATATCTCCAAAAAAAAAAAAAAAATACAATACAATAACTTCTACCCACAAACAATAAATGAAGAAATGCAAGACTACATTACCTATAGGGAGTTCACGTATGTATGTGTATGCTTGTGTGTGTGCATAAATTCATAGAAAAATATCTGCAAATAAACACACATAACAGAGGAGTAGGGAATTGACACAAATTAGTTTCATGATCAAAGATGACCTCAGCATTTTTATAATGTTTTATTATTGTAAGTAAACATACTCTTGTCTTGAAACAGAATATACATAATTTTTATAACTTTATTACTTTTTATTTGAACTTTGAGTAGTATTTAGAGGAGGAAAAAAAGAGTGAGAGAGTGAGAGAGAGACAAGGAGGGAGAGAGGGAGACAGAGACACTTGGTGGGGATGAGGGAGAGTTTCTTAAATGGGGTGAAACATGAAGGAGGATCTCTGAGAAGCTGGCATTTGAAAAGAAGCCAATCAGAAAGTTGGTCGTGGAGAAAATGGAAAGTAGGCATTAAGCAGAAGGGCCCACCACAATGGCCCTGAGGCCAACTTGACATGTTAGAGGAAAAGAAAGAGTGAACATGGAGCAGAAGCAAGAGCTACATCTTTGGCATCTTTGGGGACTTTGTAGCTCTGGGGAAGAGTGTGGATTTTAAGAATTATGGAAAAGAATTGAAGGATTCCGAGTAGATGAAGGACTTGTCTTACAGTTTTGGTGTTCTTAAATTAGAATTTTTTATTCTAATTGATTCACATGCAATTCTAAAAAAATATAGAAAAATCCCATGTACCATTTGCCCAATCTCCCACATTGGCAAAGTTTTGCAAAATTATAGTCAATACCACAATTAGGATGAGGACATCAGTACAGAAAGTTACAGAATCTTTCCATCACTACAATAATCTCTCCTGTTGCATTCTTATAGCCTCCCTGAAACCAACTTTCCTTCCTTCCTTCCTTCCTTCCTTCCTTCCTTCCTTCCTTCCTTCCTTCTTCCTAGTTGGTGATTTCTCATTAAAGCATTATTTTTTTAATAATAGCTGCTTTTAAACTTTTTTTTCAGATAATTATAATATCTTTGTCTGATTTGAAGGTCCTATGGATTGTGTTTTTTCATTCAGTTGGATATCTCCCTTCTTTGGCATAATGAGTAATTTTTCAATGAAATATGAACATAATAGATATTATACTATGAGATTTTATATCTTAATTAAACCTTCTGCTGCTTTAGCTATCTTTATGTTAACACAGCTCAAGCTGGGGACAGGGAGGTAATATAACTGTCACTTCTAATAGAGGTAGATGTCCAGGTTTTCTATAGTGTTTGCATGTTTGGCTTCCTTGTCACTGGGCAGTGGTTTAAACCCTGATTCTACCAGATCTCCTCCTACAGTACCACCTGGGCAGGGTGCAAGTCCAGATTCACCAGTCTCCCTTGACATGTGGCAGGGATAAAGTCCTGGCTCCTGCTTAGCTTCTCTGTCACCACCATGGTGAAGGGCAGGGGTGGGTGCCAAAATGTATGTCTAGGCTCCTACTTTGTCTTTAGATACAGGTTTTTCTATTATGTGTGGCTAAGTAAAATAATATTTGTTAAAGTTGTCTGTCTTGATAGGCTGCCTTTTTCCTGGTCTACTGGCCAGAGAAAAGGAATTTGTTTTATTTTGTTCTGTTATGTTTTCTGCCCCTGTTAGCATTTCCAGGTTGCCAATAGTTTCAACTTCAAATCCAGGATATTTGAGGCAAAAAGAAACCCAAGAACTCTCCACTCTGTCATTTCCTGAGTCCCAAGATCCTAAGTCAGTCTGCCTTCATTTCTTCACCTTTCAAAGACTTTTAATATAAGTTTTATATAAATTAATCAGAATTTTTGTCCTTAGAATAATAGAGAAAAACATACTTTATATGCACAAAAGTAGAGGTCTCCTGTTCACATTTGAAAAGCTTATTCTGGTCACTCTGTGGGATGTAGCTTACACTATGGTTTTAGAGCTGGAGGACACGGATGCCAGGTTACAATACCTATTACCCAAGAGGAGTTCAACAGCTTATTAGCTCTACCTTTAGCAAAGCTACTTGATCATTTGATGTATCACTTGAATATATTACTTGATAAATTACTTGGCATATTTTGAAGGTGAAGCCAACAGAATGTGGTGAGAACTTAGTTATGGGAGACGAAGGGAAGAAAGGATTTAAATATGACTTTGGGATTTTTGAAACCAAATGGCAATGCTATTGACTGACATAGGGAAGATAGAGTGAGGGCAGAAAGAACAAAGGCTTCTATTTCAGACATGATGAACTGTGGATGTCAATGTGGACACTGTTGAATATATAATCAGTACCTGGAACTAGGACTAGAGAGATAAATCTGTATATATTTGTCTATAAATATGTAGTATTTATAGCCATATGGCCAGAGGAGTATAGGTAGAGAAAAAAAGATGATCTACCAGCGTTCAAACAAATGATGTTCTGTTGAACTAGTTGTGGAAGAAATGTGATATAAAGAAAAGTAATGTAAACTGAAAATTAGAAAACCATCTGAGAAAAGCCAGGATTTCCTATATCTCAAGGAATACATAAGGGTCATATTAGAAAATCCTTAGCCACTAGAAAGCCATCAAGATTCAAGGAAGAAATTTCTCCCTCCACCCATGATGCTTGAATAGTTCTATGATAGACTCTTATATGCGCCCCCAAATAATCTGAAAATCAAAAGTTACAGTGAGCTCGGTTCTCTGCCAAGTAAGCACTTCCCTGAGGCAAAACTATAGAAACACTAAATTTATTTTACATCCATAAGATTCATACTGGAATATTCATCTTCAGCTGTGGATCCCTAGGTTAATGTTTAATTTAATGAAACTGAAGGCATTTGAATAAACTATAATAAACAACTGTTTGTCAAGACAATTTATTACTAGTATGCTGTATGTCTGTGGATATAATTTTATGCAGTTTAGATGCAAACAACTAGAATTATCTTTCATATCTGTAAGTACAATCTCCTCTTTTTCTTTCTTTCCTGGGATGACATCATGAACCCTTTGTTCTCTGTATAATTGTGAAAACTGAAAAGAGTTTATACCCTCTTACTGCTAAGTCCTTAAATACAGACTCAACTTTTTAAATAACCATCAAACCTGGTTGATGGCTAAAGAAAGCCAGAGTACCTAAGGAGTTCTCCTCACTCCTCAGTAGACACAGAGTCCCAGAAAACACTAAGCAGACTGTTAGGCGATTGTTGCTACTCAGAAGTGCATGTAGGGGACACTTATCCCCTCAGCACATCTTCTCTTGTCACCCTTTTGCCTCCTAGACTTATTTAAGGCACAATTAACTACATTTTAGCTTGCTGAAGCCAATAAAGATAGAACCCAGGCTTTTGCAACATAACTTAGTATGTATGTATGTATGTATATGTATATATATATATATATATATTTTTTTTTTTTTTTTTTTTTTTGGTAATAGTTTCCACCTTTGCCAGGGAAGCAGGAACATCTCTTGTCCTCTTCCATTCATTCTCCTACATACAAAGTGAGGAGTCTGTGGGGCCTTGGGATTAGCCTCCATCAGATCCCACACTCCCCATACTCCATGTAGGTCTTCTTTGTGTTCTCAGGACCACCCATTCCCTCCATAAATGGCCCAACTTTCCCCCAGGTTCTGTATGAGTCCTTCCCA
Source organism: Tamias sibiricus (assembly GCA_025594165.1). Classification (NCBI taxonomy): domain Eukaryota; kingdom Metazoa; phylum Chordata; class Mammalia; order Rodentia; family Sciuridae; genus Tamias; species Tamias sibiricus. Next base: position 53,075,858 of record CM046668.1, read on the forward strand.
GACTCTGGACCCCTAAAAGTTACTAACTGGTGTGAGCAAATATAGGCCTGAGGTGAAGTCAAGTATGGCTCTTCGTAGGAGTTATGGGAGGAAGAGCCTAATAATCTAAATTGAAATTTCCAGGTTTTAGTAAAAATATATTTATCGAAGTAGAAAGATAAAATATATTTTATTTATCAATTTCTTGGTCTGAGTTAAAAATTTTAAATACATACACACATGACAAATGACCTTCTATTTCTATTCTTCCCTGGGGTTTCACAGATATTAGTGGTAAGGCATAAGCTAAACATGTGACTAAAGTGTGAGTAAATGTCAACAATTATTTGTTAACTAGGAGTCAGAATATCTGGTTCCAGGGAGAGCACCAAGGGAAGAATTTGCATCTTTAAGACCCTGGGAAGTATAGGACACCTAAGAAGGAGGCAGTGCTGTGAATCTGGGGAATAGAAAATAGTTCAAGCTTCTGGAAGTAGCCATGGAGGCTTCCTTCAACTCCTAAATGAATTAGGTGCCCCCCCATCCATGGTCTCATTGTGTCTTATCCTGATTATCCAGATGATCAAAAAGAAGCTCCATGTCCATGTAGCATCAGCATCATATTGTAGGAAATCACAAAGGAAGGGACATCTTGTTGTAGCCAATATGAAAAATACATTGTTATACTCTGGCCATGATAATGCACATCTCTTGGACAGGAAAAAGACATTCATCTCCATCATCAAGTTGATCAAGTTTCACTACATTATAGAATCATCACTAAATGAGGTGAATGAGGTTCCTCCTCTGGGATTCCTCAAGTACAACTGCTAAAATAACATATGTCTCAAGCTGCAGACCTGTGATCTAAGGAAACGGTAATCAACAGATTACTGGAGCAGCATCTTACACACAAGTGATTAAGATATCAATAGTGGAACAAGAATAAGACAAACACTAGAGAGAGAACTCCTATTCTAAAAGAGGGAAAAGAGGAGGGACACGCAGTTACTAGTCACCTGAAATTCTGAAATACATCCTGATCTTTCTTGACTGTTTCTTGATTCAAACCTGGTACTACTCCCTAGGAATGATTTGTTAAGGCTCTTGGTTCTGCCCTGTGGATTATCTTTCCTTTTATGCATAAGTCAGCCCACGATTGCAGCTGAATTTGTTTTCTCAGGATGGTTCCCTATTAGTAGACATCAGTGAAAATGGGACCCAATCTCTTTCTTTTATTGGACTCTGACTCTTTTAGTTGAAGGTAACAGTGCTTCCATGAAAAGAATGTTCTTAAAAAATTCTGTAGGATTTTCTATGAATCTTTTTGGTGCTTACTTCATCAGGTCAAGACCATAACCACAAATCTTTTCTAAATGAACTCCTTTCTACCTCAGCTTCCTTGAAATGTGGTTGTGGTTTGACATGTGTTACTAGGATCTAGGAAGCATACCTAGAGAAACACACACATCCTTAGAGAAACCTGAGTGTCTGATTCAATGAAGCACCACCTTGGGCTTAGGAGGAGGCTTTACAGTCGCACTCCCAGCTTCTTCTTTAGACTATGTTTTCCCAACAGTGACCTGGATTTGATCTCTGATAGAAACTTATTGCTAAGTTTTAGAATCATTTTTCATTTGGAGGGGTGGGAAGACATAGGCTTATTTTGAAATATAACAAATTCTTGCTCCATTACATTTGAATTTTGTCTTGGGTTTATCTCTCTCCGAGGGTCATGATAAATCATGAGACCCAAGAAGAAGCTCAGTGGCATTTTCAATATGCTGCCTGGAAAGGCGTTTGACTAGGTTATTTAGTTCATTATATACATTTGCTATTAAGCATTGTATACATTTGCTATTTTGCAGGTGACAGTATTATGAAACTTTTCACTGCTCAATAGCAATAGTTCCTTTATTTCTAATCTTTAACAGTATTTTTCTTGCTTTCCTCTGAACTCATACCAATGGTTTCCTTGTGGACACACAGACCTTTAAGCACAATCTCATTCTCTAAGATCCTTTAGGCTTTACCTAGCTTTTTCTTGAGAACTGATAGACATTAACTAAGTCTACCCAACATCCTTACATTTTCTATCTGCCACCCAAAGCCAAAGTCACCTCTCTGAATTGTTTAGCTCTCTCTTCCTAGCACCCAAATCTGTTCTGGTTTTCTGTTGCTCAGCAATAAATTGCAAATACCTACTGGGGATTTTATTATATGTAACAATTTATACATCAGAAAATTGGACAGGCACAGGGGATGGTTTGCTCCACAATGTCTGGAGTCTCAGTTGGGGAGATTCAAAGGTTGGAAGTAACTTAAAAGAATGGGGCCTGAAACTATTCAAAACTTTGGCCGTTGAGTACATTGAGTGGGTCCTGAGACTGAGGTTGGCCATAAGCTGGGATTTTGGCTGGGGTTATTAGAACACCTTTAAATGATCTCCCCCTGTTGTCTGACCATCTCCTCATAGCATAGTTACTGGGTTCAAAGAGAAAGTTGTACTGCCTTTTCTGATCTATCTTTGGAAGTCACATAATGTTACTTCTACTTTAGTCACTGGTATGCCCAAATTCAAGTACAGTTCATATAAATAACTGCCCCCTGTGGCCCCATAAGTTCAATGGGAGAAATACCTGAAACATACTCTAAGAAGTATAGATGGAATGAAAGATCTTATTGCTGCCAGTTTAGAAAATACAACCTTCCATATATAGTATTAAGATAAAACTAGTATGTCCAGGCTTCTATACCTCTAAAAATTCAATGGGGGATGATATCTCAAGTCTTGTATCTTTATTCGCTATACAATTTTATTCTGATTTCAAATCTGAAAAGAAGATTTAAGGCTTCTCTGCAAAATACTCCTAGTTTATAAATAAGTAATGTAGGTCCCATAGAGTTTAAATAACTTGTCTAAATTCCTGAACTATTCATAGCCCCACAACTTCCCGTAGAGTTCTACTGTGCACTCCATACATTAAAATGCTTAAAATTCCATTAACTCTCATCTATCATACCCAAGTAATCAATAGTATTCCCACAATTCCTGAGAAGTTTTGGAACTATGAGTGATGGCTTTCTTCTTTTTTGCAAAATTTATTTTTTGTAGCTCCATGTGAACATTGCAGGAAACTTTATTACACTAAGCATGCAACTCAAGCAAGACTTCAGGTGTGTTCAGCTAACATATCCACTTATAGTAACAGGGGCAGCAAGGCAAAACATAATTACTTGAAATTTGTTTTTAGACATTTATTGACCTTAGAAGGTCAAGGCCTTTATGCTCCTTTCATTCAGAACTAATCACTGACAAGTTCGTAAGTTGAATACTGACAAATTTCTCTTCAGTGGCTGTCAAAAGTTGAATAATTATACTTAAGGTACTTTCCTTTGGAATGTTTCATGTATTTTGGAGAGCAGTGTTGAAGTCAAATTTTATGATTTCATTTGTCAACAGAGTATTTTTAAAATCTAATTTGTGAAAATAGTGATATATGAATGTTGAATGAAGATGAAACCCATTCACTTCTACTGATGCTTTTAGTCATTGGGAAGTAACATTCTATTTCTCACTTAGAAATGGTCCTGTGATCTACAAGTGAATATTTTTATTTAGCAATGTATAAAATAAATGAAAATCAAATAACCGATGCAATAATTGTGCACATGTATTATTGTATATCCATAACAGTGGACTTACAAAGTGTAAAAGTTTTGATTGATGTTATTTACTTTAAAAATTAAACATAAAAAACAGTCTACAGTATAATAGTACTAATCAACCAAACATTAGTCATCCAAATATTTTATTCAGACAGTAGGTAAAACATAATAATTTGATCCAAAAAATTAATTAAGAAAAATGATTTAGTTCACAGGGAAAGAACCACCATATTTATAAAGAATTAACAAAAAATTATTGTAAGCCAGAAAGAAAGATTTCATATATTCAATAAAGAAGGAATTATACAGTAAGTTTATTATTAAGTGAAATAAGCCAATTCCACAAAAAACCAAAGGCGAGTGTTGCCTTAGATTAGGTAGAGGGAAGTGAAGGGAGGGGAGGGAGGGGATGTGGGAATGTGAAAGATAGTGAAATGAAACAGACATTAATACTCTATGTATATATGTAACTACATGACCAACATGATTCTGCAACATGTACACTTTGAAAAATGATAAATTATATCCCATCTATGTATGACATATCACAGTGCATAAATGCATTCTACTGTCATGAATAACCAATTAAAAAAATTTAAAAAAAAAATTTAAAAAGTGAATTAAAGAAGTCTAAGCAGAATATCTTCAAAAATATGTAGATTAAAATCACAACATAAAAAGTATATATACTAACAAAGTGTTACTTCTTATGCAAAGAACTGATGCAAATTGATAAGTAAAAATCAGAAATCTCCCTAAAATGAAAAAAAATAACACAACTTAAGAACTTGAAAAAATAGCAAAAATGAATATGTAATAAACATTTGAACATTGTTGAATATTTCTAATAATCATTTACATGCCACATAATTCAATTTGAAGTCACAAAAATTAATATTGTTTAAAAAATCATCCAGTTCTAGCAATAGTGCAATTAAGCAAGGCACTTCCAACCAAAAGTGATCATAATCTAAATGACATAATTTTTATGTGAGGAACAATCTAGTTATTAGGTACTTGAAAAGCATCCAAACCTTGAACCAAGCAATTCTACTTTAGAGAATCTACTTTAAAATACTTAATTGGAAAGAAGGCAAAATTTATTTCAAAGCTGTTTATTATGGCATTATTTATTATAAAAAATTGGACAGATAAATATTCAACTTTAGAAAATAATTAAGACATATTTGAATAAATAATACTTTAAAAATTTTTAATATTGCAAATGGCTACATATGAATTAATATTAAGTAATAAAAAGACCACACAAATATATAGTATATTTTCAACTATGTAAGGTATACGTCAAAGTATAGAATACAATATTCTAAAGAGCTGACAATCATTCTAACTTCCACATATTATAAGAGATTTTATCTGTTTTTTGCTTTTCTGTACATTTTCTGTATATTTTCAAAACAAAACTATATTGCTTGCTATTAAGAAAAGAAACAAAGAGCCAGTCATGGTGGCACATACCTGTAATCCCAGTAACTCTGGAGGCTGAGGCAGGAGGTTTGAGAGTTCAAAGCCAGCCTCAGCAAAAGTGAGGTGCTTAGCAACTCAGTGAGACACTGTCACTAAAATGTAAAATAGGGCTGAGGATGTGGCTTAGTAAGCTCCTGAGTTCAATCCCTGGTACCCCTCCCTACCCCCCAAAAAAGGAAAAGAAACAAAGGATAAAATATTTTGAAACATTAAAAAAAGGGGAAAAAAGGAAATAAAAGTCAGCATCTAGCAATCATTAGAATAAAAATAGGTAAAGATAATTTGAAAAGTTTGGTCGGAAAAAAAAAAAAAAAAAAAACTCTACTTATTTTCTTCTCTGTAAGGATTTATTGATGTTTTTTCTCTTTAAATACTGCAAAACGATTTTTTTTAAAATATGAGTTATTCTTTTTAAGACTCCATGATAATTATATACGTAATTATTTCCCTTTAGTCCTTTCCTACCAGGAAATCCAAGGTGAAGTGTCATTCTGAGAAAAATACTCATGTTACTCTACTTTCCTAATACATTTATCTACTCGTTTTTCCCACTTCATTTTCTGTTTTCTTTTTCTTTCTTTTTTTTAACTGATATTTATTTATTTATTTTTAATTCAAAATTGTATTTATAACAGTAGCATGTATTACAATTCATAATACACATATATAGAGCATCTTTTTACATAACACTGTTTGTATACAAAGTATATTTGTACTATTCAAGTCTTCAATCATGCATTTAGGATAATGATATCCATCTTATTCTACCACCTTCCCCCCCCCCCCCCCATACTCCCTTGGACATGTCAGACAAAAAAATGTGTGTGAATGTGTTCTAGCAGATGCTGCCACACTGTATAAACACAAGTATAATATAGATGTGAAAATCAGTTAAGAATTGGCATGAGAAATGTTGAATAGTTAATTTGGGACAAAAGCTTTCAAATTCCTGAAGGTTTGAAAGTTAACATAAATTTAATAGATGTTTATTTGGGACTGTAGATAAATCTGAAGTTTTTAAGCATAATGGCCATGAAGGTCATGAAAAGGAGGCCAGAAAAACCATTGCTCTGCAAAGCAATCTTGTCACCCACAAGTCTGGGGGCCTGCTAAAGAATTAAGTGCTTCTGATTTCATCACTGGCATGCATACACCACAGCCATCCCAGGCAGCTTTCCCTTGAAAGTAAAGAAATTATTTTCTTTTGAACTAGTCCTTGAAAAAAGTCTTTCTTTGGTTTTAAAAGCTCTCTATCAACTAAATAAATGAGGCATATAAAAAACAGGGTGGATTTATTTGGCCACTCTCCCTGGTAATGCTGTATGTCTGATGTTTTCTGTATTGGGTGATGATTGGCAGATGTCACCAATCTCCCTTTTCATCAGTTCTCTTAAGGAAACTAACCTTCAGAAACTTTGAACTATGTTATCATCATTATCCATTACTAAGATGTGCTAGCAATATTTTTCAACATAAGTTAATCATATCCAAATTACAGCATATTCTGAATATTTTTGCATCACTGCACTATAAATGTTATAATATTTCCTTGTCTTATAAAGTTATGAATTCAGTTCTTAAAAATACTTTTAAAAACATCTTCCCAGGGAGATCCAAGATGGCGGATTAGAGGAAGCCGCACTTCAGGGCAGCTCCGTGGAAAGAATCCAACAAAGCAGATAAATTGCCTTTCATCATATATATATAGGCTGAAAATACCCATCTCCTGGGTGGTTTGATTAGCACTACCATAGAGAGAAAGAGACAAGCTGTCTGCAGCGGCTGGAGCCGCGAGGCTTCTGCAAAACCTCCTGGGTGGTGCACAGACCGTGCGAAACAAAGTCAGTGTGGGGAGACCGCGCTGCGACTGCAACCCCAGCCACACTCAGGGCACACCAGCGTGAAACCGGCGATAAAAAACAGTGATAACAGCTGGCGGAATTGGTGCTGGGGGACCACGGGAGACTGCGGGTCGACAACACCAGTTTGAATCCACACTCCGCCGACGTGACCCTCAGCAATAGGGCCCCAGAGAGAGCGGCGCAGAGACCTGCGAACAGCAAGCAGGGGCAGAGTCGGAGCGGTCCACAGTCCAAAGCAGCGCTGTTTGCGCTGCAGTTACAGTTGTAGCTTCCCGTTGCCACTTCGGCAGGGAGACATCCACCCAACGGCTTTGAAATCGATCGGCGAGGACACGGGAGTCTGCGGAGCTGCTGTTGACTGGAAGGAGAGCACTGCCATCTTTGAAAGGTGCAGTGGCTGACCCAGACAAAGGGGAGGAGACGGAGAGCGATGGCTGCAGCCATCCAGGGACCCTCCAGCTCTCTGAAGACAACACACACCTGGGTGAGGCTCGGGTGGCCAGCAGGGGAGGGCATCTCTGAGGCCAGCGCAGCAGCCAAAAGAAGCTGCAACTGTGGGTGGGCTTGAGGAGGGGGTGCCTTCTGGAGGGTCCTCTTCCCAGTGCCATTCATCTGCTGACACACACAAACCCCCTGGGCCACCTCTTCACTGAACCGTTCAGCCACTGGCCTAATATGCAGCCTTGATTCCACTAACAGGATCGCAGACTGTCTAGACGTGATCCAATAACAATTGGTTTGAACTGGAAAGAAAAAAAGAGGGGGGCTTCCCAGGGCCTGTTTTGTCTGAGACTTGGGGTTCGACTTTTTTTTTCTTTTCTTTTTTGTTGGTTTGCTTGTTTTGTTGGATTGCAGGGAGGTTTATTTGTTTGTTTATTTGTTTCTTTATTTTTCTTTTTCTTTTTTGGCTTTGTTTTGTTCTGCTTTTTTTTTTCCTTCCGCATTGATTGTCAGTGTGTTTGTTTGCTTCCGCTCCTTTTTTCTTTCCTTCTTTTCTTCCTTCTCACTCTTGCATCTTTTTTTCCTCCTTCATCTTTCATGTTTACATCCTGCCAGTGCATACTAAACAGAGGCAAAAACAAGTTATACGCAGAACTTGGGATTTCTAGAACCGGTGCAATTGAACTGGGTAGCAAAGCGGTGTTATATATAGTTTACTCTCTATTTCCTTGATTCTCTCTCTCCTCTCTCTTACACCAATTCCTACTCTTTTATCATTATTTTTTCTTTTCCAACTTACTTTATATATAAATTGGTCTTTCCACCTAATTGTCAACTCCATTCTCTTTCTTCCTTCGTCTACTGATACTAAACCACTTCCACTAAACCACTTCAATAGATATCTCTTTTCATACTTTCCAAGAAAGAACAATTCAAGACACTTCCTTCTTCCTAAACATAACACCTCTGTATCCAATACTTGAAGCTATAAAACCCCATCAGAAGCGTACAGAGTAAATTGGAAATAATATCTGGGTTAACCAAATCTGTACATTGTGATCAAACTTGGATTTTCTGAATAGAAAGTGTTAGGTTTTAAAAGTGTAAAGGAATTATAAGGTGATCTGATAGCATTGTACTACAGGAACAACATAAGGCTTTAAGGTAAAATCGAAATAGTGAAGGTCCCACAGTGCAGGAAGAATAGACATACAAGCAACATGAAAAAACAAGGAAAGAAAATGACACAAACAAATCAAGATACCTCATCGGTAGATGTCATAGCAAGCACAGTTGGTCAAATGTCAGAGATGGAATTTAGAAATTACATATGCAAATGTTTATGGAACTTAAGAATGAACTCAAAAATGAGATGAGGGAGCAAGTACAGGAGGCAAAAGATCATTTTGACAAAGAACTCCAAAAACAAATACAGGAAGTAAAAGATTACTTCAATAGGGAAATAGAGGCTCTAAAGAGAATCCAAACAGAAATTCCAGAAATGAAAGAAGCAATAAACCAAAACAAAAGCTCAATTGAAAGCATCTCCAACAGAATAGACCACTTGGAAGAAAGAACCTCAGACAATGAAAACAAAATACATATCCTAGAGAGGAATTTAGACTATACAGCAAAACTTGTTAGAAATCAAGAATATAACATCCAAGAATTATGGGACAGCATAAAAAGACCAAACTTAAGAGTGATTGGCGTAGAGGAAGGGGCAGAGTTTCAAGCCAAAGGAATGAGTAATCTATTTAATGAAATAATTATAGAAAATTTTCCAAACTTGAGGAATGAATGGGAAAACCAAGTTCAAGAGGCATACCGAACACCAAACAAACAAAATCTCAACAGATCCACACCAAGACACATTATAATGAAAATGCCTAATACACTGAGCAAGGAGAGAATACTAAAAGCCATGAGAGAAAGGAAGGAGATTACTTATAGGGGGAAACCAATCAGACTATGTCCAGATTTTTCAACCCAGACCTTAAAAGCAAGAAGATCCTGGAATAGCATATTTCAAGCTCTGAAAGAAAAGGGATGTCAACCAAGAATCTTATATCCAGCAAAATTAAGCTTTAGATTCGAAGATGAAATAAAAACCTTCCATGACAAGCAAAAGTTAAAAGATTTCACAATTCGAAAGTCAGCACTTCTGAGCATCCTGGGCAACATTTTTCATGAAGAAGAAGAGAAAGATGATAATGAAAATCAACAAAGGGAGATATTAAACTAAGGGAAATACCAACCAGAAGAGAAACCAAATCAAGCTAAAGACCATAATTCAAATAAAAATGGATGGGAATAAAAATCACATCTCAATAATAACCCTGAATGTTAATGGCCTAAACTCGACATTCAAAAGAGAGATTATCAGAATGGATTAAAAGAAATGACCCAACAATTTTCTGTCTCCAAGAAACACACCTCATAGAAAAAGACATCAACAGACTGAAAGTGAAAGGCTAGGAAAAGTCTTATCACTCACATGGCGGGCGGAAGCAAGCAGAGGTTTCCATTCTCATATCAAATAAGGTAGACTTCAAACCAAAACTAATCAAGAGGGACAAAGATGGATATTTCTTATTACTTAAGGGAACCATCCATAAACAGGATATAACAATCATAAATCTGTATGCCCCAAATAATGGAGCAACTACATTCATCAAACAAACGCTTCTCAAGTTCAAGAGTAAAATAGACCACAACACAGTTATTCTAGGGGACTTCAACACACCTCTCTCACCAATGGATAGATCATCCAAACAAAAGCTAAACAAAGAAACTTTAAGCTTCCTCAAAACAATTAACAATTTAGACCTAAGGGACATATATAGAATATTTCATCCCTCAGTAAACGAATACACATTTTTCTCAGCAGCACATGGCTCCTTCTCCAAAATAGACCATATATTATGTCACAAGGCAACTCGCAGCAATTATAAAAAAAATAGAGATACTACCCTGCATGCTATCGGACCATAAAGGGATGAAATTGGAAATCATCGACAAAACAAGGAATTAGAAAAAAAAACTACTCCATCAACTGGAAGCTAAACAACATGCTACTGAATGAAGAAGACATCAAAGAGGAGATCAAAAAATTCCTAGAGGTAAATGAAAACACAGATACATCATATAGAAATCTCTGGGAAACTATGAAGGCAGTAGTAAGAGGAAAATTCATTGCACTGAGTACATTCCTTAAGAAAAAAAAAAAAACCAACAAATAAATGACTTAACATCACACCTCAAAGCATTAGAAAAAGAAGAACAGACCAACACCAAGAGCAGTAGAAGACAGGAAATAATTAAAATCAGAGCAGAAATTAATGAAATTGAGACTAAGGAAACCATTCAAAGAATTGACAAGACTAAAAGTTGGTTCTTTGAAAAAATAAACAAAATTGACAGACCCTTAGCGATGCTAATGAAAAGAAGAAAAGAAAAAAACTCAAATTACTAACATTTGTGATGAAAAAGGGAATATCACAACAAACACCTCAGATATACAGAATATAATTAGAAATTACTTTGAAAACTTGTACTCCAATAAAATAGAAAATACTGAATGCATTGAAAGATTTCTAGAGTCATATGATTTGCCTAAACTGGATGTGGAGGCTATACACAATTTAAACAGATCAATTACAAGCGAAGAAATAGAAGATGTCATCAAAAAGCTACCAACAAGGAAAAGTCCAGGACCTGATGGTTTTACAGCCGAGTTCTATAAGACTTTCAAAGAAGAACTAATACCAATGCTCTTCAAACTATTTCAAAAATAGAAAAAGAGGGAGCTCTTCCAGACTCTTTTTATGAGGCCAATATCACATTAATTCCAAGGCCAGGCAAAGACACATCCAAAAAAGAAAACTTCAGGCCCATATCTTTAATGAACATAGATGCAAAAATCCTCAACAAAATCCTGGCAAATCGGATACAAAAACATATCAAAAAGATAGTGCACCACGATCAAGTGGGGTTTATCCCAGGGATGCAAGGCTGGTTCAACATTCGGAAATCAATAAACATAATACATCACATCAATAGACTTAAAGACAAAAATCATATGATCACCTCAATTGTCACAGAAAAAGCATTTGACAAAATACAACACCCCTTTATGTTCAAAACACTGGAAAATCTAGCAATATCAGGGACATATCTTAACATTATAAAAGCTATTTATGCAAGGCCCCGAGCTAACATTATCTTAAATGGAGAAAAATTGAAAGCATTCCCTCTAAAAACTGGAACAAGACAGGGATGCCCCCTTTCACCACTGCTATTTAACATAGTACTGGAAACTCTGGCCAGAGCAATTAGAAAGACGAAAGAAATTAAAGGGATCAAGATAGGAAAAGAAAAGCTCAAATTAGCACTATTTGCTGATGACATGATAATCTACATAGAAGACCCAAAAAACTATACCAGAAAACTTTTATTTACAACTAGTAAACGAATTTGGCAAAGTTGCAGGATACAAAATCAATACACATAAGTCAAAGGCATTTGTGTACATCAGCGACAAAGACTCTGAAAGGGAAATGATGAAAAATACCCCATTTACAATAGCATCAAAAAAAAAAAAAAATACCTGGAAATCAACCTAATGAAAGAGGTAAAAGACCTCTATAACAAAAATTATAGAACACTAAAGAAAGAAATTATAGATGAACTCAGAAGATGGAAAGACCTACCTTGCTCTTGGATAGGTAGAATAAATATTGTCAAAATGTCCATACTACCTAAAGCATTATACAGATTTAATGCAATTCCAATCAAAATCCCAATGTCATTCTTCAAAGAAATAGAAATAGCAGTCATGATATTCATCTGGAAAAATAAGAGACCCAGAATAGCCAAAGCAATCCTGAGCAAGAAAAGTGAAGCAGGGGGCATCACCATACCGGACTTTAAATTATACTATAGAGCAATAGTAACAAAAACAGCATGGTATTGGCACCAAAACAGACTGGTGGACCAATGGTACAGAATTGAGGACACAGAGACTAATACATGTAATTTCAGCTATCTTATATTAGACAAAGGTGCCAAAAATGTTCAGTGGAGAAAGGATAGCCTCTTTAACAAATGGTGCTGGGAAAACTGGAAATCCATATGCAACAAAATGAAATTAAACCTTTATCTCTCACCATGCACAAACCTAAATTCAAAGTGGATCAAGGACCTAGGAATTAGAACAGAGACAATACACCTAATAAAAGAAAAAGTAAGCTCCAATTTCCAACATGTTGGATTAGGCCCCAAGTTCCTTAATAAGAATCCTGTAGCACAAGAATTACTACCAAGAATTAATGAATGGGATAGATTTAAACTAAAAAGCTTCTTTTCAGCAAAAGAAACAATCAGTGAGGTGAATAGAGAGCCAACTAATTGGGAACAAATATTTAATACATGCACATCAGATAGAGCACTAATCTCTAGAATATATAAAGAACTCAAAAAACTTAACACTAAAAAAACAAATAACCCAATCAATAAATGGGCTAAGGAATTGAGAAGACACCTCTCAGAAGAAGATACAGGATTAATCAACAAATACATGAAAAAATGTTCAACATTGCTGGCAATTAGAGAAATGCAAATCAAAACTACTCTAAGATTTCACTTCACTCCAGTCAGAATGGCAGCCATCAAGAACACAAGCAATAATAAATGTTGGAGAGGATGTGGGGAAAAAGACACACTCATACATTGCTGGTGGGACTGCAAAATGGTGCAACCGTTATGGAAAGCAGTATGGAGATTTCTTGGAAAACTGGGAATGGAACCATCCTATGACCCAGCCATCCCACTCCTGGGTCTATTCCTAAAGGACTTAAAAACAGCATATTACAGTGACACAGCTATCTCAATGTTTGTAGCTGCGCAATTCACAATAGCTAGGTTGTGGAACCAACCTAGATGTCCCTCAGTAAATGAGTGGATTAAGAAAATGTGGTATATATGCACAATGGAATTTTACTCAGCAATAAAAGGAAATAAATTAATGGCATTTGCAGGTAAATGGATGAAGTTGGAAGACATAATGCTAAGTGAAGTTAGTCAGTCTCAAAAATCCAAGTACCAAATGTTCTCTCTTATATAAGGAGGCTATTTCAAAGTATTGTTGGATGGGGGTACATAGGAGGATTTGAGGAACACTAGAATGGTCAAGGGAAGGGAGGGTAAGGGAGGGAGCAAGAGGGGAGGGAGGAGGAGAAAAGAAAAAAAAAAGGTGGTTGAATGAGACGGATATCATTTTCCTTAATGCATGATTGAAGACCTGAATTGTACGAATATACTTTGTATACAAACAGTTGTATGTAAAAAGATACTAAATATATGCACTATGAGTTGTACATATTAAAAATTATAAAAAAAAAAATCTTCCCAAAGCAGAATTAAAGCTTTGTTTACATGGCTCTCAGAAGATGACAATAGTGTTCTAAGAAGTTATAGATCAGCCCTGTTTTGATTGAAATGCAAACTTTGGAAAATGTTAGTGTAACCTGGAAGGCTAACAACAATCTTAGTCAATTTAAATCCTACAAGAGGCAAAATCAAGATGCTCAGCATGTAGATGGGACTTGGAGTGGTGTTGGCCACTCAAAATTATTGGTAATAATTTAAATTATTATAATTATTTTTCCAAACATGAATGTTGGTCAGATTGCTCTGTTGTTATATGTTATAGGAACTGACTAGGTTTACTAACATCTAGAATTTACAATTTAGTAAAAACTATTTATAAGAATTATTCATTTTACTTTTTTAATACCTTAGACATAAATTGATTAAAATAATTTCAAACACATATTACATGAATATATTTTCCTTGTACAAAATTAAGATGTTAAAATTAGGGTTAAAGAAAATGATGATTGCTAATAAAAATTCCAAGCTCCTTCCCTGAATTATCCACAAAAATCAGTTAAATTTCCATTTTTGCTTCTCTTATCATGAATTTATGTTTATATGCATACAAACATGTAAAATAGTATTTTACGTATATGTAATTACTATATATTACCTATACTATATTTATATAGTATATGCAAAGTGTTATATATTTTCAGTTATATATAAAGGAATATAATATTTTACATATAGTTTATACATATAAATGCAAATGCATAAACATTTCAATAACAATGTAAAAACATAATTATTGCTATTGAGGAAAAGCTTTTCTTCCCTTCAACTTCAGTTTTCTTTTCTCTTCCATGAAATACATCTACAAATATATCTCCCTTTGTTTACCTATATGTTTGATTATCTTGCCTTACTGATTTGTGCTATTCTCTAGTATATTCCAAATATTTATATTTACCTATTAACTGTGTTGCAAATATTCTTAGATTTTTATTAAATTTTAATTTTCATGTCAATTTCTAAAAATTCTCCATACATTTTATAAGGGTTTCTCCACTTAAAGGTCAAACATACTGTCATTTATATGTCTTCTTATAATACTATAATCTACTTTTATATGAATATTTTTAATTACTTCTATTATTTAACCTATTTTCTTTGTAAGAAGTAAAAGTTATATCTTAAAGATTTTATAAAATGATTACCAACTTATTCTCTAATTTACTAAATAATTTATTATCCCTCCCATCAAATGTCTACTTTATGTTAAATTCAATAAAATGAAGAGAGATGTTAACATTTCTAGACTCTTTATTTATCTATTAACTATTATCTTTTGAATTAATAATAGTGTGGTTTCTGTTTAATTGCTATTCTCTTAATGCTTTGATATTAATGGCACAAGCCCCTGCCACTGTTTTCTTTCAATATTGTTTTAGATATTTTTTCACTTTTATTTTTACTTATTAATATCTGTACACTTTTTGAGTTTAATAGAAAAAAATCCATGATATTGAGTGGTTTGATTCTAAATTATAGATTTGCTTTATGAGATTTGTAATATTTGAAGTGTTATATTTTCTTGCCCATAAAATTTTCTATTTCTCTATACAGATTTTCTAAAATTCCTTAAACACCATGTGGGTAATTTAGAATTTTAAACCTAAGTTGTTTGGACATAACTTGTTGACTTAGGAAGGTGATTGCTTTTGTATGCTGATGTTTTAACTAGCTGCCTTGCTAAGAAGCTCCTGAATGCTGATAGCTGATTCTCTTGCATTTTCCATGTGACAACCATCCTCCCCAGGTCATCCACTAACACTGTCATTGCTGCTGCAGTGCTTCTGTTGCCCTGGTTGGGCCTCCAGTGCTTGGTCAGGTAGTAATGGAAGTACAGTAGTCCTTCTTTCTGATGGGAAAAATTTAAGTGACATTTAATATAATAATGATACATTTTGTAGATTTTTATAAATACGTCAAGATATCAAAAACCTTTCTAGTTTTTCATCACTAAGGAGTGCCATTTACGTTGTATTTAAAAAGTTCTTTTCTGCTTTAATTTGTCACTATTACATAATGAGCTGAAAAATTTTATTGTTCTTATATTTCTGGAGGTAAATTCTAGATGTTCATAATATATTTTAATTTCAAGGCACTACTTGATATTATTTGTGTTCATTTAAGAATTTTGCACATGTGTTTGTGTGTGTATTTTATATATATATATATATACATATATGTATGTGTATGTATATATATATATATATATATATATATATATATATATATATATATATATATACCAGGGTTGAACCCAGGGATTCTTCCACTGAGCAACATCCCCAACCCTTTTTATATTTTACTTTTGAGACTGGGCTCACTATGTTGCTTAGGGCCTTTGTAAGTTGTTGAGGCTGGCCTCAAACTTGTGATCCTCCTGCCTCAGCCTCGTGAGTTGCTAGTATTTTTTTCTGTAAACTTACATATTGTTTTCTCTTCGTTCAATATTTAAATGTAAGTATTATCCTTTCTTGTCTTTTATTAAATTATGAAAAATTTAAAAATTTTTACAAGGGATTTGAGAGCTATACATTCTATTCTCTGGTTCTAGTAGTAGTAACCTTTATTTTTTAAAACACTTCCTTCTAATTCTATTGTTTTCAGCAATGGTTAACATTAAATTATGCACCTATTGTATACCCATTGGAAGTCAAGAACTACAACATACTTACCCTTTTATCCATCATCCTATTTCCCTGATTAATGCCACTTGAAAATTTTTAATTTCAGCCCTTAATTTTAGAGGAAATAGTTATGTGCTACTTTATTACAAATTTTAACTAATTTAGTTCTTTACCATTATTTTTTTTGTACTTGTTTCTTCCTTTTAGATTCATATTTATATTCTTGTTGATAATACCCAACAATAATTCAACCTCTGTCTCTGACACCTTTCTGAATAATTCCATGTGCAAAACAACACTATTTATCTCTCACAACTGAATAATCAGATTTTTAGGTTCAAATTTGTTTACTTTAAAAATGCATTTCCACTATCTTTTTGCATCTTATGAATCTAGTGAATTTTTTTAATAATTATTTATTTACTTTAGTTGTACACAATGCAATGCATTTATGTTTACGTGGTGTTGAGGATCGAACCCGGGCCGCACACGTGCGAGGCGAGCGCTCTCCCACTGAGCCACAACCCTAGTCCCTCTAGTGAATTTTAAGGTGAAATTAATTTCAATCTTACCACTTGTTTCATGTCAAACACTCTTTTCTACTCTCTTTCTGGAAACTTTGGGGTTTTGTCCTTGTCTTCATATTCTAAATCTCATTAGGATGGGTGTTGTTCTAACAGCTTTTTCTAAGTCCTTCTGGGTGTTTGCAGGAGGGATATGCTTTTAATCTGAAGACACAACATTTTTGAATTCTAAGAAACTGTTGTGGTTTGAATATGTGGTGTCCCCAAGAAGCTCATGTGTTAAACAATGCAAGAAAGTTTAGAAGTGAAATGACTGGGTTATGAGCATCTTAACCTAAACAGTGAATTACTACCATGGTATGGATTAACTGGGTGGTAACTCTAGGCAGGTATGATGTGGTGGAAGGAGGTGGGTCATCCTGAGTGTGACTTTGGGGTATATATTTTGTCTGTGGTATGATATCCTGAGCTGCTTTCCTCACCTCCAGCCTTGAGAAATGGAGTTGACTGTCTATGGAATGAGACCTCTGAAACTCTGAGCACCAAATAAACTTTCTTCTAAATTGTTCTGGTCAGCTCTGTTTCTCAGAGCAGCAAAACAGATGACTAAAATGTAAACATTTAACAATTGTTTCATTTAATATAATGTATTACTTCCCCTCTATTCTTTCTTTCTGAATCTTTTTTTATAGGCAGTTTAGAACACGGACTCCACTATCTTTATCTTATCATGCCCTTCATACTTTGCATCTCCTTATGTTGAGTTTAATTTTTTTAGTACATAAATTCACTCTTCACGTTCAGTAACCATTCTGTTTACCTTTGTTCATTTGTTTTTTCTGTTATGTGTTTGGTCGATTTTTATTATTCATGTAATATAGTGGGTTAATATTTAGGTAGCAATGTTCTCTTGCAACTCTATGGGCTAAAATAAACCCTAATAAATTATTTTCTGCTTGTTCTAGAAAATGTGTCTTGGGGCCTAAATTCTTATGATTATTGTCTTTGTGGTCTCTCTTTCATGGTGAATTTCTCTGAATTCTTGGTAACATTTTATTTACTCCTTACAAAGGGAGATATAATGTTATAATGTCTTCTGCAGTATTCCCTTGTTCTTTTCTGTTTTGCAGTCTTTCTTGTGGTCTAGCAATGAATTTTAATGCTAATAGACAGGACAGCTAATAGAGAGGTACATGGTACTCTGTAATTGGCAAGCTAGCACCTTCAGGAGAAATTCACCTTCTGGAGAATGTGGGTATACCCTTGGTCTTAGAAATATAATAATCAGGTAGAAAAGAATTCTCACTCTGCTTAGAAGACAGAAACAAATAGTTACTTGGAGAACTTTGAGTAGAACATTATCACCACCAGTTTCCAGGATAAAATGGCAGTGCAATAAAATCTGGCTTAAAAAGGTAAAATCATGGTGGGGATACTTTGCTCTAGAATGAAGATTTTTATTTGAAGAGATTGCTTTCTCTAAGCTGTACCATGCAAAAGATTTTGATAGGAATGCACTTGTCCATGACATTCAGAATCTTAGTTTTTAGCAGAGTCTTTGGTAGAAAAGCAATTTAAACATGAATTATTCTAAAATTAAATGAGATTTAACTTTCAAGAGATGCTGGACCAAAACACTTAATCTCTGTGAACTCCCAATGACTTATTTAAAAACTGTGACTGATTATAGTAAGGACACATTCACAGGGTTTTTGTGATGACTAATTGGGTAAATATGTCTGATTATTTTTACAAACTATAGTCTTATAAAAAGTCACTTGTCACATAAGACCCTTACTATGTAATAGAATATACATATTATTGATTATTAAGTGGATGTATAACAAAATAAAAATTTAAAATTTGCTCAGCTTTTGTGTGCAATCATATCTTTCTATCTCACCTCTAATTTATATAAAAATTAATGGTTAAATAATAATTTCTTGATGTCCTTAATATCCCAAAGTTTCAGATATCAATCAATCCATTCTCATTGTGCTCACACATAACAATCTCTTGGGTTGCTTGTTCCATGAATAATCCTGGGTAGATCTAACTAAGTCCCATTTTCTAAATCAGAAACATTTCCTTCCAAATCAGAAACATTTCCTTCCTTTGTGATATCTCATTGCAGTATTTTTTTTTTTCAGTTGTCCAAAATATCTTTTCTGTATCTGGCCTAAATACTTAATGCAAACAATTTGACTGTTAATAGATTAGTATTACCATTAAGACACATGAATTACATCTTAAAAAGTAAGATAATACAATACTCCCAAAATTATAAGCTACCCTTTATTATCCAGATGCTTATTTCTTTCTAATAGTGACTAAAGTGTTCAAAGATAAGAAGAGAAAAACATCTGCAACTCTACATCCACCTAAGCATCTCTGCAAAAGGTGCTGTCAGGAATACTGTGTGGAGGTAGGAAGGATGTGTTTTCCAAGAGACACATGATCAGCATGAATGCATCATGTCCAGACCTTTAGTGAAACACGCTAGCCAGGAGGGCCTAGAAAATTTATGCAGTTGTTTTGAGATGTTTTTATTTAGAATTTCATGGATAGTGCACTTTGCCAAAAAATGTCAGTAAAAGGTACACATTCATCTGCATGATTGCCTCTAGGCCTATCTGCAGCAGTGATCATTAATGAATATGCAATACATTTTCTAAGGTTCAACGGATTTTAGAGAGGCTAGTGACAAACAATCTTGACTGCATTTACTCTCAAGTCTCTTTAAATGGCTAGAGCCACTGACATGGTGCCAGTCTTGCTGGAATATGAAAAAAAAACTACCTTGATTGTATTCTTGAGTTGTGACAGTGGATATGTTCATGTTCTTATTATTGTGAAAAGAAGATTTTTCAAAATTTCACCATTAGGTTGATGTTTGCTGAAGGATTTTTTAAAGATATTCTTTTTATAAATAAATATTTTTTATCAAATACTTGAAATGATTATGCAATTTTTCTTTTGTTAGTGTGGTAAATTATATATATTTTTAATAATGTATTTTCAACAATTTTACTGAAATACAATGTGCACACCACAAAATTCTCCCATTTAAAGTATACAACTCAATGGTTTTTTAATATATTTATAGAATTACCATAAAATAATTTTATACCATTTTTATTGCCCCCCAAAGAAACCTCATTCATATTGGTATTCAATCCTCATCCTCCCCTGTCCAACAATGGACAACCCCTCTCTATTTTTTGTCTTTACCAAGTTTTCTATTCTGGTCTTGTCTTATAAATGGAATTATGTAATACATGTTCCTTTGTGACTGGTTTCTTTAACTTAGCATGATTTTGAGGTTCACCCACATTATAGCATGCTACAGTATCTTAGGCTCTTTTCTTACAGAATAGAACTTTATCTGATGAATATACCACATTTTGTTTGTACTTTCATCAGTTGATAACCATTTCAGTTGTCATCACTTTTTGCTATGAGTATCAGAAACTGATTACTGTTGGGAAGCTGTGTTGTATAGGAATACCTCTTAACTTTTGTACATTTTAAGTCAACAAACTAAGCAAGTTTCTCATTAGATTTTTAGTTTGAATATAGGAGGTTGCCTTTCATTTCTTTACTGTTCTATCAAAATGACTAAGTTTCCTTGGTCTTTCCTTTACTCCTTTCCTGCTCTGACCTGGAAATGCTGTATTTGTTCCTCTGTGGGTATGAATGGTTATGGTTCAAAAAATAAGTTATCTACTCAGATTTTTCTAATAAACTTCTACATTTTTGTTCATCTCTTAATATTGACCACATTTTTAACATATTTGAACTATCCAACAACAAGCATGTCTTCTTATTTGAGTTGAATTTAATTTATTCCTTTTTGAAGATACTCAAGTTACTTTTTACACGTCACTATCAGACTGGGCCTTTTTTTCTACAGAAATCAAGAACTTCATATAAATTTTGCTTTTCACATTAAAACTATAATTCTCAATCCAAAAAGAAAAATAATCTACCAGGCATTTTTGTCATAATTTATAGACCCTTTCGAGAATATGTACCAGTGATGAAATCCAATGCAAATGTCAAAATTGGGCAGAATGTGTACAGTTATTAATGCTTATGTAGGACTTACATTATTTTATTATTCTAAAAAAATATATAATTTAAAAAACAATCCTACGAAATAGCTACTACAACCATGTTATTCCTATTATATAAATGAAGAAACTAGTATAGGAAGTTTAAGTAAATTGCTCATGTTCACTGAGTTTGTATTAGAGTTAGAATTTTAACCCAGGCAAGATGTTCAGAATCTGTATTCTTAAACTACTAACAAGCACATGGTTATGATTCACAAAATCCATAGCTATCTAAAACATCTGTCAATCATTTGCAGCACATGTTTGAAACAGGAATATATGGATATTATTATTTCTCTTAGTGGTTTAAATGGCTAATTCAAACAGAATGCAGGGAACTGAGACCAGTCCTTAAGAAACATTTTAACTTAACTTAAAACCATGACTTTCAGCCTTTTAATTGCATTTAGAATTTCCTTTGTTTTGACCTTTAAGTGTTAAATTCAAATTTAATTCTAAATTTAACATTATATTTAATTTTTAAAAAATATTCAAAGTTGGCATTGCCCAAAAATACAGTCTCTGTAATAAAGAAGCCATAAAAATAAATACCCTATATTCAGCAAGTTTAACAGTAACAAATAGTAGGAATAATAAATATCTAAGTCTCTGCCTCTCTAATCCTGCTAATGAATCATGCATATGCTGCTTCAACCTGACTAACTAAATGTTCCCCATCAGCCTCTGAAGAGGTATAACCCTTTATTTCCTTCCTGTTAGGTTCTCATGCATGCTACTCTGATGAAATGGATCCCCATGTGGTAAGAAAGTCAATAAAATAGCTGTGCTTAAGTAGGTGATCCAAGTTCTCAAATAACCCTGGGCCCAACTTGGTTTGACAACCTTACTCTCACCATTCAGTAATCTGAAATTCAACCCAGACTCAGCCACATCTGTGGGGAGCTCCCAACTCCATCATTTATCCCAATTCTCTCTACTCCTTGGGGTCTGCTCAGCTCCCTGATGACATATTTACTCTTACAATTTCTGATCCATGGAGGCCCAGTGAGATGAAACAATGACATGTCAAGAAGACAGGAATCTTCAGAAAATACACCAGAGCTCCTCTAGCTAAAATAATAGAAAATAGGCCAAAGAAGAAAGTTCAGTGGTACGGAGCAATCTATATATAGGAGATTGTGACTCATCTCTCTGTATACCTTTCTATTCTTCAATCTCCAATTTCAAATAGCAACATCAAAAACTAATACATACATTTACAATAATTTAAAATATATATATACTTCTAAAATAGTCAATGAGATTTATTATTTTTCATAAAGTCTATTTTGTATATAATAGAATATTCCTAGTACCTTTCTATGTATTTGGTGTCATTTCGAATATTCATATTGTCCAGCTGGGCATGGTGGTACATACCTGTAATCCCAGCAACTGGGGAAGCTATAGCAGAAGGATTGCAAATTCAGGGCCAGCTTCTGAAACTCTAAGGTCCTAAGCAATGTAGTGAGATCCTGTTTCAAAATAAAAAATAAAAAGGACTGGGGATCTGGCTCAGTGGTTAAGACCCTCTGGGTTCGATCCCTCTGGGTTCAATCATAATATTGCCCAGTAAGCCATTTTAGAGCATTCATCCATTTAAAAAAAAAAAGAGCAACAAAAAAAAAAAAAAAAAAAAAAAACTTTTTAAATGTCCTACACTATCTCATAGATCCTAAGTTTTTAAAATAAATTCATTGAAGTTGTATTGAAATAGAGTAATTATCCTTAAATGTATATATTTATAATATACATAAGATATTTATGTATTAAAGCTGGTAGGTTCTGATCGCCTTTATTTTTATGGTGAGTTATGAATCTTTTGCATTTAAGAGGAAATATGTTTTCAAGCCCCAGAGCTAGAAATCTTCTTAAAACATATTGAAAATGAACTCCTATTTCCCAGGTCCATTTCAGTATACAGAACTTTGTAAAATAAATACTCCAAAGTGGTATAACTTCATAACAGTAATTGCTTAAAAATGGCCCCTAGGTTAGATTTTGCATTACAAATTTTGTCTGATGGCCAATTATTATGGACTCATTAATGCTCTAAAGCACTATTTATAATGGAAATGCCAACCTGGCTATAGTCATATGAGTAAAATATTGCAAATAAAACATCCATTTGATGTATAGCTTCTCCTATGAAATACAATGATTGTAATTTATCAATATATTTTCAAAAAATATATCAGCAACAAGTTTGGTATGAATGCTTAGGGATTACACCTAAAACAATTGTTGAATTCTGTATAATCCATCTTTTTTTATATGGTTGTATTCGGTGAATAGTTCATTATGAGTTACATTAGAAAGTAATATAGTTTTCCCTTACTCAGACAAACAAACAGTAGAATTATTGTTAAGGGTTTTTGTGACACTTTGGTAGACATTTTAAGCTATATTTTCTACAGGAAGCAGAATTTGAAACAGTCTATCCAATGTGAAAAAGTGGGAATGCCAAGAGTGACATGATGTCAGAAATCTCTCCACAAACTGACCAGTGAGAAAAGTGTGTCCCTCTACATTCTACAGCAGTCTATTTTACAGAGATAAGGCAAAGGAAGCAGGGGTACTTCTGGGAAACAATATCTGTGTGACTGAAGCTTGCTTCTTCTCCTGATACTGTCTATTCCAAAGTGACAGTCAAACCATACTATGTGTATAGAAAAAATCTACATAACATAGGTTGAGCATCCCTAATGCAAAAATCTGAAATCTGAAATGTTCCAAAATCCAAAACATTTTAAACTCCAATATGATGCCCTAAGTAGAAAATTCCGTACATAACCTGATGTGATAGATTGCAGTTAAAAGGCAGGAAAACAGTGCACAGTTTATTTAGAATCTCCAAGGGAAAATGGACTCTCCTAGGACCCTCCAGCTGCCATATATCTTTTCCACAGGCAGCCAATTTTTCTCATGGAAGCATACCACAAAGCTTAATAAGATGGCACATGGGCATCTTCTTCAGGTTGTACCACATGGGAATAAGACCCATATGAATTATTAGGTGTTTTTCTGCTCTGTGGTATAAAGATATTGTTGCAAATGTCCAAAAGGCCTTCAGATATCACTATAGGTAATAATGATAAGGGGGAAAAAGGAAGTACATATGTTTATCTATAGTACAAAAAGTCAAGCTGTTGGAGAAACTGGACAGTGGTGTGAGTGTGAAATATCTTAAAGAAGACTAAAGGGTAAGAATGACCACCATACATGACCTAAAGAAACAGTAGAACAAACCACTGAATTTCTGTGCTGGAAGTGGTGAACAGAAGTTAATAAAAAGTATAAAAGCACTGCCTGAAGCAGTTTCGTAAAGCTATGATATTCAGTAGTTTAGGTGTATTAAATGCATCTTTTTCTTCTGATATTTTCAACTTATCATAAATTGAGTAGTATCTGTATATTATTACCATGTTCTACAAATTATCATTTACATAAGAAATAGCTTTAACTTGCATTTTAAACTCATCCCTGGAAATATTATTTCCATATAGAAGTGTTTAAAATCTCTATCATTTATGCTAAGAAAGGATTTGAAGAAGGATTTAGTCAACATTTTTTTTTATATATATATATATATATATATATATATTATAGCTGCTAGAATCAAATATATTCTAAGGCTAGGTTTTAAAATAGAATAATATAAGTGCTCTCTACTACTGCAAAACTATATTAGTTGATTACAAAAAGAGACACACAAGTAAAAAGAAAATAATTAGGCAGTGTATGGGACACACTAGAAGGTTTTCCAAAATATACCTGTTATGGGAAGCATAGAATGTAGAGTTTCATCTCAGATGATTCCTGAATAAAGTATAGGTATTGGATTGACTGATAGAGAAGCAGGAAGATATTTCATGTGAAAGATAGGCCATTGGGAAAATGGTACGGAATGGGAATGAGCAGTTGGGAGACAGAGGTTAACCAATGCGACTAAAGTAGACAGCTTCAGGAATAAGATGTGTTCAAGAGTTTCCAGTAAATTGAGAGTGTTAAATGT
Source organism: Tamias sibiricus (assembly GCA_025594165.1). NCBI lineage: Eukaryota > Metazoa > Chordata > Mammalia > Rodentia > Sciuridae > Tamias > Tamias sibiricus. The sequence continues at coordinate 53,101,025 of CM046668.1, forward strand.
CACAAAAGAATCTGTAGCGACAAAAAAAAAAAAAAAAAAAAAAAAAAAAAAAAAGATTGAAAGAAGAAAATGTCAAGCCATGAGCTTTGTCTAAGAAGATTAATCTAGAGGCAGGGGTTAAGAAGAGCTTTAAGAAGCAGATGATTACATTGGGCACTTTAAATCTATACAACACACTGGAAAGAATGCAGGCTCTGGAGTGAGTTGGGCTTCCAGATTATTTGCTTACCAGCTATATGCCACAGTGTCTCATCTAAAATTTTGGCATAATAAAGTATATTGCTCTTTGGGTTACTGTAAAAATCAAATGGGTTAATGTAGGTGAACAATTAAGTGCAATCACTGAAGCAAAATTACAAATTAAAATCAATTCCTAAAAATTTTAATATCAAACTTCTGTGGCAATATTGATTAGCTAGACATTACCAAAGTATACAGTGTGATAAACATGCAGTGAAACTATGTTGGAAAGATCTGAGTTAGCAATCTGGTCATTGTATAGATCCTAAAAATTATGGCCTCATGAGTGCTGCATAAATCATAGGTCCCATAAAAAATAAAGAGAGGTTCTTGTGATAAACTAGTTGAGAAGAGAGAAGCCTAAGAGTATCTTTATTTAAATCCGCCAATGTCATTTTTTTTTTTTTTTTTTTTTTTTTTTTTGGTGGTACTGGGGATTGAACTCAGGGGCACTCTACCACTGGGCCAAGTCCCCAGCCCATTTTTGTATTTTATTAGAGACAGGGTTTCACTGAGTTGCTAAGTGCCTCACCATTGCTGAGGCTGGCTTTGAACTTGCGATCCTCCTGCCTCAGCCTCCCAAAGTGCTGGGATTACAGGCGTGCGCCACCGCGCCCGACTCAATGTCATTTCTTTATCGAAGCTGTCCTAAACTCCTACAGAAAAACTGGTGCCCAGTACTATCTCAGAATTTATCCACCCATAAATTTTTAAAGTTTTCACGTTTACTTGTTTACTTATTTCAGTCAATAGAATGTAAGATTCATGAGAAACAGGATAGTAACTATAGTAACTGTTTTGAGAGGCAGATTAGCAAAATGATTAAGAGGACAGATTTGAGTGATAAAAACACTCCAAGTAGAAAGGCTGATTATGCCCAAGACCAGAATATTGCTTAACTTCTCCATGTTGCCTCATTTGTAAACCAGTTGATGCAGGATTAATAAATTTTAAGATATATAATACCAGTTGGGTGTGGTGGCACATGCCTGTAAACCCAGTGACTTGGGAGGCTGAGATAGTAGGATCACAAATTCAAGTTTAGTCTCAGAAACTTAGTGAGACCCTGTCTCAAAATTCAAAAACTAAAGTAAAAAAGGACTGCCAATGGCACTCAGTGGTAAAGCACTCCTGGGTTCAATCCCCTAGTACCACCAAAAAAAAAACAAACAAAAAATTCACACACACACACACACACACACACACACACACAAATGTCAAGGAACTATCTAGTAGGTTTCATTTACCATATAAATATTAAATTTTATTATTAATGTTTATGACTTTCTTCAAGCCTAGAACAAAATCCATATTCAAAAACACACACACACACACACACACCTGGCACATCCTTCATCCTACTGAAATGTAGAATATTCACAATCAGGTGTTCCTTTTTCAATAGTTAAAACTTTCAAAGTACCCATATATGTCAACTATACACTCAGACTGTTACATACATACCATATTTAAGATCGGTGCTGCATTTAGCACTGTGGGAACTAATGCTTCAGCAAAATTCAGTGCTTCCCAGCCCATTGTCCTCAGAGTTACTGAAAAGCATCTTTTTAATAAATAGCACATCAAGTATAGGTGACTGACTAAAAAAATTGTCTTTCATTTGGCTATTTTTAAAATATATATAGATGTAATTAATAAAGTACAAATACATTTGAAACAATCACTGATCTCAGTGGTACCTTTGTTCTATAATTCCTCAGCAATGGACTCAAAAATACAACTAGAGTTTCTTGGTATTCTGAAAAGTCTGACATTTAAGAGGAATTCTTATACTTGGAAAGGTTGAGAACCATAGGTCTGGGTCATGCTACATCACTAAAATGTCATATTTGACTCCCCAAGCTCCCTGGCAAGCAGCAAAGGGCACTTGAGTCAAGAATATACAAAGACCAGAAGTGACCTGTGAAACCTCCTCTTCTAAAGGTCTCAAGGCACAATAACCCCAGTTTGTCCATATTTGTGAATTCTATTTCAGCAAAAATTTCAGTCCTCTGCCTGGAAACCACATTGTAGACAAAGACAGCCTTCTTTTTTAGCATACATAAATTGATATTAAGAGGTTAGTTGACCACAAAACTTGCACTATTGCAACGTTTAAGAATGCTAGTGGTGTCTTCTGAAATAGTTACCTTCATTTAGGCTCTTCAAGTAGGTACTGCAATAATAACCACTTCAAGTAGGTGCTGCAATACTAACCACTTCATCCACTGGTGTCCCACCATCATTACAAAGCACACTGCAACATTCATGCAACAAATACATAGGACTGCGCTCTGCAGGAGACACTGGAGGTGAAACAGTGAACAGGAGAAACAGAAAAGCCATTGTGGAACTTTGTCGAGATGAAGGCTCTCATATTGTATTATATACCAGTATTCTGGAAATATTTGAATAAAGAAATATGACTATCAAGAAGACATAAGCTCTATGTTATCTATTACATCTATAAGCACAATAACACAAGTTAACCCAACACCCCTGTAGATATCTGCATCACAATGAGTAATGGGGAGAAGGTACAGGCAACCAAGTGCAATGGGCTCATGAAATGCAATTTCACTCTTCTACTTCTGAAAAGTCAAGACCCCATTTCTTAATTGTCACTTCTACTAGTTTAGGGCTGTATGATTAGGATGTCTTGTGGGGTTGTGTGGAACTAATAAGTATAACTTACAATCATGGGAAATTAAAAGTGGATATAAATCCTCTCTGACTTCTCAATTCTGAAACCATTCAATACCTGATGCTGAATTCACAGGAATAAGAACATTTCTATGGTTAGCTACTATTACTTCATGTCCTAATTTGTTACCTAATAGATAGTTTATTCATTATTTCTTTTTCTTATTAATGCTTAATTGTTATACATAACAGTTGGGTTTATCCTGACAAACTCATACATGCATAGAAATCAATTTCAGTATTCTAAAAAGTTACTTTTCTGAATAAACAGAAAATGAGTCAAATGATATTTGCTTTGGAGTTTGGTAAATGAGGTTTTAAATACCAGATTCATATCTTATGATTGAGGTCTTTGGAAAGTTACATAAAGTCTGAGTCTTAGAATGCTTTTTCTGTATAATGCATAGAACATCACATCCTATATAGGATTGTCATGCAAATTGAGTTAGGTAAGAATCAAAATAAATAAGAGAATATCTGTATGTACATATGTATGTAAACTTCATACTCTTCCACGCACATTAAACAGCTATGTGAATGCTAATTTCTTCTGTCTTGTACAATTTCTTTTATATATATATACAACTTGACTTTATATATATATATATATAAAACTTTCATATGTATACATAAAACTTTCACATATATGTGTGTGTGTATATATATGTATATATATATATAACTTGACTACCAATTAATCAGATAGTTGAAATATTAGAGTTTCAAAGATAAAAGGGATCTAAAAAACATCTACTCCAATTCCTAATTTTAGAGATGGGCCAAGTGAGGGAGAGGAGTAAACAGCATTCCTTACAGCATCAGGGTTTTCTGTCCATTTGCTGTTGAATCCAATAAAAAATAACAGTGTTAAGAAATTTGGCAAATTACTTTTCTTTGTGTTAGACATCAATGCATCAAATTGAGGAATTTAGAAATTCACTCATCCAAAAGTTTTTATTTTCAGCTCCTTCGTCTTGTCCAACTACACTTAAATTAGAGATACAATTGTCTCAAGCACTGATCAATCATGGTGACAAGGAAGCACTGTTCTTTTCTCCGTGCAAAGTCAACTGGCTTTTGCATCAATTGATGTACAACTTTTGCTTTATTAGTGAATCAAGGAAGTTAAATTGTGCAAGTAATGTAGCATAGAGGTTATGAGCATCAGTGCTCATCAGTACAGACTTGGTTTGAATTTCAATTTCTTCAATTCCAGACCTCTGTGTAATTTTGCCACCTTTAAGATCTAGGACCCTAACTCTCACTTTACTCCTCTGTGAAATCAGGATAAGAGTATTTGTTGCATACAATATTTTCTGAGCATTAAAATTATTAGCACAGTGCCTGGTGAATAGTAAACACACACTAATGATAATTATAATGATGTGCAGAGAATTCATTCCTTTCTGTATAATCATACAATGGAAAAATCTGGGTATAAATATTCATATCCACATATATATTGTGAATGAAAACATGTTATGTCTGCAAAATAATTTATTTTGGCACATCTATAGAAACACTATTATAATTGAATTACCACATGGAATTTTACAGTTAAGAAATATGAATGAGATATGATATTATATAATATGGACTTGAAGATTAAATTTTTCATGAACTATATATCCTAAACCATATAAATCCAAAAGTATTTGAAATGTTAATGTAAACTCCTAAAAAAACTCATTAATTTGCAAATAATTTTATGGCTTCTAAAGTACAATATTATCAATTTATACATTTTATCATTTACTTACAATTGTCATGATATCAATTATGTGTGCTATAGCTTCTGGGATATAGAGAGTAATAAGTGTGGATGTCAAGATGCTCCCAAGACATCTACATTCTATATAAACTAAATTATTAGCTTCCTTTTTACCCAGTTGAATTTTCCTCATGAAACTGAAGTGAGTAAAGTTTAGCTGTCTACTCTTCAGAGCAGTAGACCACTCACTTTTTGAAGAATAAATTAATAAATTAAATACTAAAGTAATCAGCCTTGAACTATTTTATTTGCTGTATAAAAAATTATCTTCCTCGCTTGAGTTTCTAGGATCTTTTGAATTGTCAGCACCATTCAAAATATTTCTTAAGATTTCACCAGAGATGTCATTGATTATCATACCTATTGCTTCTCATACTTGCCTTTCCATGCCTGAACCAAATGAACAAACTTGACTGTATAATTTTGCATTAGTCAGTGATAACTCTCCGCCCTGTAACAGATGTAAGTTTTAAGATGTTTTTATGCCTATGAAGCCATTGCTTTCCCTAGCCCAACTTCGTGGGCTCCTTTCCTGGGAGTGGCAAAATGTCTCAGGCCCCAATTTATACTCCAGTTTTTTCACTAGGGTTGATTTTGTTTCTGAACTCCAACAGTCCCTATAGGATTATAAAACAATTTAAATTTCCCAAGAAATTGGATCCTCGCTCCCTTTTGCCACCAGCTGGCTAGAATTCAACTTTAAATTCAGATGGACTTCTCCTACTTCAAAAGACACAAAATTTCCTTCCACCTGTCTCTGAGTAGCACTACTGCTGGGAAAGTCCAGTTGTTTGGCCCCAGTCACCTGATTCGAATCTCAGGACATCAATTCAAACCCATATTGAAAACAAAATTGTTTCATCAGCATAGAGCCTGAATTGAATTCCTGCCACCTTCCTTAGAGGCCAACTTTCCAACTCAGTAAGTTTCCTTAATTTTGGCACTGCCTGTTCTTGTCTTATTTTCCTCTTCCTGCAGACCAAATAATTATAGGATCAGTATGCCTCGTGCCCTGCCCTACCAAGTTTATTAGAATAAATACCTTTAGCAACTTAATATTCTCTTCCTTCTCTCTAGAATATTTTATTGATTCAGTATCAATGAAAAGTGCCTTCAAATAAACCATCTAGTTTTCCTAGATACTTTCCAAGTTTTAATGTCCAAGCTGCAAAAAATATGGGATTCTCTACAGTGATGACCAAAAATGTGTACAGTTTGTGTTGTAGGTAGTCATCTGTAGACAAGAAGGAAGACGAGCCTTGTGGCTGGCTCTTGTCTCCACCATATTTCTGAAGTTTGCTGTGTCAGCGCCATTCCCAGCAACTCCTCTTTCTCCTGTTCTTTCCCACTGCTCCTATTGTTTCCCCAGACTCACTCAGCTTCTCCTTTTTCATTCCATCCTGATGCTGCAAGGAACACTTTCATAATATAACTCTGCATACTTGTAGGATTATCTGAAAGACAAATTTGCTAAATTGGACTTGTAGTGACTGTTGAGCACTTTATTTATTTATTTATTTTTATTTATAATAGTATTATTACAATTCATAGTGCACATATATAGCATCTTTTTACATACAACTGTATACAAAGTATATTCGTACCATTCAGGTCTTCAATCATGCATTTAGGGTAATGATATCCATCTCATTCAACCACCTTTTCTTTTAATGAGTAAAGAAGCAGCCATGGTGACACACTGGGAAAAAACAAAACAAAACAAAAAAAAAAAAAAAAAAACTCTTTGCTTTCCGTTAACTGTTGAGGGAGCACAGATTTCTATAGATCCAAGTTGTATTGAGAGCACTTGTGGCTGTGGGAGGAGTGAGCAGTGGAAAGGAGACAGGGAAAAAAGAAGATGAGAAAGAGGTAAGAGGAAATTGGAAATTTTTCAGCAAATGAAAGGAACAGTTGGTAGGGAGGAAAAGATTTAAAATATGTACAAGCACAATGGAATTCACTTCCAAATTTAAAACTGCCCAATGTTTGTGGCTGAAAACCCACATTGAGCGTTTTCAAATCTTATTTTCATAATCATAGTCTTCTCAGGCTGACATAATTACCTTTTGGGTTTTCATCAGCATTTTTGCAAAATTGCAGCATCTCTGTTTCAAAAATGTTCTATTTCCAGAAAGGAATCTAAAGACCTCTTATTTTTTAATACACAGCAGGTGGTTAGCTATTAGCCAAGTTTTTCCTGAAGAATGATATAATTAACCCGAGTATTTTACATTGCCTTTGCTGGATGTCCTATTACTGAAATTTAAAAACAAAAATCTTCTTTCAGTCTTCATTCAGTTATAATCTCCATTTGAAATCATTATTGGTTCATAATCCTAGGTTTTTTCCAAATGTACCCAAGGTTCCCTTTCTCATAAGAGCTGTCTGTTATTTATACACAATTTGGCCCTGCAGCAGGTGACACCTTTGTTATCAGTCCACATGAGGATGAACCTTAGTGGGGAGAAAGGGGAATGAATATCAAAGTAGCTTTTCTGTGTCTTTCTTAAAATATTGTGTCTTTTGATTTCATGTTCACATAGGGACCTAAACATTGTTGGTAGATGCTTTTGTGGGAAGTGTGGCAAAGTTGAGTGAAAGTGGCAAGACCCCTTGCTTGGTCTCAATACAAATCATGTATGAGGAATGGCTCACTGTGAATTCAGGGGAACAGGTGGTACTTAGATTTTAGATTTCAAAGTTTAATTGTCCAACTTCAGTGGGGAAGATCAGACCTCCTCAGTAAACTAAAATGTGATCAAATTCTTTTTTGTTCTTTATTTTTTATATTTAAAAAATATTTATTGTTGCATTGTAATTATACATAATCCTGGGATTCATTATGCCATATTAATACCTGTATATAACATAACTGCTTTGTACAGCTGATGCCAACCTGTGGTTAATTTCCAAAGATAAGCAGGCTCTTGAATGAAAGGATCATCTTCTCCATTCACCAGCTGACCCCCGTTTAGAATGAAGGCAGTTTTAAAAAATCATTGTGATCTAAAAACAACTATGTGAGCATGGACTCAGAGCAAGTGGGGGATGAATGACATGATAAAAACAATAGCACCTGTTCATTTTATTGCTTTTTATACTCTACATAAGAGCCTGAGCATTTTTTTTCCTGTAAAGCTCCATGTCACAAATATTTTCAGCAGCACAGGCTACAGTCTCTGTCAAAAGCACTTAAAACTTTACGTACAAAGCCAGGCAGCAGGCCAGATTTGGCCCTGGTCTACTCTACATCTGTGTGTATGATCATATATAAAATTCATCACAATCCCTGAAGCGGGTGATATCCCTTTTACTAGCAAATAATTCAAGACTCAGAGAAATTAGGTGACTTACTAGAAAGGATACAGATAAATAATGCTAATTAATTCCTCACACCAGGTCTTCCTATTTCCAGTCTAATTCTACACATCTAAGTTGGGTAGCATGGAGTTTATTTAATCCACGCTAGTAAAATCTCATTAATTCTTCTTAATTCAGTTTGAAGTACTTTTTTCTAATCTGAAGCACATTTCTGTCAATTAGAAGTGTTACTAGTTGCCCCTAAAAATATATGAAAAACACTAAAATTTTAATCCTCTTCTAAACTCTTTGGTTCATACTAAGAGCAGGGTGTGGACAATTATTTTCAATATGATTCATCAGCACAAAGAAAATAGCTTCTTTATTGTCAAAAATGGCACATATCATTTTTGAAATCTCCAGCCATGCTGGGTGGGAGGTTTTGTTGTGTTTTTGTTGTTTGGTTTGGTTTGGTTTAGTTTGTCTTGCCAGTTAAATATTTCTATCTCCTCTGGTTTCAACAATCCTTTATCTGACTCTTCCAAGTTAATTCTGCCCCTCCCCATTAGGGCAATTTTAAATTTACTTCTTTCACACAATTTAGTGGGTTGTTTATTTAGGTAAGTGCTCGGTCTTTCAGATTTCACCCTTTGTCCTTAATTTTCTCAAGTTTATGTGGATATATAAGGGGGACTGTCCTCATCTTCAGAGAAGTAGGCAAGGAAGACACAGTACTTTTGTTCCTCAGATCCATCAGGTACCCTCTGGATCTTTCTTGTGGTCTCTTATGCATAATGTATGGACTGATCTCCTCTCCAGATAGTGACAGCTGGTGGGCAACTGGCTCTACTGGGCTTTGGAGGTGATATGCCTGCACATACAAACATAAATGTTTTATGATATATCCAGAGTATTTTATAATTTTTCTGTGAAGTTCTAATTGAGAAGTCATGTAACAATGTGATATTCAAATCTATATGAGTCATGTAGTAATGAGCATTTTTCCTTAATTATATTTTAAATTACAGTTTCTTCCACAGTTCTTCTTTTCCAGTCCTTTGATAATTTTTGTGAGATTTAAGCTTTTCTAACACTCCCACTAATTAGATGAAATCAATGGTCTCATAACATTTTAAATATTTTTTCATATTTTGCCCAAATATGACAATATCTGATTTTATTTTTCTTTTATGACTCCCTTTCTGCCTACCTTTGAAGTGATCTTGTTAGACCATTCATCAGTTAGAAACTCCTGTTTCACATCATGTGTACTCCTGAGTATATACCTTTCACAATATCCTGAAAACACAACCAACTTATTTATTCATTATGGAAACAAAAGATATCACCATTACACTAAAATTATTGCCTATGAAGTTGTTACTGGTTTTATTTCAAACTATGATTGTGAAGAATTTATGTTCAACACATAATTTTTGAATCTTTGTATGTGGAATGACATATCAAACCTACTACTTTTTAATATAATAATGCACTCCTAGCTACTGAGGAAAGCAGAACATTTATATAGCGAGTGCTATTTATTGGATGGCTGGACTGCCTCCACAAAAGTTCAAGAACAGTAATTTTTGGGAACAAATATAGTTGCATACAAATAAATTACACTTTCTTCAGAACCCTAAATCCTTTGAGACCTGACCTTCCTAGTGAGATACTGAAAACATCCATTCTTTCTATCATCTATTCCATGATCCTCTTTGGGATCTACGACTTAAGACTTAGGGAAAGCAGGATCTGCCTTTCCCACACTTTCTTCTTAGAGTTATTTGCACTTTCTGTAGTAGGGTACCCTTTTCACTTTGTTAATTGTTCAGACTGGCCCAGCTGAGTAACCTCTCATTTTATTAGTGAACAATGGGTAAGCATTAACTGAAGTCTCCTGGATATCTGTATTCATTTTTTTCCTATGAAAACAGAGACACAGACTATCTTTGCCACCACTGAACTATCAGTGCCAGCACAGTGTCTATCCATATGATTTCCCAAACATGCTTATTAAATGCTTCCCACAGAAATGTTATCATATATAAAAGAGCCTCATACAGTTTTTTAAAGATTAATTCTTTTGACATATATACATAGGTATTTGCTATGCTTTTCAACAAAATAAGCCCCTCTTTTTCATAACATTCTCCACATTCTCATTTCTAAAATCTCCGCTACTTTCCCTTGGCAAAATAATTTTTTGAGCAGCTACGAAGGTCTTTCTCCTCACATTTGGTTGCTGATTCAAAAATCCCACAGTTTCAGAATCTTCATCAACAATATGGCGAGTGAACAAGAAACAACCTCTTTCTCCTAGTATGGTATATGAGGAATAAATGCAGCAATATATCCAAGAGTAGATTTACTCAAAAATGCCTGACAGGCATTCCCAAAGCTCAGTAAAAACAATTGCATGTTTTCTTCTTCTCTTCTTATTCCAGCTACTAAAGAAAATGCCATCTATTCTGCAACTATGTTATTAAAGAAAGATGAGCTTCTCTATTTAGATAAAATCTTTCTCTACCTTAGAAAGAAACCAAACGTGCAGGATACTGGTGAGCACAAACATGAGTTGTATAGATGATTGGAAGCTTTAATCAGCCCAATAAATAATGAAAGTACACAAGTTTAACACAGAAGAATTTAATTGGAAACTGTAGAACCTCCATCTGCTCCATCATCTTTTATTGAGTCCTGATTATTATTGCCTGAGGAAGATAAGCTTTAGACTAATTTGAATGAAGTGAGTTGTGACATAAATTGTTACATTTGAACTCTTACCAGATTAGAAATCATGCAGCTAGGCACATGCCATATAATAGCTTTAAGCTCCTGTTTTTTTTTTTTTTTTTTTTCTATTTTCAGGAGATTATTCTATCTAGGGCATATTGATTTGTTACTAAAATAAACTTTGTACTGGATGATGTGTTTCCTGAGTGGGAAAGGATGGAGATACACGAATCTAGTATAAAGCAAGATGTAGTTATCATCCATCTTCCCAAGTGCAAGGACAAGCCAACCTGCAGATAAATTACAGCACTGAAATTATTGTCTTGGTTTTGGAAGAGTACATCTTGCCACAAAAATATCACCGTCTTTGGGAAAACTGATCTCCTGAAATAAAAGGAAATTCAGAGGAAAAAGAAAATGAATGGACACTTAGAAAGTAAGAGCCCAGGCACAAAACCCTACAGTAGGAACACATATACATAGGTGTTGGGACTCCATGTCTGCCAAGGGGGTGGGCTCTGGCTGTTTACCACGCCCTAGTAGGACCGGGGCTGAGCCAAGGGGTGTGGCTATGACGTAGCGTGAGAGACCGGACCGCCCTGCTGGCTGATTGGCTAGTTCTAGGCCTATTTAAGTTCAGTGCCTTGCCAATAAATCTGAGTTTCTCGATTCTCGCTTGCTATACAAAACTCCCTGGGTGTGGCGTGGTTTTCTGTTCATCAGACAGAGGTAGACACCCTGCTATTTTTGCCCTTATGTCCACCCTCGCCAGGTAAGTTACATTTTTCCTTCTGCGGGCAGAGGAAAAAAACTCCCTTTTAGGGCCCAAAAGGGGGTGTAGCTTAGAACTCGGCCCCATTCATAACTCAGCAACCCCAGCAGGTTGGCGCCCAACGTGGGGCCTGTAAGAATGGCAAACAGGATTTACATGTTCTTATAATCTTTTTTAAATCTTTTATAGAAACTAAAGGAAATCTATTATGTAGACCTCTCCAATTTAAATGAGTAAGGTCGTGAAGACCTTGGGCTAACTGAAGGTCTTGTTGATATGGGACTGTAACTGTTAATACACCTGTGGTGGCCAAACGGTCAGAGGCCTGATTTCCCTCAGATAGGGGCCCAGATAAGCCTTGATGTCCCCTAAGATGTTGGAGGAACACAGGTTCATTACACCCCTTTAGCAGGGATTGAACCTGGATCATCAGAGGGGTGATAGGATTATTATCTATCTTTATATATGAGGCATTTAGAGTAGGTAATAGGTTAATTACATATAGACTATCTGAGAAAAGATTCATAGGCTCTTGGACATGGGTCAAGGCTAATGTAACAGCATATAATTCTTTAAATTGAGCAGAACCAGTAACTGCTTCAAAGTATTGTGTCCTTTGGCCTGAGGATGGGTGAAATATTACAACTGCTGACCCTTCTTTTCCTCCATCTGTGAAGACATTTACTGCCCTGGGGAGTGGCTTGCTGGAGAACAAGATGGGGGGAGTCTACTCCAGTTTGGGGAAAGAAGAGATCCATTTGGTTGACCCGTAATGACAGTCAACTTTTCCTAGGAATCCTTCTAAAGCATAGGAGACTCTAGGGTTGTTTCTCTGTATCCATTCAAAGTCTGACAAACGGTAAGGAATTGTTAAAATATCTGGGTCTTTTCCATAATGCCTCAATGAGGTATCTCTCCCTTTTATTATAAGATCTGCTAATTGATCTAATTGGGAATAAACTCAAGGTGCTCCTCCCACAGAGGAATGTATCCATTCTAATGGATTTCCCATCTGGGTTAGTACAGCTGTAAGGAGCTTAGCACCTGAGAAAACCCATAAATATAAAGGTTGTTTTGGTTGGTATCTAGCCAATTGGACCGAATTGAGGGCATCTTGGACCTTTTGTTATATTGACAGATGACTTTCTTCTAGTATAATTATATCAGAGGGGGATTGTCCCCGTAGCAACTCAAAGAGAGGTAATAAATCCTCAGCAGAGATATGAAGCCAAGGTCTTAACCAGTTTAATGTAAACTTTTTATAATTATCTGGATGAAGAGGTATTGAAAAATAACAATCTTTAATATCAATAATAATTAAGATTAAATCTTCTGAGATCTGGCCAGGGGAGCATTCTGGAGGCCGACCAAGGCCATTGGGGTAGTCTTTTTTAAAATGGCCTTGTTGTCTATATTTAAAATAGGTTTTTTTTCTATTTAAAACTGTTGTTAGTATCTCAGTGTGGGCATTAAGGGGAGTGGTCAATATCTGAGACTGGTGAGTTGTCGAACCCATATCTTTGTTGGCAATAATCCATCTCTCTATAGATCTATTTTTTAACTTAGCATAGGCCAGCTTGTGATTTGTGGTCATTTCTTCCCAAACTAACATTTTTGCAAATTGGTCATTAGGTGGAAGTTTCCTTTGAAGGCTTTTTTTCACTTTCTCAATAAATGTGGCCAGATTTTTATTAGCTTTTTGAGTGATTTTAGCTATAGGAAGCTCTGTTAAGTTAACTGGAAATGCCATTACAGGTGAAAGCCCACTAGAGGGTGCTAGCGCCTCTTGGTATAGCGATGGCGCAGAAAGCTCAGTAGGGGGTGGCTCATGAAATGGCGGATCCCGGATCCCGCTTGTAGGGTACTGAGCCATGTGGCCGGTGGCCTTTGTCCCCAGGGCATTTGTTAAAGCTCTCTAAAGGAGGGGCTGTAATTTTTAATTCCCTGGAGCGGGGTTTTTTTTTTATCTCTAGGGATTGGTTCGGCCTTTCAAAATTTGCGGACCGGGAAAGATTAGATCCTTTTGTTTCTTGTAAGAGTGAGCATGCTTTTAGGGCAGATAAAGCTGGATAAACTCCCGGAGGCGGGACTTCCCCATATTCAATCTCTCTGTCTCTTAAAATTTGTTTCACTTCGTCCCATGTTTCCCAAGAATTAAATTCAGACTCTGGGAGCCAGGGAGCCGCCCGTTTTAACGAATTCCAAATCACCTCCACTTGGCTATCAGATATTTGGAGACCTTGCTTTCTTAAAATACACCACCACGCCTCGAGGGCTGGGTCTTGCGATTTCCTGAATGTTAATATTTGTCCCATACTAAAGGGTATTTTTGCCAGCGAAAGAGACGCTGCGTCTCTAACCGTATTAAGCCCACCGATAATTTTTTCTTTGTTCCCGCCCCGAGTTGGGCGCCAACCTGCTGGGGTTGCTGAGTTATGAATGGGGCCGAGTTCTAAGCTACACCCCCTTTTGGGCCCTAAAAGGGAGTTTTTCCTCTGCCCGCAGAAGGAAAAATGTAACTTACCTGGCGAGGGTGGACATAAGGGCAAAAATAGCAGGGTGTCTACCTCTGTCTGATGAACAGAAAACCACGCCACACCCAGGGAGTTTTGTATAGCAAGCGAGAATCGAGAAACTCAGATTTATTGGCAAGGCACTGAACTTAAATAGGCCTAGAACTAGCCAATCAGCCAGCAGGGCGGTCCGGTCTCTCACGCTACGTCATAGCCACACCCCTTGGCTCAGCCCCGGTCCTACTAGGGCGTGGTAAGCAGCCAGAGCCCGCCCCCTTGGCAGACATGGAGTCCCAACACATAGGTATTTGCTATGCTGTTGATATTTAATGAAAAATATGCTTATGGAGATTAAAAGGAAGTCACACAGTTCACAAGTGTCTGAGCAGAGACTCAAACTCAATTGTTTTTATGTTTTATTGTATTTTGTTTTCCTTTCAAACATGGTTGATTCTATGGCTACTCCTTGTTTTATAAGTAATGGACTCAGAAAACTGTTGGTAGGATCAAATATATTTAAATGCTCTGGAAGCTGAAAGATGGTCATGTCTGATAGGCACATAGACACACATTGATACAACTTTTCCATCAGCATAATTAAATGTTGTGGAAGTAAAATTGAGTGAAATTCTAAGAACCCCTTGGAGAGTTGAATACTAAAGTGCATTTTAATTTCATTTATGCTTATTTGTAGTAAACATGAGGCAGAGAGCCACATAGCTTGGGAGCCTCCTTCCTTCCCTCTTACCTTTCTTCCTCTTTGCTCTCAAGGGGACTAAGTCCTTAAAACAAATTTCCAAGAAAACAAAAATAGAAGGTAAAAGAGAGTGTATAAAGTCTTCAGAGAGGAAGCAAACTATGTTTCATAACTTAGGCAGCATTCTCAGAATTTTTTCATAATTATAATGATATCATTATTTAGTTGATTTATAAGCTCCTTAAGGGCAGAGATGGTATTCTAATGTTCTTTGTATTCACAGCATCACAGCAAGTAGCACAATAAAGAAAATTTAAATGTTTACTGTTGAAAGAGAATACACACACACACAAAAGATGATCAACTGATACAAATTCCTTTGCAAAATGAATTTTCTTGCACCCCTGCTAAGATAACTGATACAAGTATGATGATTTTTAAAAGCAAATCAGAACTTCCAGATTTTGAAAGAAGAAGAATTTAAAATGTTAGTTAAGAGGTCAGTAGGAAGGGAAAAGTTTAAAAAAAAATTGTGGTGTCAACAAATGCAAGAGAAAAATTTTATTTTTGGAAGAAAATTAATAGCATCAAACTCTTCAAAGAGGTCAAATAAGATATGTAAGGAAAACTGACCAATGGATTAAGGAATAAGGAAGACATTTTTAACTTCATTGAAAGTAATGAAATGAGATAATTATTTTCAAGATGGTGAAATATAGAAGGTTGATGTTCCTTGCTGCTCCATGGTGTGAAACAAAGAAAGCAGGCAGGCAGCCTCTCAGCAAGGTGGGTGAACAACAAAAATAAAAAGGTAGGAACTTCATTGTAATTTAAAACTGGGCATTCAAAGCTGATCAGGGACTTAGGAGGTTGGATATAATAAAATAAGGAAGAAATACCTAGCGTCACAGCTGCTACCATAGCCAGAGGTACCAGCAAGAATGGTCCCTCCACAATCAAAGAGAAGGGTAAGGGAATTAAAGGAACCCACATTTTTAGGAGTCCTGAGGTGTGTCTGAATACAAAGAGTTTAGAGATCCAAGACACTTCCAAACTAAACTGAAAGGTGTTTAGCAAAATATGCTTGTGTGGAAAAGAAGCCAATATCCTTCCTGGCAGAGTGCAGAGGACAAAGGAAGGAGCAATTTTGCGGCCAAGGTGTGGGGACTGGCAGCTGGGGGAGCCAATTTCTGGCAAACTAGAGTTTGCCCAAAATCCAGGCCTGGAAAACCCACACTGAATGACAGAGTGTGCCTAAGTGACCAGGAGAAAATCAGACATAGAGAGAGGTTTATACAGGGGAATATTGGTAATGGAAATTCACAGAGCTTTCCCCCTCCCTCTCCAATCTGGCTGTTTATAGGACTGACTAAAAGAGATGTATCTGGCTGGGAATTCAAAAGGGCAGAGGTAGAAGAGAGTTTGGAGACTGAACCTGAGATCAGAAAACATGGTGTCTGCAGGTAATGTAGTGGATTAAGAATTGACTCCCCCACACACAGGTGGAACCCAGGGGAGATCCCTGGGTTATAGTCTTCCAGCATGGATGGGCAATTGCTGGACCCTGGAGTGCAGTGATTTAAAAATCTCCAGACCAACTGGCATTTAGTGAAGAACCTGGAGCCCACCTAAGGGTAAACCCCACCTCTAGGATTTCTGCCTATGGGATTACATTTCTCACTCCAGCAGTCCAGTGGGTGGAGTACCATGCTCCAGAAGACTCCACAAAACACTGCTGAGAAGAGAAGCTGAGAATATTTTGAATTCCAATGGAATCAGTTCTTTAACTTTTAATAGATATTTTTTCCCTTTCTCCTCTCACCCTTTCTTTTCTCTGTTTAATTGTGACTTTAATGGTTCCATTCATCCATAATTACATATTTTTTCTCATTTCTAGCATTTTTTGAAGCCAGGTATTTCTCATGGATCAGTTTTGTTCAGGACTAGGATGTTTGGTTAGTATATTTTAGTTTTGTTTTCTATTAACTTTTTTAAAAAAATTTTAACCTTAGATGTATATTTTTCTCTGACATATTTCCCTGGGTTCTCTCTCTTTCTTTTCTTCCACTATTAGTCAGTATCTATTGTACTCTCTTTCACACTTCCTTAAATTTTTTGCTTCTATATTCCCTTCTGCTTTATAATCATCATGTCCTATGTCACTTCTGTTCTTTCCCTGTTCACCATTTGAAATAGTAAACACATGAGCAAACTTACTGTTTTTATTGTAGGCAACTAGTTCTATCTTTTCTGCTTATTGTAACAATTAAAATTGTAGACATAATAGCAGGAGCTATTCAGTTTTATGTTGTATATTGTTTGCATTGGTTGCTATTATTATTTGTCTCCCACTTAACACTGAGGTACTGAAAACCTTCGGGGACACTGTAAATCTACAGGCCAGAAATGCTACTACCTCAGATCCATAGTGTTGGATAGGTAGACACACAAACAACATCAAAAAAGCAAAGGAACAAATTGCCCCAAAGATGCTCCAGTAACAGAATCCATTGACACCATAGTGGAAGAGATGACAGAGAAGTTGTTTAGAATGTACCATATTTAAACTGATATGCAGTGTAAAGGATGATATAAGGAGTAAAATCAGGAAGAAAATACAGGAAGTATAAGATCACTTCAGACCAATATTCCTGATAAACATAGATGCAAAATGTCTTAATATAATACTGGCAAATTGCATACAAAAATGTAAAAAATCATGCAAGTGGTGTTCATCCGAGGGATGCAAGGCTGGTTCCACAAATGGAAATTGATAAACATAATTCATCACATCAATAGACTTAAAGAGTAGAATCACACGTTATCTCAATTGATGCAGAAAAAGCATTTCACAAAATATATTTCATTAACACTGGAAAAATCTAGGGATAGCAAGAACATACTTCAACATTGTAAAACCTATATGTGTTAAATGTAAGGCCAACATCATTCTAAATGCAGAAAAATTGAAAGCATTCCCTCTAATCACTGGAACAAGACAGGGCTGACCTCTTTCACCAATTCTATTCAACATAATCCTGGAAAATCTAGCCAGACCAATTTGAAAGAAGAAAGAAATTAAATGCATATAAATACAAAAAGAGGAACTCAAACTATGCCTATTTTCAAATAACATGATTCTATATTTTGAAGACCCAAAAAACTCCACCATAAAACTTATAGAACTAATAAGTAAATTCAGCAAAGTAGGAAGATATAAAATTAACATCCTTAAACCAAATGTATTCCTATACATCACTGATGAATCAATCAACTAAAAGAGAAAATTAGGAAAACTAACCCATTCATATTGCCTCAAAAAATAAAATATTCGGGAATCAATCTAAAAAATGAAGTGAAAGACCTCTACAATGAAATTACAGAAATCTAAAGAAAAAAATTGGAGAAGGGTTAAAAGATAGAAAGTTCTCTCATGTTCTTGAATAGGAAGAATTAATATTGTTAAAATGGCCATACTTCCAATAGCACTATACAGATTTAATGCAATTCCTATTAAGGTTCTGATGATGTTCTTCATAGAAATAGAAAAAGCCATCAAGAAATTCATTTGGAAAAATAGGAGGTCTACAATAGCCAAAGCAAGCCTTAGCAAGAAAAGTGAAGAAGGCATCACAATACCAGACCTTAAACTATACTACAGAGCCATAGTATTATTATCTATAATAGGCATATTATTGGCACCAAATAAATATAGTTATCTCATACTAGACAAAGGCTCCATAAACATACATTGAAGAAAAGATAGCCTTTTTTAACACACGGTGCTGGGAACACTGGAAATCCATATGTAACAAAATAAAATGAGACCCCTATATCTCACCCTGCACAAAACTCAACTCAAAGTGGATCATGGGTCTAGGCATTAGACCAGAGACCTGTGCCTACTACAAGAAAAAGTGGGCCCAAAACTCCATCATGTCATCTTAGGAATTGAATTCCTCAACAAGACTCCAAAAGCACAAGAGATAAAATCATGAACCAACAAATGGGGTGGTATCAAATTATAAAACTTATTCACTAAAAGGAAACATTCAAGAACATGAACAGAGATCCTACAAAATGGGAGAAAATCTTTACCACATGTACTCAGAGGACTAATCTACAGGATATATAAAATCTCAAAAAATAAAAAAATAAAAAAAACTTAAAAAACAAACAACCCAATCAATAAATAGGCAAAGGAATTGAACAGATACTTCACAGAAGAAATATGAATGGTCAACAAATATATGAAAAAAAAAAAGTTCAACATCTCTAGCAGTTGGAGAAATGCAAATTAAAACTATATAGATATTCCATCTCATTTCAGTCAGAACAGCAATTATCAAGAATACAAGCAACAATAAATGTTGGCGAAGATGTAGGGAAAAAGTACACTCATACATTTCTGGTGGGACTATAAATTGGTGCAACCACTCTGGAAAACATTAAGGAGATTACTCAGACAACTTATAATGGAACCACCATGTGACCCAGTTATCCCACTCCTCAGCATGTACCCAAAGGATTTAAAATTAGCATATTATAGTGATGCAGCAATATCAATGTTTGTAGCAGCCTAATTCACAATAGCTAAACTATGGAACAAACCTAGGTGCCCTTCAACAGATAAATTGATAAAGAAAATGTGACACATACAAACAATAGAATATTATTCAGTCATAAAGAAGAATAAAATTATGGTATTTGACAGTAAATGGGTGGAACTAGAGGCTATTGTGCTAAGTTAAATAAGCCAATCCCCCAAATCCAAAGGCTGAATTTTCGCTGTAATATGCAGATACTGATTCACAGTAGGTAGGGAGGTGGGAAAAGTAGGGGGAAGGGAGGAGGGATGGGAATGAAAAGACAGTAGAATGAATCAGACTTAACTCTCCTATATTCATATATGAATACAAGACCAATGTAATTCCAAATAATGTACAGCCACAAAAATGGGAAGTTAACACTTGATGTAAGTATGATATGTCAAAATACAGTCTACTGTCATATACAACTAAAAAGAATAAATATTTTTTTTAAAGAATGATTCAGTTTTTTAATATGGCTATAGTTTAGTTTATTGAAATAACATAAAATTCTAAATCATCTCATATTTCATTTACATGCAAAACCAAGTGACCACAGTAAATGCATTCATTCATTCAACAAATGCAAACTGAAAATTTGCTAACACTATTCTGAACACTGGCAATATAAAAGAGTAGATAAATATCATGGATTTTCAGGTAACCATTTATTTAATTTACTGTTCTTTTAAAATATTGATTTGCATCAAAATTACCTTGAGGAGCTTTTGGACAACACATATTCCCTGAGGCTTAGCCCAAAATTCAATGAATTTGAACATTCCACTATAGTACAAGATATCTACATTTTTAGAGTCTTAATATAATTCTAATGCACACTATGTTTTTATGCTTCTGCAAAGAAAAGAATGAAAAAGACCATGGTTCTGTGGTAAGAAGAAAAACCTAGACCAAAGAAAAGTCCTAACATTGTGTATGATTATGGGAGCATAGGTGCTCCAGGAAAACCTCAACAAAAGAGCATCTTCCATACCTTGGGCAGATTGTACCTGATCTAGGTATGACAGACTAAGAAGAGAGAGGCTAATAGTGAAAATATTTTACAAAGAACAGGATGGGTCAAACAAGCCTTGAGTGACAGTATGGGCTGAATTGGAGTATAGACAAGGCCCAAGCACAAAATCAACTGGCTGGTCTGACAATTCTCTGCATCAGCAAAACCCCAAAATTTTTACAGAGAGCTGCCATGTAGGAGAGACTCAAAATATAACTCTGTGTATTCTCACAATGACAGAATTTTTGAGTCTTATTGATGATGAATTCAAAGATTGACCAACACAATAAATGCTACAGCAAACTTTCTCCAAGCTCAATTATTTACATGATTAAAAGGGGATGAACTCAATTTAATTGAAGCTATTGCAAGTCTTATCTCAACATCATGTGAAAAGGACTCTGAATGATAAGAATATCATCCTAATCACATAAAAGAGGAATGAGATCCCATTCTCCAGATCAAGAAATGTTATATCAATCTCCTCTCTGTCAAACATAATATTTGTAATAAAATTCTCTAAAAATAAAATGCAGGAAATTCATATATAAATTTAAAAGATCTGATGCTACAAATAGAAAGCAAATATTAATATGATAAAGTAATACCAAAATCATGCCACTATCTGTGTTAAATGTAAATTGGAATAAATGCCAATCGTTGAACACTGTTAGACCAGAATAAATAATCAAGAAGAAACTGAATACTGTTTACAAGGGACATTCTTTAAGCATATAGATGGTAATAGATTAAAAGAAAGGGAAAGATACCAAGACAAATACTAATCATAAGGTAACTGAAGGAGGCATATTTATGTACAAAATCTTCAACACAAGAGTAATTACAGGAGAAAAATTGATCATTTCATAGTGATAAAATGTTAATTTATTAATACAAATAATAATTCTAAAAATGTGTACACTTAATAACACAACCACAAAATGTTTGAAGCATCAAGTGACAATATGGGGCATACTCTTGCCAGAGGACAATGCAAGGATTCCATTGAACTAAATTGAGTGATAAATAGATAATTATTTAATTTTTGATACTTAGATTATTTCTAAGAAGGAATTATTACTGGAAGATTGACCACTGAGAATAATTCCAAGTTATATGCATTTTATATACTATATTTCAGCACTATATAATAGCTACTGATTAGTGGAAGATTGATCACTCATCATATTTTCAAATTTATATGCATTTTTTCTTATTGTTTTCATTATGATGTGCCTCATAGTCATTTTACATTTTGTCCTACTAAATATGTTGAATTTTAATGTGTAAGGAAGGTAAAATGGGTTCAAAGTTTGTGACCCCATAAAATTATGTGTTAAAATCCTAACCCCAATGTCACAATATTAAGAGGCGAAACCTATGGGAGGTGATTAGTCATGAGACTAGGATCCACTTCAGTGGGATTAGTGCTTTGACATGTGCAGAAACAAGAAGTCAGCAGTTTGCAATCTAATAGGGAGCACTCTTCAGAAGTTAACCAAGCTTGCACTCTGATTTCAGACTTGCTGTCTCCAAAACTATGGGGAATAAACTTGATATGTTGTAATTTGTTATAGCAGGATTAACTGAGTAAGAGTGAAGCTGTAAAGTAATATGTAAAAAAAGTTGTTTTATTTTTATTCACAAGTTTTAATGATGTTAAATACTTATATAATACCTATAGTTCTCAACAATCTACCTTTCAATTTCCTTAGAGAAATAGAAGGTAATATTAAATACCCCAAAATATTAAAATATGTACCATATATTTCTACTGAAACTAAAAAGCACTGCTAGAAATATTTTAAAGAAAACAAATATAGGAAGATATACCATGTTCATTGATCAGAATGTTCAATATTTATAGACAGAATTTTCCTCATAGTGCTCTATAAAATTTTTTTAAGTAATTTTACTTTTTACCGTTCTGATATTTTTGGCTATTGTTATAAATACAATATAAATATGCAAATACAGTCCTTTTCAATTTCAGTTCATTTCTCCTTAATTTTAATAATGGCCTATGGATGCAGTTGTAAGCTCAAAGACAGAATGTGCATCTTCTACAAAGAAAGATGTTTGGGGAGGATCATGGTAAGCTCTGTAGTAGATATTCTGGACTCTGATACTTCAAAGTATAGGGTCCTGAATTCAGACTTACAAGTTACACCACTTCACCTTTTATACTTTTAGATAAAAACAGTGGATTAATTCATAGTCTCAAGACTTCTTTCTCAGTAAAGAAGTTGGCTAATGACCAAAAATCCAGTAAAAGAAGAATTGATTTTATAGAAATGAATAATTGAAGAGGGGAATTTAGATATGATTATTTGCAGTATTTTGGGTACCAATTAAAATGTTTTATTTTTATGAATATATGTGAAGAATTTTTTTCTCTCCTTTCTTAAGATATATCAATCCCTAAATTTAATAGTTTTTTTTTTTTTTTTTTTTGAAAATATTGAACCCAGGGGTGTTTTATCACTGAACTAAATCACCAGTCTTTTAATTTTTTGTTTTTAGACAGAGTCTCACTAAATGTTTAGGGCCTTGCTAAGTTGCTGAGACTGGTCTGGAACTTCAATCCTCCTGTCTCATCCTCTAGAGTAGCTGAGATTAATTAAAGGTGTGTGCCATGGTTACTGGCCTTCATACATTCTTTTGTACATTGAAATATATCATTTTTAAATGGACTGTAAATCTCACTGAGCCCAAATAATGCAAACACTTCTACAGACTATCATTTATAGCTTTTGGAAATGTCCATTATTTTCTTAGATTCAATAAGTCCTTGATTAGGCAGATCAATTATGCTACTAGGATCATAATGCAGAAATTCATTATTTTCTAGTTACAAAGGACAAACACAATATTAAGGAGTTAATTCCTATGAAACCTTTTCATTGAATCTGCCCGATACCTAGGTTCACAAAATCTCAAATATCTTGAGAGGCAAAAAGTTCACTTAGCAGATCAGGAATCATAGAAACCTTTGTAATTCTCCATGAGAAGTAATTCCTTCACTTTATAAATATGTAGGTAAAATTTGGTGGAGGGAGTTACTTGGGCTTGGCTTCCTCAAATCAATTTAGAAGAGAAATGTCTTAGTCCATTTTGGCTATTATAACAAAGTATCATCAGCTGAACAACCTGTAAACATCAGAAAAACTATGCCTTACAATTCTGGAAGCTGAGAATCAAAGATCAAGTTGCCAGCAGATTTGGTGTTTGGTAATGCTTCATAAACAGCATTTACTATAGTATCATTACATGGCAGTAGGTAGAACTCTGGTTTTTCCAACCTCTTAAGGGCACTAAACCAATTCACATCTCTCATGACTTAATCTCCTTCCAAAGGCCTTTCATCATAATACTGTATCTTGGTGGTAAAGATTTTGATATACAGGGCGGGGGTTGTGGCTCAGCAGCAGAGCGCTCGCCTCACAAGTGCGTGGCCCAGGTTCGATCCTCAGCACCATGTAAACATAAATGCATTGCATTATGTACAACTAAAGTAAATAAATAAATATTTTTTAAAAAGATTTTTTATATACGAATTTTGAGGAGCTCTAAATATTTAGTCCATGCAAGCAGTTAATAAAGTATTTTAAAATTATATCCCATAAATACTTATAAATGTTCAGACAAAAAATAAATACTGTGGACTTAGTAGTCATTGTCTATTGTATGATTCTATTTTTGCAGAGACCAGGTTAACTCCACGGCATGTATAAACACAAGGGTGGAAACCTAAATAGAACAAGTTATATTCTGTGAATGTATATTCTGTCAAAATACATTCTATTGGAATGTATGAATAAAAATATAAAATAAAGGAAAAAGGACACATATTGAATTAATTAAAGTTACTGAGGCAATTATATAAGATACCTAGCCAAATCTAGTGGGACCAATCTTATTCTGTGTGTAAGAATCAGTTTTAGAGATTATTTTCTCAGTGTAATAAAAAGGAGAATATTGTTGAGAAAAATCACCCAAGACTTGTAAATGGACAAAGAAGGTGTTAAATATCCTTTTAATGAAGAGTTAGACACTGTCTAATGTATATCTTATGAATTATATATTTCTATATGGGGCATGCACATTTCATTAACTTTCTATTGATGGGGGAACTATAGCGCTATGGAAGTAGTGATTGAATTGCGGAAAAGTGAAAGCAATGCAAATTATTCCTAATAATAAAATGATCACTCTGCATAACAATGTAAATAAATTTTGTTCACTAGAAAGTGTAAACCTCTATTATTCAAAATTTCATATTAAACAGTTAAAATTTTTGGTGATTACCCCATTGATATATTGGGAAAAATGTTTAACATATTTATTTTAAAAATTAAAACATGCAGGAAACCCAAAGATTTTTAGAAAATATTTGTAGTACTTGGCAGATAAAGGATTCATATTTAGAAGATATAAAACAATCCCCAAGATCAATAAGAAATGTACCAAATAAATGAAAAATAAAAAACAGTTAACTCAAAAAGAGATTTTAATAAAAGAAGATATAAGAATAGACAAGAAGCATATTAAAAGGGAGTAATAATCACTAGTCATCAGGGAACAGCATATTAACAACATTGTTTAAAAGACTAAACACAAATATTCAAAAGAAAGTGAAAGATATGAAACTCTCAAAAAGTGTAGGTGGGAGATCAAAATGGTACAACCACTTGGGAAAACTCTCCTTCAGTTTCTTATAAACTTAAAACATGTCCTTTACCACATCCTAGCAATTTCTAGGCACTTATCCAAGACAAAGAAAAACATATGCCCATAAAATGACTTGTACATAAATTTACACAGATTTATTTATATTATATGCACAAACTAGAAAGACCACAAATGGAAAAACAAATCATGCTTATGTTATATTCATAGTTCCCAGCATATTAACAAAAAAAAAAAAGAAAAAGAAACATAAACTTACTGAGACACTCAACAGCATGAATAAAGCCGTCAGACACTATTTTGAGTCAAAGAAGAGAGGAACAAAAAAAGTATTCACTGTTTTGTTTCATTTTATATAATGTTCAAAGCAAAAAGTATTGCATGGTCATAAATTCATAGCAGTGGCTGTCTCTGGAGGAAAGGTGAGATTTACTAGAAAAAAAGCAAGGCAAAACTTTCTGGAAAGATAATAGTATTTTATATTATGAACAGGGATAAGGGCCTAGATTACATGAATGTATGTTTACCAGAAATTTTCAAAGTTAAGATCTCTCCTTACGCTAATGCAGTACTGCCTTGATCATTATATTTTGTTTTGAACTCTGCTGTCTGGTAAGATAAGCCCTGCTACTATTTTCTTTTTTCATTTTTTTAAATTTGAAACATAATTTGTGCACATATTTATAAGGTATAATGTGATATTTTGATTCATGTACAAGTTTAATAGTGACCAACTGAGGACAATTAGAATATTCTATTTCCTTAAACTTTTATCATTAGAGTAAGTACATATACATTTTTTTCTCTATTTTGAGGTTTGTAATGTATTATTGTTAATAAATTTACCCTACTGTACCACAGAATACCAACATCCTCCTATTAAACAATAACATGATACCCATTGACTGACCTCTCCCTCTCCCCAGTTGTTACCCTATAGAGATAGGGTAACAACTATTCTACTGCAAATTCTCTAAGATAAATTTATTGTTTTCCTTTTGTGCTAGACTTTGTGCATGCTGGGACAAATGTTTTATCACTAAGTTATACATCCCCTCAGTCCAAGTTCAATTGTTTTAGATTCCACTATGAGTGAGATTATGCAGTAGTTATTTTCTCTGTGCATGGCTTATTTCACTTGGCATGATGTCCTTCAGGTCCATCCATGTTATCACAAATGACAAAATTCCAAGCTTTTTAAATGTCTGAGTAGTATTTCATTATATATACAATGTGATATATATCACACACAGATCACACATATACATACAATATCACACATATATTACATTTTCTTCAGAAGGTCAAGAGTCCTGTGTTTACTCTTACAGTGGAAATTAGAGAGAAAAAATGGTAAAGAAAAGTGGGGGACAGGCAGAAATCTAACGAAAATCAAAGGGAGATCAGTAGAATAGAGGGAAGGGACCAAGGGTTGGCAAAAGGGGAGGGAGGGGGAGTGATAGGAAGTGATATCGTACAAATTATATTGTTATATTGCGTGCATGTACAAATATGTAACAACAAATTTCATCATTATGTGCAACTATAATGCACCAATAAAAATTGTGGGGGAAAAATGAACTGTGGCTCTGGGATTAGCACCATTTAAAAGGTTTCAAGACTGAAGAAATTATTCTCTTGTCTTTCTGCCTTGCTCCCCATAAGGACACAACAAGATGCCATCTTGGAAACAAAAAGCAGCACTCAACTGACACCAGTGTTGTCACCTTGATCTTGATTCCCAGTCTCTAGAACTGTAAGAAATTAATTTCTATTCTTAATCTAGTACTCACTATAGAGTATAAATTACCTATTCTAAAGTATTTTGTTATAACAGCACAAACCAAGACAGTTAATCTAGCTAAAATTTTCAACTGTATTAATCTATTTTAAAGGACCAACTCAATCTCAATGATTTTTTTTCTATTATCTTTTTCATTTTTTCCCTGTTCTAATCTTATTTATTTTCTTTCTTCTGTTACTTTGGGCTTATTTTGTTTTGTTTTCTAGTTCCTGTAGGTGTATATTAGTCAGATTTCTATTACTGTAACAAGAACCTGAGATAAGTCAATTTATAAAACGAGAAGGCTTATTTTGACTCAGTTTTGAAGGCTACCATCACTGATTGAAGGTTCAAAGTGTTACTTTGAACCTGTCATGGGAGAGTAAATCATGATGGAAGTGCATGGAGGAACAAAACTGCTTACCTCATAGCAGGAGAGTTAAAGAGAGAATAGGAAGGGGTGGAGTCCTACCACTCATTCAAAGTTATGCCCCCAGTGCCCTGAATACTCCCACTAAGCCACATCTCTTACAGATTTCCTCACCCCCAAATAGCATCACACTGGGAAACTACATCAAGGTATAAAGATAATACAGGTATTAATCACTATAAAGCTTCCATTTTAATACCACTTTTGCTGTATCCCATAAGATTTGATATGCTGTATTTTCATTTTTGTTTGTCTCAAGGTATTTTCTAATTTCCCCTTTGATTTCTTCTTTGATCCACTGGTTGTTCAAGATTGTTTGGTTTAATTTTCACCTATTGGGAAAATTTCCAGTTTTTTGCTTCTACCATTACTTTCTAGTTTCATCTTATTATAATTGGAACATATATACTTGGTATTATTTCAATCTTCCTAAATTAGTTAATAGTTATTGAGTGAATATATATATATATTTATATTATATATTATATAAATTATATATATAAATTTATTTATATATATATTATATTTATATATATATATATTTATTTATATATATTTTATTTATAAATATTTATTTATATATATATATTCTGGAAAATGTTCCATGTATCCTTGAGAAGACTGTTTTCTACTGTTGTTGGCTGGAAAGTACTGTTTATGTTTCTTAGGTATATTTGATCTACAGTGTTATTGAAACCCTCTGTATCTTTAATGATCTTCTGTCCCTATGTTATATCCATATTGAAAGTGTGGTATTACAGTCCCAGTAATTAAAGTTACAACTGTGTTACCATTTTTCCTTTCAGTTCTATCAATGTTTGCTTTATGTATTCTGGTGCTCTGATATAGGGTGCATGTATATTTATCATTTTCCCATATTCCTGATTAATTGAACCATTTACATTATATAATGTCCTTCTTTGACTCTTGGTAGTTTTTAATTTAAATTCTATTTTATCAGATGTACATGTGACTACTCTGCTTACTTATGGTTACTATTTGCATGAAATATTTTTCCATATTTCATTCTGTGTGTCCTTAAACATAAAGTGAATTTCTTATAGATAGCATATTGTTGAATCTTGTTTTTATTATTTTTTATCCAGACACTCTATGTATTTTTATTGGGATGCTTAATCCATTTACACTTAACATAATTATTGATATGGTAGTACTTACTATTGCCATTTTGTTAACTGTTTTCTATTTTGTTGCTCTTTTTCCCTTCTTTTCCTCTGTTGCTTTCTTCCTTTATATTTCATTATTATTATTATTATTATTATTATTATTTTTGTAGTGATGTACCTTGATTTCTTTCTCACTTTCTTTTGTGTGTCTTCTATAGATATTATCTTCATGGTCACTATGAGGCTTACATAAAATTTTTAAAATTTATATCAATTTTTAAGTGGGTATACACTCATTTTGTTTTATATATTCAAGAGAGATAGTAAAATAACAATAAAAAGTAATCAAAGTACACTTATAAATTCCTGGTGGGACTGCAAATTGGTGCAATCACTCTGGAAAGCAGTATGGATAGTCCTCAGAAAACTTGGAATGGAACCACCATTTGACCCAGTTATCCCACTCTTGGGTTTATACCCAAAGAAATTAAAATCAGCATACTACACTAACGATGCCATGTCAATGTTTATAGCAGCTCAATTCACAATAGCTAAACTATGGAACCAACATAGGTGCCCTTCGACAGATGAATGGATAAAGAAAATGTGGTACAGATACATAATGGAAGACTACTCAGCCATAAAGAGAAATGAAGCTATGGCATTTTCTGTTAAATGGATGGAACTGAAGACTCTTGTGCTAAGTGAAATAAGCCAGTCCCAAAGTATTAAAGGCCAAATGTGTTCTCTGATATGTGGATGGTCAATCACAATAAGCAGGGGAGGGTAGGAAAGATTTGAAGTCCATTAGACAAAGGGGAATGAAGGGAAGGGAGGGAGAATCGGAATAGGAATCATAGTGGCATGAATCAGACATTACTTTCCTATGTTCATATATGAATATCCCACCAATGCAATTCTACATTATGTGCAGCTAGAAGAATGGGAAGTTATACTCCTTATATTATGTCAAAATACATTCTACTGTCATGTATAATAAAAACAAAAAATAAAGAAAGTAATTCTATGAAAAATAAAAGAATTTATTGAAGGAAGTTACTGTGAGCAAATAAATTGCCAAAATGTGGGGTCAATCTGAACAAACATTGACTCAAAAAATTGTGGTATAAGAACTAGATAAAAATAAAACACTGGAAATAATACCATGAGAAATGGGAGGCATAATGCTAATTAAAGCTTTCTAACATGTATGTATTGTTCTAGAGAAGGATAGAAATATTGATTCAATTGTCGACTTAAGTACTTATGTCTATATAATGATCCAGGCATATTTCTCAGGTCTTAATCACAATAAAAATTATATCTGTTCATTCCTTTTCTGCCTACCCTCAGTTCAGGATTTTAAGAAAGTAATAAGATAACAACTACTCTTCTACACCTAGCTAACAAGGAAATGCACTACTAGCAAAGCTATTTCAATGATTATCTCCCTCTCAAAGGCCTCTGAGCACCTCACTTATTCTTCCTATCAGAAGTTAAATACTTCCCCTCATCCACTCCAATCTCTTCTTTATAAGCTTTATCTCAAATGAATATAGGATAGTTACTGATGTATTTCTGAATTATGTGAAAAAAATGCCAAATATATATGTACTGAATTACACAGCCTTGTACCCAGATATGCTTAAGCAGCAAGAAAGAGACAAGTCCCAGCAGGATTTTTTTTAAAGTTTCTTCCAATTCATTGTGGTGCATAGCCCTTGGTCATCACATGAGACCCACTTGCATTTTCCAGGATACCTTGTTATCACTTAAAACAAAGCTCTATTATGTGCTGTATCTACCCTCAGAAATAACTTACTGTGCTAAAATCCCAGAAGATCAAGCTTAATCTATATGTCTGCACCTGTCCAAAATCTTTATTATATTTTACAGCAATATATTCTCATTGATGGATAATGAAAAAGCATTTTTAAAGCATGCAAAGTTCTTAATTATTTTTTTTCATTTTTATCCTAATATATATGTTTGTATGTATATCTTTTGCTAAGAAAGTAATTTCATGTTTTATGCACCAGTTTGTTCTTGTATTTCTTCACATAATATTATAGTGTGGTCATTCTCCGACATCTTTATAAAAATCTTCCAACACCTGAAATTTTGTTCTATATGTTGTCATATAGATGTATTGTGATTTATTTACCCAGTCTACACTGTTGAATAAAATAGTCCTCTAATTTTTTATTAAGATAAACAATGATGTAAAGTTCTTCAGCATAAATATTTGCATTACTCTTTGAGAATTTCTTTAAGATAAACTCTCAGGATTAGAATTGGTGGATGTGAATATTTTTAAGGATCTTCATTCCAAATATGTTGTTTTAAGGCTTTGTAATCTATGTATATTTATTTCTTTGTGAATGGTCATGCTACCTCAAAAAATATATACTCTTTTTTGCAGACCATTGAAATATGTGCTCTAAGGGTAGACCATTTTAATCTTCATAGAGTAGACTGGGGTTGTGGAGACGAAACCTGAAAGTTTCTCTTCATTACAGCTTACTTGCTTCGTGGTCTACAGCAATTCACTGAACTATTTTGTTGAAAAACTGCCTCAAGGTTCTACCGAGTAAGAAAGAATGAGGAGGTTGCACTTATTTTCTTCGAAATTGGACCACATGCTATAAAAATTCAAGCAGACAAAACTAGATAGAAAATGAAGAGCTGAATTTAACACACAAGAGCCAGCCAGTGACTATATTGCTTTGGGGTTGATATTGCAAAGAATTACATTTAACATATCTGTAGAAGTTTCCAGAAATTGAAACACCATTTTGTCTTTTATAAAAAGGCATTTTTTTTCTGTTTGAGCTCCTAAAATTTTTCACTTTAAAGCAAGTTTACTTTTAAAAGTTAATTATGTCACAAATTATCTTATTAAATTTTCATTTTAACAAATTACTTCCTTTTTTCTATTCTTTTCTTGAATGTTCATTTTAAATCTAATACAGGGAATGGTTTAATTATTTTAAAAATATTAAAACTAGAACATCCTCTGACATGATGCTGATTTGGTGGAAGCAGAGAAGAGCATATTTGAAATATCTGTTGCAGTTTTAGATCTTGTAAAAAATTTGGTAATATATAAAAATTATTCTTTCTACAAATATTTATGAACAATTTGTGTCTGGCACTGCATTAGACAATAAGAATTTAGAAAACAATAAGATAGATGATTTCTCTTCAAAGGGTTCATGGCATAGTTAGAGAGATAAACATATAGTATTAATTACAGTAGTATGGATAAACACTACTAGACTTGAGGGAACATTTAGACTATATTAAATAATGACATATTCAGCCTTATAGTAAAGTCTGGATAAAACTCTCAGGGATGTAACTTTTGAACATACAAAAAGAAAATAATATTCACAGTATAGAAAGAGAAAATAACATTAAAAGCAGAGGAGCTACCATCTTGCATTAAAAGAACACAAGCTACGAGTGCTCAGAAATGTCCTACCTGGAAGAATTCTCTACTAGAATACAATCTGTTTACCATCAGGTATTCCTTCTCTTTCTGCTGAAATCCTTAATAGTTACTAGAAATTGTTTTATTTGGTGCTTCTATACAGATATTTTGTATAACTCTCCCCATACTAACACTGATTTTTAAATAACTATAAACATTCAATGATTGTGATAGAACCAGAAGATCCATGAGCTTTCAGGATTTGCAATGCTTGCATATCAATCAATAACTGAGCAGAACTTCAAGAAGCTGATGGTACATAAAAGAGAGAGTTTTCCCCTGGCTTGCACCCACTGCTACAAGCAGCACTTCTGGAAGAGCTGAACTGAGTACAAAAGAGCCTGGAATTCTTCCTAGGTCTCTTTGAGTTTCTGATCAGGACTTTGATCTCTTTAGAGTGAGGCATGGTACAAATACAAAGTATCTATTACTAACTTTTCACAGAAAAATTATCTCATGGAAAAATTTAAGAGCTCAACATTAAAATTTCAACCTAACCAAACAACATTTTTTATTTTATAATTAACAGCCTACTAAATTAAAATAGAAAAAAATAGCAATTAACATCTTTCATACTTATGTGGTGTTTCTGTACAAATGCCTATTAAATATTAAGGTGGATAGTGGCTGGCAGCAGTCCAGGGCTCTGCAAAGCATAGATCACATCAGTTGCCACCATTTATTTGTCTGCATCAGCAGAGGCTGCAATTCAGAGATAATCAAGTTTCTCTCCCCTCTCAATAGGTACCTATTTATTTCACCTTTTTCCTTATTTTTCTTCTCCCCATTGAAAAACTAATTTAGCCTTTAAAATTTAACTTTAAAAAAATTATGTAGACAAGAGACAAATTTAACTGCACTGGGAGATTTATTAGGAGATAATGAGTGCTGGAAAGTTCACATTTTCTCTCAAATTTCCTGGTAAAGCATTCAATAACAGAGAGAGAGAGAGAGAGAGAGAGAGAGAGAGAGAGAGAGAACTTTATTATCTGTTCGGTAGAACTTAGAAGACTAGCCTGGCAGACATGGAACCACAGAAAGCACAGTGGAGGTGGAAGGAGGGATCACATTCCAGGAGTAATACAGATGCACTCTCCTAGAGCAACATTCCTCCCAGATGGCAGGAGCAAGTCACTTGAAATCCCCAGATCCAGAAAAAGATCTGGTACTTAATAGGAACTAATAATTTCCTCTACTGCACAGGATGGTACATTTATTCCTCATAACAATCTGAAAGTAGGAGATATTGTGCCCATTTTACAGATGAGGATAACTGAACACTAGGAAAATTAGGTAAAATATGTTGCCAGTAGTGGATAATTACATCTCTACAGATGTAGAGATGAGCTGAGTACAAAATATTTTCTTAAATGGGGCCACCTCCCAAGACTTTCTCCGATATCATCACCCCACCCACCCTTTTTAATTTTTCCACTGTCTCATACTCAGGAAAAATCCATTACATTCATATTACTGGTATCTATACCATAAAATATATAAAAATTAAGTTAATATTCTTACTTTCTTCTCTTCATATGTATCATAACAAGCCTATCTCATATGACCTGGACATTTGATGAAGGTCTTAATACAAATTCACTTGGAGGAGGTAGACCCTTTGACAGATCACCCCAGTCCAGAGGGCAACCAGACATATATATTCAATGACTTATGCATTTAAATTTGACTTTTGCTTGCTAATATTTTGTATTTTGTGTCAAAAATCTTGCTATTTATTTTTGTTATGATATTAAAAATAATTATCACTTATTGAAACTTTATGAACCAGAAACTGCTTTAAGAATTTTACATGAAGATATTCATTTAATTCTCTTCACAAGCCTATATACATAAGTTCAATTTTTATCCACAATTGTTCAAATAAAGAATGCAAAAATTTACTAAATGTTCAAAGGGAACTAAGTTAGTAGATGAAAGCTTTAATACTAGGAAGTCAAGCTGTGAATGCCAACCCCTCAACCTTGCATTCGGTGGCTGGCACTAGAGGTACTCCACATACATAACTGTGGGTCACAGTTCAGGCCTCCTTCCCAACTGGAACTTGCTCTTCTTGAGTACTGTTAAAGGATAGCATTAAATCTCCTCAAACATATTCTAGGAATCATTTTAATGCAAATACTTAAAGGTGCAATCTCAGCTTCAAAGTACTTAACATAATCCTTCCAAAAGAAAATAAAGTATATTTAATTCAGCAAATATTTTTACACAGTACTATAGTCACTGTTCTGTGCTCCAAGAAATACTTTTTCTTCGGAATCTTCTTTATGCTTCCATAGTAACTTTGCACTTACCTCTACTGTTATGCCAATCATACCATCATGAATTTATTAACTTAGTTGCCTATTTTGCCATCCTAAAAGAGGGAAGAATTTGAGATTGGCTTATCCTTTTATCTCCACAAGGATTTGGTAAGATCAGGCATCCATATAGTGTTGTTTAAGTGACTAACAGTGGCCTCTCCTTAAGGAGTTGATGTTGTAGTATTTAAACATAAAAATAGCATAGGTATCTCTGTTTTGAAATTAAATCCTATTAAAATGTAATTTAACACACTGATGCTTCAAGGACTATGCTGAGTGTTTTCTGAAACCATGATGAAATTTTTAATCTGCAATAGTGAAAACAATTCATATCCCAAATTTTTAATTCAAATGGTTTTATGGAAACATAAGAGTAAGGCAAAATAATTCTGCTGATCATTTGTACACTGTGAATTAGGAAAATAAGTTTCTTAAAAATTAAGGCTAAATCACTAATATTTCTACAAATATACATAACATTTTTACAACCAGATACACACTTGTTTATAAGTAAATCAACTGTACTTCTAAGTATTATTTGAGGAAGTTCCTCTAAGAAATTAGATAGATTTTTAAGGTAGCAGTGTGAAAAAATCAAGCAATGAGTGCTGTAATCAAAATGAACTCCATATGTGCTTTGGCTTGCCATTCCCATGATTTCTTACAACACTTAAACATCCAGGAAATCAAGATTAAATCAGTAAGACGTGATACACATGCATACAACAACCATGTGCCAGGACCTGGCATTGTTCCTTCGACAGATACTTTATTCAAAAGAGCTTCCTCTTGCTTCTGATTTCTGGCATTCAATGTACAATTTGATTACATGCAATGCTCAAGGTCTCAATGCTCTTTTGATTTCTTAACTCCAGTAGCTTTTCAAGGAGGAGAATTTTTTTTCCTGTTCTCTCAAAAAGAGTTGCGATTTTGAGGTAATATAAAAACAACTCAAGGAGCAGTGGAAACAATTTTAAAAGTAATATACTGAGATTCCCACCAGAAAAGGTAGCCTCTGACCTTAATTTATTGGTACCTAGTTTTTCAGTCTGGCTAATTTCTCACCTCTCTAGGTGATAGTTCACTTCTCCATAAACATAGAGGGTTCTCACATTCACTCCTCATTCATTTCAGGTAGTTACAGCATAGTAACAATATGAAAAACATGCTAAACTTGATAGATGGTTTGCATTTAATTGAAATAATCACCATAGTTCTTTTAGGAATATAGTTAAAAGTTACTCAATTGAGGTAATCACCCATTTTTTCCAAGGCATTCCCAAGGGAAATATAATGCAATGAGTAATGAATAGGGACCAAAGTATAGTTTTGTTAATGAATAAGTAATAATAATTTAAAAATTTTTATTGCCCACTATGTATCAGGACTCATTCAAACCATTTAAATTACAAATTTCTTTGATCCTTAATGTGTATCTGCAAGAAAACTTCCACTATTATGACCATTTTTCATTAGAGAATACCGTTCTAGAGACAAAGAGCGAATAAGTGGCATATCTCAGATCTGAACCCAGGATTTAAGTCCATGGCCAGTGTTAGTATTGCCCCATATTGCCTTCAAAAACAGAAAAAGGGACCAATAAGTGATCTGTAATTTCATTGTAAGAGCTGAACTATAGAAAAATCCTTGATATCTGCTCTAATAAACTAAACGTTTTTTCTAGGTAGGGGATACCACTTGTGAAATTGGTCTTCTCATGCACAAGCAATCACTACTCCCTTCAGGATTGCCTTTGTCTATAGGATAGGTGTGTTGAACCTATAAAGACCACTGACAACAGTAGTGTCCCCTCCTCCAGTTTCCTCTGGACCTCTGACTGTTAAAATAACAACTTCCTATTCTCTGCCATCAACCTGCATCACCCATGACTACAATAGTAACAAACTATCTTTTCTCATCCTTTTTTAAAAATATTTTTTATTCAAAGTTGTTGTATTTGTAATAGTAGTATGCATTACAATTCATAATACATATAGAGCCTCTTTTTACGTAACGCTTATTGTATACAAAGTATAAGGAAATCCTTCCCTTTTTCCACATTATGGTAAAGGACCAAAGCATGTTTGTGGTTTGTGCATGTTGTGTGTGTTATCCATGAGAAGTCATAGTCATATGAGGAAAAATATGTTTCTCCAAATGTTCCTCCAACAACTAGGCAGTTTCACATTAAAATTTAAAAGTAAAAGACTAGAAATAGCAAGTACTGACCTGAGTCTATCTTTATTTCCAGCTATTATAAGAACAGAGCATAACTACCTGATTTTGATTTATTGGTCCACCTACCTATTAAATATGATTCAGTAAACAATCTTCTCTCATGGAGGTGCATAGAAGAAGAGGAAAGTGGAAAGGGAAGAGCAGGATGGAGTTGTTCCCCTCCCACATGAACAGATAAAATACTCCTACAAAGCTTTCTGTATCTCCTTTTACCCTCATAATAGTAGTATAATAATGAGTGTGTTAGCTTTCCATCACTGTGACAAAACACCTGAAACAAAAAGCTTAAAAGAGAAAACATTCATTTGGGCTCAGGATTTTAAAGGTTTCAGTTCAAGGTCATTTGGACCTATTGGTTATGGGCCTTTGGTGAAACAGAATACCATGGTTGGGAGTGTATGGCAGAGCAAAGATGTTCACCTCATGGTAGCCAGTTAGCAGAGAGCAAGCAAGAGTGAGGAAGAGGCCAGGGACAAGATATACTTTTCCAGGGCATGACCTCAGTGACCTACTTCTTCCAATTGGGTTCCGCCTTCTACCATTTCCTCCACCTCCTAAGAGTTCATTCCATTATGAACCTGTATTTCTGATTCTTCTCTCATTGATATATCAATATAGCAGCTATGATTTAGATATGAGTGAGTCCCACAAAAGCTCATATGTGACATAATGCAAGAAGGTTCAGAGATGAAATGATTAGATTATGAGAGATGCAATCTAATCTGTTGATTAATCCACTGATATGAATTAACTGGATGGTACCTGTAGGCAGGTAGGATATAGCCTATAGAAGTAGGTCACCTGAGTTATGCCTTTGGGTTTATATTTTGTTTCTGATGAGCAGAGCTCTTTCTCTGATTTATGTTGTTCTGAGCTGCCTTCCTCTGCCACACCTTTCTGCCATGATGTTCTGCCTCACCCATGACCAGAGTTATGGAGTAAACAACACAGACTGAGACTTTTGAAACCATGAGCCCTTAATAGATTTTCCTCCTCTAATTGTTCCTGTCAGTTCTTTTGGTCACAGAGATGCAAAGCTGAATGAAACAGTAGCTAATGACAAAAATAAAATTAATAAATATGAATATATTTGCCTCTTTATTTCAAATTTGAATATGTTTATCCTGAGTTTCATGTGGATTTGAAACCAAAGTGATTCAATCAAGGCAGAAACTTTGTGATTTGGAAGCTACTTTTTTTTTTTTTTTTATCCATCCTACAATACTGCAGATTTCCATTAAAGAAAGGGGGACAAGAATGCCCTTTCTCATTTTATATTATTAGTCTGAAATTGATCTTCTGTATCTTCAATTAGAAGGACTGAATTGGCTTCTAGATTTCCTTAGATCAAGTCTCCTCAAACAACATCTATAGAACCACTTAAGACTAATCCAAATATAGCTATCATCTAAGCTATTACATTACCACTTTAGAATTCTTTTATATCAAAGATCTCCAGTATAAGAACCATACATTTTCTAAAGATATTATTTATTATAAACATGGCTACATTGTCAATGAATGTTCAATATTATGCTCAATTAAGGATGATCCAACATAGAAAGAAGTATTTTTTTCTAACATTTGGTTAACTCTGACTTGGACCCACACCTCAAATCAAGCAAGCATCAGACTTGATGGTGGCTCAGAACTAGGCTCAGTAAAAACAATGAGAAGTAGAACTATATTCAATATA
Organism: Tamias sibiricus; assembly: GCA_025594165.1. Classification (NCBI taxonomy): domain Eukaryota; kingdom Metazoa; phylum Chordata; class Mammalia; order Rodentia; family Sciuridae; genus Tamias; species Tamias sibiricus. Next base: position 53,139,138 of record CM046668.1, read on the forward strand.
GATCTAAAGTAAAACTAACAGAAGGTCCTAACAAATTGGATAGAGGTTATATGAGAAATGTAAAAATCAATTATAACTCAAACAGGCTTTTATCTTTTTTCTTTCTTTCTTTTTTTTTTTTTGTTTGTTTGTTTGTTTTTGGCCTGAAAAAGGAAAAACTAAATTGTCACCAAAGGTAATTGAAGACTACAGACATAGACAACTATGGTAGTAGATTTCACATTAAGAGTAAATGATCTAATCATGAATTGAATAAGAAGCAAACCCAACCATGGGGTGCCTATAAGAAGCCTACCTTAAATATGAAAGCTACAAATAAGTTGAAAGTCAAAGGATATACAAAAGATCTCATGTTATTGCTTATCAAAAGAAAGCAGAAGTATCTATATTGATATCACACAAAGTAGATTTCACATGGCCTGAGATAAAGAAGGTCATTTTATAATGGTAACTGGAGTAAATTCTCAAGAGGATCTGAAAATCCTTAATTTTTGTGGTTCTAATAACATGATTTCAAAATGCATAAAAAATGATAAAATTTCAAGGATAAATAGACAAATCTAAAATTACAGTCAGAGAATTCAATATCCTTCTAGTGATTAATATAACAAGGAGAATAAAAAATCAATAACAATGTAGATTTGAATAACACACTATTCACCTTGATATCATTTACATTTAGAGAAACTGTCTATCCTATAACAGCCAAATACATTCTTTTTAAGTGAATATGGTCTATTTACAAGAGTGGGCCATATTCTGGGACATAAATTAAGTATCAATAAGTTCAAAAGAATAAAATAAAAGTATATTATCTGATCACAATATAATTAAATTAGAAAGCAATAATAATCATCTGAAATTTTCTCAAATACTTGAGAAATATTTGAGAAAACACTTGCGAAGTGTATATACTTAGCATAGTTCTAAGTTACTTAAGGGCCAAAGAACTCAAAAGAAAATTAGAAATTATTCTGAATAGAATAAAAACAAAACACCAAAATTTGTGGGATATCACTAAAGCAGTACTTAAGGAGAAAGTTACATCCCTAAAGCACAAATTGAAAAGAAATATTTTGAATCAGTAGTCCCAGCTTTCACTTATATATAAAGAGATGAACTTAAAGCAACTGAAGGGAAGGAAACAATAAAGTTTACAGCATAAACAATAAAGTTTAAGACAGAAAAATAATATATAATATCAATTTTAAGAATTAATTGCTTAAGATCAGTAAAACAAATAGACTTCTTGCTGTATTGGTCAAGGAAAAGAAAAGATATAAATTACAAATATCAGTAATGAGAGAGAATACTGGAAAGAAAGAGGTAAAACTATCATTAGACACAAATAACATGATAATCTTCATAGAAAATTCAGTGAAATCTCTAATAAGAAGATACTAAAATTAATACATGAGCAAGGCTCACTAAAGTGAAGACAATAAAATTAATAAGCTTCACAAGTTTTCAAGATTCAATATCAATACATGAAAAATCAATTATATATGTATACATACATATATATATATATATACTAATAATGAAAAATTGGTAATGGAAAAAAATGACATAACACAAAATACATGAAATTCTTAGGAATAAATCAAACAAATAAAGTGTAGTACCTATAAACTGAAACCTACAAAATATTCCTAAGGGAAATTAAAGAAATCCTAAATAAATTTAGAGATAAACAGTATTCATGGTTCATAAAATTCAATATTTGTAAGCTGTTAATTTCCTTGGAAATGATGCATACATTCAATGTAATTCAATTAAAATCCCATCAGGCTTTTCTTGTAGAAATTGACAAGATAAATGGATAAACAATTTTTTTATGTGCCACATAATTTCTTAATATTTCTAAGTAGCATTCCACAATCTATTGATATACAAAATAATGTTAATAAACATGTTGAGTTTTAAAAAGTCACACTAAAGTACATACTATATTATTCATTTCATATAAAATTCTGGAAAACAAAATATAATCTCTCATGCCTAGTAATAGGTAAGTGGGGAAGAAGGGAGGAGGGAAGGATTTTAATGGCATATGAGGAAAGTTTGGAGAATGAGGAATATTTTCATTATCTTAAATTATGGTAATGGTTTTGAGGGTGGGAATGATTCCTGTAGTACTATCTTCAGTACTGGTCTCATGGAGGTCTAAGTGCACAGGAACTTACCAGCTAGTACATTTCAATCATTGGTCATTTATTGAATATCACTTATACCACAATGGGTGTTCTTTTAAGGGTGTAGATAATTATTGAAGTGCTAACTTTGAGGGGTCATGTAATTACTGAAGTGCTAACTTTGAGGGGCCAAGGTAATCATGTCAGGGAGCAAGTTTGGAATCTGGTATACATGTGGAAGGATTGGCTTTATATGAAAACATAGTACAAGTGCAAAGGCAAAGAATGTGCACAAAATCTGAGTAGATAGCTTTCCTGAGACATTCTTTATTAGGTGTTTCCATTTTCTCTGTAAAAGAGGAAGCAGTATCATGAGTCAAGATTGTAATTGGAAGACAAGGTTTGGTAGGTTTGAGGAGAAAGGAGAGAGTGTGAGTGGGAAATAGTAGTATTGGAAAGTTCAAAGTAGTCCTGGAAAATTCAGTATGTTTTCTAGGTAGCATTAAAAACCCATTTGATGTTCATTGCAATGAATGGAAAATGTTACCATTCAGTATGTTTGAGCATATTTGATTGTTATTTAGTCAGAAGACTGGTGCAAACATGAAGTAGGAGAAAAGCTTTTTTAACTAGGGTTTTGTTTTTTTCAAAGTAAGTTCAATAAAGCAAGACAGGAACAAAACAGAGCATGTTTGCAGGAAGTATCTGTGATTGCTCATAGAATTCAGGCCTAGTCAGAGAGTGAAGTACATGAAATTAATTTACTGGAAGAGATGCAACTATTTGTAAAGACAGGCTTTCGAGCAATATTACATAAGTCAGAGCTGCAGTTAACGGAAGGACAGGATCACTGGGGATGGAAAGTTAAAATAATCATCACATTGAAGTTGACTCAAGTAGAAGGAGGTTGGGAATGGTGTTAGTGAAAGTGTCAGGTAGTAAGGTGAAATTCTTTGAAAAAAGAAGGGAACAACCCAGGGATTGAGTTGAAAGCAAAATGACACAAAGCAAATGATATAAACAAGTGACATAAAATTCCTCTCCAGTTCCAGAAGTATATGATCTATGACAGAAAAACTTTAAATACTGGAAAGAGCTATAAGGAAGTAGTATCTTAAGGACCTGAAGGTAGGGATATGGATAAAGAGGCTTCTATTGCAGAAAAAAAAATAAAGTAATGAAATATTTCAATAATAGAGTGGTCACGTGTGGAGTATTTGCTGCTGTGGGGTCATGATTTCTAGAAAGCACAGTGAAGATAATTCAGGACTCTGGAAAATATTTGGACTCTAGAAGTCTGGAGCTTCTCCTAGTATCTGAGAAATCAGATTAGAAAGCATAGTATTTGTCATGGTGGGTTCAAGGAAAATAGTGTGTACAATGATCTGAGTTTAGAGGTAAGGAGGAGTGGGTTTCTGGAACTTTCTCCAGACTCTTCTCCATGGTGAACTCTAGAGGTAGGGCTTTAGTCCCAGGGCTGAGTATGGAAAAGTCCTTCATGAGGGATGGTCCCAGTCACAGTGCAGGTTTGAATCAGCCCTATTAGAGTGGTGTTGACTTACAGCAATTGTGCTGGCACATCCTTTACCATTTGTGCAGTTAAAGAAGTCTAGGGAAGCCCAAAACTTGGAAACAGTGATCCTAAGCTGTACCCAGTCTGGAGATCCATCCCATTTCTCATAGCATCTTATAATATGAACCTTCACCCTGTCCCTAGGGAGATTAGGGAAAGTGTGAGTCAGTAGGACTGTTAGATATGGAGTAAGAACGTCTTTGAGAATATTACTTGACACTTCTAAAAGTAAATCAAAATATTTTAACATGTTATTTAATTTTTCAGCCTTTTAGGATGCATTAAATTATACTATAGAGATCTGACATTTTATATCCTAATTTCCTTACTCTCCTTTTCCCACCTTTACCATGGACCACTTACTCTTTTCTACTCAAGTTCACAATACACTTTCATTGGTCTGTGACTTTGTTTATGCTACTATAATGACCTAAAATTTCAACCCCTCTCCTTTCATTACCCTCATATACTTACTTAAACATAATTAAAGTATCCCAGCCTCACCAGATATCTCTGACCATTCTTAGTGTGGCACCCTACTTCATCCGTACTACTCCATCAGAACTTCAATAATATACTAAATACTACAACTTGTCTTCCCCATCAGATAGTAAGTTCCTCACAGTTAATAAATACTATTGAATAAGGGCCTCAAGTGCCTAAATCTTGCTGAATTAAATTGAATATAAATTATTCATCAAATATTTCTGCACATGTGATATCACTGAAAGCTAGATTTATGTGGAGTTCATCCCAGTTTGCAAAAATGACTCAGATACACATTTATACCCAAATGACTTAAAATCAGCATACTATAGTGATACAGCCACATCAATGTTTATAGCAGCTCAATTCACAATAGCTAGACTATGGAACCAACCTAGGTGTCCCTCAATAGATGAATGGATAAAGAAAATGTAGTATATATACTCAATGGAATATTACTCAGCTTTAAAGAATGTTGAAATTATGGCATTTGCCAGTAAATGCTTGGAGTTGGTGAATATCATGCTAAGAGAAATAAGCCAATCCCACAAAACCAAAGGCCAAATATTTTCTCTAATATGTGTATGCTAATTCACAATAAGGTGGTGGACAATAAGGAAAAATAGCATTACCTTAGATTAGGTAGAGAGAAGTGAAGGGAGGGGAGGGAGGGGATGTGGGATGGGAAAGATAGTGGAATGAAACAGACATTATACTGTATGTATATGTGTGACTACATGGCCAATATGATTCTGCAACATGTACACTTAGAAAAATGAGAATTATATCCCATATATCACAGTGCATTCTACTGTCATATATAACTAATTAAAACAAATAAAAAATTTAAAAAGAAATAGCTTATTCACATTTCCGAAAATATTATAAGAAAATAAAATTTCAAATTATGTAAAATTAACCATTTATTTTATTTTGCAATGATTAGTTTAGCCATCCCAAGAATATAACTGGAGCTAGGAGATTCCAACCATCTTAATAAATATAATTGGTTGCACTAAGAAAATAAAAAATAAAAGCACACTCTCTTATCAAGGTACAATAATACTATGTAAAAATCACAGAGGAAGCAAATGTTAATTGGAATTTAAATCAAACTCTATTTAATAGACTAAATAGGTCCTTGATCAAAAGGTAGAAGTCTGCACTAAACACTCTTTAGATACTGGATTGTAGAATATGATAAATATAGTTAACTTTATGGAAGTACAAAAAAATTTTGTTATACATAGGAGCACAACTAGGTACAGCATGGAAACAGTCTGGTAAAGTTCAATCTACAACATAAAGCAAAACATACCAGCAATGTAGTAAAAGCATGAGTCAAACAATTCATGAAGAAGGATTATTATCACAGCATTAGCCCAAACCAGTTCAAATAATGTGGACATCCCAGAAGTCACTTCAGTTTTCAAAACATTTTAAAAAACTGATCTGATATGCAAATCTTACAATCAAATGGTCATTGAATGACAATAAATATAGGTCTTTTTGAGGTTTAAAATTTTAAGCATATGTTTTATCTAAAACATTTCATTTGATCATTTTGTCATTGCATTAACATAAAAGTTAAGGTATAATAATATCAAGAATTTGTTTGAAATTCAGTAAAAAGAATTGCAAGTTGTCAACAGTTTTAAGAGCTTATGCCAGTCACAGTGACAGAAGCATTCACAGCCTTCTCTGCTGGATACTCAGCGAATGTCCAAAATTGACATGCTAGGAAATTCTATTTTCTCTGAACTTATAGTTTATCCCAGAAAATTGGTGTTTCATTTCACTGGGATAACCAAGAGCTACAACTCCTCTGCATGTATTTCTCACCTGCAGCTTGTAACACCAATGGTGTCTTCATCCTAAGAGAGGCCTCAGGAGGGAATGAGGGGATGTTAATGTCTTTTCTTAAGCAGAGAGAGAAATAAAATGTTTACTTTTTTCCTCCCTCAGAAAATATCAGCCTCTCAATTACATACTTCACCCATATTATACTTACCACCAATGTAAAATTCTGTATATGCTTTAAATTATATAAATTAAAATTATTCATGAGGAAACTTCATATCATTGGAAAGTTTTCCTAAAGAAAAACAAGTATCTATCTGGTTATGTTCTACTTAAATTACCATAAACAGACCTTTTGGGGTATATCGAGGAATAATAGATTTGAATGCAGTTAACCTAGCAGTAAACTAGGTTCATCTGTAAAGCTAAAACTTTTCACCATGCTGATAAGCACTGATATTAAATCACATGTCCCAGATTTGCATAAGTGTGTATGGAAATTTTACAAGTAAAACCTAAAGGAGGTTTCCAAAATTACATTTACATATCAATTGTTCTTAAATCATGGGAAGAATCATCTACAGATGATAATAATGCACTTTTCTGCATAGTTGCTATAATCACCAGCAAGAGCAATAGCCAGCCATAATTGCACACCATGTGACCAAAATACCCAGAATTCAGCAATAATAGTTTTATGCAAAAGAGTGAGAAGATACTGTCTTCCATTTGGTTGTAATTTATTAAACAATGTGGTAACCAAAGGAAACTGAATTTAAGAAACTCAGATCATGTTAAACTAAAACTCAGGAGAACCTGTGTTCTTAGCACCTCCAGCCCACTCTGTGCAAGCTACAGCTTTCATCTCTTTCCTTTGGGGTCAACATAACAGTAACATTGCTTCCTACTGATAATTTATACCAAAGTTAAAGTCATCATCAATTCCAACAAAAAGTAACCATCATTTCTTGAATTCTGTCTTAGAAAGCTAAAAAAAAAAAAAAAAAAAAAAAAGCCATAAAATGTAGGTAATTTTGCTTTTCCTTGTTGTGGAAAAAGCCAGGTTAGAGCCTCAATATCCTATCAAGAAATGTATTCTTGTCATAAAATACAAAAGTTGCAATCAGTCATATCTCCTGCTCAGAGAAGCAGTTCAGCAGCATTCCCACCCAGGATGGTCAGGTTCCACAACAGTGAAATTGAAGGAGGCAGAGTTCACAGGCCAAAGAGCTCAGCTGACAGTAGGCTTGCTATGGAAAATGGCAGGAGATTGACATCTCCTATAGCTGCTTACACTCAGGAAAAAAAGTATGAAGAAAAAAAACATAGAAGCAGAAACTCCACTCATTCTAACTTATTAACTCTTAGCAGACTCTTAGGCTTCCCACTTCTGTCAGTGCTTTGGAATTCCTAAGCTCTGAACTCAGTAAATTTTCCTTGACTATGATCTTTGTTTGGACAGCAAAGAATCTTAGTGGATTATATCCCTTTCTAAATAAAGGTGATTTAAATTGCTATTAAACATATTATGGCAGAAAGATATGAACACATATAAAATATACCTTCAATTGTTGTAATTTGACACAGGGAGATGCTGAAAATTAAAATTATCCATGAGGAAACTTCATATCAATGGAAAGTTTTCCTAAAGAATAGCAAGTATCTATCTGATTATGCCAAAAACAGACCCTTTTCAGGTAAGTTGAGGAACAATAGATTTGAATGCAGTTAACCTAGCAGTAAACATATTTCTTTAATTATCTTCTTAAAAGTCTTTTTAACATTTTATCATAACACAGATTGACCCTCATTTCTATGAATATTTTATAATGAAAATTATGGCTCATATAATTTCCTTTTTCTATCTTGTGGCAATTGGAAAATCGAGTTCAACATCTTCAACTCTCTAGCAATTATTGTGCTGCTGTATGTCATGAAGAAAAAGGCAGACTAAGATAGAAGGGGCACTAGGAAGTATGAATAACAAACAGATCTACTGTAGGCAACATTTGAATCATTATTAACCTCCATAATTACAAGTAAAAAAAAATTTCCCTTCAAAGTGCAATGATACAAATGAAACTAAAGAACATCATTGGTGACCTATCAACCAGAATTGAATAATCTAGGTAATTCAAAATTCAAACCAAAATCATCTTTGGAAACATTATGAACCAACTACTGAGGCACAAAGAAATAGGCTGCCAGCCTTAATAAGTTATCACAAATAACCAGAATTTAAGGTTCCAGGTGATTTGATTGGGATGAAGAGGAAGCATAAAAAAGTGAGGAATTATAGTTTTTGGAACAACAAATGTGTCATGGAGGATTTCACATTAGGAATAAAATTTTTCACAAAGTGTTTCATCAAGGAATCTTTTAAGTTGGTCATATATCTCTCCAAAATAAATGTGAACAGGAAGTCATTAATACGAATAAACTTTTTATAGTCTGTATAATATTTTGGGCAAAGAGCAGGCAGAATCAATTTTCATATTTTATCTCCATCTTCCTCTTTCTCCTACTAATTTGCCTTATGCATAGTTTAATTTTTTATTTAAGCTGGATATAATTGAATGTCTAAATATATTTTGATATGATTATACTAGAACATTATATAGTAGTCTAAAGAATAGGTACACTTACATGTAGTTAGGTGAATAAATTTCCAGAAAAAAATACATGTATATACATATATGTGTGTATGTATAAAAAGAAATCAGTTGAAAAAGGTTGCATACAGTATGACTTTATATATTTTAAAATCACTAAGGAGGACTATAATCTGTATAATTCTGTTTTATTTAAATTCTAAACCCCTAACATTCAATTGAGTTGAGCTTTCTAGTAAGAACTTTGAACTTGGTGTTAGCCAACACAAAGGAAGCATTTTCCAAGTTTTCAAGATAGAGTTCAACCTTGAGATTTGTATGTCTCTGAAAGATACTCAGCAACTTACATAGGGGACAAGAATTTGGGGATAGTGGAGATGTGAAGATAGAGGCAGTAGGTAGAAGGCAAAGTTCAATTTTTATACTCATCATTTGATTCAGCTCCTACAAGGCAGGCTAAAGGATATTGGCAATGTTAACTGAAGAACTCTGAAACTAAATTTCCTACATTGAATCTTTCTTCATTTCATTCCCTCATCTTTGAAGTACACTGGCCATCATTAGTATAAAAATATTATATTAAATAAAATAAATTTTATTTATTGAGATCAGTAGATCTCAAGCAGAATAGAAGGAATATAATTTAAAATATACCTATAGACCAGCAATTATTAAATGTATTCTTATATGTCACTAGTCCTGAAATACTATAATTGAGAAAAGAGCTCTCAGTTGGACTTTCAAACAATCATAAGCTGTATTGAAGAGTCAAAATTCACATCAACATATTAAATATATTAAGCTTCTGAGAAATTATGCAGTAACAAAATGTGTTAATCATTGTTTAATTTCTCCTTCTGAGCTCTAGTCCCATTTGACTTTCAATGTATCCAAAGGTGCCTACGCCTTCAGGTGTTAAAAAATGAACTAGAGTGTTACAGCCACAAACCCAATATTATCTGGTTGACTCTTAAAGTGTGCAAACCATTCATTTACCTTTACAAGTAAGAAAGTTTATCACATTCTTTCCTCTGCTTTTCATTTTGTATTGTTTGGGTACTAGGGATTGAACTCAGGGGCACTCAAACACTAAGCCATATCCCTGGAACTATTTTGTATTTTATTTAGAGACAGGGTCTCACTAAGTTGCTTGGTGCCTTGCTTTTGCTGAGGCTGGTTTTGAACTCAAAGGTCATCTGCCTCAGCCTTCTGAAACTCTGGGATTACAGGCATGCACCACCATGCCCAGCCTCCTTTGCCTTTTATACATAATCCAACATCAATCCTCTTAATTCACATACAAGTCTTGCATTTCTGCACATTTTTCTCTATATCTGCCATTACCATTGTAAGACAACTACCAATCTGTCTTACCATAACTACTGCTGTGGACTCCTAGCCAGGACACCCATATCCACTGTTTCCCTCTATATTAGTCTGCTAAAACTACCATAACAAAAAAACCACAGGCTAGGTAGGCTTAAAAAAGAGAGATTTATTTTCTCACAGGTTTGGAGGCTGGAAATCCATGATCAAAGAGATTAAAAATTTTATTTCTGGTGAGGACTCTGTTGTGGTTTGAATCTGTACTGTCCTCCAAAGAGTCATGTACTTAAAGACTTGATCACCAAAGCATCAATGTCCAGAAGTAGGGCCTTTAGGAAGTGAAATGGTCACGAGGCTGATAATCTCATCAGTAGATTAATATATTTGATGGATTAATAATTTGAATAGATTAGTGGGAGATGATAGAAATTGTAGGAAGTGGGGCCTAGTTTGAAGAAGTAGGACACTGGGGCATACCCTGGCATCATGCATTTTGTCCCTTGGGCCCTTCCTTTCTCTGATTTTCAGCTGTCATTAGCTGAGAAGCTTTCCTTCACCATGCCCTTTCTCCATAATGTTCAGTTTCACCCCTAGCCTAAAGTAATGAAGCTGGCTGATGATGGACTGAAACCTCTATAAATGTGAGCTGAAATGTTTTCCTCCTTCAAGCTGTTTCTCTTGAGTATTTTGGTCACAGCAATGAAAACCTAACACAGTCTCTCTTCCTGTATTGCAAATGACCACCTTACAGCAATCTCTTCCCATGTACAGAGACAGGGAGTAAGAGAAAGTGCTCCACAGTCTCTTTTTCTTCTTCTGAGGATACCAGCCCTAGCACATTAAGTGATTTACTAAACTTTTATAACCATCTTATAGGCTTGAAGGAGCCCTAATTAGGAAGGGCTGTTGCAGCTAGCTGGAAGCCATAAGTTCCACCTGATATGTATGTGACGCACCTGTAGGCACCCGCAAAGCTGAAGGTATATAACCGGGTGAAAGCGGTCCGAGTTAGGAGAACGGAGAATTCAGTCAGTCGGGCAGTCACTCGGTCGGTCAGAAGAATCAGAGCGGCCAGAACGTAGGCAGAGTGGTTACAGAAGAGAAACCAGATAGAAGAAGTAATGACTGGTCAGAGTTAGGCCGAGGCTCCCAAGGAAGACAGAAGACAGAAGAAAGAAGCAAGAAGCTCTAAAAAATAATCTTTCTCTAAGCTCTATCTTTCTTTCTCTCTAAGACAAGAAGAAAAGCTCTCTTTAATCTTTCTCTCTAAAAATCTTTCTTTCCCTCTCTAAGCTCTAAGAAAGTAGAAGTAAAAGTAGTAAAAGCTTTACTCTGCCTCCGAGAGTTTTCCTCCCGGTTTTCGGTACCAGGTAGCTTACATAGGCTTTGTGTCCAAATATTGTCACATGAAGTTAGGACTTCAGCATAGAAATTTTAGTGGAAACCAGTCCAATCCACAACACACCCTTCTACTCAAGCATCTGTACTTCAACCAAACTGCTACTTGAAAAATCAAAATCTGAGCTTGTCACTCTCTTCAGAAAGGGACTCTAGTAAAACTATTCATCCTGGCTTGTTCTGGCCTCTGCTCATCTCACCAACCTGCTGGGTGTGCCTCCATTATATTTAACCTTCTTTAAGTTCCTGGTTCATAGTGTTTTTATTCATCTCAAGTCCTTTGCACATGCTATTTCATTCACTCATTGCTCTATATTTTCTCTTCCCCTGGAAAACTTTCTCTAGCTTCCAACCTCTCTAAAATGGTGTAGAAGCATCCTAAAACAATCTACAATAATGTCCTACATCTTTTTTTCATTACAAGCATTTAAGATGTTGCATATATGTGCAATTAGTTGGTAGAGTCTATTCTCCATATTAGAACTTAAGCAATATGAGGGCAGTGATCATAGCCATTTTGCCCAGCATTTGATCTACAGCATTTTGCATTGTGTCTACTAATTAGTAAGTAATAAATACTTGTTCAGTAAATGTATAAATATATCTAGAATTTTCTTAGTTTACTTGAAAAAAAATATTGCAAGGCTTACTTATAAACATCTTATTTAAGCAGTATTATACAGAACACAATTCAGGAAACATGCCGAAGAATCTGAACTTCACTGAGATGAAGTCATATCCTTGCAGGGGGTGGTAGTTTCATAGAAAATTGTATTCAAATCTATGATTTAGAAAATCACATACCCACTTAAGGAACAAACACAAAGCAGGACTCTATATAGAGGAAGTTTAGATTCTTGAAAAATTTCAGACAAATTCAGAATGAACCTATTTTCCTATCTTTCTTCTATCAACTGGTGACTCTAATAAGAATGAAAGTTATCATTTTGCAGGTACAGGACCATACATGTGTGTGATTCATGATTAGTCTGATATGTTCATCTGCCTCTTTATTATTACAAAGCATTTTTCTCTGATTTTTATGACTGAAAATGTACGTTTGTGATGGATGAAAGGGAATATAAATATTTGTCTGGATCCACATGTAGAAAATACCTCCTATTGAATGAGAACATTACAAACAAAATATTTTCTTGAAATTGAAATCTGTGCATCAAAAATGGCTTTTATAAGCTAACATCAAAAGTTCTGCCAATGCTGAGATACACTAATTCCATTTTGTCATATTTAAGAATACCTAAAATGAATAGATGATACCTTGAAATATGAGAGAAGTCTCATCCAGGATGCCTTGAGAGACTAAGGTACTAGAAGATCTAGTCACATAAATGCTAAGAGGATAAAGGTGTTGTCACCATATATTATAATAAGTCACCTGATTGTCTAAATGCTAATGCCAATTCTATTTCTCAAAATTATTTAGAGATTCATTTAAAAACTAGCAAAGAAAGAATAATCAATATGAAAATATAAGTCATTTACAAGAGCTCATGTATATTACATCCCTAGTGGATCAGGAGGTGAAAAAACTGGAACTCAAGATCAAAAATCCCTCATTAATTTGTTTTTTCAAACACAGGATAATTTGCATTTGGTGGATTATAAAGTTTTCTTTTATATAATCAGAAAAGGGTTTGTTAAGCAAATGAATATCATATATGAGATTATAAAGATAATGTTTATCCTTCTTAAGACAAACTGTTCAAATACTTAAATCATTTGCATATAAGAAATTAATATGCTCAGTACGAGAGATGCTTATGTATTAATTAGAAAAACTCCTGTGGGACAACTACTACCATGCAAGGCTTTGGATATAGTTAAACATAAATTATAGTATATATAAATTGATGAATTCAAGCAGGAAACATTTAGAAAAGTTGTTTATTAACCAATTAATAGCTGGTTGTTTCATCTCATATTTCTAACTTCCTCATGTATAGATACAGATTTACTAGCCACTAGAACAGATAGAACAGATGCCATGTGTTTTTGAAAAATAAACTTAGTTTTCTCTAAATATCCCTATTTCAAACTCTCATAAATGTTGTCCTTAGTTTTTTTTTACTCATTGTGAACTAGAATGGAAATGAATGCAACCACCCAGACTCTACCTCTTGAACCAACAAGCCTGTGCCAGTCTCCAATGCATCTAATAGCACCAAAAGAAAACTGCTTTCAAGGAAAAGCCATAAAAACACCTCCATGGAAAGTGTCATCTACTTTGCTTCAAAATCTGTCTTAAAAGAAAGACCTTGGGTGTCTAGTATAACATACACTTCCATGACAATCCTCAAGTATTCTAAATATAGAAGAGAAATGACAGTCATAAAAAGACAGCTAAAGTTGAAAAAAGAAAACCAGAGTCTAAAAAAAGAAAAGCAAAACTTGAATTATGTCAAACTAAACACATGCCAAAATAGCTACTGAGATTTGCCAAGGCTGCACTGATGCATATTTCAACAAATTAAGTGAGATATCAACTCCAAAGAACCTGACACAATGTCTGACATGTTTAGTTGCTCTAAACCACTTCCTCTGCTCTTGGGCATGAAGTCCAAGTGAGTTTTCTGGAAAATAACAATGTTTTTGTATTTACCATTCTTTCCTTTCTCCCTCCTACTTACCTCCTTTCCTCCCTTCCTTCAGCTCTCCTTCTCCCTCTTTTCTCTTTCCTTCCTTCATTCTTCAAATATATAACATGGTTCCATGAAAGGAAAAATTCACTGATGTCTGTAATATATTAATGATGAATCAAAGCCCCATGAAGATGGACTTTTATTGAAAAGGAAAAACATTCAAAAAATGCATGAAAATAGAATCTGTGTGAATAATTTGCAAGTTATAACTGCAAGCATTATTATTCTCATCCAGAGGGCATTCAATAAATGCGGGCTGATAAAGAATTCCTAAGTATTCACTAAACTTTTAATGCCTTTCCTGTCACTTATCAGTAACAAATGCCATGGGGCATTTTGCATAAGATTTAATACAGTCAATAAACTGAGAAACCAATTAAAATGCAAGCTGCCTGTGGGCCAGCTTCTTCCCTAGGGATGAAGAATAGCATGTTCTTCTCAGACCAAATTTACCACTGTGTTGATAAAGCAATTCTCTGAAGTTGTGGGTAACTTGGAATACTAACCCAACCACCCCAGAAATTCATTTAGAACTTCCAACCAGAGTTCTGTACCAACTCTTATACAGCTACTCAGCATTATTCCCCCCCCCCAAAAAAAAAGGGAAAGGCAAAGACAATTCTGGCCTTTTAAGGGGAAAAATATGTTTATATTTTAAACTCTAGAATTATAACCATGACTTCATACAGATAATATCTAAAGCAAATAATAGCATATCTACATTTTTAGAATGTTTTTCTGCAAAAGCTAATCAAAACTTGGAGGACTATGGGCAATACCAGTGTTCTAATATAGTATAAATCATGATTTCTAGGTTAAAGGACCATCAAATAATATTTGCATTGTACTTGTCATTTAAAAAACAGTATTATACAATTCTCATATTTGATATCAAAGCAAACCTATAAAATTACATTTTACTGTTGTTTCCAATCAATACATAACAAAATGGAAACAGAAAGAGGATATCATTTGTTCAGTATCATGGCACCAAGATGAGGCAAAGCTGAGCTTAACACCAGTTCTTCTGCCTCTAAATTCTGTGCTGTCTCCATTCATCCAAGTTGTCTCTGTATATTTCCATAGAACTTGAGATGCCATAAAGTAATATCAGGACTTGTGTGATTTCAGGGCTGTTCAGATTGAAGAGTTTAGTACTCCCAGAAGTCCAGCTTGAGAATTTTGAGTGGATCAACTCAGTATATGAACATCTGTGGTAAGGCCTTCCCCTTGGGTTCAATTCCTCTACATGGGCACTTAAGAATATGAATTTTATTCAGAATCCATAACACTTAGGGTTTTTGTATTTAAAATCAAAATGCTCTTCTAAGTATGGGCTCAAGTGAAAAATTGTAGCAATGCACTCTTAGGCCTTACATGAAGTCTATAAAACTGGAATCTGCATTTTCACAGGGTCCCCAGGTGAACCATGTACACATTAGTTTGAGAGGCATCACTCTGGCCTATGTCTGAAATTTGTATTCTATAAAACTCCATGTGGTGCCACCATCAGAAGTTGGGGCTATGACCAAATATCAACTATAAGTGCTTTGGTCATTAGATTCACTTCTAGACTCAACATACTCATTTTATATTCTCATATATGTCAGTGTGTTTTCTTCTCAAAGGAATGAGGAGAACATGGTAGTCAGCAGAGCTGAATATGGGTGACTCAAACATTTTCTGTAAAAGAATTAAGGAAAGAACACTAGAGAATTGTCACAGTGTTATAATATATTAGACATATCTTTGTTCAGAAACAAGATAAATTGATTAGTTAATTCCCTCATGACCAAAAATGTGACATAGTACATGTTGGTCATAGTCTTATGTAGTCTTGAAGCTTACGTAGGCTAATCTGTAAACACTGACATAACATACTACCCAAGTTGTCTGGAAGCTTCTATACATGCTGATAACTCTGCTCCTGAAACTTAAAGACACAATAATTCTGACTATAATGATACATATTGTTGTGAAATAATAATTTGCTTAAGGAAAACAAATATATTCAGGCTACATCAAGTTTCAAGTCTCAACCAATAATACATGACAAGATATTTGTTATCAGAATCATAGAATTGTGGAGTAGGGTGTGATATTTCATATAGGAAGGAAGTCATTAATAACCAGATAGAGCACAGGTATTGGATAAAATCCAGTGCCAATTTTAGATTGAACACCAAAAACTAAAAGGTCAAAAAAAAAAAAAAAAAAAAAAAGAAGGGTGTTACAGTTCATTTCCTATGGCTGTGACAACTAGAACCCCACTGAAGCATCTCAACCCATTGTGATTAGCAACATATGTCATACATTCTAACCATGAAGGGCGACCAGGAAAAGAATATGGGGCCAATCAAATAAAATCCTCCTTAATTTGTAAAATAAAATTTCCTTTAAAGAATTAAGCAGAAGTGAAGTCAAAAACAAATAAATTTTAAAAAGGAATGAATCTTGATTGATCATAGGCAGTTAATAAGTGCTTGTTTAAAGATTTTAAATGCAAGATCAATGAATCAGTGCAGGCAGTAATCACCATCACTCCCAACCCCAGGTTTTTGTCTAATGTTCTCTTTTTCCTTAGGTGTGGAGCATGTTCTCTTTTTCTGTGATTCTCTTTCACAGCAGCATTAAGTTTCACCAAAGTCAATAACATGGAAAAATTGTTATTTTATAAGTATTTCTGATGGAATGGATAGCATACACAGAATGTATGACATGAAAAATAAAATAAAATTGCAGCCAGTTTCAGTGAACTGTAGAAGAATCTATAACACAGAATATAGAAAAGTAAATTTATAATTGTCACAAAACTTCTAACAGTGTAGCAAACCATATGCCCTGAAAGAAAGAAGCAAAGTTTTTTTTTTTCTATAATTGAAGAAAGGATCGCAAGCCATGGCACAGAAATGGATCCGTATGCCGCAAGGAAAGGAATACTGATGGGACTATAATCTTACCAGGCCACATCCACACACAAGCATCAAGTTGCCAGCCATGATATCACTGCAGAAAACACAATGTTGGGATCTGAGAGAGTTAGCACTCTGTGTCACTCGGTGAATTGGGTCTCACTAGTGAGAATACTGTTTAGTTGCCAGTGATATTCCTGCTCCCGCAAAGGAGTCACGTTCATTGTGCCATTATGGGGCTCTGGGGCTACAGACTACATTGGGGTGGGTCTCCCAGCTACTCACTCGAGGACCACCAAAGTGCGAGACCAACATCCAATGGGACCACCTGTATCGGTGCCGGCGCAGAACAGCACAGAATGTTCAGCTACCCAATGGAGTGGACAACTGCTTTCATGCAAGACACTTGGCAACTTACCATGCACAAGAACACCAGATGCTGATCCCATGTGGACCCCCTTCTGCCAACATAGGGCAGCCACCACCAACTTGGGATGCTGCAGCTGCAGAGAAACTCACCTATGCTCCATAGTCTGCCTGCACCTGAGGAATTTACACTGGCTCTGAAGTCAACCAACAGCCACACACAAGCTACACACTGACAGCCACGGAGCTTGTATCCTAACAGTGTCAGTCTGGAAAGAGAAAAAAAAAAAGAAAGTATAAAAATGAAAAGAAAAATAATATATAACACAACTTTGATATACTATTCAGATGCCCCAATTCTCAAAATCCTAATTCATGCATAATACTTGGTTTCACATATGTTGGGGGTGTGAGGGCTGGCTTCATTACCGGCTTTCTCCATCTGACCCAACACTGTGACATGGAAAGTGGGCGCCTACATCTTGGGTCACCTTTCAGTGTCATTTCCCAGGGGGGACAACTCCCACCTTGGAACTCTGGCTGATCAGGTACACAGTTTGTAACTCCACCTTCTCTCCTCAGCAGCCACTACACTTATACAGTGACTCCTTGATTACCTTCACCATTGAGAGGGTAAAGATAAAAGCTGACAACAGATGACCCCAACTATAGGATGTGAAGAGAAGCAGGAAATCTTCCTTCAAGATTTTTGTTTTTGTTTAGTTTATGTGTTTGTGTTTTTTTTTTTCTTTTTTTTCTTCTCCCTCTCTATTCCCCTGCCCTCACACCCCCCAACATATGTGAAACCAAGTATTATGCATGAATTAGGATTTTGAGAACTGGGGCATCTGAATAGCATATCAAAGTTGTGTTATATATTATTTTTCTTTTCTCTTTTATACTTTCTTTTTTTCTCTTTCCACTAATTTCTACTACTTTGACATTTTTTATTTCTCTTAATATTTACATGTATTTTTTTATGTATAGCTCTGTCTTCCCACTAACTTGTCTTCCTCTCTCTTCTACTGCTACTTTAGATTTCTCTTTCACACTTACTAAGAAATAATGACTCAACATCCTCACCTCCTACCTCCTCAGCATATCATATTTTTGTCCAACATCAGAACTATAAACCCCTTTACAAATCTATGGAGTATACTGGGGAGAATAATTGAATTCACTAGTTCTGTACATTGTGACCAAACTGTGAACATCTTAATAGCAAATGTCTGGTTTTAGGGTGTAAATTAGTCATATGGGAATTTGTTAACATTGTCCTACAGAGGCTTTATAATGCTATAGGATAAAAACAAAAAAGCCTCGGTTCCACAGTGCTAGAAGAGAAGAAACACAAGCAATATGAAAACACAGGGAAGAATGTGCCCCAAACAAATCAACATAGCTCTTTATTAGAATCAATGGCAAGCACAGCAGAAGAAATGAAAGAGAAGGAGTTCAGAATGTACATAATTAAAATGTTCTGTGAATTAAAGGATGATATAAGAGAGCAAATACAGGCAGTAAAAGATCATTTTGACAAATAACTACATATACAAATATAAGAAGCAAAAAATTACTTCGATAGGGAGAGAGAGGTTCTAAAATGAAACCAAATGGAATTCCTCAAATGAAAGAAACAATAAAACAAATTAAAAGTTCAATTGAAAGAATCACCAACAGATTAGACCACTCCAAAGGCATGACCTCAGACAATGAAGACAAAATATATAATCTTGAAAATAATGTAGACCACACAGTGAAAATGGGAAGAAGCTATGAGCAAAACATTCAAGAAATATGGTATAGAATAAAAAGACCAAATTTAAAAGTTATTGGCATAGAGGAAGGCATAGAGTTCCAAACAAAAGGAATGAGTAATCTATTTAATGAAATAATAGCAGAAAATTTTCCAAACATGAAGAATGAATGGGAAAACCAAATTCAAGAGGCTTACTGGACACCAAATGTACAAAATCACAACAGATCCACAACAAAGCACATGATAATGAAAATACCTAACATACAGACTAAGGAGAGAATATTAAAAGCCATGAGAGAAAGGAATCAGATTACATATAGAGGGAAACCAATTAGATTATGTGCCAATTTTTCAACCCAGACCCTGAAAGCTAGAAGATCCTGGAACAACATATATCAAGCTCTGGGGGAAAAAAAAAATGGGTGTCAACCAAGAATCTTATACCCAGCAAAATTAAGCTTTAAATTTGATGATGAAAGAAAAAAACCTTCCATGATAAAAGTTAGAAGAATTTACAACTCAAAAGTCTGCACTACAGAACATCCTTGACACAATATTCCATGAAGAAGAAATGAAAAAACAACAATGAAAATCAGCAAAGGGAGGAAAGGGAACACTAAACAAAGGAGAAAGCAAGTCAAGTTAAATACCCAAAATAAACAAAAATGCCTGGGAATATAAATCATATCTCAATAATAATCCTGAATGTTAATGGCCTAAACTCACCAAGCAAAATACACAGACTGACAGATTGGATTAAAAGAAAAGACCCAACAATATGCTGTCTCCATGAGACTCACCTCATAGTAAAAGACATCCACAGACTGAAGTTGAAAGGTTGGGAAAAGTCATACCACTCACATGGATGGCGGAAGCAAGCAGGGGTTTCCATCCTCATATCAAATAAGGTAGACTTCAAGCCAAAGTTAATCAAAAGGGACAAAAAAGGATATTTCATACTCCTTAAGGGAACAATTCATCAATAAGACATAACAATAATAAATTTATATGCCCCAAATAGTGGAGCACCTATATTCAACAAACAAACTCTTCTCGAGTTCAAGAGTAAAATAGACAACAACACAATAATTCTAGGAGACTTCAACATACCTCCTTCACCACTGGATAGATCATCCAAACAAAAACTAAATAAAGAAACTTTAGACCTTATTAATTCAATTAATAACTTAGACTTAACAGACATATATAGAATATTTTGTCCTTCCGTGAACAAATACACTTTCTTTTCAGCAGCACATGGATCCTTCTCTAAAAAAGACCATATATTATGACACTAATCCCCTCTTAGCAAATGTAAAAAAAAGTAGACATACTACCCTGCATTCTACCAGATCATAATGGAATTAAATTAGAAATCAATGATAAAATAAAAAAATTTTAAAAGCTACCCCAACACCTGAAGACTAAATAACATGCTACTGAATAAACAAGGAGTTGCGAAAGACATCAAGGAGGAGATTAAAAAAAATTCTTAGAGGTGAATGAGAACACAGATATAATGTATCAAAATCTCTGGCACACTATGAAGGCAGTAAATAAAGAGGAAAGTTCATTGCATGGAGTTCATTCCTTAAAAAGAAGAAAAAGTCAACAAAAAAGTGATTTAACATTACATCTCAAAGCCCTAGAAAAAGATGGACAAATCAACACCAAAAGCAGTAGAAAGCAGGAAATAATTAAAAATCAGAGCTGAAATCAATGAAATTGAGACTAAAGAAACAATTGAAAAAATTGACAAGTCGAAAAGTTGGTTCTTTAAAAAAATAAATAAAATTGAGTGACCCTCAGCTATTCTAATGAAGAGGAGAGAAAATATTCAAATTACTAACATCTATGATGAAAATGGAAATATCACAACAGACAATTCAGAAATATAGAAGATTAAACTAGAAATCATTTTGAAAACTTGTACTTTAATAAAATAGAAATATCAAAGGCATCGACAAATTTCTACAGTCATATAAATTGCCCAAACTGGATCAGGATGATATACAGAATTTAAACAGATCAATTTCAAGTTATGAAATAGAAGAAACCATCAGAAGCCTACCAACCAAGAAAAGCCAAAGACTAGATGGATATAGAGCTGAGTTCTACAAGACCTTTAAAGAAGAACTAATACCAATACTCTTCAATTTATTTCATAAAATAGAAAAAGAGGGAGCACTTTCAAACTCATTCTATGAGGCCAATATAACCCTGATCCCAAAACCAGGCAAAGACACATCAAAGAAAGAAAACTTCAGACCAATATCTCTAATGAACATAGATGCAAAATTTTTCAATAAAATTCTGGCAAATCAAATACAAAAACATATCAAAAAGATAGTGCACCATGATGAATTGGTGTTTATCCCAGGGATGCAAAGTTGTTTCATCATATAGAAATCAATAAATTTAATTCATCACATCAATAGACTTTAAGATAAGAAACATATGATCATCTCAATAGATGCAGAAAAAGCATTTGACAAAATACAATACCCCTTCATGCTTAAAACATTAGAAAAACTAGGGATAACAGGAACATATCTTAACATTATAAAAGCTATCTATGCTAAGCCCCAGGCTAACATTATTTTAAATGGAATGGTCAAAGGAAAGGGAGGGGAAGGAAGGGAGGAAGGGGGGAGTGGTGGGGGGAAGGAAAAAAATTTTTTTTGGTTGAATGAGATGGATATCATTATCCTAAATGCATGATTGAAGATCTGGATGGCACTTATATACTTTGTATACAAGCAGTTGTATGTAAAAAGATGCTATACTTGTGCACTATGAATAAGTAAATAAATAATTAAATTAAAAAATAAAAAATTGAAAACACTCCCTCTAAAAACTGGAACAAGAAAGGGATACCACCTTTCACCACTTTTACTTAACATAGTACTTGAAACACTGGCCAGAGCAATTAGAAAGATGAAAGAATTTAAAGAGATACAGAGAGGAAAAGAAGAACTCAAATTAGCACTATTTGCTGACAATATGATTCTATACTTATAAGACCCAAATAATTCCACCAGAGAAATTTAAGAACTCATAAATGAATTCAGCAAAGTAGCACCCATAAGTAAAAGGCATTTATGTATATCAGTGACAAATCCTTTGAAAGGGAAATGACACAACTACTCCATTTACAATAACCTAAAAAACAAACAAACAAAAAGAAATCAAAGAAGACCTTAGAAGATGGAAATATCTCCCTTTTACTTGAATAGGCAGAATTAATATTGTCAAAAAGACTACACTACCAAAAGCATTATACAGATTCAGCCCGATTCCAATCAAAATCCCAATGGCATTTCTCATAGAAATAGAAAAAGCAGTCACAGAATTCATCTGCAAAAATAAGAGATCCAGAATAGCTAAAGCAATCATTAGCAAGTAGAGTGAAACAGGTTGCATCACTATACCAGACCTTAAAGTATACTACAGAACAATAGTAAGAAAAATATCATGGAATTGTCATCAAAACAGACTGGTAGACCAGTGGTACAGAATAGAGGACACAGAGACTAACTCACACAACTACAGTTACCTTATATTAGATAAAGGTGACAAACACATACATTGGAGAAAAAGATAGCCTCTTCAACTAATGGTGCTAGGAAAACTGGAAACCCATATGCAACAAAATGTAATTAAACCCCTATCTCTCACCATGCACAAAACTCAACTCAAAGTGGATCAAGGACCTAGGAATTAAATCAGAGACCATGCATCTAATAGAAAGGAAAGTAAGCCCAAATCTCCATCATATCAGATTAGGCCCTTACTTCCTTAATAAGACTCCTGTAGCACAAGAATTAAAATCTATAATTAATGAATGGGTTGGATTCAAACACAAAAGCTTTGTCTCAGCAAAAGAAACAATCAGTGAGGTGAATAGAGAGCCTACTAATTGGGACCAAATTTTTACCATACACATGTCAGAGCACTGAACTCTAGAATATATAAAGAACTTAAAAATCTTAACATGAAAAAAACAAATAACCCAATCAATAAATGGGCTAAGGAACTGAACAGACACTTCTTCAGATGATGATATACAATCAATCAACAAATATATGAATAAATGTTCAACATCTCTGGCAATTAGAGAAATGCAAATCAAAAGTACTCTTAAGGTTTCATTTGACTCCAGTCAGAATGGCAACTATTAAGAACACAAACAATAATAAATGTTGGAAAGGATATGGGAGAAAAGGCACACTCATACATTGCTGGTGGGACTGCAAAATGGTGCAGCCAATAAGTATGGAGATTCCTTGGAAAACTGGGAATGGAACCACCATTTGACCCAACTATCCTACTCCTTGATCTATACCCAAAGGACTTAAGAACAGCATACTACAGGGACACAACCACATCAATGTTTATGGCAGCACTATTCACAACAGCTAAACTGTGGAACCAATCTAGATGACTTTCAGTAGATGAATAGATAAAGAAAATGTGGTATATATACATAATGGAATATTACTCAGCAATAAAAGAGAATAAAATCATGGCATTTGAAGATAAATGGATGAAGTTGGAGAATATAATGCTAAGTGAAGTTAGCCAATCCCAAAAATCCAAATGCTGAATATTTTCTCTGATATTGTTGTGAAGTTATAAGGGGTTGAGGTCTTTAACCCTTTGTAACCCGGGGTAAGCTTCCTTTGTCCAGCAAAGTAAGCCAGAAGGGTCTACCTCAACGAAGAGACTAGATTGGGAGAGTACAGGATGCTGATATGTCCTTCCCCTGCCTTCAGAAAACCCAGGAACATACCAGGGAGCCCGGTCACTGGTCAGTGCTGAAGCTCAGGTTTATTTAGGAAAATGGCCAGTCTTATAGTGGACAGAAGCCAATCAGTAAGCAGCTTATAGAAGCAAGAAAAGAGCACAGGCACATCTCATAGGGCAGAATCCTCTGCCCTATGCTTAGGGCGGTTTCAGTTCTCATGATGGTTCTAACGATACATTACAGCCACGCCCCTGCTTAGCTTAGGTCTGTAACAGGGCGTAGCAGGAAGCATCCTGAAAGCCAGAGCTTTTCCATCCCCTTGGCAGACAGTGTTAAGGCCCAACAGGTATAATGAGGCTGACTCACAGTGGGATTGGGACGGGGAGCATAGGAGGATTAGAGGAACTCTAAAAAGGTCAATGGGGAGGGAGGGGAATGGCAGGGGAAGGGGATAAAAATAAAGAGGGTAGAATAAGATAGATATTATTACCCTAAGTGCATGTATGAAGATATAAATGGTGTGAATACACTTTGTATACAACCAGAGATATGTAAAAATGTGCTCCATATGTATAATATGAATTGTAATGCATTATGGTGTCATATATAACAACTTAGAATATAAATAAATAAGTAATAAGAAAACACAAAATCATATATAATACATACATATATAAATACATTTCTAAACTGTATGCAAATCTTCCAAAAGCCAGCACAAAAGTCAAGATTAAAAAACCATTAATATCAAGAAACATTTACTGAGGATCTGCCAAGTATAAAGCACTCAGGCATATCAGTGGTAGAAATAAGATATCTGCATGAGCTAAAAAAGTAACTATATTCATCAGCACTTTTTATGTTTCATTTAAAACATTCTTGAAATTACATTTTGTGGGATAAAATTATCTCCTCACTATCATTTGTGAATTTTCACAGGAATCCAGCTATATTAGTCACAGGATATTCCTGTTAAATAAAGAGTAATTAGTTTCTTTTCTCAAATGGGTGTGATAATTCAAAAATATAGTAGTATTCGTCTGTCTGGGAAAAAATAGTAAAGGCAACGTCTCTTGGCTAGAACATTCAGCACATGATATTATTAATGTGGTGACCTTTGGTAAGAGGTGAGATTTGAATCAGGATGAGAAGCTGACCTGAGATTACTACAGAGAAGAAATCAGAGCACTGAACATTTCCATATTCAAAGCACAACCAGTATGAAGGTCATAAATTATGATAAATGTGTAGTTCTGGTGCAAACACATAAAATTACAAAAAATTACCAAAGTAGAGCAAGTTTATGATTTATCTAGAACAGTATTCAGACTCTGAAAGTGGTAGCTACTAAGTGCATAATTATTGAGCTAAAAGAGTAAGTAAACCCCATCCCTGAGTTTGTGCATTATATATTTACATCAAGTAGTGCCAATGATTTAATGCTAAATTTTATCCCCAATGCAGGGTATTCTGTGGGCAGAATTTTTTAAATAAAAGCTTCTTATAAACCTACTGATTCAAGGTATAGAAAGTATACAAACTACTAGCCCAAATACAAAATAAAAAATATATCTTCTCTACATTATAAGTATGTTGTAAAGACATGGAAAAGGAGAGAAAAGTGGGGAAACAGAAGGGAGAAAGGTGGGGAAACAAGAGGCAGCCATGAGTTTTCTAGTGTCCCCTTGATTTCTAAATTAAATTTGAAGATGACAGTTTTGAATATCAGGAAATGACAGCCAAAATATTTGGTAACCGAAGTGAAATCATCCCTATTAAATAGTCAGTCCTTTGTTTTTTCTAGATTTAATTCTAGTCCTTAGAAATGTGCCTGCAGAAGACATAAACTGGAAATGAAAATAATGCATTTATGAGACGTGTAAAGGTGAAGCACATTACAGCAAAAGAAGATGACATTGCTGAAAGGACAACTTTGAAGTGATGAGAAAAAATGAACAGGGGAGGAGAAGAAAGGATTGGGAGAAATGGAGCAGGAAGAACATTATTTCATGTAAATTAAAATTAAATGTAAAAGGATGACAGTAGCTCTGATCTTGTCAGGCTGAGGTATTTTGCTGGCAGAGAGTAGTATGAGAATTATAAGCAATTTGCAAACCACAGGTCTGCAAGTATGCACATTTCTCCTCTCTTATAATGGTTAATCAGGGTTTTTTTTTTTTTTTTTTTTTTCTTCTTCTTTTTTTTTTTTTTTTTTTTTTTACACAGAGAAAAACAAACTCAAAGCTATCAGTTTCATGAAACCCTGCCAAAATCAGGAGCAGTGTATGCCTTCCAATGAAACACAGTTCCCTCTGAACCACTGGCAAAACTGTGCAATAACTGCTTTCCCATTGATGAAGCCACCCAAACTCTTCCTGGAGCCCCCTTTTCAGACAATGTGGATTGTACCATTTTCCAGGCTCTCACTCTCTCTCTGATTTAAATACTATACCTGTACCTTCCTCTGCTGGGGTGCAACTCCTGGTCTCCAATGCGGCTGCTGCTGCTGCCTCCTCCTGGACTGTCAGTACTAGTCCAGTCTCTTTCTCTCTCTCCCCTCTTCCTCCCCTCCTTCATCCCTCACTCTATTGAGAATTGAACCCAGAGGTGCTCTACCACTGAGCTACATCCCCATACGTTTTGTTTTATTATTGAGACAAAGTCTCATGTCCTTGTTAAGTTGCTGAGGCTGGCCTGGAACTTGTAATCCTCCTGTCTCAGTCTCTGGAGACACTTGGATAACAGGCATGCACCACCCTCTTTCTTTATGTCCACACGAACAATTCCTTATATCCACCTTCTCTCTTCTAATAATGGCTAACACACTGTGCTTACTGTGTGCCAGGAATATAATACATTATGTATTGTATACTTAAAACCACCCTGTACGTTTGGCACTTTTATGACCTCCTTTTATGCATAAAGAGCCTGGTCACAGATAGTATAGCAGCTTCCTTAAAATCACACAAGATGAATGGAACTGAATTCAGTAAAATCTGGCCCCATATTCCCCTGTCTTAACAAAGATAATGTTTAGCATTTGTGCAAGTATTCTTTGATGTAACAAACATTAATTTTAGCATAATTTGTTGCTGGTTACTATGCCAGATGTTAGGGGTATACATCAATGAAGAAAAAAGAGGGCACTTTTTCTTGGGGAGCTGCCCGTCAGCTTAGAGTTACAGAAAATGAACTAGAGTATTATCATCACTGAAGAAGAGCTCTGAAGATAAATAACAAAGTGTGGTTTGAGATAATTTAAACTAATAGGAAAAATGATCATCTACAGCCAAGACCTGAAGGATGACAAGGATCCAGTCATATTATGGACAGCCGGGTGAGCTCTCCAGAGGAAAGAGGACAGGCAAAGACCCTAGGTTAGAAGAAATCTCCCCGTTTCTGGAAACTTATAAGAAGGCCATTAGATTAGAGCAAGGTAGATGAAAAAGAGAATTCAGATTTGATTAGAAAAGGAGCAAATTAGATCATGCAAAATATTTTAGTCTATGTAAAGAATTTTTGTTTTGTGCAAAATGTAACGGAAAGCCATTAACAGGGTTTTGAGCTATAAAGTGACATGATCAGATTTACATTCTTAAAAAAAAACCCTGCTCTATCATCTTTGTGAAAAATGAATTGAAGGAAAAGGAGTAAATATGGAGAGACATGGAAGCCTGCTGGGATAGAACCAGCTAGAAGTGTTGGTGGCTCTATGGTCCTGCTGGAGATGGTGATCAGTGGTCACATTCAGGATGTATTTTGTAAGATGAGCTGACTATATTGGTGTTGTAGTAAATGCAGGGAACAGATGAAAGACAGCACATAAGGATGACTTTCAGAGTACATGGGGTGCCATCTTCTGAAATGAAACACTCCAGCATAGAAATGGTTGAAGTCAGGAGTTCAGTTGAATGTATTATATATACTTAACGTTGAGCCCCCAATTTTGTGTATAATCAAATATGGCTTGGACAGATCCAGAACAGGAGACTACATTAGAACCATCAGAAACATTTTGGAATCTGAAGGGAAAACATCTTTCTCTAGGTGGGGGCTCTGAAAGAGGGAAGAAATCCTAAAATTGCCAGCACTCTGCATGGCCCCACTGATGAAGCTGTGATAGAGCAAAGTTTGTTTCTGTAGCTGAGAGAGTCTGGCATAGTCAACAAAGATTTTGTCCAGCCAAGAATAGAATGAGAGAGAAGCCCAATCTCTGTGGTCCCTATAAAGATGCAGAATTTAGTCCTAAAGTGTCCTGTGATTATGGCAATAGACTCCATCCCCTAACCTGCTTCAATCCCCTAGCAGACAGCTTTGCGGCCAACCACCAGATGGTAACACCAACATTTATGATGATGGTAGCAGGGAGCAATACCAATCACCAAAGACTAGACAGGATGAGTGACATCATGGATACCTGTATGGGAGAGAGAACAACTTAGTCCAGATGGCTCCCTCTGATGCCAGAACACTAATGTCAGTTTAAGAAGACAAGTGGGGGGGTGTGATTCTGAATTAATTCAGTTTATATAAAGATGGAGAAAGCTTGAAATTGACTGAGTTAATCAATAAACTATTATAATCACAGTATGTTTTTGCCTTTAGGAAGATTATGGATTGGTGAGTTTTGGAAAGTACTTGTATTTCTTCAAACTCCTAAGTAAACTTACTTGCAAATTTTTACTGACTACAACATTAATATTTCATTGGCTTTTACTCCATAATCCCCTTCACCATCTTCTCAGAGGTTCTGCAAATCACTTCTCATGAGTTCATGAATGGCTAGACCACTGCTGCTCAACATATTCAAGGTCTACTCCTAGTTGCATTAGTAAGGTTGGACTAAAGAAGGACCTCAAGGTAGGGATAATTGGACCTTGATATTTCACAATGACTTGAGTGTAGTAGCTTTTCATTTTGTCCTCTCAGCACCTCCCTGTTATGGTTTAGCTATATGGTGTACTCGGAAACTCATGTGTAAGACAATGCAAGGGTTAGAGGTGAAATGATTGGTAGTGAGAGCCTCAACCCAATCAGTAAATGAATCCCCTGATAGGGATTGACTTGGCAGTACCTGTATGCATTTAGGATATCACTAGATGAGATGGGTCAATGGAGACAGTCTTCTATGGACTGAGACTTATGAACCAAGAGCCACAAAATAAACCTTTCCTCCTCTACTTGTTCTTGTCAGGTCTTTTGGTTGCAGCAGTGGAAAGGCTGACTGAAAACACTCCCCTCTATCAAACATCCATATCTATCATATGACTCAGATATGCATCTATGGGTGCTCAGAGAAAAATATAAGAAACAGATAACATGCTCAAACAATAAATTTTCATTACTGAATCATTGAGAATAATTTTTCTCACAAATATCCCTAGTGTCCCTAGAAAGAAACATCTAGCAGGCCCTCCAACAGAAAAGCTATGCCCTTTGTCTAAATTTCACTTTGACAAAAGCTCAGACCCCTAACTACCCAAATAAGTAACACAAATCTTAGAAATTTTAGGCTAGGGTAGAAGAAGATTGGCAGATCATTAAACCATTTAAAAAGAGACAGGTGCCATGACACACACCTATAATATCAGCAGCTCTATAGTCTGAGACAGGAGGATCACATGAGTTCAAAGCCAGCCTCAGCAAAAGTGAGGTGCTAAGCAACTCAGTGAGACCGTGTCTCTAAAGAAAATACAAAATAGGGTTGGAGATGTGGTTTAAGGGTTGAGTTCCCCTGAGTTCAATCTCTGGTACCTGAAAAAAAAAAAAAAAAAAAAAAAAAAAAAAAAGAATTTTGATACAACAAGCTTCCTATCCAGAATTGTTATTCAAGTGTCACTAAAGTCATTATGAAGGCAAACTTTGCCAGTAATGCTGTGCTCATGTGACTTCATTTACTAACTCTTGAAGAATATGATAGGAGACATATTTAGTTTTCCTCTTCCTCATCCTTTTCTCCTCCATTTTTGTCCCTAAGTCTTTAGGGCAAAATTTAGGTAATAGCTTAAATATCATTTCCTTATTCATTTATTTACTCAAAAAATATTTATAGAGGCCCTATTAAATGCCAATTCTTGATTTTAGGTTGAAAGTAAAATATTAGAAAGAAGAACAAAAACAGGTCACTATGCTTATATTCTAAAATGAAGCATGAATAGAAAATACTAAAATGATAATCACATACTATAGTTAAAACAATCCAGAGCTCACTGATAGAGAAAATATTAAAGTCTTTCTGTAGTTTTAGCAAAATCTAACTTTGAAATTGAGACTGTTATTATGCCTTCAGATTTTGTTGGGCTTTTGTTTGAGTTGCTGGGGTTTTTAGTTTTTCCTGACCTGGGTTTAGCTTCTATTGGCCAGCGGAGGCGTGATCAAGAACGGTAGAAGCCGGCTGGAGGCCCACGCCAGCCCTCACGGATGGAAGACAATCAGGGACGCACCAGGGAGCCTGGTCAGAGCTGGAACTCATTTATTGAAGAAGATGGACGACGTTTATAGAAGACGTGGGCCAATCAGCAGAAAGATCATAGTGGCATATAGGGAGCATGAGCAAATAGCATTGGCGGAGCCATTAGCCAATCTTAGTGGTGATCTGATTTCCCACAACACGTCAGGGGAATGCCTCCTGATTAGGCCAAGTTCTATATCAGGGAGTGGGAGGCAACCAGAGAGTTAAGTTTGTCTGTTTTTTCCGGCCGATGTGTTCTTAAGTCCCCAACAAGATTTAGTCAATTATTTGATTCAGTCTACCCTTACGTATCTTTAGATTATTTGCTCCACATGGAATTGTAATATGATTAACATTTATTTTTTAATTCTATTTAAACTCACCACTGCCAAGGAACTTATTTAACTGTGTACTATTAAATAACATAAGAGTGGGTTAGAAAGACACAGGGGTCAAAGTTATGGCTCCAATCTCTCATCTGCATTTTGCCCTTGGGTAAGTTACTTGACTTCATCATATAACCTCCTCTTACCCATTTACAAAACGTTAATAGTAGCAACTCAAAGGTTTGTTGTAGGGAACAACATGCCAATAACATTAAATATGGGTCTACTTGGTTTGAGAAATGGGAATTGAAACTGGAATTATTTTACTGTTTTTCCAAATAATCCCAATAATGTCACCTATCACCCTCTTTCCTCCTAGATACAAGCTCCTTACAGATCTTTCAGGTGATAAAAACATTTCTCCATTTTTGTTAAGATTGTTTCATATCTTATTCAATTTTTCCCTCCTCCACAAAAGCAGGACACACTACTGATTGGAAGTAGAAGTGTTTGTGGGTAGGGAGGTAAGAGTGTTGTCTACAGAGATAGCACTTCCATCTGATGAGCAATCACATGCCTGGTGACAAGTCCACCATTCTCTTTCTTTTAGTTGTTGTTATGGCTCTTTTGAACACTAACTGCTTGTCTGTTCCACCTTTAAAAGAGGCATCCAATTGTTTGTACTATGTAGGTTCTGTAAGGGCACTTTGTGCTCCCCTGCATAGTCACTTGAGTAGGAAAGCAGGCTGAAGAAAATGATATTCTTTTGTGCCCTTACAACAGCCACTGTTAGGGATCCCTCATGTAGAAGAGTAGTGTGAAACTGTCCCAATCAAATCATAACCACAATTAGCGGTGTTTTCCCAATTTATAGGAAACCCCCATATCATGACTAAACATAGGGAATAAGCTGAGTCCTTGTCATTCTCCTCAAAGTCTTATAATCTCTGGGCTTTGATCCAAGCCCAGAACTTCAGGTACTATTATATTATTATGTCAATGGCTTAGCAGTTTTCAGAAAAGAGATCATCGGTTGGAGGCATAATGGAAAGGAAAGAACTTAAAGAGGACTTCACTATCAACACTATCGCAACAGAATGAATGTGTTCCCCAGCATTCGAATGTTAGAATCCTAATCCTTGAGGTGACAGTATTAGTGCCTGGGCCATGTGAGGACCATGTGAGGTGAGAATGGAATGGGATTAGTTCCCTTATAAGAGACCCCAGAGATTCCTCACCCTTTTTCTTATCCTCTTATATAAATATAATAAGTCAATAATCTACAAATAGTAAGAGGATTCTTACTAGTACCCAACAATGCTGGCAACCAGATCTGGGACTTCCAGGCTCTAGAACCATAGGTAATAAAGTTTTGCTGTTTATAAGCCACCTAGTCTAAGATACTTTGTTATAGCAGCCTGAACTAAGACACACAGCCAGCACACCAATGTCAAAGCCTCCCATGGCATCCCACCGCCAGGATTAGTGCCAAAATTCTTATTAGCAAGGACTTTAAATTACTGAAAAATATGACCCAGAACACACCTCAGCTATATCCCAAGACACTGTAGTAGTAGTGTATATATGTCATGAGGTTGTACCCCTATGTGTAGTCCTGTCCCACTGCCCGGTCCCACATCATACTACTTTGCGCCTCAACAGAAGACAGATGAGGAGCACCCAAAAGGGCTCTGAAAAACGCTAATGTTTTGTAGTGGATGATAGAAGAAGATGCAAAGGAAATAAAAGAGCTAGCCAGTGAGATAGGAAGGGAAAAAAAAACAAAGTAGAGCATTTTCAAGCAAAGAGAGTGAAGTGGATTAAATGTTCCTCAAATGAACCCCGAGAACTGGTCTTCAGGTCTGGAGATTGTTGATCCAGATTTAAAGAAGCTAGTTGAAGTACCATAAAGACAAATGATAGAGGAAAAATTAGATGATATTTAAGATAATCATATTTAGTAGTAGAAATAGTATTTATTGGAATTTAAAATATTTTAATTTAAAGTGGTCTTGTTTCTTTACCAGGTACTATGCTAAACATGCACTTTGTCACTAAATTCCCACAGGAACACCATTGGTAAGAAACTGAAATGTAGAGAGGCTTGGAAATGTTTCTAAAAACACAGCTAGGAATCTGAAGGAGACCAAATAATGACACTCCAAAGAGATGTAGAGCCCAATTCTTGGAACCTGTAAAGTTTACTGATACAGCAAAAGGGACTTTGCAGATATAACTAAGTTGAGATCATAAAGTGAAGATATTAACTTAGGCTATTGGAAGGGCCTTAAATGTAATCAAAAGTGTCCCCAAATGGAGGCAGAGGGAGATGTGAAACACAAAAGAAAAGGCAGTATTATGACCCTGAGAAGAAGAATTGAAGATGTTCTGCTGCTGGCTCTGAGGGAACAGTGCCAAAGGATGCAAAGAACACAGGTCTAGAAGCTGGATCAGACAGACAAGGAAACATTCTCCAGGAGCCTCCTGAAGGAGCAAAGACCTGAGACTGAGACACCTTCAAACTTCTGTCCTCCAGAACTAGAGAATAAAAACAAGTTATCTGGAAGTGTTGAGTTTGTGGTAATTTGTCATTGGAGCCTTTGCAAACTAATCTGGAGGTAGTCATGATTTAACCTCTAATGCAAATTCTGTAATATATCAAAGTATCACACATGTGGAAAAACTACTGAAGGCAGAGGGGAAAAAAAGGGACAGAAGAAAAATAGAACTGAAGGAAAAGAGAAAGGGAAGAAAAAGGGGAGGTAAAACAGCAGGAGGAGGAATGAGGAGAGGAAGGAGAGAATTAAGTCCCCAAATTCTTAAAAGTCCATGGAAACTTTACCTCAAGGACTATCATCCACATTTGAGTCCAAGTGAACTGGCATAGGCCCATAGCTGAACATTAGCTCTAGAGGGTAGAATTATAGTGCAGAATAACCTATAAATCCTGAGGTGTCATAGCCAGGAAGAAAGCAGATTGAAATAGTCCTAGTTTAGAGGTCAGTTGGCTCAGTAACAACTGGAGACAGCCAAAAGTTAAAGACACAAATATTAAATGGTTACTGATAAAGAAGTTCAAAAAAAGAACTTGATTCATATTGTACCACCCACTCAAGTAAGGCCTTAATTTGCTTTTAATGATATATTCTATATGGGCTGGGTTTGTGGCTCAGTGGCAAGTGCTTGCCTCCCATGTGTATGGGTTTGATCCTCAGTACCACATAAAAATAAATTTTTTTTTAAGAAAATTTTTTTTAATGCTATAAATTATCTTGCTATTCTCCATTATGGGCTATAATTTACTATAGTAAAATTATGTTGAGGCTTTTTATTTAAATGCTATAAATAATCTGTTTTCAACAAGCACTTTTATAAATGCTTTGCTACTTGGTTGTATTTAATTTCATGTTTAAATAGTACTCTGGTATATACTAATGAGGAAAATTTCAAAATATACATTTGTAGCCAATATTTAATAAAGGAAAAGGAAATTTAGCAGGAAAATAAATGTTTTGTGTGTCAAACACCACTGTTTAACATCCTGAAACTCATGGCAACATCTGTCCTTGGGTTCAAGCATGTATCTGAGACTCATCCTAAAGACAGAATCTTAACTCTGAATTTCTGTGCTCTTGCAGGATTCTTTTCTTAGTTGATTACATAATTTTTCCAAAAAATCATATGTGGTATTTTGAAACCCTGTAAGATTTGTAAGATTTTAGAGGAGAAATATTTGGAGTCCATATATAGATTCTGAATATCCATAGGATAGTGATTTTCCTAATTTTCTAAAAAAAATATTCCTCATATTATAGAACTGAAAGCTATATTTCATGGGAGAATTAAGAATTAGTGAGGACAAAAGGTAAGGTGCATTGTTGGAAAGAAACACATTTAATTCAGTCTCTCCCATTCAAAAGCAGAAAGGGAAATACAACCAAATTGTACAACATACAGAGTATCTGTTTTTCAATAAAAATGCCAGGCAAAGAGGTCTTATTAAAATCCACACAGACAGCATTATCCTCCACTTCCGAAGATTGTTTTTCCCTGGCACAAAAGGGCAGAGACCCATTGCTTTTTCTGCCATCCAAAGGCCCGGGTTAACAGCGACATCTAGTGGATTATGGATATAAGATGAGAAACGAATGTGGAGGGAGAGACCTGAGCAAACCCCTGGAAGGATGCTGCTAAATATAAAGTTTCCCGACTTTTGCGAAAACAAAATTGCCTTCTGATGGAACCAGTGAGGTCATTCAGCAAATAATATTATTCTAGGTCAATAGCTGAGACATGGAAAAGTCACTTACCATTCACTGCCAGTTGGGGAAGGCTTTTTTCAAATCCGACCACCCCAGTTTTAGAACGGGAAATATAACAATATTTCTGGGATTTTTCTTTAAAGAAAAATCATCAATCTGACTACAGAGCTTATGCTTCTATGATAGGAGAAAGGCAGCTAAATAATCTTCTAAATGCCAACACTTTAAAAATCTTTCCGAAGGTAATAAATTTTACTTTTTTTTTTTTTTTTTTTTCCCTTTTATTTCTCTGTAGACTCCTTTCTACTAACTACAGGAAAGGCCACCTCAGGCCACTCTCTAGCAGTCCAACTTTGGCACCGAGCCCTTTGTGTTAGACTGACCAGCTACACTTTTCTGTCCCTCTCTGCCTCAGGTGCCAACCACAGCATCCTTTGTCTGGTAGCCTGGTCAGTAATCTCTCTTGGCATCTGCCTTTTCCACCCTTCCCTCCTCCTCCCCCTCCATCAAGAAATCTAATTCCAAGCTGGTGGGCAAAAGGTTAGAAATCTTTGAGAGCCACATTTTCTACCGCCCACTTTCAGGTCTCACCTCTGCACATACTGCCACATGCCAACTGACTTTCCTCCCCTTTCCATAACATCCTGTATCACTGGAACACTAAGAGCTTGTCACCTGCATCTTGCCCTTACATCTGCTTCCTCCCTATCCCTCAGTAGCAGGGCTGTCTTTTAATAGTAACATCCTGCCTCATCTGTTCCAAAGGCTCAACACATCTTGTCATCCATCCTGGGATGAGCACTCTGGGCCACCTTCAGAGTTATGGACTCTGGGCCTCACCTCCATCACAGGTTATTCTCTGGGAGGCACAGAGATGGCCAGAGCATGGCCCTGGAGAAAAAGAACACAGTCCCCTGAATTTGACACAACTGCATCTTTGAAAAGTGGGCAAGTTAAAGCAAAGGACTGCAGGCTGAAGTGACGAAAAGACAAAGGACAAAAATCACACCCAACCTGAATAGGTGAAAGTTTTGTTGCTTTCTACATTTTGAAATGAAACGTTCAAGACAACTTTGGAGCAGGCAAAAAGTGTTTTTAAATGTCTACATGATTTTTGCCCATTAGGAAAGAATTTTTAAAACAACATGCCTAGGACTTTTATACCAGGTTGTTGTTGTTGGTTTTTGTTTGTTTGTTTGTTTGTTTTTGTTTTGTTTTGAAGGGGGGACTGTGTCTAATTTATTTTGAAAATACAAACTGCATATAAATATATTTCACAGAAATAAGGTTTTCATCTCTCTTGTTCCAGCCTCTTATAATTGCTATGCTTTCTCCATCTCTTCTCCCCCCAGAATAGCAATATCAAAACTACCTGGAAAAGGAGCAAAAAGAAAAAGAGAGCAGTAGAAAGACTTAAGGTGGATTAAAAGACAAGTATTAGCTGTAATACAAATATTCAATGAGCAGAAGGCTGAAAAAAAAAAATTGACTCCCAAACTTTGAAAGCAGGAAAATTACCTCTTGTAGCTTCTCAGAAAAAAAAAAAGATGAATAAGTCACTAGTAAGAAAAAGTAAAGTTACAACGAGTCTTTAAATTGCACTTTAGAGATATTATTTCAGTGTTGCTCTGTTCTCCTAGGTAGTGGTAAGACTTGACAAAATTGTTTAAACTGGAATACTATATTGAGATCATTTATTTCCCCCTCATTTTTTAATATATGATGAAACAAAACTTCAAGGTTTAAGTTATTGGGTTTGTTTATTTGTTTGTTTGCTTGGTTTCCAATAGCAAGAATAAGAACCTAACTTTCTGTTCCTAATTCATTGTTCTAGGTATGCATACATACATTTTTATATACAAAAGAAGGTGATTATATTAAATAGATGAGTTCTGTCTTACATACTTTTTCAGCTGTTCTACAATAAATATAACTATAATCATGGAATCAAAAAATCACCTGATCTATATCAAGATGAGCCATGGGATTGGGAAAACAGTAAAATCAACCCTCTAAAAGTAACCCCAGAAAACGCAAAGATAGCACCACACCAGAAGATGTTCTTTTCCAGAGTGTATAAAAAAGAACAAAAGAACACAGACACAGACTTTCATGAAGAATCAAATACTAAAAAGAGTAACAATGGTTATAAGTTCAGACTTCAGAAAGTGAGAATATTAGGGCAGAAGATTTGGGTAAAGGGATTGTGTTTGGAACTTGCTAGCTTTTGTTAGTGATATCCTGCCTCACCATGGCCTGTGTAACTGAGAGGACATTTGATTTTGGAATTATAGGAATCCTGTGTTTCATCCCTAGACTAATGCTAAAGAGAAAGGGATAAAGAATGATGGGTTTCTGCAAATAAGAAAAAAGAAAAGTTCTTTCCGTCTTTCACAAATGAATAAAGGATTAAAAATACCTCGTCTATGGCTGCAGCTCATGAAGCCATCTTTCATTATTCATTTAAAATGATAAATTTTTCATTCCCTCACCCTAAAACAAAGAGTTAATTAAAACTGGTTGTAATTTGGTAATGAAAAAAAAAAAAAAAAAAAAAAAAAAACTATCATACTTCAACATACCTGAGTTAAAATCCCTGTCCATAAAATCCCTGTCCATAGTTTCCTGGTTATGTGACCAGGCACTTCATTCTTTTCCCCCTTCAGTGTGGAAATATTACATGCCCAAAATCTCTTACATAACATCCTTATGACTAGATTCTGAATTTTTCTTAGATAGCAATGTTGTGCATCTTCTGAATTTTAGGTAATACCTCCAATTTCTGGGGTAGCACTTAGTATGCAAACATTGTTATTCCTTCAGGAAAATGTATCAATAATTCACTGAAAGAGATAAAATTTATTAGTAGTTTCATGGTGATTCAAGTTGTTTTACCAAAGCTACAAAAATAACTTTCCAAGTTAGAACTTTCTGGATTTTGGCATTGTAGCTACAGGATTGGTGACTTATAAATATATTCATCATAGAGTGATTGTGAAAAATAAATGGCATACAGAGGATAGACACTCATAAAGACTATCTAGAATGGATTACAAATGAATGCCCCCTGAGGAACCCAAGTTCAAATAAGGAAGGTCTTTGCTGAGCATGAATTGCATTTCCTAAGACAATCCATATCCAGTTGTCATGTAACCTGGGCAGCACAAGTGGGAAGGTGCAGAGTTTCTGTTTCCTTCTTCCACTCAACATTCTCTTCAGATTCTCAATCTCATAGCTCTGTGAGGGAAGCTGTGGAAAGGGGAGTGAGGGGTCAATGTGAATATCAACAATATTTTCTTTAAAAAAAAATCCAGGGTTTGGAGTTGGGCTCAGCAGTAGAGCACTTGCCTTGCACATGTGAGGCACTGGGTTCGATCTTAGCACCACATAAAAATAAATAAGTAAACAAAATAAAAGTATTGTGTCAATCTATAATTAAATATATATAAAATAAAAATTTGCCTACCACCTACCCTCTTTTTCATCACTTCTTCTGGGGACTCACAGTGAAGAAAGTAAGTTCTTTGTACATTGCTTTCCAGGTTTTAAAGCATGTCTGCTTAAATGACTTTGTTAATCATTACACTAGCCAATGAGGAAGAAAGGCTGCTTGCAGTTAGCATCAGGATTTAGGATCCCTGACATCCTGAGAACTTCAGGGCACCCACTTCAGAAGACCTCTTTCTTTTCTCAGTTCAAAGCTTATGTTTGCCTTTCCAACCAACCCACTAGTTTCCTGCTTCTAATCTGAAGAACACCTCCATTCCTTCCAGTGACACATTCAAAAACGTCCCCCACACATCCCTCTTCAGTCCCCCTAGGGATCAACCTTCCTGAATTCTATTACTATGGATTTTACAATAGAAAATTACTTCACAGTTTCAGCAGCAACAGCAGCCATTCAGCTACCACAGAGAGCAAGTATTTGTTCTCTCATGGTTCCTGTGCAGCTTAACAGTAGTCACAGATATACAGACAGATATTAAATCTGTCACTGAGCATTTCTATAACCAACATCACTGCAAGGAGATGTAATTTGATTTGAATCTAAATTTCAATTTTTGAAAGCCCCAGTGGGACTGACTGAGACAAAGTTTTGGGGGAGTGAACAATTTCTGTGAATGGTAACCACCCACACAAATATCTTATGACTTAGACATTACAATACTTAAATGTCTTCTTTAAAAGATGATAAGTCAGACCGGGCCTGATACTTCAAATATTCTACTAATAATGGACCTCTTACAGCTGCTATCACTTTTGTTTAAATTCAGAACTCAGTAATTTTGTGTATGAATGTATGTATACATATGTTCTTCGTGTGTTTTTGCACATATGTATCTAAACTGGATGCCTTAAATGTATTTAACCATTAAAACGTAGTCTGTTCCTATGTTGTTGAAGAGAGCAGTGTTTTATTTAAGGTAGCAGAGTTATCCAAGTATTTCCTACAAGAAAGATTAATTTATTATTATGCTTATGATTATTTCAGCAATTTAACCATGTTCTTATTATTTCAAAGGCCATCATTCTGATCTGATTCCAAACCACACCTGCAGGCCCACTGTCCTTTACATGCTATGCATGTAAATTCATTCCCTCATATTATAAAAATGTGGTACTACTTGGCTATTGGGCCTCAAAACACCAGGTGGTGAACACTTGGAGAATTCAAGATGCTGTTACCATGGGGACAAGATGCTGGTCCTTCTCAATGCAATCAGCACACTTCCTCTCTCAGCAATATTATTTCCACTGGGGGGGGGGGAAAATTAGCTTATATACTAAAGACTTTAGTTTTAAACGAATGACTGTTTTCTTAAGTTTTGTATTTAATGGTGACAGTAGAGCGAAGCAAAAGGGAAATATTTAGGAAAGTATTATATCAAAGACATACTTCTGACATCTGCTGTCTTTGCTGACCAATGGGAAAAAAAATTAAACAAATATATCAGACTACACTGTTCAAGGGTTTGCCCTATGTGGTAGATTACGAGATAGCCATACATTATTTATCTTTCTTTTTATATATCCATTTGCATTTGACTTTGTAGCTCTTGCCATATAGAGCTAAAGCCTATTCCTTGATCCTTGAATTTGGGTTGACATTGTACCTTGTCTGTGGACTGGAGCAAAACTGAGAATTTACCAGTCCATGCCCTGGGTTCAAGGGCTTTGTCTTTGAACAGCCTACAGCCAGAATAATATGAAAACACCAAGCAGCCATGCACAGGCTTAAACAAATCCATCTGCTTCCACCCTGACAAGAATGGACAACAATTAGTTTCATTTCATTCATGGATTCAGATTTATGCAAGAATCTGTAAGCTGGGCACAGTGGCACACATCTGTAATCCCAGTGACTTGGGAGGCTGAGACAGGAGATTCCCAAGTTCAAAGCCAGCCTCAGCAATGGGGATGCACTAAGCAACTCAGTGAGATCTTGTCTCTAAATAAAATAGGGCTGGGGATGTGGTTCAGTGATGGAGTGTCCTTGAGTTCAATCCCCAGTACAATCATCATCATCATCATCATCATCATCATCATCTGTAGATTAACAAAGAGCAATCCCTCCATATAACTGTACACTTATTGAATAAAAACACCCTTTGTTCTCTCCAAGGCAAGATGAGTGTACTGTGGAAAATACACACACATACACATACACACACACACACAATGAAAGAAAATTCTATAACTACTAAGTCCACAGCATGCAAAGGAGAGAATTATCTTTATTTTATTTGCCAACAATAGTGAATATAAAAGATTGAACAGTTAAAATTAAAATGTCTTGTACTCCTTCATCCATCACTGTTGACTCCTGCCACTCCTACCCCATCCTGGCTCCTGGTGGTACTTGTATACTCATTTACGTGGACAGGATTTTTCTACTGTGAACCAGCAGCTGAGTAGATTCCAGCACTTACCACATCCCACAAAAAACCCAAGGAGGAGTAAATACTGAGAAAAACCATCAATTAATTTTAAGGTGCAAGAGCAGGATGATTCTGTGGTTCAGTTTAGAATTAAGAGGCACACACTACTTAGTAAACTAAAGAAAGCCTGTTGTGAATGACAAGGTTTGTCAAGGAGGCAAATCAGATTCCAATTTGACCAACAGCCAATCAATGAAACAGAAACACCTGCACAGTTGGAAATGGAGGAGGAAGATAGAATTGATATGTTCCAGCAGCAGACAGGAGGGAACCTGCTACGTCAGTACAGATCTCTGTTCTTACAGACCAAGAATACATTCTTAATTAGAAAACTGCAATTTGGTTCTATCACATCCTCATTACTACAGTTTATAGTTTTTTATTTGGATTGACATCAAGTGGAAAAGAGATGGGGAAAATACTTATTCTGTGAAAATATCACCTCTATTCATTAGTGACATGCTCATTCAGCTGTTAACTGTATATTCCACTGTTACTTTGTTTTCACTGTTTTAATAACAACCACAAAAAATGACAATACAACAACAAAACACTGATATAGAAAACCCTGAATTACTTGTTCAAGTAGAGAATTTTAATGTTTCATGTTTTATTATAAAATCAAGGAAAATGTTAGACCTCTTTTGTACACAGTGGTTATATGTGGGACAATCTGTCTTTAAGTAAGGGTAAATTACTCTAGTAAAAGATTATAAGTAGTTTTCCCTTCATGTTGTTTAAATAAACATCTTGCTTTAAATGAACACATACACATACACAAACACGTATACATATGCATATATACATATATATGTACGTTTTACCACATCCTGACTGCTACAGTTTATACTTCTTTATTCTTTCATATTCTCCTATTTTATTCCTTTATTGTACATAAAGTAACTACTGTATGTGCACAAGAATATTGTATTAATTTTTAAGACACACACACACATCTTGGCTTTTTCAATGCTTATTTCTAAAGCAGATTTTCCAAGAAAAAAAAAATTCCCAACTGCATAAGCCACATTTCCCTCTCTCTTCCTCTGCCAAACTAAATATTGAGATGGTGATCACACAAGTGTGAGGAACCAGAGAATCTGTGTCATTCATGGAAGAGACCTGAAGAGTCATCCAGCACACATTTGATGTTGTATGAAAAGAATGAACTCATTGTTCTGTACATGAAATTTCTGGTATATTAACTGCAGCATATCCATACCTATTCTTATAAAGTGTTAAGATACACATGTATGCTGATGCAAATGATCCTGCAGAATGGATGGGGCATTGATGGAGGACAACTGCAGGAGCAATTGTCTTCAGTAGGTGATCCAGAACACAAGGAAACCTGCTGCCATAGCTAGACATGTGGATGATTCATTCATTCCCACAAATAAGATGCTAGTGTTTGTGGGAACAGAATCAAGGAAATTGGTAGATTTGATAGAAGGAAAATCACATAGGGCTTTTGGGGCTTCTTTTATTTGGGTCCTGAAAAAAAGAAATCATTGCTTGAGAATACAGAGGGGACTAGAAGTCAGGACCAAGAAGATGGTGTTAATCAGTCTTATCAGAGAAGAGGAAAGTGAATAACTAGAGAAAGCTTGAAAATGAGATGGCTCAGCATGGACTCATAGGGTTGGTATGCTTTAACCATGCCTGGCTGCTTGGCTATAGGTTTTATCCAAGCAAAAAGCTATATATAACCTGGGTGGCAACTTTGCAAGATTTATAATATAAAACATGTAACAGAGAGATAAGAAACCAAAACAACAAAGTGGCAAAGAAGGGAACAAAGCCAGGCATGGTGACATACACCTGTACTCCCAGCAATCCAGGAGACTGCAGCAGAAGGATTATGAGTTCAAAGCCAGCCTAAGGATCAGTGCCCACACAGAATATTTGGCCACCCACCAAAGCAGAAATCACAGATGCCGCTCCCATGCAGGACACCCAGCAGCTTCCCAAATGCAGGAACTCCAGCTGCCACTCCTGTGTGGACCCCATCTACCAACGTAGGTCTCCCTCTGTCACCGCCATCTTGGGACTCTGCAGTAGCAGAGATAGTCCTCCATGCACAGTAGCCTTCTTGCACCTGAGAACTTTACACAGGCTCTGAAGTAAGCTGAAACACACACCACATATCACAGAGCTCGTCTGTGAACCCAGCATCCAATGTCATCATCCAGCTCCCTCCACCTGACTGGACACCATATCTTGGAAAGTAGACACCTCCACCTTGGGTCACCTTCAGCACCATTTCCCAGTGGGGCAACTCCTAGCTTGGAACTCCGACTGACCACAGGCACGATAAGCCTATAGGGTAAAAGCTATAACACCTCAGATCCACAGTACTGGAAGGGAAGACACACAAGCAATATGAAAGGACAAGGGAAGAAAGTACCCCAAACAAATCAAGATACCATATTATTGGAATCCATGGCCAGCACAGCAGAAGAAATGACAGAGAAGGAGTTCAGGATGTACATAATTAAAATGTTCTGTGAATTAAAGGATGACATAAGAGAGCAAAAACAGGCAGTAAAAAATCACTTTGACAAAGAGCTACAAAAATACAAGAAGCAAAGGATTACTTCAATACAGAGATAGAGGTTCTAAAAAAAAAAAAAAAAAACAAATCTTTGCAATGAAAGAAACAATAAACAAAATTAAAGTTCAATTGAAAAATCACCAACAGATCAGACCACTCCGAAGGCAGGACCTCAGACAATAAAGACAAAATATATAATCTTGAAAATAATGTAGACCACACAGTGAAAATGGGAAGAAACCATTAGCCAAACATTCGAGAAATATGGGATAGCATAAAAAGACCAAATTTAAGAGTTATTGGGATAAAGGAAGGCATAGAATTCCAAGCCAAATAAATGAGTAATTTATTCAATGAAATAATAGCAGAAAAATTTCCAAGCATGAAGAATGAATGGGAAAACCAAAATTTCAAGACATACCAAATATACAAAATCACAAAACCTTCACACCAAGGCAGATTATAATGAAAATTCCTAACATACAGAATAAGGAGAGGATATTAAAGTTTCACAAAAAAAGGAAACCGATTAGATTATGTGCTGATTTTTCAACCCAGACTCTGAAAACTAGAAAATCCTGGAAAAACATATATCAAGCTCTGGGGAAAAAAATGCCAACCAAGAATCTTATATCCAGCAAAATTAAGCTTTAGATTTGACGATGAAAGAAAAAAATAACCTTCCATGATAAACAAAAGTTAAAAGAATTTACAACTTGAAAGCGTTCACTACAGAACATCCTCAGCAAAATATTCCATAAAGAGGAATTGAAAAACAACAATGAAAAATCAGCAAAGGAAGTATAAAACTAAAGGAAACACTAATCAAAAACAAAACAAAACAAAACAAAAAAAAAAACCAAGTCAAGTTAAATACCAAATATAAACAAAAATTTCTGGGAATACAAATCATGTCTCAATAATAACCCTGAATGTTTAAAGAGATATAGATAGGAAAAGAAGAACTCAAATTAGCACTATTTTCTGGCAATATAATTCTATGCCTAGAAGACCCAAAAAAATCCACTGGAAAACTTCTAGAACTAGTATATTAATTCAGCAAAGTAGCAGGATACAAAATCAACACCCATAAATCGAAGGCATTTTGTACTTCAGTGACAAATCTTTTGAAAGGGATACAAAGAAAACTACCCCATTTACAATAGCCTCAAAAATAAAAAAAATTAAAAAGAAAGGAAAAAAGAAAACTTGGGAATCAACCTAACAAAAGAGGTGAAAGATGTCTACAATGAAAACTACAGAACACTACAGAAAGAAATTATAAGATGGAAATATCTCCCCTTTTCTTGGATAGGCAGAATTAATATTGTTAAAAAGACTATACTACCA
Source organism: Tamias sibiricus (assembly GCA_025594165.1). NCBI lineage: Eukaryota > Metazoa > Chordata > Mammalia > Rodentia > Sciuridae > Tamias > Tamias sibiricus. The sequence continues at coordinate 53,183,794 of CM046668.1, forward strand.
AAAGCATTATACAGATTCAGCACAATTCCAATCAAAAATCCCAAGGACATTACTCATAGAAATAGAAAAAGCAGTCATGAAATTCATGAAATTCATGAAAAATAAGAGACCCAGAATAGCTAAAGCAATCCTTAGCAAGAAGAGTGAAGCAGGTGGCATCACTCTACCAGACCTTAAACTATACTATAGAGCAATAGTAACAAAAACAACATGGTATTGACACCAAAATACACCAAAATGTAGACCAATGGTACAGAATAGAGGATACAGAGACTCACCCATATGTAACACAGTTATCTTATATTAGACAAAGGTGCCAAAAACATACATTGGAGAAAAGATAGCCTTTTCAACAAATCGTGCTGGGAAAACTGGAAACCCATATGCAACAAAATGTAAGTAAAGGCCTATCTCTTATCATGCACAAAACTCAAATTAAACTAAATCAAGGAACTAGGAATTAAACCAGAGATCCTGCATCTAATAGAAGAAAAAGTAGGCCCAAATCTCCATCATATCGGATTAGGCTCCTACTTCCTTAATAAGATCCTATAGCACAAGAATTAAAATCTAGAATTAATAAATGGGATGGATTCAAACTAAAAAGCTTTTTCTCAGCAAAAGAAGCAACCAGTGAAATTACTGAATAGAGAGCCTACATCTTGGGAACAAAATTTTTTCCACTCACACATTAGATAGAACACTAATCTCTAGGGTATACAAAGAACTCAAAAAGCTAAACACCAAAAAAAAAAAAAAAAAAAAAAAAAAAAAAAAAAAGAAAGAAAAAAGAAAAAAAAAAAAAAACAAACAAACAACAACAACAACAAAAATAACTCAATCAATAAATGGGGCAAGGAAATGAACAGACACTTCTCATATGATGATATATAATCAATCAACAAATGCATGAATAAAATGTTCAACATCTCTAGCAACTAGAGAAATGTAAATCAAGACTACTCTAAGATTTCATCTCACTCCAGTAAGAATGGCAGCTATTAAATACACAAATAACAATAAATGTTGGAGAGGATGTGGAGGAAAAGGCACACTCATACATTGCTGGTGGGACTGTAAATTGTTGAAGCCAATATGGAAAGCAGTATGAAGATTCCTTGGAAAACTGGGAATGGAACCACCATTTGACCTAGCTATCCCACTCCTTGGTCTATAACCAAAGGACTTAAAAACAGCATACTTCAGTGACATAGTCACATCAATGTTTATAGCAGCACAATTCACAGTAGCTAAACTGTGGAACCAACCTTGATGATCTTCAGTAGATGAATGGATAAGGAAAATCTGGGATATATACACAATGGAGTGAATATTACTTAGCAATAAAACAGAATAAAATAATGGCATTTGAAAGTAAATGGATGGAGTTGGAGAATGTGAATGGAGTTGGAGAATGAGATTGGCTATGTGAAGTAAGCCAATCCCAAAAATCCAAATGCTGAATGTTTTCTCTGATATAATGAGGCTGATTAATAATGGGGTTGGGACAGGGAGCATAGGAGGATTAGATAAACTCTAGAAAGGACAATAGGAAGGAAAGGAAAGGGAGGTGGCATGGTGGTAAAAAGATGGTGGAATGAGATGGACATCATTACCCTAAGTACATGTATGAAGAAACAAATGGTGTGACTATACATTGTATACAACCAGAGATATGTAAAATTGTGCTCGATATGTGTAATATGAATTGTAATGCATTCTGCTGTCATATATAACAACTTAGAATAAAAAATTTTAAGATCAACAAAACATATCAAAAAAGTGTCTGAAGAAAAATTTAGAAAAAAAAATATATTTTTGGCCCCATAATTCCACTTTTATATTTGTATCTTAAGAAAATAGAAAACTACTAACAATTCCGCATAAAGATATAAATCTTTGTGTATATTTTTAATAAAATAGATCATTATAAATTCAAAAAACTAAAACAAAAACAAAATCCTCAGCAACTTAGGCCCTAAACAACTCAGTGTCACCCTGACTTTACTAAAACATTTTTTTCAAAAGGGCTAGGGATGTTGCTCAGTGGTTAAGTGTCCCTGGGTTCAATGACAGGATGTAACAAACAAACAAACAAAAAGAAGAGCATGATTTTGTTGTTGTTTTTGGATCATGAAGTCTGAGTTGAGAAGGGTAGAGTAAGAACACAAAACACCAGAGATCACATTAGCTTTCTAGGGCTGCTTAACAAAACACCATGGACTGGTGACTTGAACATTGGCAATGTATTTTCATATAGTTCTGGAGGCTGTAATTCCTAGATCAAGGTGCCAGTAGTGTTGATTTCTTCTAAGGCCTCTCTCCTTGGCTTATAGATGACTGCCTTCTTCTGATACATGGTCATCCCTTTGTGCTGTCTGTTTTCTTATTGCCTCATATTAGATTAGGGTCCAGAATAGCAGCTTCATTTTAACTTAATTGCCTTTTTAAATATCTAATCTCCAAATACAGTCATTAAATTCAACATTTGAATCTAGTGGGGTGGATACAATTCAGCTCATTACAAGGAAGTAGAGATGGAAAAAAAAAAAGTGGTGGCAAGTGAGATGCTAGAAATTGAGGTTATTGAGGTGAAGATCTAGAGTATATACAAGAGAACTGGTTTCAGAGTAGAAGAAAAAGACAAAACATTGTGCAATGAAGAGGTCATGAACAAGATGTGGAATGCATTGTCATTGTAGATAACTGGGTCACCAAGATTGATAAAGCTTGTTATGTCCCCTAAAACTCTTGTGGTAGTACAGGAATGCTCAGAGGTGAAATGAGTAGATTTTATAAGAGCTGTAACCTAATCCATAAATTGATTCAATGGAATAATAATTTGAGTGGATTAACTGGTAACATTCAGGAAGATAGGGTGTGGCTAGAGGAAGTAGGTCACTGAAGGCAGCCTTTGGGGTTTATATTTCCTCCCTGGAAACTCACTCTCTCTCTGCTTCCTGTCTGTCATGAGCAGAGCAGCTTTGCTCCACCACACCCTTCTACCATCATGTTCTGCCTCACCACAGGCCCAGAGCAATGGAATTGGCAGACAGCAGACTAAATTTCTGAATCTGTGAGCCAAAATAAACTTTTCCTCCTTTAAGTTTCTTTTCAGTTATTTTTAATCACAGCAATACAAAACTAATATGAAGTCACAATGGAGAAAATACAGTCAGTTAAAATACAGTTAGTGCTAAAATCTTCCATTAATGTAAGGGTGGAGGGGAAGAGAGGAGTGACCAGAAAGAAGACAAATGGCTGAAACAAGGAAGTACCAGGTGATGCAGTAGGTTGCCTGTGCTTTAAAGGATGTGAGATGGTGTGGGGTGGGGGGTAAAGGAAAGCAAGGGAAATTCTTATTCTGAAAGAATAACTGGTAAACAAAGGGTATGCTATCCCAATACAAATGCAGGGATACAAGGGTTCAAGAGAAAAAGGAACCATCATTTGAGGGCCAGTATGAAAGCAAGGTCTTTAGGAAAAGCCAATTTTTATTTATTTCTGTTATTTTATTTTGGTATATATGACAATAAAATGCATTTTGATTCATTGTACACAATTGCAGTACAACTTTTCATTTCTCTGGCTGTATACCATGTAGCATCATACCCTATGTGCAGTCTTACATGTATCTAGGGTAGTGATGTCCACCTCATTCCACCATCTTTCTGCCCCCATGCATCCTTCCAACCCTCCCTCGCTCCCCTTTGCCCAATCAAAGTAGATCATCCCCATTTTGGATCAGCATCCACTTATCAGAGAGAAAATTTGGCTTTTTTTTTTTTTTTTTTTTTTTTTTTTTTTTTTTTTCTTCTGCTTACTTCACTTAGAGTGATAGTCCTTTAGTTATAAACAGAGGAGTGGGCTAGCTGGGTCAAATGGTTGATCCATTCTAAGTTTTCTAAGGAACCTCCATACTGCTTTCCAGAGTCATTGTACCAATTTTTAGTCCCACCAGCAGTGTATGAGTGTGCCTTTTTCCCCACATCCTCATCAACATTTATTGTTGTCTGTATTCTTGATAACTGTGATTCTGACTGGCATAAGATGAAATCTGAGAGTAGTTTCCACTTTCATTTCTCTAATTACTAGAGATGTTGAACATTTTTTCATATATTTGTTGATCAAATGTATATCTTTTTCTGAGACGTGTCTGTTCAGATCCTTAGCCCATTTATTGATTGGGTTGTTTTTTGTTTTGTTTTGTTTTTGTTTTTGTTTTTCTTTTTCTTTTTTTGGCGTTAAGTTTTTTGAGTTCTTTATATATCCTAAAGATTAGTGCTCTATCTGATACATGTGTGGCAAAACATTGATCCCAAAATGTAGGCTATCTGTTCACCTCATTGATTGTTTCTTTTGCTGAGAAAAAGCTTTTTAGTTTGAGACCATCCCATTTATTAATTCTTAATTTTATTTCTTGGGCTTTAGGAGTCTTGTTAAAGAAGTTGGGAGCCAATTGACATGATAAAGATTTGGGCCTATTTTTTCCTCTATAAGTCACAGGGTTTCTGGACTAATTCCTAGGTCCTTGATCCACTTTGAGTTGAGTTTTGTGCATGTGAGGAATAGGGGTTTAATTTCATTTTGCTGCAAATGGATTTCCAGTTCTCTCAGTGCCATTTGTTGAAGAGGCTTTTTTAACCAATGTATGTTTTTGACAACTTAATCTAGCATTACATAACTGTATATGTCCCATTGACTCAGTTTGGGTTGATCATATGCCTCTATAAATTTGTTGGTGTCTTTGAGGTTTTATATTTTATTGGAGTATAAATTTTCAAAAATAGTTTCTGATTGTCTTCTGTATTTCAATTGTGTCTGTCATGATATTTCCTTTTTCATTGTAAATTTTAGTAATTTCAGTTTTCTCACTCCTTCTTTTCATTAGAGTGGCTAAGGGTTTGTCAATTTTATTTATTTTTTCAAAGAACCAGCTTTTTGTTTTGTCAATTTTTTGAATGTTTTTCTAGTTTCAATTTCATTGATTTCCAACCAGATTTTAATTATTTCCTTCCCCCTTCTACTTTGGGTGTTGGTTTGTTCTTCTTTTTCTAAGGCTTTGAGCTGTAATATCAGGTTGTTTATTGTTGACTTTTATTTCTTTTAGTGAGTGAATCCCATGCAATGAACTTTCCTTTTAGCACTGCTTTCATTGTGTCCCAGAGATTTTGATAAGTAGTATTGGAGTTCTTATTTACCATTAAGAATTTTTATCTCCTCCCTGATGTCTCCTGTTTTCTGTGTGTCATTCAATAGCACAATGTTTAGTCTTTGGGTGTTGGAGTACCTTCTCTTTTGAATTTTATCATTGATTTCTAATTTCATTCAATTATGGTCCAATAGAATGCAGGGCAGTATCTCTATTTTTTTTTTTTTTTTTTGTATTTGCTAAGACTTGCTTTGTGGCATAACATATGGTCTATTTTTTAGAAGGATCCACGTGCTGCTGAGAAGAAATTGTATTCACTCGTTCATGGATGGCATATTATATATATGTCTGTTAAAAGTCCAAATTATTAATTATATTATTGATTTCTATAATTTCTTTGTTTAGTTTTATTTTGGAAGATCTATCAAGTGTTGAGAGAGGTGTGTTAAAGTCACCCAATATTATTGTGTTTTGATCTATTTAGTTCTTGTATTTGAGACATGTTTGTTTGATGTACATAGATGCCCCATTGTTTGGGGCATAAATATTTATGATTGTTATGTCTTATTGATGTATGAATCCCTTAAGCAGGATGAAATGCCATTCTTTATCCCCTTTTCACTAGCTTTGTTATGAAGTCCAGTTTATCTGATATATGAGGATGGAAACCCCTGCTTGTTTATGAGGTCCATGTGAGTGGTACCTTATTTCCCACCCTTTCACCTTCAGTCTGTGGATGTCTTTTCCAGTAAGATGAGTCTCTTGAAGGCAACATATTCTTGAGTCTTTTATATTATTCCAATCTTCAGTCTATGTCTTTTAATTGATGAGTTTAGGCCATTCACATTCAAGGTTATTATTGAAATATTATTTATATTCCTGTACATTTTGGTTTATTTTGATTTTTTAACTTAACTTGTTTTCTCCTTTGATTAGCCTTTCCTTTAGTATAGTTCCTCCCTTTGCTGATTTTTATTGTTGTGGTCCATTTCCTCCTCTAGGAATATTTTGCTGAGGATGCTCTCTAGTATGGGCTTTCTCACTGTAAATTCTTTTTTAACTTTTGTTTATCATGAAAAGTATTTATTTTATCTTCAAATCTGAAGCTTAATTTTGCTTGATATAAGATTCTTGGCTGGCATCCATTTTTTTTTTTTTTTTTTCAGAGCTTGGTATATGTTGTTCTAGGCTCTCCTGCCTTTGAGGGTCTGGGTTGAAAATTATGCTGAGATATGAATTGGTTTTCTTCTATATGTGATCTGATTCCTCTCTCTTGCAGCCTTTAAGATTCTATCCTTATTCTGTATGCTCGGCATTTTAATTATAATGTGACTTGGTGTAGATCTGTTGTAATTTTGTACATTTGGTATTCTATAAGCCTCTTGTATTTGATTTTCCAATTCATTCTTCATGTTTGGGAAATTTTCTGATATTATGTAATTGAAGAGAGTGTGCATTCCTTTGGTTTGAAACTCTGTGTCTTCCTCTATCTCAATAAGTTGTAGATTTGATCTTTTGATGCTATCCCATAATTCTTGGATGTTCTGTTTGTGGTTTCTTACCATCTTCATTGTGTGGTCAGCTTTATTTTCCAGATGGTATACTTTGTCTTCATTGTCTGGCATTCTGTCTTCCAAGTGATCTAGTCTGTTGGTGATGCTTTCTATTGAGTTTTTTATTTGGTTTATTGTTTTCTTCATTTCAAGGATTTCTGATTTTTTTAACAGAATCTCTATCTCTTTTTTGAATTAATCTCTTGCTACCTATATTTGCTCCCTTATCTATTTATTGGTACAGTCAATGGTTGCCTGTATTTGCTGTCTTATCTCTTTGTTGGAGTATTCAGTTTTTGCCTGTATTTGCTCATTTAGGTCATTCTTTAATTCACAGATCATTTAAATTATGTACATTCTGAACTCCTTCTCTGACATTTCATCAACTGTGCTGCCTATGGGTTCTGTTATTGTAGTATTCTGGTTTGTTTGGGGCATGTTCCTCCCTTGTTTTTCATGTTGTCTATGTGTCTTCCTTTCTTGCAGTGTGGATATGAGGTATTACAGTTTCTACCCTATAATCTTGTAGTATCCATGCAGATTATCTGTATTTCACCTTGGGGTTGGGATTCCAGACCTTGCTGATGTCCCACAATGGATGCTCCTGCAAGTATAGTTAGTGGCGGCAATAGTGGAAGTAACTGGAGACACTAGTGGAAGTGTCTCAAAATGGATGCAACCTATTTAAGAAATGGGGCTAAAATAGTGGGCATTACACTGGCTTTGGGATGCCTGTTCTGAGAGGCAGCTGCTTCTAGGTTCTGTCCATTGTCTTAAGGTGGAGAATACTGCATGGAGAGAGCTGTGGCAATGGCTGCAGTGTTCCCTGAAGGAAGTAGGTTAGGCCTGGGCTCCCAGAAGGGGTGGTGGTGGTCCTGGGCCTATGCTGGGCCTGGGCTCCCACATAGGTCAGCGGGGAGGTCCCAGGTGGGGACCTGAGTTTTGGAATGGGTCTGCCAGTCAGCAGAGCAGATCTGGGCCTCCCTGCTCAGGTCAGCAGGTGTCCGAATTTTATTTAAGCAAAAGTTCAAGGAAATAAAAGGAACTGATGAGAGTTGTTTTTTTTTTTCTTTTCTTTTTTTTCTTTTTTTTTTTTTTTTTTTTTTTTTTTTAAGACTAGGATAGATATTACTGCTGGTTTCCCTTTTAGGAACATATAAGACAGAAATTCTCTATCCCATTGCACCTACTCAGGGCTATCTGAGCATGCCTGGCAAAAATGTGATGCTGTGCATCATTTCTAGGCTGAGATAATTGGGAGCCTGGTACAATTCTCCCATTTCAGTCTTAGCCTGTTGAGACCACCACACAAAGCCTTCATATATAGATGTTTTTCATAGAAGATTGTGGAATTTTTACCAGTTTCATCTCTGGATGAATAAGTAGAGCTGATTTACTGCCAATCAATGTGGAACATAAAATATAAGTTTTGTAAGGGGTCAATGGTATTTTAGGATGGGATATGTGTGTGCATTCATGCATGTGTGTGTTCTGTGATTTGCTGCCATAGTAAAACAAGACCTCTCCTGATTTTTACAGACATCACAAGTTCCAGAATGTATAGTGGGGAGAAAAGAAGACTCAGACTACTTGTCAAAGAATGTGTATAGCCATACTGATGATGCGAGAATAAGAGGAATAAAGCATGAGCTGAGAGGCTTGGGCTGAAGCAATGGAGCAGCAACTGAGGAAAGTGAGGATGCAGGGATTGCATATTAGAGAAAGACATGTTATAAGGTATGATTGTAGCCTCCTTCAATGGGTCTCCTGGGTACTTTGTGGTGCAGAGATGAGAAATGTGGTCAGCAGTGAGCGCCAGAGGTGATGCCACAAGGAGCACACAGAGTTCTGTGAATGGCTCCTCCCCAGGTCTGGTATCTTGCCATTGAAAAGAAAGAGATGTCACTGTGATTTTAATTTTTTAGGATAGTCTTATGGGACTAGTGCTTTTTTGGAACATGTACTAGAAAATTCAGGTCTGGAAGTTAATTGGATTAAGCTTCTGTGTGATTTAATATCTGTAGATCACAGGCCCAGGGTCTTTTGCAAATAAGTAAACAAAAGAAAACCTTGAAGAGTTTATCTTCTGTGTTGAAAAGATAATTTGTCTGGGAGGTGCTCTCATAGGTAGGTCTTTTTCTACTTAAAGAGGGATGTTTCCTTTTTTTAATCTTTTTTTAATTCAATTTTTTTGTATTTGTAGTAGTAGTATGCATTAAATTCATAATACACATATAGAGCATCTTTTTACATAACACTGTTTGTATACAAAGTATATTTGTACTATTCAAGTCTTCAATCATGCATTTAGCATAATGATATCCATCTTATTCTACCACCTTTTCTTTTTTTATTCCCCCTCCATCCCCCCTTGCTCCCTCCCTTCCCCTCCCTCCCCTTTGACCATTCTAGTGTTCCTCTAATCCTCCTATGTACCCTGACACCCAACACCACTGTGAATCCGCCTCCTTATATCAGAGAAAACATTCGGTATTTGGATTTTTGAGATTGATTAACTTCACTTAGCATTATATTCTCCAACTTCATCCATTTACCTGCGAATGCCATGATTTTGTTCTCTGTTATTGCTGAGTAAAATTCCATTGTGTGTATATACCACATTTTCTTAATCCACTCATCTACTGAGGGACACCTACGTTGGTTCTACAACCTAGCTATTGTGAATTGTGCTGCTATAAACATTAAGATAGCTGAGTCACTGTAATATGATGTTTTTAAGTCCTTTGGGAATAGACCCAGGAGTGGGATGGCTGGGTCATCGGGTGGTTCCATTCCCAGTTTTCCAAGAAATCTCCATACTTCCTTCCATAACGGTTGCACCATTTTGCAGTCCCACCAGCAATGTATGAGTGTGCCTTTTCCCCCACATCCTCTCCAACATTTATTGTTGTTTGTGTTCTTAATATCTGCCATTCTGACTGGAGTGAAATAAAATCTTAGAGTAGTTTTTATTTGCTTCTCTCTAATTGACGGTGATGTTGAACATTTTTTCATCTATTTGTTGATTAATTGTGTATCTTCTTCTGAGAAGTGTCTTTTCAATTCCTTAGCCCATTATTGATTGGGTTATTTGTGTTTTTGGTGTTAAGTTTTTTATATATTCTAGAAATTAGTGCTCTGTCTGATGTGCATGTGTTAAATATTTGTTCCCAGTTAGTTGGCTCTCTATTCACCTCACTGATTGTTTCTTTTGCTGAGAAGGACCTTTTTAGTTTGAATCTATCCCATTCATTAATTCTTGATACTAATTCTCTGCTACAGGATTCTTATTAAGAAACTTTGGGCCTAATACGACATGTTGGAAATTGGAGCTTACTTTTTCTTCTATTAGGCGTATTGTCTCTGGTCTAATTCCTAGGTCCTTGATCCATTTTGAATTGAATTTTGTGCATGGTGAGAGATAAGGGTTTAATTTCATTTTGTGCATATGGATTTCCAATTTTCCCAGCACCATTTGTTGAAGGGGCTATCCTTTCTCCACTGTACATTTTTGGTGACTTTGTCTAATATAAGATAGCTGAAATTATATGTATTAGTCTCTGTGTAAAAGGGATGTTTCCTAGACAAAAGTAACCTTCCATTTTAGTTATAAAGAGAACAAGTGAAATAAGCAAGACCAGAAGAATACATAAAACGACTTATCCAATGCTGGGGTCTCTTGGGTGAGATAAAGCAGATGTTAAATGGCAGGCAAGTCCAAAGAAGGTGAGTATTGTGTGGTGTCCCAAAATGGAAAGACTGGAAATGCAGAGCATACAAGGAAAGAAAAGGTAATAAAGCAGAAAAGACTAAACCCCAAATGGAAGGCAGAAATGGGGCAGCAATATCCAGACACACAGCAGCAGTGCAGCCATCAGAGGATTTCCTTGTGGTCCTCAGTGAATGTGTACAGAAGAGGAAAGAATTCCCAAAGCAATACTAGAGTAAAAAAACAGTCAGGAATGTTGTCCATTATAAGGCTGTGGAAAAGCTGTGAGTCCTTCCAACTTCTACCCCCTACATTTTCCTAAGAATAGGAGATAATGGATCCAAAGTGGAACACTGGTGGAAACAGGGAGGTAAGATGGCATGGAAAAAGAACGCAGGCTTTGGGGTAAGGCCAAACTCTTTAAGCCTTGCTTTTGGCACTGATTAATCTGATGATCTTGACTCCTGTGTTCCTCAGTCTCCTCAGCTGTAAAACAACTGTGGCAGTTACATACACTGCTTAGCATTGTTGTAAAGATGACACGAAATGGCAGCTACAAGGAGTCAGTAAAATGTATGTGATTTAGAGAAAGTTGCAATGAAGAATAATTTTCATTTCCAGGAGGCAACACTAACTGTTGAAGTACTGTTGGAAAGCTAGAAAATATTTTCCAGCTTTCAATATGAGAAATGTTTATTGACTAACTTAAACTCAGTTCACCCGGGGCTGGGGTTGTGGCTCAGTGGTAGAGTGCTCGCCTAGCACATGTGCGGCCCGGGTTCGATTCTCAGCACCATGTAAAAATAAATATTAAAAAAAAAAAAAACCTCAGTTCACCCATGGTATCAACATTGATTTTTCCTAAAGTCTAAAAACACTAAAATGAAACTGAGAAATAGAGAATACCTAAGTCCCAGTGGACCCTAATAATCATCTGATTATTTATATTAGCCTGGAGCACAAACCAAAGAGCAATCCACAATCATGCTAGTCTCCTCCCCTCAAGAAAGGCAAACTTGGATGTATGTGTTCAGGAGACTCTAAGTGATTAATGCCCTCCCTTCACAAAATGTAGATAACATATACTATATTAATATTATATATTAAATATATATTCATATAACATATAAAAAGTGCCTCTGTTGGTACAGGCAATCTCATTTATTTTATACACAAACTGCATCAAGAGTAAATTGTCTGTTAAAATAACTCTGAGCTTTAGCTAACCACTCTGCCAGAGAATTAGAGAGGTGATCTATATGTTCAACATCCTATAGAATGAGAAAAGACTTTGGATAAATTTGGACAAAATATATGCATACATACTGGAGGGGAAAAAAAAAAAAAACGGTAGTGCATAAGATGATGGGTCTATTCCAGAAAAAGCAAAGTCATTAGCTATCCATGTACTGGCTACATTATAGTTTTGTCTGTATAAATCACATAAAGTGAATTTATTCCTCACAGGAGTCTGTTCTCTTTTTTATTTGTTTGTTTCCAACCTAGACTGGGTTTCCACAGTACAGACATTGAGAATAGCAAGTCCACATACAAAAACAAATTTTCTGCTTAAGTAATGCTATTAAATAAGAAGCATAAATATCTTATAGCAAACAACTCCTAGTCTGCTAATTCGATGAATGATATTTACACAATATTATTAAGGGCTACTTAGCTGCCAAAAAATTTCCATTTGTACATAGCATTCCATTTCAACCAAGCTCCTAAAGTTTACTCATTTGCTGCAGATCAGTTGCTCATACACTTTAGGGTCAAGTTCTGTTTCTGCCTGAGCAATGTCATAAAGGTAATAAAGGAAAGAAAACCTGAAGTTTGTGCAAGAAAGCCAGCTTCTTTCTTTCCTTACATATTCATAAATAAATACATGCATTGAAGAGGAACTTAAGATCCATTTATTTTACAATTATCAACAATAACAGAATTTTTCTTAAAAAATATTTTTCCAGGAAATCTAAATTTCTATCCACTCTACTAAACACATAATGTGTATATGGTTTGAAATTACTATTTTATGGTCATATATTTATATTCAACACGTCATGTGAACAAACCAAGATTATCCACTTCCCTTTTGTACAGGAAATTTACATAATTCTCTTGAATACTATTTCAGTTAATAAAATAGAGATATTTCCAGATATCTCCTTGAATAAAAAGGAGGTATCTGAAATATCTTTCACTCTTCTCTCATGTTTACTTTCCATATCTACTCAATCCCCAAATTCTTTGGATACAACAACTCATTTAATTTATCAGCTTACTCTCATATGCCAATAACTGAGGTAAGCATTAGAAAAATAAAGACAATGGAGAAATGATTCCTTCTATCAAATAATTCATAGCATAGTTGGAAAGTAAAGTCAATTATCAACTATAGTGATAGGATCCACGATAGAAACATATTCTGGGACTTCTCTCACTGGGTGAGCAGTCAGAAGTAAAATTTTTGAAGAGGGTTTTTAAAATAAAAACAATGAATTAAGTGCCAGTTGGGGCAAGAAAAGGAGGCAGGGGGCAGCATGGAGAGGTAATTCAAAGAATGCAAAAATGCACACATATGAAGCTTGCATGACTTAATTGGGGAACAACAAAATTGTAGGATGACTGGAACCAAACAAATGATAGATTGGCAGGATATAAAATTATATAATAAAGCAGGGAATGAATCGTAGATTATCAGTGTTTGAAGTTATGAGAAATTCATTAAATATTTCTAAATAGTGACACAATCAGATATCTTCTCTAGAAAGACTACTCTTGCTGTATTAGGTAGATTAGTTTGGATGGACATATGCAGGAATGCTGAGAGACGGAAATTAGATAGCAGTTATTGAATAAATATAGAAGACTCAATTATCTTATCTGATGACCTGCAATCTCTCCAAAATTAGCTTTATGTAAGAATTGACAAAAAATGTAAAATATTCACTTTTAAATCATAACATCAAGCATAATACTGGATTTTTAATGGCTGTTCCACTCAGGACATTGTATTAATTACCAAAATAGCCATTAAACACCATAAGAACAATGATAAAGTATATTGTAATGATTAAAATGTGGACTTTAGTATGAAAAAGATCTTTGTATATATTTACTAGTGCTGTAGACTTCAACACAGCACTGAATTTCACCAAACCTCATTTTTTAATCAAGCAAAATGAGGTCAATATTCATATCTACATTTTGTAATACTGACAATAAACAAATGGGCAAATACACAGAGTAAGCAACCTGTGAAGAAAAGCTTCTTTCATATCCATGTAGAACTTTTTGCCTCTGTAATAAACCTATAATGAACTGAAGAGGATAGTATTAGAATAAAACATCTCTATTTTTTATTAGTTATTTCACTTCAAATAAGTTACTCCATATCATTGTTCTGATTTCCTCTGATCAATAGAGACAAAAGTTTTTCCCTATTTATGTAATAAGACAGCTATTTATATGAAATAGTTAGTGAAAGTAGTTTAGATATTCTAAAATGATGAATATATACAAGATATAATGGCACACTTTACTCTGGACAGCTCTAGATACCTACAGGTAATTCTGAACTACAGTATAGAATTTGTGCTATAAGAACACTAGCAGATGAGATGTTCTGGCACTGTAACTAACCTGTGACACATGGCCAGTAACTTACTAGCTTAGAGCCTCCACTTCCTCATCAGCAATTTAAGGGAGTGCATTCAAATCCATCTAAACCATTTTATTGCCACTCCAACAATCTGATTTCCTTAGTTAACTAAGACAACTTTAAATACTCAATAGTCCACATTTTCCTCTAGATCAATAAATTCCACTGAAATTAGACTTAATATGGGTCAAGAATCTTTCTGCCCCAGAGTCAATGCAATCTCACATTATTTAATTTTTCACATGCTTTAATCTGTGATGACATTCAGCAATGAGCAGATTAAATGCAATTAGCCCACCAGAACTCATTTATCAGGCTTCATTCTGCAAGGTATTTATGCTGCATTTTTTTTAACCAACACAGAGTACATATGAAAATATTCTGGTCAGAATCAGAGAAAAAGTTGATGGCAATAAAGCTCTGCAAAGGAAAATGAACTTACTATCTACTCTTTTATTATTTTCCAAACATAAAACGGTTATTTGCCATTATTCACTGTTATTCAAGTTTTGTTTGAGTGCATAGATTTTTTTCTTTCATAAGCAATATAATCTGAAATGTTAAAAGAGGAAAAGGCCAAGGATAGATAATGCTATGGAAAAATTATTTTTCTGGGTAAGTCAGGAGGATACCAAACTCTACCATTAAGTTCTGAGGTTCAATGGTCTGAACTATAATCTCAGTGGAAAACTGAATAAGTTTTTATTCCTGTTGATATTGTTGTTTCTCTCGAGTTGTTTCTCTGAATGAAAATTGTTGTTCCCCAAAGAACAAATGAAAAAAGTATACTTTTTAAAGTAGCATTCTTCCGTTTTAGCACTGTTGTAGTGGGTTCAGATAATTCCTTAGTATAGGGGGTAATCCTGGGATGTAAACAAAGTTTAGAAGCATTTGTGGCTTCAACCCACTGGATGCTAGAAATGCTCAACTACCCCCAGCTGTGATAGTCAAATGTTTCCAGACATTGCCAAATGTGCTTCAGAATGACAGAATGGCTTTCATTTATGAGCCATGATATTTGAAGAAAACTCAGATGAACTTGCTCCATCCCAAAATTGTATCACCCAACTGTCATCACACTGAGAACATTCTGTTTTCATTGTAATAATATCAAACAAGAAATTACCAGTGAGATATATGTCTCTTGGCTATTATCCAGACCATCAGAACAATAGCCAAAAAACCTCCTATTCAGTGAGTTTTCATTCATCAATGGTTTGCTAAAGGTGCTAATGACCTCCCCCCCCGCCCCCCGCCAACAAGGAACTCAAAGCATCTCACTAACACCATCTTCACAACTCTCTGACAGCATCCACCCCTAGATCAGGATCCCAAGTACCTTGGCTACTGGAAGATGGCAACCAGGACTGCCTACTAATCATTATTTCCATGACTGGTTTCCATAATTTGTGGTTTAAAGACATCTACCAGTGTGCTATCCTTGAACAAAGCATGAGAAAATTGGAAGTCCCATCAGAGGTAATGCCCTTTCACAAAGATCCTGCACTAACCTGATGTCTGAAAGCCCAATGTTTGTAATCCACCCTTTAGACACAGTGTGCATGGCTGGTATGCTTCGTAATGGTTCCTGCTACTTCATCATCAGCCTGTGACGAGTGAAGGGCAAGCCCTTTTTTCCTGGTTGTTATGGATTTTGCTGACACAAAGGATGTCCTCTATTTGGGGTTGTGCAGAGTCTAGGAACTCACATCTTTCCTGTATTAACCTGTGTAAGCAGCTGTCAACTTGATGAGCAAAAGACCAGCTAGAAATTTTGAGATACTTATATGTCAAGTAGAAAGATTTACCTTATGTTTTCTTTGTCTTATGGAAGCACGTAGTATTAGCAAAAGGATTCCAATAAAATATTTTTAAAAATTTTTGCTAAGATTCTCAGCACCCCTTGCAGGATGTGGAAAGTAGAAGACTTCAGGTATAAAAGCCCATGGGACACAGTGAGGACTGCAGTGATCTCTATCTTCTGTTTTGATATATAGAATCTAAATGGTTCTTCTCTCTTCTTTCCTCCCCCACCCCAAAGTGGTCTCCTCTTATAAATTTCCCTCTATGTCTCTGTTTAACTTTCTTAACTACATTCTATAAATTTTAATAGTTTGCATTCTCTTTATCATTCAACTTGAAGTATTTTCTAATTTTTTGGGGGTCTGTTCTTAAAGTCTATGGTTTATTCTTGGTTTATTTATAAATGTATCCTAATTAATCCATGAATATGGTCACAACATTCCTCCCATCTCAGTACATACATGCTATTCCTTGCATCAAATTATGGAGATGATCTTTACCCTGGAATCTGCACTACCTTATTAACTGACTTTGACCAACAGAAGGCAAGAGAAATGATGCTATGCCAGTTCCAGGCTGAGTCAATCCAATCTGTAGTTGAGCTGTGTCTGGACTCATTGTAGCTTTGTTTACATTCTTGTTACTGTTGCCTCAAATATTTCCCCACCAAGATCAGGAATTGTGATTTGAATACCAGCAATGTTCCAGCTCTGTGAGTTTTAGCCCACCCACCAGCTTTTAAGATAGGTGTGGAGCTTCCTTTGTTCTCCTGTCCTAAGCCATAAACATCTCTCTCCAGACTTCTGTCCTTCCCCAACAGTCACTGGGCCATTGCTTTGCAGTCAATAATTTGCATGCATGCCAAAGGGCCTTCTCTCAGTTCTCACACCTTGCCCCAGTCTTCATGCTGACTCTCCATTCTAGGAGAGCAATGATTGGAGTGCAGATGTGAGATTGTTCTCTGACTAGGTCTCCTGGGAGTATCATCCAACAAATCAACCTACACACATTGTTAAATATTTTTTAAAATCCACTGGTTTCTTCTCATCCAGTCCATGGTGAGCCAGTAACTCATCTATTGTTCCTCCAGGAATGAGAGTAGCCATAGGTTCTTCTCTGCTAGAACCTAATTCACTGTGGTTCATTAGCTCTTTGCTATTAGAGTTTATTAGATTGTCTCATCTTATAGTGAGAGTGATACTCTTTTGCAAATTTCTACCTCAAAACCAGAAACAGAAGTCCTTGTATTTAAGGTCTATACCCTTCTTATTCAACAGATTATCCAGTAATAATGACTCTGTTCAAACTTCTTTCTCACTTACTAGTCTGAATTGTTACAAGCCCTCTTGAAGTTCCAGATCATAAGTCAACTATCATCAGGACAGTAGATATATCAGCAGTCTCACCAGCTTACCTACCAAAGCTCTGGTTACATATACAGGGTTGAGGTGGAAGCTTTAGGGTTAGAGTCTGTTTATGAAATTAGCATGACTGACCTTTCATTAATACACCAATAGTTCTCTGCAGCACAAACCTCTCCTCTCTTCCTTGATGCTTATAAGTTTCCATTTATATGACTCTAATTTACTTTTAAACATTTCAGTGACTTAGTATTTCTATCATTCTCTGACCTCTATTCTACTTGGCCAGGATCCTGATGCTCCCTAAATTTTGCTACCTACTGAGATTCTTCCACCTACGTGTCTCCATCTCTCTCAGCTAGTACTAGTCAGCACCCTGCTATTGCAAAAAACTAATCTTCTGCAAATGTAATACTATACTCATCTGATTTTAAGCATTATTCATCTATATTTTCTTCCAATATTTTATAAATGACATGAAATTTTTAACACTATAGCCTCAACATAGTACGTAGCACAAATTTTTCAACCAAAAAGTGTCAGTTTTTTTTTAATTGGAGGCAAATTAGTTGAAATTCCTATAAAAATAGAAAGCAAAGTGGGTTATGGCAGATGGTTGAAGGAAGATAGCTCAGGTGTGAGTCTTATCTATCATAATTAGGCTTTGCTTCACCTATAAAATTAGTAGTCTTAGTGGTTCCCCTTCTGTATGTCACTCCAAGGTATAGTTCAATGGCTGGACTTATGGTTTAAATCCTAATGTTTAGAATGTGGATGTAAAAATTAGGGTAATGTGAGATTACAGGAAAGTTATATCACCTGTCAAAAATTGAGCTGACCTGGGCATGGTGGCACATGCCTCTAATCCCAGCAGCTCGGGAAGCTGAGGCAAGAGGATCCCAAGTTCAAAGCCAGTCTCAGCAACTTAGTAAGGCCATAAGGAACTCAAGAGAGCCTATCTCTAAATAAAAGATTAAAAAAGGGCTGGGGGTGGATCAGAGTTTAAGCATCCCTGGGTTCAATACCCAGTATCAAAAAATAAATAACAAATGAACAAAAGATAAGCTGAGTTGACTTGAACTGCCAGGTGATTGTGTTATCGATTAAAACAAAGCAAAATTAAAATAATAGCAAAACCTTCAATCAGTTGCTGAGGTCTGGTCTTAGCGGGGGTGCAGAGCAGCACTTTCCGTGCAACTGCTGAAGTCTCGGGTTATCGGCTGCCAAAGTTGGGTTATTGGCCGGGGGATACTAGAACAGCATTGTGGGGTGCAAACACGAGCACTCGACGCAGCACAAAGGTAAAGGAGTCAGCAATAGAGACAGAGAAATCAGCTCACACACACACAAGTCAGGCTGCTGAAACTTCTGATTTTTACTTTCACTTTGTTGTAAGTATATAAGCACATTTCTTGGCAGTACACATTCTTTTTGATTACATCACAGTCATAAGACTTAGGAAAGTGGCAACATCTACTGATTACATTCTAGACATATTAATTTTTTACTCTACACATTTCAAGGTTTTGTGCTGATGGGGGTCACATACACTGTTTCATGGCCCTGTACAGATGGAGGTCATACGTGACTGTCTGGACATATTATAATTTTGTCACATTTATCTAACTAGTCTGGGTAAAATTCATTTCTCACGGATTCCCTAAAGCCATATCTTCTGCATACTTGCTCCACTGCCTGATAAAAGTTAATTTTTACTGTCTGGAATTCAAAGCACTATTGTTTTTCTAAAATAGTTTATCTAAAACCTAGAGGCAGGGAGGGGAGGCAAAGCCGAATGTTAGCTCTGAAGGACTTCTACCCTAAGGAATTTGTATGCATCTATTTAAAACTACTTTAAAAGTAAAAGGAATTCTTATCAATCACAAAAAGGCTCTTAAAGCTTTTTCTTGGTGCATCTAACTAGGAACTGCTATATTAGTACAACTATAGAAAAAGTTTTTATGCTTTATAATTCAGATTCCAAGAGGTTAATTTCCAGAATCAGTCTCATTCTAAATAATTGAAATAGCGACACCTGGTGGCCACATATATTAACAGAACAGAGAATAGACAGGAAAACATACACAGACAGGGTTAACTCTTTCCTCGCGGAATTTGAGTGGCATCTACCCGTAAAATGGGGGGGGGGGGTCTTTCGCCTCAAGCCCCCTTTTTAATTTTTTTTTTTTTTTTTTTTTTTTTAACGACGGGGGGCTTCCACCTGGCCCTGTTGCTTCTTGTTTTTACGACGGGGGGGATTTTGCCCAGCCCTGTCATATGGAAGATGCCACAATCAGTTACTGTTATAATATTAGCAAGAGGTCAAATAGGAGAAAGAGTGAATTCCTTCACTCTTCATATGTCCCTATGCAACACTAGGTGAGAGTCAGGAGGAGAGTCTCAATAAAAGGGCTCTTGTGGTTTCATGGACTCAGGATAACAAGAAGGAGAAGAGGGCAAAGACCTAGGAATGTAAGAGTACTGAGTACTACTATGTCAGGATAGGAAAAAAAGGGTCTTCAAAAATTCCCTGTCCCCCACATAGGGACATTTCAGGAGAGGTTCCTGAGGAGGCCTTCTACCAAACTTTGCCAATAAAGAGTTCTCTGAATAGATTTGTATTTTAGTCAGATTTTGTTTTGTTTTCTCACTGTTACTAAAGGACAACTTAGATGAAGAAGTTTATTAGGGGCTCATGGTATCAGGTCTCAGTCCACAGATGGCTAACTCCTTTGCTCTGAGCCTGAGGTGAGGAAGAACATCATGGGGGAAGGGCCCAAAAGAGAAAAGCTGCTGATCTCACAGTGGGTTCAAAAGTCAGAGTGGGGAGGGGCTGCAAGAAAGATGCAACCCTCCATGGCATGTCCCCAGTGACCCCATCCTTCAACTATGCCCCATCTGTCTACAGTTACCACCAGGTTAATCCACTCAAACCAGGATGGGCTATTTAGGGTAGCTCTCATAATCTAAACATTTTACCTCTGAATAGTCCTGTATTAATAGGAGCTTTTGGGAGACACCTCACAACCAAATCGTAACATTCTGCCTCTGTCTCCCCAAAGCTCACATCCAGCTCACAATTCAAAATGCATTTTGTCCATTTCCAAGATTCCCATATATATATATTTTAACAGTTTCAGCATTTTCCAAAATCCCAAATTCAAAATGTCCTCTGATACTCAGGGCCAACGCTCAACATAAACCCCTGTAAAAATCAAAAGCAAGTTACATATATTAGCATATGGTGTCAGAGAATAAACTTTCCATTCCAAAATGGCAGAATAGTTGTATGAAAAAAAGGAATGTGGTCAAAAAAGATTGAAACCCAGTCAAACAGGTCCTGTAAGTCTGCATACAGTATCTAGGATACACAGCAGAGAGATGTTCTCTCCAAAGGGCTTGGGAAATCCCACTCCTTTGGCCTTGCCAACTTCATAGCACAGGGACTCTCTTTTAGCCTGGATCCCTCCAAAACCAGAAGCTTTTCTAAGCACACAGTCCATGTTACTGGCATCTCTTAATTCCTGGGGTCTTCATAGAAGCATCAATGTCACCTACAGAGCTTCATACACTGCCCTCCCTGGGGAAATCCACAGAGACTGCTAGTTTACTGTACTTTGCCTGGCCTCCCAGGCCTTACTTTGAAATCTCACTAGAAGCTTCCATGACCCTTTAACCTCAGCATACTGCATTCCTGCAGAACCAGTATTATGAGAATGATGCCAAGGTCTGCTGACAGTTTACACAAAATCTGGGACCCTAGAATCAAAGCTACAGTAGTCTCTGAGTGCCTATATGGCTCAGCATGGTAAAACAACTTTTTAGCCCCCACCCCCCTGCAAGTAGGGGGCACCTTAATCTCTTCTCAAAGGAATTCTGTCTTCTGTGCCATAGGGCCTGTAGTGGATGTGGTCTTGCAAATTTCTGTGATGCCCTCAAGACATCTTTCCTATTGTCTCCTTGAAAGCAATTTAATATCTCCTTAAGGGCTGTAATCTCTTCAAAAAGCACATTGCCCCAGCTTTACATGCACTTTTATGGCCAATGTGAAAATTTAAACAATTCTTTAGCGCTGTTTTCTGCTCCTGATTCTCGTGGTAAACCAGGCTAAAAGCTGTCAGTAATGTTCATGCCCCTGACTGAATGTTGTGCTGCCTTGTGCTCCACCAGATTACGTAGTCCAACACTTTTAAATTCAACCCAAAGTCTCAAGTCATGAGCAAATTATACCCAAGTTCTTTGGAGAATATATCAAAAGTGGCCTCTATACCAATTTCCATTAATGTGTCCTCATTCTCCTCTGAAACCTCACAAGCACAGTCCACATGCTTATCAGCATCCTGGTCTACTGAGTTCTCACCAGAATCACTGAAGGGCAAATGAACACACACTGGGAACACACACGCCCTGTAGAAAAGGGATTTATTAACCAACCCCTAATGGCCAGTGGGGACCAAGCGACATGTGGAGGGGGGAGGAAAACCTGCGGGAGGAGAAGGGACGGAATGAAGACAAAAAGAAAAGAAGAAAAGGGGCAGGTTTCAGTCCGGGAAGGCTTAAGAAGAGAACCAGTGGTCAGAGCGACCCCCAACTCCATGTGTCATAATTGGCTCAGTAAGGCACCTGAGGTATGGCCAGCGGCATGGCCAGCTTGAAGTGCTTGGGAATGTGTCTTAAGGTACCTGGGAAGTGTGGCCTGGTTAGGCTACCTGGGTGGTGTGGCCTGTTGGCCAGGAATCTAACAATCACCCATTAAGGTCCCCTTAAAACATTCTAAAGCTTTTCCAGCAAAGCAGCTCCAAAGCCATGTGGTATCAATTTCTGTTTAAATTAGCTTTTGTTTTATGGTGACCAAAACACTTGAGAAGAACAAGTTAGAGGAGGAAAACTTATTTGGAGCCCATTGAAGGGAAAGCAAGAAATGAGAGATGGGTAAGCAAGAAAATGAAAGACAGAGACCAGGCAGAGATACATACAAGAGTTTATTTGTTACAGCTGACAAATAAAGGCCATCTCTCTATAGAAGAGAGAAGCAAAATGGGCTTGATTTCTGGGACTTTTACTGGAGAGGCTCAGGAGTCAGAGCCAGGGTGGTCCTAATACAGTTGGTTAAGGGTTGGGTTGGTATGAGGGAGTGGTGAGCCTTTCTCAGAAATGCCCGTGGGCAGGAAAAGTGAAACTTTTTCCTTAAAATGGTGGCTGTCACTTAAGATGGTTGTCCAGATGCTAAGCAAGGACCTTATATTCCCTGCTTTTTTTTGTTTTTTATTGGGTCCTAAGTGAACAGGGACATAGGTCAATCTTCTATACCTGCTTCCTCCTGGGAAGGGGCAGCATTTGAATCCCTCATTGGGATGCATGATGGAGGTTGAGTGGTGGTAGAATGCTGTCCCCAGTGGTCCAATTTTTGGTGAGGGATTGTTAGGCCTGTAACAAAAGCTGATTTATAGTTTGGTTAGAGACTTTTTGGATCTTGTCTTGAATCAATATAATGATGCAGTGGGCAAGCATTAACAGAAGGCCTATGATAAGCATAGGGATCAGGAAAGGAAGTACCCATGGGAGAAGGGGTTACTTGGCTGCCATCCTTCAGCAGATGGAGCTGTTGTTTCCAATGTTCAAGGCCTGTTGGAGCTGTTTTATCTTGTTCTTTACTATACCAGATTGATTGACATAAAAATAGAATTCCTCCTGTAGGTACAAAGTCCGCCTATTTCGGCCAGAAGAAGATTAAGGCCCCTTCAATTCTGCAGAACCACAGTGGCTAAAGAATCAAGCTGGGATTGTATGGTTAGTCACCAGGAGACAGAATGGAAGAAGGGGAAGAGGCAGAACTAGGCTTTGCCAGAATAGCATCACCATATTGACAAAGATGTTCCCCAATGTATGTGAGAAGGGGCCAGAAAAGATGAGGAGCAAGAGGCCTTCCTGTATGTGGGAGGAATGCAGAAGAAGCTCCTCCAGAGTTTCAATGCATGAATGGGTAAGAGGAGAAATGGTGGAAGAGTCCTGAGGAATGAAGAGGAAAGTAGCAGGGTGGAAGAAAAAGCAAGAGAAGAGAACACATGTGGAAAGTAAGACTGGGATCTTCCACCAGGGAAACCTGTAGAGATAAAAGGCTACAAGATAAGGAATGTAAGCCCTTGTAGGTGAGGAGTTCCTTTAGGTGATGTGGAGCCAGGATTGTGAGTGGGGCCTCAATGGTGTTCCTTTGACTCATTAATGAGTAGAGGGGCTGTGGCCAACGTTGGTAGGCAAGGGGCCCATCCCTTAACAGTAGGGTCAAGACCCTTCAACAGATAAGCCACAGGGGCAAAGGTTGGCTCCAGCATGTGTCTGAGGACCCTAGAGCAAATCCCTGCTTTTCAGCCATGTAAAGGTGAAATGGGTATGTGAGATCAGGGATGTATATATATATATATATATATATATATATATATATATAGAGAGAGAGAGAGAGAGAGAGAGAGAGAGAGAGAGAGAGAGAGAGAAAGTTTTGAAGTCATTCTTCTGTGTTGTAGCCAAGGAAATGTTAATTTGACACTTTTGTTTTGTTTTGTTTTAGGCCTCTTATCAAGCCTGCTGAGTCTGTCCTTTTTATTTCAATGTTAGCTTCAGTGTGGCCTTGGCCAGGGAGATTGCTGCCTAGGGCTTTACAGTGTACTATACCAATAAAATAAGGGAGGAGGGTTTTCTTGTTTGTCTAGAAGTAGGGTCTCTGGAGGAATCCAGAGCTTTAATGGCAAGTAGAAGCTGGGAAAGGAAGCAAAAACAAAAGAAAGACTCAAAGTGGAGAAAGGAGAAAGCCTGCACATAAGGGATTTCCTTTCATTTTCCTTAGTGTTCACAAAAGTTATGAAGATTGGAAGGTTGAATTGGTTGATGGGCCTTTAGATCAGGAGCCAAATGGAGTGGGGCTAAGTGGGTGAGGAGGCAGCCGAACGGTGAGTCAGATGGGATTCTGTATTGGGAGTTCCCCATGGTGAGTTGGAGTGCTGGAGTGGCTAGAGGCAGGTGTCCCAGCTCTAGGCCAAACCAGAGTAAGAGAAGGACCAGGAATAAAAAGGGGTCATCACCACACAATCACTGGCCCTGGGGCTGAAGCCTTTCTGAGACTGAGAGAAGGAAGTCATCACCCACTACTTTCCTAATCCCAGGATTTGCCCATAGAGAATCTTGATTGCTTGACCAGGACTTTCATGAGCTCTGCTGAGGAGCTGAGAACCAAGACCCGAAAATGAACTTGCCAAGGAGAAGGTGTGGAAAGGTCTAGAATTTTAGTGCTGAGCCAAGATCTAAGTTAACTTTTATCTCTAGAGAGGACACTTGTCACTGCCATCTCTAGGAGTAGACTTGTGAGGAGGAGAGGAGGGGAAGGGCAAAGTCACTTACCCAAATAAGGCTGGTGTGTGGATGAAGAAGAATGCTAGGTGAATGAAAGAAGGTATGTGGTAATTGTCCTGGTCCCTCAGGCTAGGATCCCAAAGCAGCTCAAATCCATGGAGGGGAGAGCAAATTTGATGGGAGAATGTGATAAACACTGCTCTGCAAAATGTGAGGGACAATAACAGCAAGGAGGGAGAGAAGGTATTGTGATTGGGCCAGAAAATGGAGGGGGTTTTTGAGTCAGATGTGAATGGGCTCATGATGTGAGGTGATAGAAGGACTGAAAACATCCCAGCCAGTAGGGTAAATGGGAAGGCACTGGCAGACAGAATAGTGGATGGTCCTATGGTAAGGGTAAGGATCAGGGGAGTGGCAGGTGAGTCTGGATTGAAGCATATATGAGGGGAGAAGGAAAGCGTAGCCCCCAACTTTGTGAGGATGTGCCTTCCCATAAGGGGTACAGGGGACTGTGGAATGACCAAAAAGGAGTACGTAAAAATTAGAGCAAAAAGGGCAAATAAGTCTAGGTGTCTATATGTGTTACCCTCTACTCCAACAATAAAGGTCATAGAAGGAGTAGTAGGTCCCCAGAACTCCTTGAAGACTATATGTAGCCCTGGTGTATAGGAGGAAGGAGACAGGCCTACCTGAAATACACAGAGTTACCCTGGGTTCCTGCTGAGTGATGGTAGTGGTCAGGTGATTGGGACCTGGGCCTCATCAGTCCTCTGCAGCCAGTCCTAAGGGTTGGAAAGGGAGACCAGAAGGGCTGGATAGCTGGGGAAGAGGGGGGCACTATAGGCTCAAGGATATTCAATGACCCAGTGTCCATCCTAATGTTATTTAGGACAAGGGCCCAGAGGCTTACAAGGCTTGGGACATGTATGAGCCAGCGACCCATCTGAACACATTTAAAACAGGGTCTGGTTGTTCCCTTGGGACCCTTCTGTGGGCCAGTGGAACCAGGGACAAATGCTAAGGTCAGATGGACAGCTCTAGCGAGTATCTGATATTTCTGCTTCCAGGCCTTCTCATCTCTCCTGTCATACACCTTAAAGGCTACCTCCAGAAGCTCAGCTTGGTGATTTAGGAGCCCCCTCTTGAGGTGCCTTAGTTTGGCTTTAATATCCGGGAAACTCTGGGAGAAAAAGTAGATAGCTGTCTCCCACCTTGAGTTTCAGGGTCCACATTAGTATATTGTAATAAAGTCTTTGTAAGGTGATCTAAAAATGCTGAAGGGTTTTCATTCTTATCTTGGATGATTTTTTGAGATTTTCATATAATTAATAGCCTTATGGGCTTCCTTTGTAAGTCCTGCAATGAGGAAAGTAATGAATTGGTTTCTACTAATTCTCCTCCAGGTAAATTCCCAATTGGGGTCCTGATCAGGGACCACTTCAGTGCCAATTGGATGGGCAGGGAAGTTCTGATGTACCTCATCAGCATAATTTCTAGTTTGCTGCCAAATTCACCTGTGCTCCTTGGACAGGAGGGTTTTCTGACAAGATAAAGGCACACGAACCCAGATTACACCATCTACCCAAGCAACCTCATGTAGAGGACACAGAGTTGCGGGTTAGGCGGTGGCAGCTCGTGAATGTGTGGCAGGAAGAGAGAAGGGTGGAGGGGCTGAGGGGACAGTTGCTGTGGTGGCTTCATCAGAAAGAGAGTTATGGTATGGTAGGGGTTCATCTGTTGCATCAAAGGAGGAGGAGTCCTGGGTAGAATTTTCTGTCCCTTTGGAAGAAGGCATAGGGTAGGTGAGAGCTAAAAGGACTTGTATGGTAGAGCAAGAGTTTCAGAGAGAGAGCTTAGAGAGAGAGGAGGAGGCCTGAACATATGATATCTCTTTCCATTTTCCTGAATGCTCACAATAGTTGAAAAGATCCCTGATAACACTGGGATCTAGAGTGCAGTTAAGCGGCCATTTAGAGTCATTGTCCAAAGGATATTGAGACCAGACCTGATTGCACAAGTGGATAAGTTTTTAGGGGTTTAGGTCTGGGGTGAGAGAGAGCTCAAACCCAGGACCCAAATAAAAGACTACCTGTAGATTCGGTCAATAGTAGGGATCAGCCATAGCTGTGAAAGCTGTGGCTGGAGGTGCCCCCAACCACAAGGTAACCATTGGAATGCCTGACATTTGATAGTCATTTACCAGGACCTGTAGGTCATTTAGGCAAACTGAAGACAAGGGTCTTAGCTGCAATTTCTGGTGGTGGGTGCAGAGAGGGCATTTGGCAGAATGGAGGACCTGGTCCATCATGGAATTCAGATGAGAGCCCTGGGACTCTCAGTGACCCAGGGGAGCAGGCACACTGGGGAACCATATCACAAGTTTCAGCACCAATATGAAGGGAAAGCAAGAAACGAGACAGGTAAGCAAGAAATGAAAGATAGAGACCAGGCCGAGATACATACAAGAGTTTATTTGTCAGAGATGACAAATAAAGGCCATCCCTCTATAGGAGAGAGAAGCAAAACAGGCTTGATTTGGGGGACTTTTACGGGAGAGGCTCAGGAGTCAGAGCCAGTGGGGTCCTAATACAGTTGGTTAAGGGTTGGGTTGGTATGAGGGAGTGGTAAGCCTGTCTCAGAAATGCCCTTGGGCAGGAAAGTGAAACTTTTTCCTTAAAATGGTGGCTGTCACTTAAGATGGTTGTCCAGATGCTAAGCAAGGACCTTATGTTTATGGCATCAGAGGTCTCTCTTATAGACAGCTGAATCCATTGCTCTGGGCCCAAGGTGAGGCAGAACATCTGAGGGAAGTGCCCAGCAGAGGAAAACTGTTCAGTTCAGGCTGGGGTCAGAAAGTGCGGTGGGAGAGGGACTACAGGAAGAACAATGCCTCCAGGGCATACACCCAGTGACCCACCTCCTTCAGCCATGCCCCACTTGGTAACAATTACCACCCAGTATGTTCACTCCAACTAGGATAGACTGTTTAGGTCATAGCTCTCACAATTAAACCATTTCATCTCTGAACATTTGTGCATTAACAGGGGCTTTGGGATAACGCCTTATATTCAAATCATAAGAGACTGTCTGGGATAAGAAAGCAGACAGGCATAAAAGCATGGCCATCCAGAAGTCCTGTCCCTCCCTTCATAGAATGAAATGCACTGGCTTATTCACCAAATCTGGTGTGAGATGAGTGCTTTTCCCATAAAGTCTTCCAGGTAAATCCCTTTTAATTTCTCATGGTAAAACCTGAAAAATCACACATAGTTTCCGGCCAAAAGCCAGACTCATCATCTGCTACTAAGCAGGGACTAAAAGGGGTGAAAACAAGCTGACTTCTTTGGCTGTTCTTTTACACAGCCTTAAGAGCCCTGGTTTTGTGAAGAGAGGTTGGGAGACATTTGGGACTTGGGAAAGTTCTTTTCTAGGTAAATCTCTTCTGATTTCTGTCCTGCCTAAAGAAACTGATCCTGGTAGTCATTGCATGCACAATGGAAAGCTAATAAAATTATCTATGAGGTGGTGATGGTTTCTACATGGAAAACACTGGAATTGTTATGATCCCCCCAATAAATTAGAATTAAACAAAACTTAAATCACCATGGTCTGTTACTAATTTTTATCTACAGATATTAAATAGTATGAACTCAAACACACCTTCAGAAGATGTTACTTTTTTTTCTAAAGCAACTCACATTTTACAAACATGCAAACACCCAGGGAAAAGCTCTTAAAGAATGTACTGGTTGATGCCAATGATAATAAAACCAATGAATGGCCTGTAGTCCCCATTAAAGACAGATCATACAATGGTTAGTTTCTTTTAGGAACTCAATAAGTATTATTTTACCATAATATACATAGGCTTTCGACAGTAGAATTTTAGTTTTATTTGATAGATCAAAACAAAAAGGTATGATGTAGTTTATAATATCAGCTTTGAACAGTGATTCAGGAAAACACACAGGATACTTGAGACAATAAATAGTATTTCAATGGCCTTTGTAATGAAAATGCTATGGAAAGATAATAGTCTAAGGGTCTCTGTCACACTGTGTAACAAAAAGCAATAACTGTCAATGATTATTTCCAGAGTCACCATCCTATAAAGCATGACATGCAGAAAGAAATATTTAATCCTGATATTTTCCTTGCTAGTATGCTGATATCAAATACCATGTGCCTGGCAGCAAGAATATCAACTGCATAAATATTTAAATAGGAAAAAGAAAGAGAAAAACCACTTCAGCTCCTAAGCTGTTCTTTCCTGTAGCTTTTTCCAAAAATAAATACTTAGGCTCCACTGCTTATCCAAGTAACCTAGTTACCACTTATACAAGGGGAAAACACAAAAAAGTTAAAACAAAAATTGTTTTAAAAGAACATGGGCCTTGAAAATGACCATCACAGGGCTGGTCACTGTGGCTTAGTGGTAGAGCGCTTGCCATTGCATGCATGGGGCACTGGGTTTGATGCTCAGCAGCACATAAAAAATAAATGAGTAAAATAAAGATATTGTGTCCATCTACAACTAAAAAATATCTAAAAAAAGAAAGAAAAGAAAATGACCATTACATAAGTCAGGTCAGTTTTGCTTGCCTAGAAAGATTTTCTTAAAGGATTTTTCTGTTTTTAACCAAAGGAAATTTTATTTTTCTGACAGTTTTATGGGTACTTTTTTTTTCTACAAATATCATTGTTAATACCATCTTATATCTATATTCACTGGAAACCAGTTCTACTTCATTTTACAAACATCTGCTAATGAGTAATTTCTTTGGATCCACAGCAATGATATCTGCTTTTAGATAACAGCAAGGCACTTATTTCTAAGGATTCCTCTAAATCAGTGAGCTTTCAATAGTTATTGAGTACTAGTTTATTAGGTCAATCAAGCTCTTAAACCTATTGAGTCTTAAGTTTGTCCAAAGTGCCACAGCATTAACAATCTTACTAGACATAATATTTCCTAGAAAGCATCAGTTAACCTATTCCTGGAAGCCCTGTGGCAGATGATCTTATTAAAAATGATATTAAGTTGAAAATATCTAGAAACAGGCAAAGGATTTCAAGAAAACATAATAAAATTGGAAGCTATTTGTTTAATATTATCAAAGTGAATTTTTTCTCCACCCTTAACATCATTAATAACACTAGGTACCACATGGTCTTAGCAGTCATGTTGCCAGTGTATATATATAAGCAATAAAAATGAGCTCTTTCATATAGCTTAAACATTCAGTTTAGTAATCATAGCAATTTCAGGGTTTTCTGAAAGGAAATTTCATTGTCTCTCAGTATATGTTTATCTTTGAATTTTACCACAGTTCTAAGAACTACAGAACTAGCATAAGACCTAAGTATTAGAATTAAGAATTTAATTTTATCCACTATTTCTCTTCTTATTTTCCCATGTCAGATACATATCTTAAATATCTTTGAGGACAAAGGTGGTCTCTAATTTCCTAGGATTGGGTTATACAGTTTGGTCAATGTTAAGATACATTTTTATTATAAATAAATATTTGTTGTACCTTACACATAACCAAATTGAAAAATTCCATTTTGTCTTATTACAAAGCTGACATTTGTAATATTTATAATTTTAAAAGATCTATCTCAATTTAAACTATAAATTTTAGCAGTGCAATCTCATTGAGCAAATGGGAATATGTATACTTTATTAGAATACAAAGCCAGCAAGTGTTTTTTGGGAAAGTCCAAAGTACTTCTTTGTTCTAAAACAGTAAAACTACAAATGGGTTGAGAGGCTCAGGTTGATCTCATGAGACTATAAGATAGGATTTGAAATGGATTTGATTGCAATGCAGTAATCTCTGTCACTTCACACTTTTATTTTATTTTGTAAAATGATGCAGACATCTCATCAAAATACATAGAGCATGGAGAATTTTTTTAAAGGCAATGAAAATACTCTATGATACTATAATGATGGATATATAACATTATATACTTGTCCAACCATAGAAGGTACACCATCAGGATTTAACACTAATGTAAACAGGAAATTAAGTGATTATGATGTGTTGCTCTAGGTTCATCAATTATGCCAAATTTACCCCTGTGGTGGGGAATTTTGATGATGGGTGAGACTATGTGTATGTTAGGGTATAGGGAAAATGGGAAATCTCTGTACCTTCCATTCACCTCCCAATTTTGCTGGGAACCTAAAAATAAAGGTCTTTTAAAAAATAAGGTATAGATGGATTAAAGATATAAATGGTAAAAAGTAAAACATGATAAAAATGCATAAAGAGGAATAAAAGTACAAAGTATTACAAAGGTTTGGACAGCTTTCTTAAATAACATTGAAAATTTAGTTCATATAAACTTCAATTTTTGGCCACAAAGCCTGTGTTAATGAAGTTAGGAAGTAAGCAGTAGAATGGAAGAAAACATTTGCAATGCTTGTAGCACTAGAGGGATTAGGAGTCAGAAAAAATATGAAGAACTTCTACAAATCAAAGCACTGTTACATATGGTTGGAGCAAGAAATATGAATAGAGCACAAAAACAGAAACACAAGTGCATAGGTGTTTGACTTCTAGTAATTAGGAAAATCAAATACAGTTTTTTAGTCACTTTAGCAAAAAATAGAAGATTTTATACTGGACTTTGACAAGGCTATGGAGAAATGGACACTCATTTGTAGAAATGAAAAATCCACAAAACTTTTGAAGGATAATATGATAGCACCTATCAAAATACAAAATTTACATTTTCCTTGGCCCAGCAATTAAATTTGAGTATCTTAATCTAAAGTGATGTCAATACATGTAACAAAGAGTCATATGTAATGATGGTCCATACAGTATCACTCCTAATGGCAACATAATGGAAATATCTTCAATTTCCATCAATAGGATTTGTTAATAAACTATGGTGCAACCCATAATATGGAACTATAGAGCTACAGCACAGTAGGGTAACTAGGACAGATGATGTCTAATTATATATTTCAAAATAGCTCACAGAGAAGATTTTGAATGCTCCTAACACAAAAAAGTGAAAAATGTTTGAAGGGGATGAATATACCAGTTACCTGATCTGATCATTACACATTACATGCATGTACTGAAATATCACACACTGTATCCCATGAATATATATAATTATTATGTTTTAATTAAAAAAATTAAATAGAAAATTCTCTTTGTATCTGTAGTTCTTCAAGTGGGACCAAATTTGCCCATCATGGAATATTTGGCAATGAATGTCTGGGAGCATTTGTGACTGACTGATAAAGTAGCAGAAAGGAAGTTTCACAAGTGTCTAATGATCAGAGGCCAGGAATGCTGCTAAACATTTTACAATGCACAGGAGAATCCCTCTCCCAACAAAGATTTATCCAGCCTCAAATGTCAACAATGCCAAGGTTAAGAAACATGGAAAGATTTCCAAGGCACATCAAATGAAAGGAAAAAAAAAAAGCCTGGCAACCATACATAGAGTACCAGTCCTCTTTGGGAAAACAATATCAAAATTTTAAAATATAAATATTACATTTGTATATGAATATTGTTTTTTTGGAGGAATAGATATTAAAATATTAACTAAGTTTAAACTTTGAGAAAAAGGGAGATTGAATATAAAGTGAGGAAGACAATGATTCTTTAATGTTTTCTAAATAGTTTGAAATTTCCTCACTAATCACATTAAAGTATTCTTTGTTTAATTAAAAGAATAAAATTTAAAATCCTGTATCCCATTCATTTTAAGACTAGTGAGTTAAGTTCTCTCTTAATCTCCTGAGGTTTAGAACCTCTGATATAACAATTCCCCTTTCTGGTGTCTTGCAGTCTGAAAATGGGTGATGGTATCAGCACTTGTTTCCGTAGTGATTAGGATTTAAAAACATTTTTAATTCCTTAGAATGCAGGTGCCATTATGGACTAAATTGTGGCATGCTAAAATCCATAGATGTAGTTCCATCTCCTAGCATAACTCAAATAAAACCATATTTGGGGATAAAGTCTTTTAAAGAAGTGATTAAACTTAAAATGAGGCTCTTAGGTGCGATCCTAATCCAAGAAGGCGATATATTCTTCTAAGAAGAGGGGAGGCATCAGAAATGAGTGCACACTGAAGAGAGGCCATGTGAGGAAACAGTAAGCCTATGGCCATCAACAAGCTAAGGAGAGAAGCTCAGAAGAAACCTGCCACACCGATGACCTTGGACCTCCAGCCTCAGAGCTGTGAAAAATCAATTTCTTTGTTTAAGCCATTCAATCTGTGAATTCTTTTTTTTTTTTTTTTTTTTAACTGTAGCTCTTAAAAGTTAATATAGTTTCTGTTTAAGAATATAGTATTCATAAAGTTATTGGTTCTTATCTCAAACATGAAGGGTTAAGCATAGAAGCAAACAAAAAGCTATCAAACTAGTTTTTTTTCTCAAACTGAGATGAATGAGTGAAAACAAATCCATATGTTTGAATGACAACTGTCTTACCGTCTTGTTGCTGACACTTATCAAAGATATTGACTAAGATTTTTGTGAACAGATCCTCCTTGCATGATCTCTGGGGCTGCTGCTTCTCCCTAACAATTAACCTGCTAACACAGCCAATGGCCCTACATCTGAACTCAGGCATCAAAGAATCTAATGTCACAGCACACAACAAGCCCTGGAGGTTTCAGAATGAGATACTATATATTTGACTAAGGATTACAGAGGGAATTGACCACTTATTTCTTCCCCAGCTCTTTTATCATATATGAAATTTTTTTTCTCAACAGTGAAAAAAATAAGGGAAAAATAGCACTGAGAGGAGAGGTTACAAAGACCTACAAATTAGGGTTAGGGGTGACAGATAAATGGGCACAAAGTGCTATTGGAACTCTGAAAGGCAACTAGTAAAATCAGCCTTGCCAATCAGGGACATCTATGGTGGAAGGCATGTGTAAACAGAGAAAAGGCCAAGACAGTACCCACATTCTCTAGGGCCTGTGTGACATTAGGCAATACCAAAGGATCCTCTGCCCCAGAAGAAATGGTTGTGGTTTCCTGCTGATGACTTCAAATGCCTGGCAGAGAGAAGTGAACTGAGATGGGACCACAAGGACTTGTAGTCAAGCTAGGGCTAAATGGGAAGCACAGCGCCAAACTTCCAGGATCCAGAGCATGAGCAATATAGAAGAAGAAGAAGAAATCAAGAGAAGCCCAACAACTCAGAGCCCACTGAACTCACGCTGAAAAAACAGTGGCTGGCACATGCACAAAAAAAGGCAGCCAAGGCAGAGTTCCCTACCCTCAAACAAGCAGGACATGGCTCACACACTGATCTGGAGGGCTGGGTGGATGGGATCTTCCTCTGGCTTCCAGGCTTCTGTGATAGAGCTTTGTTTCCTCCTCACCTGACAGAATTTATGGCAAGGCAGAGACAAAGGTGGCAGGTGGTGGTACCACTTGTAAGAAAAGAAGCAGGCCTGACAGGAGTTATAATTTTGGACAGATAAATATTTATCTAAAAGAGGCTGATTTAGCCAAAGAGACTTAATTATCTTTAACTGTCAAGTGCTTACTCCATCAGCATGAAAGAGATCACAGTGCAAGATAAAATGAGGTACAGCACAATTTCAAAGCTCCTTTTATTCCCCAGCCAAGATGTAATACGTATCTATATTTACCCCTCTTATATATTAAATTATTTTTAAAATAAAAGCAGCATAAATGTGGGGATCCTCTAGCAAACTATTGAAAACTCATTTTATGAAACAATGGATGAATGCAGCTCTCCAGCAACAGGTGCTAGAGGAGCCACATTTGACCCACACAGTTATGCAATGGAGGGTGGGATGCTGGTACAGACCTGCAGAGCCATCTTCCACACACTCTGAGAGTGGAGGGGCTGTGACAAGGGATCAGACAGAAAAGAGGCCTTGGAAATTCATATGTTAAACTGAGCTCTCTCAAACCAACTTCTAAATCATCATTGAAAAATAGTGTGTTTGTTTTCTTGGCTGCTTTACTGAAAGAAGTAAAGAACATGGTTTTTTTGTTGTTTGTTTTTTGGTTTTTTTTTTTATTAGGACACAAGAAAGATTTTCACTCTTCCTAATTAAAATAACCATTTATCTTTAATGCACCCTTCAATATTCGACAGGGTCACTGGGCATAAGGCTTGATTTGCACGCTCCTGATTTCAGTTTGAATATATACCATTATTTGCTGTAAGTAGATGCAGATGTTCAAATTAATTTTATTAGTAATACCTCAAGGCATTTTTTAGGAAAAGTGCACAATGCTTTTAAAAATCCAATAAATTATATTGAAACTGACTTTATTTTGTCTTCAACTGAGGAAAGACATAAAATGCTCTTGAGATTAGATCTTGCTTTTATCACCAATTGAATAAGTATTTGACTTACAAAAATGGGCATGACAAACTTTTAGAATGTTATTTATGTGCTAAGAATCCCTCATTAGTTGAATAAAGAATTACATCTTGATTAAAATGGATAAGAAGCTTATAAACGATCTCATTAATCTGCAAATAATGATAACTTGTAGCATACATGTTGAGCTCATGTCAACAGAAATTAAAAATTTCTCTGGAATCATTCTATAAAAATGTCTATTACCCATGAGATCCTGAAGCCACAGACTACTGACTGCAACTGTTGGCAGAAGTTCCCTCAATTCAGTTAATTATGTGTAATAACAACTGAGAAAGGGGGATTAAATAAATATTTTAAAAGATAAAAAAGAGACATGATTAAATACACACTATAGATTATAGAAAAATAACTGGATATAGTTTTAAAAATTAATTTATTCTCTTGTGATCTAAATGAGCCTGGCCATCTTGCACTTCCCTTCTCCTCCTAAAAGTGTCTTGAAGTTAAACTTGATAGGTCATTTCTCAGTACACACACACACACTCACTCACTCACTCATTTCTACAAAGCTAAATTTAAAAAAAAAATCAGAGATTTTCCAAATAATAATGATATTTATTTTGGAAAGCAGAGCATTGCAATGGGAATATGCTAGCAAGCTATGCACAAATTCAAAGAGGTTAAGGCCAGAGGGAATTTTTACAGACAAAATTGAGAAAAATTACATCATATTTTGAAATAATAAATCCTTGGCCACAGTGATTAATAACAAGATTGGTGTCAGTTGCAGGCTGCCATACACAGTGTTGGCAGATGCCATTGTAGAAATACTTCTTTTATGAAGTTTGGTGGCCTTTGTGCAAGGTAGTTCATGGAGTCTTTTGTGACACTGTAGTTATCTATCAAGTATTCGTGCATAAGAACCCTTCCTTCATAACATCCTGGTTTTATTTACTTTTTCTTGTCAGGGTTAACACAAGTGACTCCATTTTGATTCTGAAAATTTTCACATTTTTTGACAACTCCAAACATAATGTCACCTTTAATGAAGGGCCCATGTGCAAACAAAAAAAGAGATTTCCAATGTATCCTGACCATCAAAACATCAGAAATTCTCTTTTTAAATTGCTTTTATTTACTCCAAACTTCTTGTCCCACTTCAGTTGTTGATCCCTCCTCTGCATGTGTAGCCCCTCTCCCAGAACAAACTTTTCACCTCTCAATCCGTTTTCTTTAAATGAAAAAACGATTCAATCCATCCTTAAGGTTGGCAAGTTGTGTCTTTCCTGGCCATCCACTTCAGCAAAATAAAGGTCCTGGGGGGTCCACCCTTATTAGAAACCAAAAGGAGATTTTGAATAGCAAAATTTGGTATTGATATAGAAATTTAAGCTAAACTCATCCTCACACACTTATTCTCTCAATCACCTGCAGAATCTTACAGTCTGATCCTGGGATTAGCACACAGCTCCTAAGGAGGAGGAAAATCAAGAAGCCAAGAAAATGACTCTACTATCCTAGTTTGGCCCAAGTTTGGTTAGTCACCTAATTCTTTTTCATGTGCAAAATCTGTCTGCATTTGACATTGATTATATCATCTACAAATATCTATTGAGATTATCACTATTTTATATCACTTGTTTTCAATACAGTCACAAGTAACATTGGTCTCTTTATTACAAATACTAAAATCCATAATTTCAGTATTGTCTATCCCAGCTGCATTTCCATGGCAGGTGTTTTCTTCCAGAACACCCTGGAAAATCCTGACTGCAACTGTTTATTACCTCAGGAAAATTTCTCCCAGCTCTGAGTAATCTCTACTGTGAGCCTATTTTTTTTTCTTTTCTGCTGTATTATATCCCTTAACCACTATAAGTTGTCAATGGAAAGATTTTTTATCCCACTTGCACTTTGGTAGAATTTTCAGGATGCAGTTATTCAGAAAAAAAAAAAATCCTCTCCTTGATCAGTTAAAATATCTAAAATATTCTATTTATGGGCATTAAATAATTCAAGAAGTAATCACTTAGCAGTTTTCACTTTAGCTTTTTTCTCTTATTATTTCTATTCTCTTATAATTCCAAGCTACAGAGGCCATGGAAATAATCCATATTCTTGAGTCTTCTCCTAGCAATCCCAGTCAATCACCCCAAATATCCAGGGTTGCCTCCATTGGAGCAAAACAAAGGAATTTAAATTGTGGCAGAAAAATGTTGATGTTTATCATCCTAAAATCACTAATAAAACTTGTAGGCTAATTATTATCCAGTTATTGCTGAAGAGCAATGGTCTCAAATCTTGAATGTTTTGGTATTTTTCTAGAAGAACTAATAGTTTTTAAAATAATTTTTTTTAATTTTGAAATTTACTTACACCATGATTCACTACAGCTATGGACCCCCAAGCCCTAGAAACCATAGACTTTTTGATTGTGTGTGTGTGTGTGGTGTGTGTGTGTGTGTGTGTGTGTTGTGGTGGGTCTTTTGGAGTTTTGGGGATCTTTTTTTTGTTTGTTTTACTACCAGGGACAGGGAACCCAGGTGTCCTCAACCACTGAGCCACATCCCCAGCCTGTTTTATTTTATATTTTGAGTCAGGGTCTCACTAAGTTGCTTAGTGCCTTGCTAAATTACTGAGACTGGCTTTGAATTTGTGATCCTCCTGCCTCAGGCTCCTGAGCCACTAGGATTGCAGTCATGTACCCCAGGTGGGCCAGGAACCAAATTCTTAAGATGCTCTT
Organism: Tamias sibiricus; assembly: GCA_025594165.1. Classification (NCBI taxonomy): domain Eukaryota; kingdom Metazoa; phylum Chordata; class Mammalia; order Rodentia; family Sciuridae; genus Tamias; species Tamias sibiricus. The sequence continues at coordinate 53,221,482 of CM046668.1, forward strand.
GAAGCTGCGCATTCTTTACTGTAGGTCCTACACAAAAACAGACTACAGATCAGAAGGGCACTTGAATTTTCAGTCATTTAAGACCTGCCCTAGAAACAGCTCACTAAGCCAGTTGTTTCTCTAAATACCCCTGCATTTCCACAACTCATTAGCTTTTCTTCACCACCAACTTCTCCATTATTAGTCTCCAATCATTCACTATTTAGAATATTTTATAAAGTACTTTAAGTTTGATATGACTCTAAGAATTTGTCCTATTCTGATCATGCTGCTAAACAAAATGTCCAGGCATGGGTAACATAAAAAATAGAAATTTAGTGTTTACAGTTCTGGAGACTGGGAAGTCTAAGATAAAAGTTGGCAGATTCAATGTCCAATGAAGGCTGCACTCTGCTTCCAAGGTGACACCTTGTCTCTGCATCCTCACATGCAAATGGACAATTACTATTTCCTCACATGGAGAAGAGATGGAAGAGCCAGGCAGCTCACGTAAGCCTCTTCTACAAGGACATTAATCCCACTCAGCCTAATTACCTTCTTAATTAAGGCCCCACATCTTACTATCATTACCTTGGAATTTAAATTCCAACATACAAATTTCAGAGGGACACATACATTCAAACCACACCAGAATCAAATAAGTTTTCTTCACATGCATGTTTTTGAAATGCCTTTGAACTCTTTCACTTACAAACATGGCTCAAATGGAGATGTTTTAATGGCTGTAGAAGAATCTCAATAGTTCCTGTTTCTGTAAATTATCAAGCCATGTCATTCTAATTCTCCCTACCCAGCCTAGAATAAAGTCCTAAGTATTAAGAGATTGTTCCATTTACATAGATACAAGTATGTGGTCAGGAAAAACACCATAGCATAAAATGTGCAGCTTGTGGTAGAGCTGGAGGCTGATTCCCAGCATGAATACAGTTCTCCATTCCAAATCCTCTTTCTTAATGCCAATGTCTGTTTTGACTCTAGAAAGGTCATTAAAGTGCACAGTATCAGCTAGTCTGGGTAGGCAGACACGTCAGAACAGTAGTAACATATTCTACTTCTCTGCCTGGTAGCTCTTTTCCTCAGAAATCTAAAGAGAACAATTTCATGAATATAAAAATATTCTAAAACTTTTGTTTCCTTTCCCAGGAGGCTTGCACACTTACCCAAAGAGAAATGAGAATTATTTCATGCAGTTTTTCATATACTCAAGTTTCTACATCCAAATGGAATCCTGTGTGGAACTTGATGAAATTAAGTAGTGAGCTAGGGATGTAGCTAAGTGGCAGAGTGCTTCCTAACATGTGTGAGTCCCTGGATCCAGCAACACAAAAAAAATCAATCAGTATTTTTAAAACAAAAAAATTAAATAGTGAATAGTTTTTAATGATTTTCTGAACTGTTCTTATTGTTTTATACTTTACTAAGATCTAGAACTCGAGCTCATTGTACATGCTGATTTTTGCACAGGTTGATCACAGATTTCATTAGTTAAACTGGAAGTCAAGGTAGATATTTTCAGGCTTGTAGAACACATTGCTTCAGTCTGTCTTCAGGTCATTTCTACATAAGATGGGAGAAGCAATCACAACAAATAATCCAAGACAGAAATGAAGAGCAGAAACATGTTTCTCATTAATAGGAAAAAAAAATCCCTTTCTCAGTTCTTCAAATCACATAAAAATATTTTATCTCTATTTTATTAACATTTGCTGCTTAGTTTTAAAAGAATCAGCAGCATATATAATTTAAAAAATGCAGAGGAAATATTTTTAAAGGAGGAAAAATAGCCATTGATGCCACTAGTGAAATAACCAAGAGTAACTGAAGCCAGACAGAGTGAAGCTGAAATCATGACTCTGTCATGCAGTAGATATGTGACTTCAGAAAAATTACAGTGTTTACTGTGTTTTATTTTGTTCACATGCAAAATGAAGTTCACCAACCAATGTTTAGGTATCATCCTTAAGTGAAGAATCAAACTTTGATTTTTCTCTGTATTAAAACCAGTTATCCAGGGGCTGGGGCTTTGGCTTAGAGCACTTGTCTTGCACGTGTGGGGCCCTGGGTTTGATCCTCAGCACATATAAATAAAAATAAAGGTATTGCATCAAAAAGTATATTTAAAAAAAAGAAAAACAGTTATCCAGCATTTGGATGCCCTGGTACTGTGGTGTAATGTAAATCAATGAATGTCCTAATGCAAGCCCTTTGTTGCTGACACTTACCAGAATTCCTAAATAAGTGAAGGCTGCAACATAAAAAAGCAACACACACTCTTTATCCTTCAAATACCCATGTACCAGGTGGGAGGAGGGTGACAAATACAGAGGAATGGCAAAAGCAGATCTATCAACTTCCTTAAGACTCCTAAAGCACAAGAAGTAAAAAATAAAAAAAAAAAAAAAACAATAAATGGGATGGAATCAAATTAAAAAAGTTTCTTCACAGTAAAGGAAACAATCAAAGCATGAGGAGAGGGCCTACAAAATGAGAGAAAAATCTTTGTCACATGCTCCTCAGATAGGGCATTAATATCCATGATATACAAAGAACTCAAAAAAAAAAAAAAAAAAAAAAACCCAACAATCAATAAATGGGCAAGGAACTAAACAAACACGTCTCAAAGAACAAATATAAATGGTCAACGAACATATAAAAAAAATCTTCACCATCTCTAGCAATCAGAGAAATGCAATTAAAACTCACTCCAGTCAGAATAGCAATTATCAAGAATACAAGTAACAATAAACATTGGCAAGGATGTGGAGAAAAGGTACACTCAAACTTTGTTGGGTGAGACTGCAAATTGGTGCACCTACTCTGGAAAGCAACATGGAGATTCCTCAAAAACCTAGGAATGGAACCACCATTTGACCCAGTACTCCCACTCCTTGGTATATACCCAAAGGATTTAAAATCATCCTAATACAGTGACAAAGCCACATCACATTTATAGCAGCTCGAATTCACAATAGTGAAACCATGGAGCCAATGCCAACCAAGCTGCTCTTCAATAGATGAATGGATAAAAAAAATGTGGTATATATACACAATGGAGTATTACTCAGCCATCAAGAAGATACTTTATGACATTTGTTGGTAAAATGATGACTCTGAAGACTATCATGCTAAGTGAAATCAGCCAATCTCAAAAAAACAAAGGTCGAATGTTAATCTGATATGTGGAAGCTAACCCACAATAAGAGGGGATAGGGGAGAATAGAAGTTGAGCTGATTAGACAAAGGGAAGTGCAAAGGAAGGCAGAGGAATGGAAAAAAAGGAAAGACAGTTAATGGGAATTTACATGACTTTCCTATATACATATATGAATCTCACCATTGTGTACATCCATAAGAAATTAATTCAAAAAGAATGACGGTATAGGTAAATGGCAAAAGACCAGTATAGCAAAGTGGAAAGCAAGCAGGGGGTGTGAGAGTGAAGGGAAAGAGAGGTACTTGGGATTGAATTGGAACAAGATGTATTCCATGCTTTTATAATTATGTCAAAATGGATTCTACTGTCATGTATAAATAAAAAGAATGAAATGAATAAATGGAAATAAATAAATTATATACTAGAAAACTTGGGTTCCAAATGTGTTGGGTTTTTGGTTCTGCTTCAGAAGAGGATGTTCTTCCATTTGGATTTCTCTTAGGAAAGCACTATGGCTGCATCACAAGTTCTATCAAAGAGGAATTTCACGAGGGCAAAGCAGTCAATTTTATAGAGCAGACTAACATGTTAAAGGACAAATATTCTACTCAGGACCATGGAGGGAAACAATCATTGTTAGGTATTTTAATATCTATATAACTTGTCCACTTTTCACTTAAAAATACAGTGTCAACAATAGCAGTTATTGTATCACCTCCAAAGAAACAAACTCTTAACATGAATTGCATTAATTGAATTTCCATACTTAACTCCTTCTAATATACAATTGACATGTTTTCAAATTGTTTCACTATTTTCAATTTCAAAATGATCTGAAATATTCAGCCACAGAATCATTCCTTGACAGTGTTGATTTCTGTGTTGCTTAGAACAGACTCAGTGTGCTTTTATGAAGGGTAAATATAATATGGAGTATAATGAAAATTTAATGCATGGTAAAAACTCAATCAGTACATGGAGGAAGTATCAGCACTTTGAAATATTGTCTTATGCCCACTGATTTGTTTACTTTAACAAACAAAAATTTTATTGTATATACAGTTGGATATCTAAGGGGGTTGTTGTTATTGTATTTTGTTTAGACTTACCATAGCAAAAATGTCTGATGCTTTTAATGCATTTTCAAAAACACTTTTAAAGTCTACCTAATAGTCCATGAATTGAAAGGAAAAAGTTTTCTTGGAGATATTAGTATTTTTGAATTTTTTTTTAATATAAGACACCCTCATATACTACTGGTGGGATTGCAAATTGGTGCAACCAATCTGGAAAACAGTATGGAGATTCCTTGGAAAATTTGGAATGGAACCACCATTTGATCCAGCTATCCCACTCCTCAGTTTATACCCAAAGGACTTAAAAATATCATACTACAATGACACAGCTACATCAAAATTTATAGCAGCACACTTCACAATACTAAATTGTGGAACCAACCTAGATGCCCTTTAATAGATGAAAGGATTAAAAAAAATGTGGTATATATACACAATAGAATATTACTCAGCATTAAAAGAGAATAAATGTACAGCATTTGCAGGTAAATGGATGGAGTTGGAGAATGTCATTCTAAGTGAAGTAAGCCAATGCCCCAAAACCAAAGGCTGAATGTTTTCTTTGGCTTGTGGATGCTGATCCATAATGGGTGTGAGGGGGCATGGGAGAAATGGAGAAACTTTGGCTAGGGCCAAGGGGAGGGAGGGGGAGGGAGTGGCATGGAGGTAGGAATGATGGTGGAATGAGATGGACATAATTACCCTAAGTTCAAGCATGAAGACACGAATGGTGTGACTCTATTTTGTGTACAACCAGAGAAATGAAAATTTGTGCTATATATGTTTTACTATGAATTGAAATGCATTCTGCTGTCATTTACAACAAATTAAAAATACATAAGTAAATAAATAAATAAATAAAACACATTGCAGTGGACATTTATTTAAAGAAATCTCAAAAGTACAAGAAATCTCTGCAAATTTATTGCTTTATCTCTGATTATCTTCTTTCAATTTCTACTTTAATATCTTTAATTTGAAGCATTTTCTGAAAACCATACAATGCCAAAGAAAAATGAAAGTTAAAAGCCTGTGATATAATCTTTGGAAGTCTGTGTCAAGCATTTCTATTAACTCAATAAATTTCCAACTAAATATAACTGTCTGAAATTTAATTACATTTCATGGAATAAGCTATACACTCAATTTAATAAGATTTTTCATTCAAGAAAGATGATGTCTTAATATGCCATTAATCTAAACTAGAATATACTTCATTCAGCAAAACACCAAAACTGGGATTTCTCCAAGAAAAAATTTTCATAGAAAACAAGATGTTTTGTCAATGTATTTGAGGAAAAGATCAGGTGAACACACACCCTTCCTCATAAGAATAAATACTTTCTTATTCCATTAGTGAAATTGTGCTAGTGGACAACAAATTAAGAATAAAGCTTGTAAAGTTTATAGCCACAGCCCATATCAGCAAGGAGTTTCCAGAATCCATCCACAATTGTGTTTTTATTTATCCATAGATCCTTTTATTGATCCAATAAGATATAACAGAAATTCATGAATATATCCCACATCTCACATCTCAGTAATGGCCCCAGTTTAAGAAAGGAAGAAGACTAACTTGTAGGGATTCTTTAGGAGAAAATGTTTCAAGAGTTGTCTAACTCTAAATTATGTATTCTTTGAAAAATGTCCAAGTCTGTAAGGTAACAATGAAAACAATCATGAACAACTTGTCCAAAGAGAATATCAACTTGTATCCTATGTAACCTAAAGAATGCTAATTTAATTTAGACGTCTGTGAAGAGCTTTTATAAAGAGGTATATTAAGAAGAAGAAAGAAAAATTAAAACAGAGAAAAGAAAAGATAATAATGCTCATATGCTTGGTTGCCAATCTATGCTAAAATACAATTATAATAATGGACTGTTGTGAATCTAAAAAACACTAAGTATAATCTCTGTGCAGAAAACATCATCTCATTGTCTTTCAGCATCTGTGAAGACAGAAGAACCACTGCTAACCTCAGAAGTCTGAGACTTAGAAATAAGCACTTTATGGAATTTTCTATTCAATTGCATAGCATTAAGCAATGTACACAAATAGTCCAGATTGAGTTCAATTATAAATCAGGACAGGCTATCAAAACCAGGAATAAGTCACTCAAATATACATGTAACCATACATTATTATTTTCCATAAAACATTTATCCAGAATCTGCTATGTATGCCTAACAGTACATTTGACATTACAGTTACAATGAGCTTAAAATACACTGTTTCACTATTTGTATAATAATAAATTTGTACATTGTAGTTTGTAAAGATGTATTTAATCCAATTTATTTTAAAGTCCTTCAAAACCAGCATCTCTGGAGTCTGAGGCAGAAGGATCACAAGTTCAAGGCCAGACTTAGCAACATAGGGAGACCTTGTCTAAAAAAAAAAAAAAAAAAAAAAAAAAAATTAATAGTGTTATGGATGTAACTCAATTGTGGAGGGCTCCTAGTGTTCAACGCCCAGTAAGACACCAAAAAATGACTTTAAATATGCATTCTTTGGTGACTTATTAAAAAAGCCAGTTGGATAATTGCCTTAATGGCTAAAATTATGTTTTAGAAGATCCAATTTCAGTACCTTTGTCCACCAGAGAAAACTTCCAACTATTTCGATACATTTAAAGGAGATAAATATAAATGAAAAAAAGGGGAGAGGGATTCTTGGTTCAATTTTTAATATTTTTTATTTAAAGTGATCTTTAATTTGTGAGGGCAATGGCTAAAATATTTAGGGAATACAGGAATGATTTCACTTTTTGTGAAATTCAGGATTTTCTAGAACCTGGTTTATAGTCAACATTGCCAGAGTATAGTAAAATAGATGATAACAGAAGAAAACAACAGTGTGGCCCCTACTCAAGAAGGTTTTACTCTATCATGGTATATAAATTGCAGAAGATCAGCAAAGAGGCAAAAGCTTGGGGATGTATCCAAAGTCTCATTCAGCCTTAAAGGATGGTCAATATTTACAGGGGTAAAAATGAAAAAATGAGAAATCTCTGGAGGCATGATGAACCATGAAAATTCAGGGAAGCCAAGGGGCTCAATTTGATTTCATGGAGGTGTGAGGAACAGAGACCAACATGCTACACCCATAAGACAGGGGCAGATATCACCCAGAGAGGAGGCAGAAAGGCAGAAGGGAGCAGATGAGGGTGCATAGGACACCTGAACATGTTTGTGTGGGAGTGGATACAGGGACAGGTAAACTGAAAACTGAGGGGCCTATTTCACAGACTGGCATGTGAATAATGAGACTTGAATGGTATTTTAAAGCACAATACTCAAGATCTTATTTTCTTTCAATATTTTCACAAATATTTCTTAAGCTACCTAGATTTTCAATAAGTACCTACATGGATAAGTTTTTAATCAAATGAATAAGTCCAGTATTTGTTCTGCAGACAGCCTGCCCACTATCTTACCCTGATATGTCTAGAAATCCTCCACAATACTTACTGGTTTCTTTCTTTGTATTTATTTTTTTATTTTTTTAAGTTGTATTTGGACACAATATCTTTATTTTATTTATTTATTTTTATGTGATGCTGAGGATTGAACCCAGCACCTCGCCCTAACTCTCGCACATGCTAGGTGAGCATGCTACCACTAAGCCACAACCCTAGAGCCACAACCCTTAGAACTATTGTTTCTAAGACCCATAGTTCACACCTCTCATCTCAGGAGGCAGAATTTTGTTGTGTCACATTAAGTTGGAAGGTACTACAAACCCTATCAAAACTTGTTGCTCTGGTCTGAGAGGCTGCCCACTGTTACTACTGCCAAACTTGAGGCTTCAGTTTGCAGCTGAAACACAGATTTTCCAAAGGTACCCCTTCAGCACTCTGTCCTTCACCCCTTCAGTAAACCTACAACATGCAGTGAAGAGGCTGCTCTCCACCTCTATCTCAGGGCTACTCAAAAGTAGGGTGAGGAAGTTACACTGGAATTCTTAGGTCACTCAAAAAGCCACTTCCACCATTAAAAGGACCTGAGCTCCTCCTAAAAATTTACCCATAATTTTCCAAGTACCCTGTAGTTCTCAATAGTTTCATTTTAAAAATGGACAAATTCAACTTTACCAGAAGATTGTCATGGATTAGGAAGAGACATTTGGATTGATAACTAGAAAGTGAGAGAAAAGCAGTACAGAGGCTATTGACATCTTCACTTGTTGTTTTGCATTGATTCTATCATGTTAACTGTGTGGAAGCTCACTTAATATAACTGTGTGCGAGGCCACTTAATATAACATAGTGATGTATTGTTTGCTTTTTTGGTAGCCAGTAGAACAGTAGAATTTAAGGCTAAAGCAACTAATTCAGTGAGTATAGAAGGAATCTACAGTGAGTGAAGCAAAAGCCTATTGAATAAAAATATTTATTATAGGCTCATAAAAAGCAGCATTTACCTGTTAAATGCTCCCAAATGGTTTTTGAATAAATCCAACATTATTTAAAAAAAATAACTTATTTATCAGGATTAATATGTGGATATTTTTTAAATTCTGATAATGCTGTATAAAATATTAAGTACTGGGGCTGGGGTTGTGGCTCAGTGGTGGAGCACTCATCTAGCATGTGCATGGCCCGGGTTCGAACCTCAGCACCACATAAAAACGCATTGTGTACAACTAAAAGCAAATAAATAAATATTTTTATAAATATTAAGTACTATTTACTAATCTTCTACATTCAGTAACAAATAAAGAAATTTTATGCATACATGTTTTGTAAAGTAGAACAAATATAAAAGAAACAATTCAAGCTAGATAAATTGACAAATCTTACTGTTTTAAATGGAAGGAAAATACTTTGTGCTCAAAGTCAAAAATAAAAATACAAAGATAAATTTAAGAATCATGGTCTCAAATATTCAATACAGGTTAAATCTAATAGTCTTCAGATCACCAAAGACTTCATCCATTTTATGACATTCAAACAAAATACAAAATATAAAAATTATGTAATACTGAGAAAGGGATTTGAACATTTAAGCCTCTTTAGTCCCCTCAGTACAAATTGATCAAAACTGTAGGAAAATAATCTCAATTGCTTCCAGTTTCTGAGAATACATTAGCCACTTAATATAACATCCTGGTATATTGTTTGCATTTTTGATAGCCAAACAAGATAGACTGATTGATTGAGTCACTCGCAGGTATTCATTCCTTCAACAAATATTTATTGAAGGATTTTCATTTCAGATACTAGGCTAGAAAATTTTCTCACATCACTTAATTGAAATTCAACAAGTATTCTCATGTTATAATGAGGATTAAATGAGTTAATATTTGTATAGTATTTAAAATAGTCTATGGCACATAGTAAGTGCTATATAAATGTTTGTTAAATAAATTATATTAAGAGTTAGTTGTAATATGATCGTCATGCAAGATTTTGTTTTTTTCCAGTTCTTTTCTTTTAAAGGTTTCTATTAGCATAAGAGATGGTGGTACAGTCCTGAAATACCAGCCAGGAAGCTGAGCACAGGATCAAGTCACCTGATGGTAAGCGACTATGAAAAAAATAAAAATGTCTTTACCTATCATAATAAATTTTACATCATCTTTAAACATTTATTTCTCATGTACTCATGAAATAATACACCCCATGACTAGTCTAACTACTTCACAGAGAATAACTCATTTAATTCTCACACTAATCCTATGATACTATCATTTCTGCACACTAAAGATGAGGAAACTGAGGCACTGAGAGGCTATTTGCCAGGGTCATTAAGCTACTAAGTGGCAGGGGCTACATCTACAACAAGCCATCCAGCTCTGAGGTCCAAGTTCTTAAGCACTAGGTTATAATGTTGGCATATAAAGGGACCACCCTTTTAGCATCCTCAAAGCTTCTGTTTCCCTTAGTCAGAACTGTTACCTATGCTAGGCATGGTGGCACATGCCTGTACCCCCAGCCACTCGGGAGGCTGAGGTAAAAGGATCACAAGTTCAAAGCCAGCCTCAGCAAAAGTGAGGTGCTAATCAACTCAGTGAGACCCTGTCTCTAAATAAAATGCAAAATAGGATTGGGCTCAGTGGTGGAGTGGCCCTGAGTTCAATCCCCAGTACCCTATCCCCCAAAAAAGAATTGTTACCTTTGCATTAATTTACTTATCATGAACCACTATAACGAAAAAAAAAACAACAACAACACAGATTTACCTTGTGAGACAAGACAGTTGAAGGACATTTGGAAATCTCCCTAAACCATACACAAAGTCGAAAAGGAAAATGGAAGACAAATCAGAGTTCAGGATTTAATGAGTCTTAAGTTTCTCCTGAACATAATTAATCACTTTTAGAATACACACTTGCTTGCAAAAAGACTTAAAATGCACCACACATTAACAAAGAACACAGTAAGCATACGCAGACCCTCCATACTGAGACAGAGGATGTTTTGGCTTCTTTACCCTAACCCTTACCCCTGTCCTAAATAAATCCACTGTGAATAAAGACAGGTAGCAAAGTATAGATCACAAACAGGTAGAAACAACCAACAAACATGAAATACTTTTCCATACTAGATAAATACCAATAATTGTGGTGGAACCATTTTGAAAGTCATCTGCTATTTAGAAACCCTGTTTAGGAAATATGACAAAGGAAGGCAACTCCTCTGAAAGGGCAAGAAAGGAGAACATTAAGTCTACACTGTATGCCCTTTCCTGAAAACCAAATACTTTAAAAACTTATCAAGAAAAATTAAATCTGGATAACTGTCAATAATTTCTCTACCTTATTGAGAAAGATCAAGAAAGCTCCTGCCTTCCAAAGCCAAAGCAGTTCCTGTCTCAATTCTTCCCACAGTTCACCTCCATCCAATGAGTGAAGGAAAGGAGGAAAGAGTGGAAGAGTACAGTGGCTTCCTGACATGTTTACAAACACACATCTGCCAATGGCTGCTTCCCCAGCAGTTGAACATATTTGGAGTCATTGAAGCTGGTGTGTTAGCTCCTAAGTTAACAATGATTCGGTAAACAGAAACTTCAATTTGTTTTATAACCCAAATGCTCAGGGCAGACATGGGCTTCACAGGCTTGATGCCAGAGCCTCCCAGGAATACTCAAACTCCTCTATCAATCATGATGATGTGTTGCCCCCCTCTGGCCTTCCTGCAGCAACTTCATTTAGCTTCACTAAGAAATTGAAAAGGATTCTTGAACAAAATTCCAAGCCATAATCACAAAAATCTGCCTGCAAAAGAAACCTAGTTTTGTCTGCATTCTTAATAATTATTCCAGTTCTCCAAGGTAAAAAGAAATTTGGCAGGGCTGATTGCCTGCTTTTAAACTCAATGCACTTAAGGTGATATAATTTTGCTTTATGTATTTTTAAACATCCCCCAAGGAGAGAGAACTCTATCAGCTCTTCACAGAGAAGATAACTAGGCTACCTGGGCTCTGCTCAGAGGAGTAAGGCAATTTACTCAAGAGAAATCATTCTGTAAAACTCAGGATATCAGGCATCTAAAATCTGTATCTAGAACTCAGTTAAACAATATTACTTATTACGGTCACAAAACTCCATTACTTCAAGTTATTTACTCACCTTTGCCCAAGTCTCATAGGAGTTTTAACTAAAGAGATCCAAGCTGTAACCAGTTCCAGAATGCTTCCAGAATCACTGAATGAGTTTCTTCTCCATACCCCAGGCCTCTTTCACAGTGGTGGCTCCTCTGATTTGACCATGCCCTTCTGTTGGGTTAAACAACACATATAAGGGATTCCAGTTTATGTCATTAAGGGCTGGGAAAAAGGATGGAATACCTCATGTTCACAGTTACTCAGAGAGAGAGAGAGGCAGAGCAAGTGCCAGACATGAGCCCTGTGGTGTCTCTGGAGCTGTGCTAAGTACTTTGGATTTAACCTAGCAAAATAACAAGCTGTGAAGAGCCAAGGAGGCTCCTTGTGGCTCACAGGAGGTGACTGTGAAGGAAGCCATTGTGGAGCATTTTAGGTATTCATCCTAACTCTTAAAGCTGCAGGTATAAATAAATAAGAGTAGAGTATAAAGCATATAATAATTCTTCCTTTCTTGACCTTCCTTCAGAGTTCTAAAAATAAGGGATTTCCTAGATTGAAACACGCAGTGAATTATTTCTAAGTTATAAAAAATAAAGCTGAAAAAGCCTTGGTAGAAAAAAGATCAGATCAATTATAATTCAGCCTTGGGATAAGGAGCAAATCAGGGGTATATCCATAAAACCTTTGCTCAAAACCTCTGAAGCAATTTTATTTGTACCCCATAAATATTCTCAAGGGGGTTAGGGGAGGCCCAAAGAAGAAAGTAATAAAATTAACCACAGTGAGGACTTGCATTCATACTAAATCTTATAGAAACCAATTATTTTTTCCTTCACCATAAGACCAGAGGGACAGGTGGCTGATTTTGCACTATGTACTAAACATTATGAATATCATAGTTTGCAGGTCAAAGGGGTCTGTACTGTAAACAGTTTTATTTTCCCTCAACATCATCTGTTAGGCAAAACCTATTAAAATTATCCAAGTTAATGACAACTTGATAAATAGTAATTTCCAGTGGTGCATAGAGGTGACAATTCCTCACTACATAATATTTTCCTTGGCAGATGGGACTAACTGAATCAGAAATCTACTGACACTGAAATCACAGAACCAAATTCTCTATCACAGTACTTATCACACTGTGTTAGAGTTGTTTGTTAAATACTTTTACTTGCTTTTCTAGATGGTGTAACATTTGCCTTTTTCTCCCCAATACCTGTCACAGAGTTTGACATGTAATGGGATCTCAAATAATGTATTCTTGAATTCAGCTGAATAGTCCTTTTAAGGCCATTTCACTCACTGATTTAATAGGGGAATAGTAGCCCCCAAATATAAGTTCTGATCTTTCATAGATAAGTAATTTTTTTAGTGAATGAAGGTCTGATATTGTAAATCTAGTGTTATTTTAGATAAAAAAAATTGTAGTGCAATCTTAGGAAAAAAGGTAGATAATTAGAATAAATTGTATCATTTAATTAAAAAAAAAAAAAAAGAAAAAGTGGATTCTGGTCCAAGTGGACAGCTATAAATTTCCAATTGATGATACTATTTTAGCCCTCTCAAAAAGGAACAAGTAACTGGCTTTGTATTTTTAAATAAAAGGTAAGATATAAAACAATTTAATCTGAGAATACCCAGAAAAAGAAGAAAATATCTTGAACCCAATCCTAGGTTTTAAAAAAGATTTTGAAATAGTTTTTCAACATTTCTAAGATTCCAATGGAAAATATGAGATGAGTATATGAGACACCAATTTCCTCCAAACTATGCATGTGAACATTGACACAGAAACATCATTTACTTGGGCCATGACAGAAACAGTTGGCTCATTTAATCAGAGGAGTAGTTTGAGATTATCTGGTCTCCATCTTGACCATCTAATCCACACTGCAGGATGGACAAGGCCCCAAATGACAGGTTGAAAAGAATGATTTAGGCCTATCTAGTTCAGTGATCTTCTTATGACCCCCTTAGTATGTCCATGATAAATGGGATAATAATGAATTGATGGCTCCTAGTAGCCCACCTCTTCCCCTCTGTCTTACCCAGCAAGTAATATACTTCACCCTGTTTTACCTGAAAAGAAGTGATGTGCAGCCTTGAATTATGAGTACTCTGGCAGCCACCCCAGCCAATGCCTCTTGGTACAGGCCTGTCCTATTCAATAAGCACATCCCTCCCAATGACCAATAGCAACTCTTTGCAGAGACCAGGAATTTCCAGTAGCATTCTCCTAGATAAGATATATGACTACAGAAGTGCAGATATTCTTATGAATTATAACAACTATAAAATTATCTTGACTTGATTCTATGTTTTGGTTTCCTGCTCCCTGATGGATTCATTGTCTTTAGTAGGGAAAAAAAGACACCTGAAAGATAGACGACTTCCTTACATAACTGCCCTCCCTCTATCAAAATAAAAGAAGAAAATAAACTTTAAAATCATTAAAATTATTCATGCAAGCACAGTCTCTCCCCACTCCCCACTTCACATACTTTATTACCTGCAAACAACTGTGTACTTGTAAGTTTCTAATCTTACTTCCTCAGGAGATCCAATGAGTCTATCAGGGATATGGAAGCTTCCCTCTCTCTTTAGACATTTTATACAGTTCTGAGGATGCAACAAATCTCATTTGGAAGCTGCACACCATCACCCACATATTTACTTGTCACCTTGGGTAATAAAGTTCACAAACTCCATTTCATTTTTTTCTTCACCATGTTGCCCGATAATATAAAAAGGTGTCACATATCTTTGATTTGTGGTGTGTGTATTTGTGAAATAGCCTTTTCACAAACAACCTGATGAAGTCAAGGAAGCTGAATGACTTATTTTTAATACTCTGGTCTATTTCCCAATAAATGTCCATGTGCATAAACATAAAAGTGTTAAATGAGGTGAAATCTTGGTAATTGAACAAATAGGAAAAAAAACAAAGCATAATTGTTCTGCATGGGATAGAATTTTCTAGACTCATTCTATGTTTAAAAGCAACAACCCCAAATTACTTAGATAGGTATGACTTTTCCTAAGAGGTATGACCTTTGAGTTACTAACATATCAAAAAGTGCCACAACTTGGAATCCATATGCAACAAAATGAAATTAAAACCCGATCTCTCACCATGCACAAAGCTCAACTCAAAGTGGATCAATGACCTAAGAATTAAACTAGAAACCCTACACATAATAGAAGAAAAAATAGGCCCAAATCTCCATCATGTTGGATTAGGCCCCAACTTTCTTAATTAGACTCCTATAGTACAGGAATTAAAATCAAGAATCAATAAATGGGATGGAATCAAACTAAAAAAGCTTCTTCTCAGCAAAAGAAATAATCAGTGAAGTGAATAGACAGCCTACATTTTGGGAGCAAATTTCTACCACTCACACATCAGACAGAGCACTAATCTCTAGGTGTAGAAAAAACTCAAAAAGCTAAACACCAAAAAACCAAATAACCCAATCAATAAATGGGCAAGGAACTGAATAGACACTTTCAGAAGATGATATACAATCCATCAACAAATACATGAAAAAATGTTTAACATCTCTAGCAATTAGAGAA
The DNA here is from genome assembly GCA_025594165.1 of Tamias sibiricus. Lineage (NCBI taxonomy): Eukaryota > Metazoa > Chordata > Mammalia > Rodentia > Sciuridae > Tamias > Tamias sibiricus. The sequence goes on from CM046668.1 coordinate 53,236,841, forward strand.
ATGTAAATCAAAACTACTCTAAGATTTCATTTGACTCCAGTCAGAATGACAACTATTAAAAATATAAATAGCAATACGTGTTGGTGAGGATGTGGGAAAAAGGCACACTCATACATAGCTGGTGGAACTGAAAATTGTTGAAGCCAACATGGAAAGCACTATGGAGATTCCTTAGAAAACTGGAAATGGAACCACCATTTGACCCAGCTATCCCACTCCTTGGTCTATACCCAAAGGACGTAAAAACAGCATACTCCAGTGACACAGTCATCAATGTTTATAGCAGCACAATTCAAAATAGCTAAACTGTGGAACCAACCTAGATGCCCTTCAGTAGATGAATGGATAAAGAAAAGGTAGCATATATACACAATGGAATATTACTCCGCAATAAAAGAGAATATAATTATGGTATTTGAAGGTAAATGGATGGAGTTGGAGAATATAATGCTAAGTGAAGTTGGCCAATCCCCCCCCCAAAAAAAAAAATGCCTAATGTTATTTCTGATATAATGAGGCTGATTAATAGTGGGGTTGGGAGGGGGATCATGGGAGGATTAGATGAACTGTAGATAGGGCAAAGGTGTGGGAGGGGAAGAAAGGGGGCATGGGGGTGGATAAGATGGTGGAATGAGATGGACATCATTACCCTAAGTACATGTATGAAGACACAAATGGTGTGAATATACACTTTGTATACAATCAGGGATATGAAAAAAATGTGCTCTATATGTGTAATATGAATTGTAATGCATTCTGCTATAATACATAACAAATTAGAATTTAAAAATGCCACATTGGTCATATATAATTAAAAAAAATGGCTATCTGCTCTTCCAGAGATGTCCTTAATTTAGACACTTTTGTGATATGCAAATTATATTTAAAACTGATCCATTTTTCTGTTTTCTTATGAATATATATGTAGTTCATTTTGACAGACAGTTCACTAAGTTATTCTTTTTCCATCCTTATGTAGGAAAAAGAAAATGGCAATTGATCACAAATGCCATTTGGATTTTAGTAACCACATTTCCTGAAAAATAATGGAGATGTTCTGTGGGTATGAGTAATGAGATCATCAGCTATTCTCATGGTTATTCCCCAACTTAACTCTCTGTGGAGTAATTTTTAATAGTTGAGAGTAACACAGACACTAAAGGATATGATAAACTATCTCTGAATAGGCATCTCCTCTTAAATAATCATAAATATTATAAACATTATTTTGGGTCTATAATTCAAAGGATTCACAGACCTCTAAACTTCACCAACCATGGATGACTTCAGGTTAATAATCTCTGCTCTAGGATTAGGATTGCAGCTACTTTTAAGCTATTGTTAAGGTGGCATATGGAGAACAGGCTGAGATGAGGAAGGAGGCTGCAGGGAAAAAGCAGAAAGGGTTTTCCATTTTCCTTAGAACAACTGAGTGCCCAGGATAGTTTGACCAGGGCTTAGACAATATAACATTCAAAAATATGAAAGAAAATCAACAAAATCTGGAGATGGAAAGAGGTTTTCTTTTTATGTCAATGTACAAAGAAAAGAAAGGAAAAAAAGAAAAATACCTTATTTGTTAGTGATGTCTGACATTAAAAAAAAAAAAAAGATCAAGTAGAAAACTGGCACTTTAAAAATTTTAAGACTTTTCCTTTTGTAACTTTGCTTCACATGAAAATAATTTTTTGTAAGCTAGTAAAAAGATTACTTGTATATAATATTTTTAGGGATAAGGTATAGTGTAGTCCACCTCATCCACAGGGAACATCCAGTGGACAGCTGAAACAACAGACTAAACCCTTTCTATAAGCACAGTCATACTGTGACAATCAACCTGATAACAAAGACAGTTATTAAGTGACTAACAGGCAAGTAAAACATCCAGCACAAACACACTGAACAAAAGGGTGATTCATGTCATGTCTGGGACAGAGTGGGACAGTACAATATTTCATCACAGTATTCAGAACAATATAATTTAAAATTTAAAACATGTTTATTTCTGTAATTTTCCACTTAATATTTTCAGACTACTGTTGATTACAGGTAACTAAAACTGTGGAAATCAAAACCCCCAGATACGGGGGAATATTGTGTTTATAATCCAGCATTTTCTAGAATTTCTAAAGAAGGCTAGCTTCCAGTTAGTCCACAGGCTGTGTGCCATAGGAGCCATACCTTATGCATACAACAATATACTTTCTTGTGCTTATAATGTCTAGAAAATAATGGAAAGTGTCTCTGTTCTAGAATAAGTAGCAGAGTATAAAAGGGATAAAACTAATAAATATTACAAAGAAAATCAACAAACAAAAGTTTAATAAATTTTTAATCCAAAATAAATTTATTTAAAAAACCAGTAAATTGAACATGTACAGCTATTTTTCTCTGTCCTGAAATTCCTTCCAAATAAAAATGTAGGAATTAAAAATAAAAGGTAGAAGCCACAAAGGAAAACAGATAGGATAGAAGACCACAGAAGTTAAGAGATTTCAACAGATTTTTAATATAGAAAAGAGATGTAGGATTAAGAACAGACTTACTATATAAAAGAAGTTATAAACTAAGTGTTCTGCAAAGGAGGACACCACACACACACACACACACACACACACACACACAAAGTCAGTTGGCCTCAGTAACTAAGATTTGAAATATCAGGATAACATGGAGTATGAGTAAGATGTATGATTGAAACCAGAGTTTTAATTGAAACCCTCCATGTGAAAAGGTAAGCTCTATAGAACTTTCCCAACCACCCCTCACATCTTGGCATTTATTATTCTTCAATCCCATACCACCATTCCTTCAACTTTAAGGATAAAATAATTATTCTCTGGGAAAATTTAATATGAAGGCTGCCGAGTTAAACCACCGGGCCTAAGTAGAAGATACAAAGGTGAGAACATGGAGCTAACAACAGGAATGTGAAGTCTCACAGTGAACAGTAGTCCCCTGTTCTCTTCCTCCTCTCTGCTTTACAGAGAGGGGATTAAAACCCATCATGGGGTAGTAGTAGGAAGGTTCCATCCTAAGGGAAAAAAAAAATAATCTCAAAGAAATGTCACCCAAAATTTGAAGGTTCCTGATGAAAAACTTGAGCTTTTATCAGATTATTTTATAGTAAGTCTGTTTTCAGTTTATTTGTGCTATTATAACACAATCTTCAGACTGGGTAATTGATAAGGAATAGAAATTTTATTTCCTCACAGTTCTAGAAGCTGAAGAAATCTAATTGTAAGAAACTGGCAGGTTTCATTGTCTGGTGAGAACTGCTCTCTGGGTGCCTTGGGGTCACATCCTCCAGAGGAGAGGAAAGTATGTCCTCATGTGGAAGGAGAAAGAGCAAGAGACTCAAATACTGTGCAAAAACTCTCACATAAGGGGTTTAATCATATATATGACAAAGGAGCCCTCATGGCCTTCTACAAGTCTTCTCTTTAAAATCACCACACTGGCAATGCCTGACCTTTGGAGAAGACACATTCAAACACTGCAAAGTCATCAGCAGATATGCTGCCCTGACCAAAACTTTCCACCAACTTACTCTTTCCTCACTCTTAAATATGAAAAGAAAGCCAAGTATCACAACTGTTTGAAAGAATCCTATAACAGAATAAACAGAAAAAAATAGGAATACAGAGAAACTAGGGGCAATGTAGTACATAAGAAATTATTTTTAAAAACTCATTATTCATATTCTCCAAGAAATGAGATCACACCATTAGCAAAGAACAGAATTCTATTAAAAATAAACAATGGTACATGAGAAGCTCTTAAAAATTAAAACTAGGGTAGGTACAAATTAAATCAACAAAAGGAAAAGGGAAAGATTCTGTTTTGTGTTTCAAATATCATGCTTTTATTGGTTATATATGGCAACTACCAAGTTAAATACCACACTTCTCTTTGTCTCTACAAAACAAACATTTTGTACATTAGGTGAAGAAATTCCCCTATCATTAGATTGTATGTTTGTGATTTTCTTGTATAGTTCTCAGAGCCAAAACAAATCCTTAAAATATATCCTATAGTTAATTCTACATGCTTGCCTTATCACCTAGATTGAAAAATTCTGGAGAGGAGAAGTCAAACTCCTTTACTTTATACCTAGATTTAACACCACTTTGTATATTGGAGGACCTCATTAAGTGTTGTAAGAAATCCTTTTTGAAATATTATTAAGTATTCCAAACCCTTCTAAATCTTCAGGGACAGAGACAGCAGGCAAGAGATATTCAAATGAATGTTAAGCATAATATAGGGAATATATTGAAGAATAAAAATAATCAGTATTATTAGTTAATAGCAGTAAATTAAATGAGGAAAACTAGGACATCTTATTTCAAGGCAAAAATAATGGAAAGATTTGGAAATACCTACTCAGAAAAATATTTATGATGCTTACTGATTAGAACACAAGATAGACATCCAATATTAGAAATATTTACAATTATTAGTGATCAATTGTGTGCTAAACACTTTGCCAGATGTGCTTCAAATAAGAGATGTGAAGATTAACAACACAGAATATCTCTTCTCAAAGAGTGCAAAGTGCACTAGCAGGACCAGATTAAAATAAGATATAGTAATCCCTTCCCTCAGAGAACATACAAGGACATATGTTTTGACCTTACTTTTAAAAAAAAAAATTAGAATATCATTTCTAGGAGAAGTCAGTTTAAGCAGACCCTTGAAGAATAACTCAGGAACACTAAAGGAACAAAGAAAGTCTGAGCTGGGGTGATAAACCTTCCTGACATACCCAGGATTACTGGGTTGCCTGATGGAGTGACTAAACCCATTTTCATAACTAAAAGCAAAAGAGATCCAGGTACACTGAGATAGATCTTAGTAAAAGGAATAGCCTGATTGAAAGGTAAAATAAAACATAGATGTTTGGAGCCACAAATGAAAATATAGGACACGGCGAATTCCAAGGGGCATTGTATGCTATAAAAAGAGTTTGAACTATAATCCTAAATCAATGGACAGCCACTCATGAGTTTTGCTTAAAGCAGTGAAATATTCTGATTTGTCTTTAGAAATATTATTCTGACTGTCCTGTGAAAGATAAATTAAAAAGCTAACACAGGAGGAAAGAACTAGTTGAGGAGCTATAATATTAATTCTTGGGGTGAAAAAAGAAATATGGCAGCTTTAACAAGAAATATATAGAGATATATTCGAGAAATATCTAGGCAGTTAAAAGAATAGGATTTAAACACTTATATGTGAAAGGACCTATAATTACTCCCATATTTCTGATTTAATAGCTCACCAGATGGAGGTTTTATTAATCAAGAATAGAAATATAAAAAAAAAGACCAGGTTTCAAGTGGAGGCATCTGGTGAGGGGAAGGTCATACAAGGAATCCCATGGAATATCCCAATATAAATAGCAGAAGGTGAATATTTTTAATATGGTTCTAATGCTTATGATTGAGCTTTAAAGATCTATAAGTCATTAGCATATAGGTTACAGAGTAAGAAGATAACATTAACCAATATCTAAATGGTAAGAAGAGAAAGAGGAGCCCAAAGATAAAGAGAAGGTTCCTGTGGACAATTAGAACCTCCAAAGTAGACTGATATCCAGGAACATAGATGAGAGGCTTAAGGAAGGAAGTGATTAGTCAGGGTCCTCCAGAGAAACAGAGTAGGAGATTAAACAGATGACAGATGAGAAATGGGGGACAGAGAGTGACAGAGAGAGAGAGAAAATATGGGGGTAAGGAGAGGAAGGAATCATTCTGAGGAATTGGCCCATGTGATTATAAAGACCGAAAAATGGCATAATCTGCAATCTGAAAAACTGAGAAGGCCAGTGCTGTAGATCTAGTTGAGTTTGGAGGGCCTAAGAATCAAGAGGACCTACAGGGTAACTCCAGTTCAAGGGCAGGAGAAACCAATATCCCAGCACCACCAGTCAGAGTAAATTCTCCCCTTTTTCAGGCCCTTTGTGTATTGTCTGATGCATACTCACATTGAGGACAATGTTCTTATTTTAGTCTATCAAATTGAATGCTAATCTCACCTGGAAATAACCGCACAGGAAAACTCAGAAATAGTGTTTAGCATCATGGGACCAAGTTGACACATAAAATTACACAGCACAGTTAGTTTCTCTAGCCTCAAAAGAAATAAAATATATATGACTGAAATATGTCCAAAGATCTTAGTGATTTGGAGTTAATCAGAAAAAAAAAAAAAAAAAAAAAAAAAAACAAAAAAAAAAAACCTTTTCTAGAGCAGATATGGTGTAGAAATGGCAACTAAAGATTTGTGACAGTAAGAATGTCATAAAGCAGGGGAAAAATTATATGCTCTCTTTCAAGAAACTTACCTAAAACAATATGATATTTGGCTCCTGCCCCCCCCCCCAAAAAAAAAAGTGATTCTCTGTTGGAAATGAAGAGTCATCTAGAATCTGCCAAATAGCTCAGCATTTTTAGGCATCTTCTAAAACTCTCTAGAGTGCCTTTAGCTGTCCAACTCTGAAACCAATAAAATGTGTTCAGTGAGGGGCCCCAAACACAATGCTATAAGTTTGCATCATATAAGTACATGTTATAAATCAAGGCTAAATTTAATCAATACTTCAACTTTTTAAGAAAAACTAACATTGCCTATGCTATACCCAAGGTGGTAAGAACTGTTTTCTATTATGTAACACAGTCCATGTACATATTTAGAGGTAAAAATGAACTTTCCAAGTGATTTATACAGCTTTTATCAAAAACTGTACAGTATAACAAATTCTTTGGAGTCCTCATCAAAAGGAAATTAGAATCTATAGAAATTGAAGCAACTGTTCTTGATTTCTACAAATGAAAGAGCTCCAAGTGTTAAATGGTATTTGGTTTCCTGTTGATGTTTTTGTTGTTCTTTTGTTTTGTTTTCCCCAACCTGAATCACCAGAACTATGCTTTTGGTAAAATGTTTTCATATCTACCCTTAATTTCAGACATTGCAGGTCTAAATAGGTTAGAGTATGTCGCAGTAACAAACAACTCCAAAGTTTCAATGATTTACAAAGGAAAGGTTTATTTCTTACTCATATTACCTAACCATAATAGGTCAGCTGGAGGTAGGAGGTTCTATTTATCTACACATACATACACACACACACACACACACACACACACACACACACACATGAATGTATGTATACAATGAGAAATATAGTCTAGTTGAGGACTATTTTTTAGTATTATATCTTGTGTCACCACATTAACATTATCATTTTATGTCCCTATGATATCTAAACCAAAAACCCTAAAGAAATCCAAGGAAGATATTTAAATATTACTCTAGATGGTTATACATTTGTACATGCAAAAATAATAATTATACCTAAAAAGATACCATATCTTTCTAAAGTATGTAACAAAAAAATAAAATTATTTTCCATAAAATTGGATACTATCTTGTTCAGGAGATGTAATTCTCCATTTCACCAGCAAATGAGTACACTTCTTTGATAAAAAAATAATCAAGGTTTAGTTCTTACTTGGGGAGAGAGGCAGAAAAAGAGAAGGTATCCATGTACTTCTACTGCTATGCATCTTCTCCAAAAAGTTCCCTGGAGCTATATTTTTAATTGATTGGATGTTCTCCAGATTATGTCATGAAGTGGTAAAAGAAAGGCAATATTTTGACTTTAACCTGATAGTAAAAATGCTTTTAATATTTTTTCTCTTAAGACTATTTCTTCTCAAAGCCAAGCAAGTTTTTCTTTTTTTTCTTCCTGTAATTAAGCATTTCTTCAATAAATTCAAAATTTTAGCATTTAGCAGCCTACAAATTAATTACAAGATTAAATTATTAATGGCACATTTGGAAATTTTATTTCTAAGATCATACCAATTTTTTGTATATTAAATTATTTTTTTCCAATTAACTCCTTCCATTCTCTCCTGTTCACTCATTCTTATTCTCAGCCCCTTCATAATAATTTCTGAAATAGTAAAATCCATTGATAACATTCCATGTTAATATTGGTTTTCTCTTTACAAACTTATTCAGAGTATGAAACAGTTGGCTTTTTAAAGAAAGAAGTAACTTTTAGAATAAAGCTTCCATTCTATTTTTTTTCCCTCACTAAACTTAGACACTTCTTTTAGCATTTCAAAGGAATAGATTTCTAGGGTTAGTTTCCTCTGTTCTTTGGAGCCTGTAAATTCAATCAATTCTCTATGAGCTGCCCTTTTGGCATTGAATTCTTGTGATAGTTGTATTCTTGTGGATACAGGCATAGTCTCAATTTGTATAACACCTCAAGCTAACGTTGAACAAATAATTTGGCCAGGCAGCTTTTCTAAAGGTTGTACTAATTTCAAATTAAAGGAAATGGGCAAAATTAACTTTGAACCCCAACATTTAAAAGTTAAACAGCTTTGTTCCCCTGGTGAATGGATCCTTAATGTGTGGTGCTAATGAAACCTAAACTCCAGGAACCCTCATTTATTCAAGGCCCAGAAAGAGTCCCTAGCATTACTGTGTTCATAATATTTAATTATTAGCACCAAATTTATAATCCTCAAACTCCACAAACATCTTGATCAACCCTTATATATACTACTAAAATAGACACAACTTCCTCTTGGTAATCACAACACAGAAAAAAAGTGGTGGCCAAAGAAAGAGAGATGGACTTTTCTTGAATTTGAAGGACCATTATCTAAAATAAGCAAATTTGTGGTCCTAAGAATACCAAAAAAAAAAGTTAGGTGATTGAATAAACAAACCTAAGTGCTAACAGATAATACTTTACAGAACTAGTTGTCATGGAAATTGATACAATATAAATTATAATAAATACAGATAAATTTAATTTATTTATGTCACTTTTAATATGACTATTTGGCAAAGTCCCCCTTCTTTGTTCCCCACCACCCTTCAAGGTTCATTTTAAGGATTACAAGTTCCTATAATAGCAACCCATTGAAGGTCAAGATCCAGGGGCTTCCAATAAAATCAACACTAGCAAAAGCATCAGGAGTAGTCTTAGTGAAATCGTATGTCAGAAATTCCACAAGGAACTCAATGTCTGTGCAGGGAAATAATCTCTTGAAACTGTGGTTCATATCATGGATGTTCAGAGTCTCCCTTTAGGATTCTAATGAATGCTATGAATTTTCCATCTAGAAAAATGTATAATAACATTTTTCTCTACTTTTTAAAAAAATTTTTTGTGTGTTCTAATTAGTTATACATGACAGTAGAATGCATTTTGACACATAAATGGAATATAACTTCTCATTCTTCTGGTTATACATGATGACTGGTATACTGGTATGACTATATACTCTATAGTCATACCAGTTGTGTAATCATACATGCACATAGGGTAATAATGTCTAATACATTCTACTTTCTTCCTACACCCATACCCCTTTCTCCTCTCATTACTCCCATCTGTCTAAATAACAATTTTGCACATGATTTTGGAGGGCTTTTGAGCCCACTTTCAAATCTACACTTGGCCATCAAATTTGGCTAATCTTCAATTATCGTCTTTATTTTAAGATATACATTCCACCATATTCTTGGTTCCATTTTAATGTTACCTATCAGCCACATTCTTATTTTGGTCATTTATTGTATATGAAAGGCATACCTTCCCTCTATATTTTCTTTATATAATCACTCACTGTGCACAATTATGACTCTAGTATGATGCAGACTTTCAATTTAACTTCTTTTTTCCTTATCAAATAATCACCCTTTTATTTTTAAGCATGGAAAATTGTTTCTGTAACCTAAAAGAAAGAGAACAGGGAGGCCTAGAGCATATTAGGATGCACAATGCTCAGACATGGGAGGGTAGGAACCCTGAAAAGATCAGCCTGCTTGCCAAACCTATTTGATACATGTTTCCAGTGAAATTTATGGATACTGGAGTTGCTAACCATGTGCACAAACACCTTTGCAACATCGTATGCACTAGAATTTGACCTAACAACAGGGTACTAGAGCCAAGCCAAGCTGACACATGAAGTTAACCACCATGGGTCACATTGCTGGAGCTCAGAGTCCCCTAGAAAGAGCTAGATTCACAGAGAAAGCATGGCCAATGCCAGATGCCAAAGCAGACAGAAATGGAAAACAATCCAGTAGCCCCCCCTGTTCCTGTTTTCCAGCAGTTCCAGTACCTAACATTGCGCTCACCTAACTGGAGCTAGTTGGCAAGACTTCTCAGAAATGTCCTTTTCAAGGACCATCCCCTTTGATACAATAGAGCAAGGAAGGATGGGTAGGGGTATACACAAAAATATCATGAAGGACTGGAAGAGCAACAGGAGGAGTTCCAGGTCCAGAGGTGTTAGATTTCTGAAACCAAGTCCAGTTTGACCAGGAAAGATCCAGGTATGTGAACTGGAAATACCCAAAGAGCAAACATATGCTCACTATGCTTTTCTCAAAAGACTGGAGTTATCTACTCTCAAAGAACCCATGAGGCTTAGGATGGAAACACTGTGTGGTAGCTAGAAATACTGGCACTCATAAAACAACCACACTTTGGTTACATGTAGGCTTGAATTGAGGTGCTTCTGAACCAAATAAGCCTCATGGGGGCAGCTGAATGAAGTGCTCCCCAAAACTTACCATTCCCGGTACCCATCAGAAAGCTAGGATTTCAGAGGACATGCAACAAAAAATGGGAGGAACAATGCTTTGAGTTTGGGGGGGGGGGTTGAAGTTTTGTTTTTTTCAATATCAAGAAGCTTCCTTGGGACTTTCTACTGATTCTATTATATTCCCAATTATTCTGGAAGGACTAAGAAGACTCTTGATTCCATATTTATGAATCTATGTCCTACAGTTTGTCTTGATGAAGTAAAGATATCTTTCATTATTAAAATATGCTTTCCAAGAGAGAGATTTAATTATGCTATTAGCTATTACAGTCTCATTTATTTTTAGGTAAATAAATGCTAATAGGAAACTAAAGTCTCATGGGATAGAATTCCTTCTCCTTCAAACACTTCAGAAACTATAAAAAAGAAGCAGAAGACACAATTCATATGCAGCTCAGTTTTCTATCCAATGCAGAAATCTCTTCTATGGTATCTTGGAAAGTGATTGTCTTTCCCATGATGCATAACATATAAATTCAGGGTGTTTTTAATTTATAAGATTCAAAACAACATTTGAGAATGTATTGTGCACCAAGCAATATTCTATGTGCCAGTGGTCAGTGCTGCATGTGAGGTATACATCCCTTTCTCATAAAAACTTCATTCTAGTGAGTGAGGGGAAAAGAGAAGAAAAAGGCAAAGAAAAGAAAGTCATCTCATATCATGATAAATTCTCTGATAAAAGCTTTTAGAGAAAGTGAAATGGAGAGCAGGAAATGAGAATAAGAAACATCATGGGAAGTAGATACCAGGCAAACATGATAACCCTAAGGTAGTAATGAGCTGGCATATTAAAGAAAAGGGATGCCAGAAAGCCAAAGATCAGGTCTCCACTGGAGTGTCAAAAATGTGTGGGGGCATTTTTGAGTGTCATTTGATAACATGAGGGTGTTGCTGGTATTTCATGAATAGGAGCCAGGGGCACTAAATATCTTATGGTATTTTAAAAACCTGTGCTTCCAAAAAGAATTTTCTTGGCCAAAATACCTGCACCTCTTTGAGCAACCCTAACAGAGGACAGTGAATGAAGAAGAAAAACAGAGTTGAGGTCAGAGAACTAGATAGGAAACATATTAGGTAAGGTTCTGTGTCCACAGTAAAAATTTAGATTGTTATTAGCAGACAGAAGCCTTTGAAGCAAGAAAAGGATTTCATAAGTTCTAGGGGTCGGAAGCACAATGCCTTCACAGAGTATCTGTTTCCCTTTGGAGTCCTGATTCTTAGAGCATACCTTTTATATTCAACTTAAGACTCACTCTGTAATTTCTACTTAAATATCTTAATGCAGAAAAAGGATGCTATAAAAAAAAAGTGTCTGTTGCTTCTTGTTTTAAACTTCATCTTCATATGCCATTCTCTGGAACCAGTTCTATGTTCATTAGAGGGAATTCCACAATGTAATAAAATTCAGTTGTCCATATTCTGTACAAATGAGATATGTTTTTCTTACCTCCTGTTTTTCCTCCTTGGTCATTGCCCCTAGTTATCAGTAAGTAGCCACTAGGACTTAGCCCACATGTTCACTACAGATGACCACTTGTGCCTCAACTGAGGGTCTGCAATTGATAATTGTCAGGAATCCCAATTATCCTACAATGGCCCCTACTTGGTTTCTGCCCACACTTTCTGCATTCAAATCCTGCCCTTGAACCCTGGGCCCACAGCAGATGTTCTCTTACTTCCAAACAGACTTTCTTAATGCCCACCATATGGCAACCTGGCTATGTAGCCACACATAGTCTTGCTGCCAGACATGTCTGTATTCATTCTATGCTCATTTGCTGAGACACCCACAAGGGAAGCAGGCATTAGAGCAAGAGCAGTGATTTGAGAGTCAAACATAGATGTGAATTCTGATACAGTAGTTTACTAAACATGGAAATGTTTTTAATCTGAGCTTTAATTTCCTAAAGTAATGATAATGCTGATGATAGTAAAGACACTTGCCTCAAAGCTCTGGAATAAGTAAATGAACATGATATAGGAATTCAAATGTAGCTACTGTTATCATCTTTAGAATAATTGCTGGACTTCTGTAATAAAGGTCAGATGTTTACATCTATTCACCAGGTATATTGGATTCTGAGACCTAAACACCCTTTTTTTCCCCTAAATCTCTGCTCCATGATATTGAGTGTGCCCATTTCGGGATTCTGATTTCCTGACATTAGAGTATGAGCTTTAGGCTAGGATTATGAATCAATATAGCTTCTGAGCTAATCAAATAACAAAAGACTTTTGAGCAGGAAAAGATGGGTGTTCACAGAAAGAGGTAGATTATTAGAAGAATGCTAAAAAGGTACAGTAATAGGGGAAGGAAAAGATAAATGGAAAATTGAGACAGGAGGAAATAGCAGGAATAGGGAGGGAAAACAAAGCAGCACTTATCTCCAACTATACTGGCAGTTCTGAGCTTGGTCTTCATTAGTGAGATCTTTATTTAAGTCCTTATTTTGCTTTGTCTGCAGAGGCCTCACTGGTGAATTCCTAAGGAAATTGTGTAATCCACACCTCCATCCCTCTCTGACCTCTGGTTTTAACTAGTATATAGGAATGGAATTGCTCAGTAAAATTAGGTCCCTTCCATATACCCCAGCTGCTTTTCTTCATAGAGATTTACTTCTGACAAGTAATTTATGTTGCTTTCGATTACTATGAGCTTTTATTGAGGGACCAGGAAGGACAGAATTGGACACAAGATTGCTTGGGAGGGTTCTAATGTAGTTTGTTGTAACAGGTGGCCAGAAGAACTGCTGACTCAATAGCTATGCCACAGCTGTGCTTAGCTGGCTTGACTAACAAAAACTTAACTGAGTCTGCATAAGGCATAACCCAGGTACACCAAGTAAACAGCTGTCTTTTTTAATTAGGGGAAGAGATGTGCTCAGATTTGAAAAAAAATTTATAAGAGCAGAGTGTAAAGGATGATTTTTTTCCACTCCATTTTATTTTTTATAAGTGGTTTATGAAAACACACTAAGTGAATTAATGATGTCTCTTTAGAGGGTATTCTGCCATGTTTCTGATCAGTCTTCTCATAGTTTAATGTGTATACAGGTTATTGGGAGATGTGATTAAAGTGCAGATTCTGCTGCATTTGGTTTGAGTGAGTCTAAGATTCTGCATAACAAGCTCAACATGGGGCGAACTGTTCTAGGCAAGGAGGAAACTCTGAGTAGGAAGACTATCAACTAAAGAGCACTTTAGAATACAAGCACTGTATGGGGCTGGTGTTGTGCCTAGGTGGTAGAGCCCTTTCCTAGCATATGTAAGGCACTGGGTTCAATCCCCAGCACCATATAAAAAAATAAAGTTATTAAAAGAGACTTATTTTAAAAAAAGAATACAAGCATTGTAAAGACTGTTAAGCTGTCAAATGTTAGAAATGGTCTATTAGTAGGAAATGAAAATAAACTACATATTGAGGATATTTTAAAGGAAATTGAATGACTAAGGAGTCATTTATATTAATGATTTAAAATTACTCTTGTGACCTCTTGGCTTAGGCTTCTGATCTTGGGTTTAAAAGTATCAATTACAATTATATTAGAAATAAGTGTATGGAGATTTCAATTTCTGAGAAATTAAGTACTTTTCTTATTACTTTGACCAATAAGAAATCAATAGATTCTTTAAATAATTGAACTCAGCGATTTATTTTCAAAGATTAAGGAAGGCTTTTCCTCTACTTTGGCAAAATGTTTAATTCAAAGGCATTATAAATCAGTAGAAATTAAGGGAAATAGTGGGAAGGCACTGCACAGAGAATATTGGAATGCTGAGGAAGAGTGCAAAGATGATTCATTGTGTGTGCCATAGCTAATAGAAAAGAAACACTTGGGAATATTGAGCTGATGTGTTTTCAATTCTTCCCCACCACAAGACCACCCCACTGCAGCAATTCCACCATTGTTGCTCTACAAAAGAGAAGGGGAAATACACCATGAGGAAGGAAGATCATGAAAGCCTGAAACTGCAGGGAGTCTGTGAAAGGAAGAAAGAGGTAAGTGCAAACATGGTTCTGTTCTCCACTTCATCTAAGAGAGGAAGCGTGGTAAAGAGTTAAAGGGTCAAGCCAAAGTCAGCATGCTTTAGTCCCATTTCTGTCTAAGATTGTGCGGTGATGATTTAAAAGCTATCCTCAGATCAGCTTAGGAGTGGCCATCCTAGAATCAGAGAGGTGGTGCACTGCTGTTAGAGATAGAAGGCCCAAGCCTTTCTGGAGATCTCTTCAGTTCCTAAGTGGCATGGAGAGCAGGTGGGTAGGTATTTCCATATGCACTGAGGAGGGACACAGAAGGTAGCTGATTTTTCTGTTTGGCAAAAGAAATTGCCAAATAAGCTGGGCGTGGTGGCGCACGCCTGTAATCCTAGCACTTGGGAGGCTGAGGCAGGAGGATTGTGAGTTCAAAGCCAGCCTCAGCAATGGCGAGGCACTTAGCAACTCAGTAAGACCCTGTCTCTAATAAAATACAAAAAAAGGGCTGGGGATGTGGCCCAGTGGTCGAGTGCCCCTGAGTTCAAGTCTCCGGTAACAAAAAAAAAAAAAAAAAAAAAAAAGAGAGAGATTGCCAAAAGAGATTGTTCTGTTTGGCTGTAAAGGTGAAATGGCGTATAGACTAGAAGAAATAGGAAAGACCAGTTAGGAATCAAATCTTACAAGCTGATTTCAGAGAGGCCCATGGGGCTGTCAAAGGCAATATTAGGTTCAGTTTTCAGGAAACTGCTCTGGGATAACTGAGAATGAGCAAAAAGATTTCCACTTGACCTGGGCTTACAGATGGGAAATTACTGCCCAGTATAGAGGGGCCAGTATCCGGACCTTCTCATGGCGCCTTGGGCTCCACCATCCTTCCCCAGAACTGTCTTGCCAAATCACTTATACCTTCACAACCTCCAATATTGTAAGGAAAATGTGAGGAAGTAAAAATCTAAAAGACCAGGGCTTTATCTAAAATAACTGATTTACCTTTGGAGCTCATATAAATTATCATATGAAAATGCAAATGTTTTCCCCCATGCACACTAATCAGAAAGTAGACCTCAAAACAAACAAACAAACAAACAAATCTTTTACAGAAAATAAAGATATAAGTTTCATAGTTTCTGGTCTGAAATATAATTCTTCAATCCATTTTGAGTGGATTTGTTTATATGGTAACATATAAAAGTCCAATTTCATTCTTCTCTATGTGAATATCCAGTTTTTCCTAAATCATTTATTGAAGAAATTATCTTTTCTCTGTTGTATGATCTTGGCACCTTTGTAGATCAGTTTGCTATAAATGCAACAATTTATTTCTGGGCACTCTATTCTGTTGGCCCATGTTGTTGTCTTTTTGCAAGTATCACATTGTCTTCACTACTATAGCTTTGTAGCATATTTTGAAACAAAATGTGCTATATATTTTGTAGTAAAATACCTCCTACTACATCATGGCAGAAGTATGGCACAGGAAATCATCTCCAGATATGGCAACCAGGTGGCAGAGAGAGCTTTGCTCACTAGGGACAAAATATAAAGCCCAAAGGTACACCCATAGTGACCTATCTCCTGTAGCCACACACTACCTGCCTACAGTTACCACCAATGAATCCATCAGTGAATCAATTAAATGATTAGGTAAAGGCATTTTACCTCTGAAAACTTTTGCATTGTCTCATACATGAACTTCTGGAGGACATCTCATATCTAAATCATAAAAGGTGTTTGTGGTTTCACATGAATATTAGGAGGGTTTTTTTTTTTTTCTATTTCTGTGAAGAATATCATTGGTATTTTAACAGGGATTGCTTTGAGTCCATACATCTTTTTGGGGTAGAAAACATAGGGAGAAATCTTCACGACATAGGTCTGGGCAAGAATTTCTTAGATAAGATGTCAAAAGACCAGTTCGCCTGGCCTCCAGGGCCCAGAGTAGCATCTCCCTGCTGCTGCACGCAGGGCCAGACCTGGGAAAGGGCTTCCTCCACCCCCGGGGGGAGTGCGACCTGCCCAGCTGTGACCAGAGCAAGAGGTAGGCACCCACCCGCCAGGAAGGAGAGACCCAGCCGCCAGTTTGCCTGGCCTCCAGGGCCCAGAGTAGCATCTCCCTGCTGCTGCACACAGGGCCCAACCTGAGGATAAGCCCCCTCTACTCTTCCACTGTGCCATTCTGCAACTGACCAAAGGTGCAGCCTTAACTCTACTAACAGGATTGCTGACTGGACATGATCCGGGTCAATTGGCTTAAACTGGAAAGGAAAAAAGAAGGGCTTCCAAGGGTCCATTTTGTTTGAGACTTGTTCCTGGGTTCAACATTTTTGTTTGTGTTTGTTTGTTTGTTTGTTTGTTTTGCTGTTTCTTGGGGTTTTATTTGTTTGTTTTTGCTTTGTTTTTGTTTTTGATTGACAGTGTGTTTGTTTGCTTCTGCTCCTCTTTTCTTTCTTTCTTTTCTTCCTTCTAACTTTTGTATTTTTTCTTCTTCCTTCATCTTCCCTATTTACACCCTGTCATTGCATACTCACCAGAGGCAAAAACAAGTTACATATAGGAATTGGGACTTTTAGAACGGGTACAATTGAAATATATAGCAAAGTGGTATTATATATAGTTTATTCTCCATTTTCTAGACTCACTCTCTCTCTCCTCTCTCTTACACTAATTTCTACTCCTTGGTCATTTTTTTTCTCTTTTTTTTTCCACTTCTTTTTTTCTTTCCCATCTTTCTTTATTTCTTCTCTCAACCGCTGCATAAGTTAGGTTTACATATAAATCGGTCTTTCCACCTAATCATTCACTCCATTCTCTTTCCTCTCTCATCTGCTGATACTAAACCACTTCCACAGAACTCTCTTTTCATACTTTCTAAGAAAGAACAAGTCAATACACTCACTTCCTTCTTCCTAAACATATCACCTCTGTGTCCATTACTTGAAAATATAAAACCCCATCAGAAGCATACAGAGTAAATTGGAAACAATATCTGGGTTAACTAAATCTGTACATTGTGATCAAACTGGGATTCTCTGAATAGAAAGTGTTTGATTTTAAAGTGTAAAGGAAATATAAGGGGATCTGATAGCATTGTACTACAGGAGCAACGTAAGGTTTTAAGGTAAAATCAAAATAGTCAAGGTCCCACAGTGCAGGAAGAATAGACGCACAACCAATATGAAGAAACAAGGGAAGAAAGTGACACAAACAAATCAGTATTCCTCCTCAGTAGATTCCATGGCATGCACAGTTGGTGAAATGCCAGAGATGGAATTTAGAAATTACATATTCCAAATGTTTGTGGAACTTAAGAATGAACTCAAAAATGAGATGAGGGAGCAAATACAGGTGGCGAAAGATCATTTTGACAAAGAACTCCATAAACAAATACAAGAAGTAAAAGATTACTTCAAGCCGGGCGCGGTGGCGCACGCCTGTAATCCCAGCACTTGGGAGGCTGAGGCAGGAGGATTGCGAGTTCAAAGCCAGCCTCAGCAATGGCGAGGCACTTAGCAACTCAGTGAGACCCTGTCTCTAATAAAATACAAAAAGGGCTGGGGATGTGGCCCAGTGGTCGAGGGCCCCTGAGTTCAATCCCTGGTACCTAAAAAAAAAAAAAAAAAAAAAAAAAAAAGATTACTTCAATAGGGAGATAGAGGCTCTAAAGAGAAATCAAACAGAAATCCCGGAAATGAAAGAAGCAATAAACGAAAATAAAAGCTCAATCAAAAGTATTACCAACAAAGTAGATCACTTGGAAGAAAGAACCTCAGACAATGAAGAAAAAATATATATCCTAGAGAAAAATCTAGATTACACAGCAAAAGTGATAAGAAACCAAGAATAGAACATTCAAGAATTATGGGACAACATAAAAAGACCAAACTTAAGAGTGATTGAGGTAGAGGAAGGGGCAGAGTTTCAAGCCAAAGGAATGAGTAATTTATTTAATGAAATAATTACAGAAAAATTTCCAAACTTGATAAATGAATGGGAAAACCAAGTTCAAGAGGCTTACCGAATAGCAAACATACAAAATCAAAACAGATCCACACCAAGACACATACAAATGAAAATGCCTAATATACTGAGCAAGGAGAGAATATTAAAAGCCACAAAAGAAAGGAAGCAGATTACATATGGGGGGAATCCAATCAGGCTATGTTCAGATTTTTCTACCCAGACCTTAAAAGCAAAAAGATCCTGGAATAGCATATTCAAGCTCTGAAAGAAAAGGGATGTCAACCAAGAATCTTATATCCAGCAAAACCGAGCTTTAGATTTGAAGATGAAAGAAAAACTTTCCACGACAAGCAAAAGTTAAAAGATTTCGCATCTCGAAAGCCAGCACTTCTGAACATCCTGGGTAAAAAAAGAATTTTTCATGAAGAAGAAGAGAAAAATAACAACAGAAATCAACAGAGGGAGATATTAAACTAAGGGAAATACCAACCAGAAGAGAAACCAAATCAAGCTAAAGATCATAATACAAATAAAAATGGATGGGAATAAAAATCACATCTCAATAATAGCCCTGAATGTTAATGGCCTAAACTCGCCATTCAAAAGACAGAGATTATCTGAATGGATTAAAAGAAATGACCCAACAATTTTCTGTCTCCAAGAAACACACCTCATAGAAAAAGACATCAATAGACTGAAAGTGAAAGGCTGGGAAAAGTCTTATCACTCACATGGCCTGCGAAAGCAAGCAAGGGTTTCCATTCTCATTTCAAATAAGGTAGACTTTAAGCCAAAGCTATTCAAAAGGGACAAAGATAGATATTTTTATTACTACTTAAGGGAACCATTCATCAACAGGATATAACAATCATAAATCTATATGCCCCAAATAATGGAGCACCTACATTCATCAAACTCTTCTCAAGTTCAAGAGTAAAATTGACCACAACACAGTTATTCTAGGGGATTTCAACACACCTCTCTCACCAATGGATAGATCATCCAAACAAAAGCTAAACAAAGAAACTTTAGGCCTCCTTAAAACAATTAATAATTTAGACCTAATGGACATATATAGAATATTTCATCCCTCAGTAAACGAATACACTTTTTTTCTCAGCAGCACATGGCTCCTTCTCCAAAATAGACCATATATTATGTCACAAGGCAACTCTCAGCAAATATAAAAAAAATAGAGATACTACCCTGCATTCTATCAGACCATAAAGGGATGAAATTGGAAATCAATGACAAAACAAGGAATAAGAAAACCTACTCCAACAACTTGAAGCTAAACAACATGCTACTGAATGAACAAGGGGTGTTGTTGTCCGAAGTGATTGCCGCTTTGAGCAATGAAGCCGCGGGAAGAAGTTCAGAGGCAAACTGGAAACAAACAGGCTTTTTATTCTGATAACTTCTCTCTCTGGCTTTAACAACAACTTTAATATGCACCACACAACACCAAAAAACCCACACACCAAATGGTGCCAACCCGATCAGCAATCTCGGCTCAAGTCTCTCAAGATCCCGGGCCAAGTCCCATGAGATTACGGAAGGCGGCAATGCCCAAACATCTCCATGGCCTGTAGTCAACCGCAATCTTAGGCATCTCCCCAAACAGGGCTCCAGCAAAGGGGTTGAAGAAGACATCAAAAAGGAGATTAAAATATTCCTAGAGGTAAATGAGAACACGGATACATCGTATAGAAATCTCTGGGACACTATGAAGGCAGTATTAAGAGGAAAATTCATTGCACTGAGTTCATTCCTTAAAAGGAAAAAAAAAAACAATAAATAAATGACTTAACATCACACCTCAAAGCACTAGAAAAAGAAGAACAGATCAACACCAAGAGCAGCAGAAGACAGGAAATAATTAAAATCAAAGCAGAAATTAATGAAATTGAGACTAAGGAAACAATTCAAAGAATTGACAAAAATAAAAGTTGTTCTTTGAAAAAGTAAACAAAATTGACAGACTCTTAGCGATGCTAATGAAAAGAAGAAGAGAAAAAACTCAAATTACTAACATTCTTGATGAAAAAGGGAATATCACAACAAACACCTTAGATATACAGAAGATAATTAGAAATTACTTTGAAAACTTGTACTCTAATAAAATAGAAAATATTGAATGCATTGACAGATTTCTAGAGTCATATGATTTGCCTAAACTGGATCTGGAGGCTATACACAATTTAAACAGATCAATTATAAGTGAAGAAATAGAAGATGTCATCAAAAAGCTACCAATGAGGAAAAGTCCAGGACCTGATGGGTTTACAGCCGAGTTCTACAAGACTTTCAAAGAAGAACTAATACCAATGCTCTTCAAAATTTCAAGAAATAGAAAAAGAGGGAGCTCTTCCAGACTCTTTCTATGAGGCCAATATTACATTAATTCCAAAGCTAGGCAAAGACACATCCAAAAAAGCAAACTTCAGGCCAATATCTTTAATGAACATAGATGCAAAAATCCTCAACAAAATTCTGGCAAATCGGATACAAAAACATATCAAAAAGATAGTGCACCAAGATCAAGTGGGATTTATTCCAGGGATGCAAGGTTGGTTCAACATTTGGAAATCAATAAACATAATACATCACATCAATAGACATACAACCATAGCAAAAACAGACAAATGATGTTTGTTTGATTTGGTTTAGTTTGGTAAGGTGTGGTGTGATTTGGTAGTGGGTATTGAACCTAAGGGTGCTTTACCACTGAACTATATCCCCAGTTTTTATTTTTGAGATAAATTCTCCCTAATTTGGCCACACTGGCCTCAAATTTGTGATCTTCTTGCTTTGGCTTCTGAATAGTTGGCATTATAGGTAAGTGCTACTATGCCCAGCTTAACAAATTAAATTGTAACAAATATAAAAGATTTTTGCATAGCAAAGGAAAAAACAATAGAGTCAAGAGACAAACTTCAGAATGGACCAGAAAATATTTGCAGATCATACATTGGATAAGGAGGTAGATCTACAAGACACAAAAAAAACACCTCAAAACACACACACACAAACACAAAACCCTATTAAGAAATATTCAAAGGACTTATAAACATTATCCTAAAAAAAGACATACAAATGGCCAACAGATACTTGAAAAAAAAAAAAAAAAAGGTTGAACATCTCCAATCATCAAAGAAATGCAAACTAAAACCACAATGAGATATCATCTCATTCAAGTTAGATTGCCTATTGTCAAAAGATGAAAATAACAAGTATTTGGTGAGAATGTGAGATATCACTATTAATACCAACAGCCATACTGAAAACAGTACAAAGGTTACTGAAAAAACTAACAAAACTAGAATTCCCATATGATCCACCAATTCCACTACAGCATATAGATGCAAAGAATTAAAACCAGTAAGCTGAACAAATGTCTGCCCTCCAATGCTTAGTGTAGCTTTAGCCACAGTAGCCAAGACATAGAATAGACTTCAATGTCCATTAGCAGATGAATGGATTTTAAAATGTGGTTTGCATACAGAATGAAAATATTACTCAGTCATTTAAAAAGATGAAAATCTTGTATTTGTAACAACAGAGATGAATTTGAAAGACATTGGGTTAAAGAAATCAGCCAGACATAGAAAGAAAAAAACTATATGATATTGCTCAATGTGGAATCCAAAAAAGGTAAACTCAGGGAAGTAGAAAGTAAAATGGTATTTAGCAGAGGCTGTGTGGAAGGAGGTGAAAGAGGAAACGAAAGACACTGGTCAATGAATACAAAGTTGTAATTAGATAAGTGTAATAAGTTTTGGTGTTATACTCCACAGTAGAGTGACTATAGGTGATAGTAACATGTTATATATTTCAAAATAAATAGAAGGGTGGATTTTTAGTGTCCCTGCCACAAAGAGATATGTGATGGAGATCTAATGGAGATGGTAATTACCCAGATTTGATCATTATACAACATATACATATATTGAAACATTACACTCTAAGCCCAAAACATCTACAATTATTTTCATCAATTAAAATGAAAACATAAGAAAACCATAAGTCCTTTGTACAATTCAGTGTAGTGTTTTATTTGCAACTCTAATTCACCAATAACAAGCCCTCATGGTTCAGTCAGTAAGCAATCTCATTATGACAAGAAACACCAAATTTAGCTTCTATTGTTTGTCCTGGTTTCTCCCCAACTCTGCCCAAGTGGGGGCCAAGCTCCAGTCAGCTTCTGCTACTAATAGTTAGAGCTCTTATAACCTAAAGCTTAACACTGGAGTGGCTTCCAAAAGCCTGTGCTCATGCGGTCTGAGGCCACTACAGGATTTTTCCTGGTGTGAAAATTCATGTAACTAAATTTCCTGAGTATGTTCAGGGAAAAGTGAGAGAGCAAGCTTTGGAGAAAGAGTCTGCTTTGGGTATTTATTTATCTGATACCAAAAAAGCCACTTTTCCTTTTAAGCCTCTCTCTGTAAAGTGGCATTAATGCTTATGTTCATGCAACTTGCAAAAAATACCATGTATGAGTTCATGGAAACATAGAAGATGCTCCATAAACTAGGACCATATTATATTTTTCTAATGTCTTCCTCTCTGCCCAGAGCACTGTAATTGCTCATTCACCTGTGACCATAGACCTCTGCTTTCCTCCCTCACACAGAGAGCCTACTCCATATACTTCTGGTCACCCACAGACTGTCCTGCCTCTGAAAAGGTATCATGCTCTGCTTTGACACTCAGCCCACCCTCCAGTATTGAAGGATGCACTTTTCCATGGATGGAAGACACTGTCCACCTTCTTTGGGAATTTCCTCAAAGTCATACCCCTTCTCAAGGGGAAGCTTATAGCCAAAGTCTAACAGTATGCAAGGAAAGAAGATCAGTCTCAGTAGCCCAAACCAAGGAAATCTGCAATGTCATCCCAGCCTCAATGCTCCCCACAGGCCTGGCTGAAGACAGCTTTGCAAAGACTGCATTACAACACAGCTTCTCCCTCAGCCCAGTTCGCTTCCTTAGCTTTCCTTACTCTGATGCTGTGCTCATTGCTTGTATGTGTCTACTTGACTGGGATAAGAAATGCCCAGGTAACTGGAAAAACATTTCTAGGGTTGTCTATGAGCATGTTTCTAGAAGAGAGATTAGCATCTGCATTAGTAGATTGAATAAAGAAGGTCACCCTCATGGATGTGAGTGGGCATCATCCAATCCACTAAGGGCCACAATAGAACAAACAAGCAGAGGAAGAATATTTCTCCTTTTGCTTCTTTTTGAGCTGAGACATCCATCTTCTGCCCTAAGATATCACTGCTCTTGGTTTTTGCTCCTTCAGACTCAGAACAAATTACTCCACCAGCTATTCCAGGACTCAAAATTGAAGATGATAGATTATGGGACTTACTGGCTTCCATAATTGTATGAGTCAGTTTCTATAATTCACCTAACTTCTTATAAATATCTATCATCTATCATATTGATTCTTGTCGGAAGTTTTAAGGGGGAGGTTGAGATCTTTAACCCTTTGTAACCCGGGGTAAGCTTCTTTTGTCCAGCAAAGTAAGCCAGAAGGGTCCACCTCATATAGTGGACAGAAGCCAATCAGCAAGCAGCTTATAGAAGCAAGTAAAGAGCACGGGGCACATCTCATAGGGCAGAATCCTCTGCCCTATGCTTAGAGTGGTTCTCAGGATACATCACAGCCACGCCCCCTGCTTAGCTTAGGTCCTTAACAGGGCTTGGTAATGTGGCAAGCAGCCAGAAAAGCCAGAGTTTTCCATCCTCTCAGCCGACAGTGTCCAGAAGGTCCCGACAGATTCTGTTTCTCTGAAGAAGCTAAAATATACAGATTTTGGTCTAAGATCCCTCTGTCATAAACATCCCTACATGCTGATTTCCTGGCTAAGAGTCACCTTCAGGAATACATTTGCTAAAATCGGTCACCAGGTCGCCTACTCAAAATCACTCACCTAGCTATTATTGTTGACACTGTATAGTTAACACAAAATTTGATAAAGTGAGCATTTAGAGCTTCTAAACACTGTCACTTCTTTCAACTGTCACATGTCCTGGCCAGTCTAATCACTTTACTCTGGTCCTTCCTTCGTAAATGTCTCCTCATTTTGCCTACCAAACAAACACATCCAGTAGAAGAGATACTTACAAAATAGCTTTAAATGCTCATCACATTGACTAATGTAGACATAGCCTTTAGCCTTCATTTCATTCAGAACAAGAATTTTCAAATGCCACAAAGAAGTTTTTACATCATTTTTCACCACCCCATGTGAATAAAAGATGTCTGTAGGAAATTGTCAGTTGCTTTACAAAGATTAAACACCTGCTCCTATTATTGCCCTACTGTATACAAATGGGCCATTTTAGGAAATGAGCAGAATGAATATGCTCTAGAAACTGCAGTGCAAGCAGTACCCAATTTGTAGGTGGGTTGTGCTCCCTGAGTTGATTTGCAAATTAGCTCTTTTGAAATTGTGAATGCATTATCCAAAGAAGCAGTATTATAAATGATGGCTAGCTTCACAAGTGTCATCCATAAAGCCCTGGTAAACTCACAACATAATTAAAATGACATGCTGCCTTTAATAATGGACTGTTATTTATGGGGGAAATGCCCTTCACAGGGAAATGAGAAAGAAATCATGTGGCACAAGGGTTATGTGTCTATCTCACTCCTAGTTGTTTTCATCTCTCTCTCACACATTTTCTGTCATCACTCATTTTCAATATGGAATCAGAGTCTGCTCTGGCTCTTCTTCCATCTTTGCTCCAGAACTAGGACAAACCATAATGTAGACTTGGTAAACTAACATCTAGTGGATAATAAGTAATAAACAAAACCTAAGAATGTTTCTTCCTGAGCCACAGGGAGAAATAGGATTGCATGTTTGTTAATTGAGAATACCATTACATGCAAAAAAGTAAATGCCAAAGGAAAGTAATAATTACCTATGCATAAGCCTAATGAAGAATAGTGGAAGTCAAGACACTAACTAACCTCTAGTTTTGATGTATTGCCCAAAATTTACCTGTTATACATATGCAAAATAATAACCTCCTAAATTTTATTTTACAAGACCTCATAAAGCAATCAAAAGTAATGCAGCATTTTTCAAAACCTGTTGCGGATTGTTCCCTGAGTTGATTTTTCCTTGATCAGCAGCATCAGCATCACATGCAAACTTATTAGAAAGGCTAATCCTGGACACTGCCCTGCAGCTATAGAATAGGAAACACTGTGATTTGGGGCCTACCAATCTGTTCAAAAATTCCTCTAGGTTATCCTATGCACACTAATGTTAAAGAAACACTAAACTAATGATTATAAGAAAATGAGGTAGAAAGCAGGATTAAGTTTTTTTAAAGAAATGACTAAAAATTCCATTAATCTAATTGTTTTAATCTATTTGAGCCTAAAATATTATTATATGCTAGCAACTCAACTAAAAAGGTTCATTCTATGTCTATGTATGCAGGTTAGTATATTTTCTGCCAATGAAGATTTAAAAGTGAGTAGATTAAACAGTGAATAGAATGCAAATAAAAATCTGCAAGAGATGAAGAGAGAGTGGTGACAAGAATATAACTAGAGATGGTGACAATCTGGATTTAAAAATACCCAAAAATATTTGATTTAAGGAAAAAAAAAAATCATAAAAAAAATGATGCTAAGGGAAAAAACAAAAAGAAGTCATAAAAGGTTTTAAGGCAGCATCAGAGACATATCTTAAAATACAAGTACACATTTTG
Organism: Tamias sibiricus; assembly: GCA_025594165.1. NCBI lineage: Eukaryota > Metazoa > Chordata > Mammalia > Rodentia > Sciuridae > Tamias > Tamias sibiricus. Next base: position 53,263,160 of record CM046668.1, read on the forward strand.
ACAATGGAAGTAAAGTGGTAGGTGGGGCAGGTGGAGGGGAGCCTATGGAACTGGTGGGGGTTAAGGTTTTCCCAGGAAAGGAACAGGAACAAGGCTCAAGGTGCACATAAGCACAACACAAAGTTTCCTCAAGTTGTGTCATAAATTAGTTAGAGCTGTGATGAAATAAGTTCTCAACATTGTGGGGAGCAGCTGGGTAAAGAATAAAACTCCAGAAACCCTTGTCTGAAGCAGGAGTTGTCAATTTATTAATGTTATTCCTATGTGTAGCAGGACATTACAGAGCTTTCCAGGAGGCCAAGACACACAGATATAGTTTAGGGTTAGACAAATGTACATACAAGTTTAAGAGATGAGAGAATTTTAGTTTCCATGTTCACAGACTAATTTTATTTTGAAGGCAATATGGTGTCTAAGGAAGAAAAGCAGGTATCATTTGCTTCAGGGCTATAAAATTATGAACACGCAATATATACATTGGTTTAAAGTGAAAACAGATGGAGTCAGGTAAATAAGCTAGATGTTATGAAAGTAGGACAGACAGAAACTGTTAAGAACTCAAACTGGGGCTGGGTTTGAGTTCAGTATAGCTCAGTCAGTAGAGTGCTTGCCTTGCATCCACAAGGCCCTGGGTTCAATCCCCAGCACCAGCAAAAAAAGAAGAAGAAGAAGAACTCAAAACCATTATGGAAACAGAAGAGATGCAAGTTGCATGAAAATCAGTTCAATTCACTAATATCTGATTGCCTGCAATATACAAGGATATATGGTCATTTTATAGAAAACAAAAATTGCAGACTGCCCTTTATTAAAATAAATTAAAATCTGTTTATGCAGGATAAAAATATCATTATAAAATACAATAAGTGCTAAATTAATTATAATAAGAGAAGTATGAAATGTTATAAAATTTAAATGATGCAAGTTCACTTTTATATGGAAGAATCAGGATTTTTTTATGAATTACTGGTTTATTCAAGAGCCTTCAAGAGGAAAAAAAATATTGCAAAAGTGATGTAGGTAAGGTAGGAAGAATAAAATAAACTTGAAAGAAAAAGGTAGTGAGTTCATTCTGAGTTAATTAATAGTTTGATGTAAAAAGTTTGATGTAGTTGGAAAGAGTGGGAGATCAACTTGAAGATATAAACTATAGATATATCCTGATAAATTGCTGAAATGTGGGGGGAAGGAAAGTTGATACTTAGGAAGTGAATTAGTAAAGTTCACTACTCAAATTTGAATATGTAAAAGAAATGAAATAGGAACGCTGAAGAAGTTTGGGGTTGCCAGGTACACAAGAAAGCTGATATATGCTTCAGGTGTTAATACTTTAAGATCCCCAGCTTTACATGTTCTTTTGATGGGACAAGAAACTATACAAACTTTCAGGGGAAAAATATAAATTTACTTTAACCTATAAATTACATTTGTAGAAATTTATCCTAAAGAAATAAATGTACAAAGATCTGTGCATAAAAATGAGGATTATGCAAATCATTAAACACTCTCATTAAAAGGCAGGTTTTGGAAACTGTGGAACAAAAACATAGATTTAAGTATATATGCTGCCAATAAGAGAGAATAAAATCATACAAAATAAAAAAATAGAGTTAAAAGTGAAAAGTACAGAAATGTTTTCTCTATATAGGAGGTCGATTCATAGTGGGGTTGATGGGGCATAGGAGGGGCTATGGCAATCAGTGGTAGAGAGATTGTCTCGCATGTGAAGTGAGGCCCTGGGTTTGATACAACCAGAGATATGTAAAAATGTGCTCTATAAGTATAATATGAAATATAATACATTATGCTGTCATTTTTAACAACTTAGAATAAAAAATAAATTTAAAAAAAAAAAGGCAGGTTTTAAAGTGGAACAAAACATGATCTAACTATATGTTCCTACAAAATAAAAATAGGTTGAAAGTGAAAATACAGAAAAATGTATACCATGAAAACAGTAATCAAATGGGACTTAATGTGCCTATGTTAATATCAGACTAAAACTGACTTTAATGCAAAACAGGTTATCAGAATAGGGAAGGAAATTTACAATGATAAAATCAAGAAAAATAACATTTATAAATATATATCACCAATAACTGAGCCCAAGATTTAGTTTAATGTATTAATTGGAGATTTTAAACCCCATTTTCAGTAGTGGATATGACAAATTAGGAAGATCAACAAGTAAAAATAGACTTGAATAACACTATAAATCAACTTGACCTAAGAGGTATCTACCAAAAACTCCATACAGCAACAGTAGGATACATATTTTTCTCAATTACACATGGAATATTCTTCAGATCAGGCCACAAAACAAGTCTCAATACTTGATCAAAAAAGTCTCTTTTAAGATTTGGTAAGCTGGGCTAAGGTTGTGGTCTCAGTGGTACAGTGCACTTGCCTCGCACATGTGAGGCACTGGGTTCGCTTCTCAGCACCACATAAAAATAAATAAATAAACAAACAAAATAAAGTCTAAAAAAGTTGGTAAGCCATAAAATAAGTATCAATACATTTGAAATGACTGAAATTGTAAAGTTATATTCTCCAGTAACAATGAATTAAAATTTAAAAACAATCAGGAATCAAAAAATAGAAAAGAACCAACACACTCTTAAATAACAAATAATAAGGCAAGTGATGAAATGGGAGGCTGAGGCAGGAGGAAAGTTCAAATAGCCTCAGCAAAGGCACCTAGCAACTCGGTGAGACCATCTCTAATAAAATACAAAAAAGGGCTGGGGATGTGGCTCAGTATAACAAAAAAAAAAAGATAAAAATAGAAACCTCAAGGGAAATGAGAAAATACTTTGAGATAAATGAAGATACAACAAAACAAAATGTTTAGGACACATCAAAAACAAGGTTTAGAAGGAAATTTATAGCTATAAACACCTACTTTTTCTAAAAGTGAAATCAATAATCTAATTCTCAGCCTTAACAAACTAGAAAAGGTGAACAAACCAACCCCAACAAATCGTAAGTAAGAAATACAAAAAATTATAGAGCATAAATTAATAACATAGAGAACAAAAGTTATAGAAAAAATTAATGACAGTAAAGACATTTTTGTGCATCAAAGGACATTATAAAGTCAGTGAAAGAACAGCCCACAGAATGCAAGATAATATCTGCAAATGATATATTTGATCACAATCTAATATCAAAAATAAAAAGTTCTAAGCCTCAATGATAAAAAATACATAACCCAATTTAAAAATGTACAAATGAGCTGGGCGCAGTCACTCATGCCTAAAAACCCAACAACTCAGTAGGCTGAGGCAGGAGGATCGCAAGTTTGAAGCCAGCCTCAGCAACTTAGTAAGGACCTAAGCAACTCTGAGAGACCCTGTCTCAAAATTAAAAAAAAATAAAAAATAAAAAGGGCTGAGGATGTAGCTCAGTGGGTTGAGCACCATCCTGGGTTCAATCTCCAGTATCAGAAAATAGAAAATTTTAAAAAAGGACAAATGGCTTGGGAAAAAACATTTCTTAAAAGATATTCATATGGCCAATAAGCCTACAAAAGATTCTAAACATCTTTAGTCATTAAGTAAATGTGAAACAATAGCTCTATGAAATAATAGATATCACTTCACATTCATAAAGATGATTTGTGATAACATTATTAATAATTATGTTATATAGCAAGGTGTAGAGAGAAATCAGGACCCTCATACACTGCTGATGGGAGTGTAAAATAAATAATGTAGTAGTTTTGGAAAACCACTTGGTAGTTCCTCAAAGAGTTAAACATAGACAGATCTATCATATGACCCAGTATTTTTTTCTCTCAGGTATATAAGCAAGAGAATTGAAATAAGTTCACACAAAAACTTGTAACAAGAAAAAGTGGAAACCATCCAAATACCCATGAACTGATGAACAGATAATCAAAAGATGATAATCCATGCAACAGAATATTATTCCACTTCAACAAAGAATGAAATACTGTCACAACATGGTTGAGTCTTGAAACATCATGTTAAGTGCAAGAAGTCAAAATGAAAGATGATATTTTTTTATGGTTCTTTTAAACTATATATCCAGAAAAGAATCCATAAAAAGTGAACAGTGGTTTCTAGGGTCTCTAGGGGGATGTTCAGTGTTTCTTTTGGTGTTGATGAAAATGTTCTGGAATCTGATAATGGTAATGGTTGCACAACCTTGTGGATATGCAGAAAAATGGTAAATTGTACACTTAAAAAGGTGAAGTTTCATGTCATGTGAATTACACCAGGAAGGAAGGAAATAAATCAATCATGGTAAAACCCACAAGGTGAGACCCAGGCCAGATAAAAATATTTATATCAGTCTTAAATTCTGACAACCCCAAATATAAACCATCATCTTTTCAATTTGTTTTGAAGTATAAGTACTTCATTTAACTGACTCAAGTTTACATAGTTAAACTATTTCAGTTTTGGAGTTTGGATGCATTCAGATTATAAAGCAATGACTTAACTGTGGCATCTCCTGTTTCTCTGTTCTGAGTGTTAAAATAGTTCCTCATATCAAACAACAGAGTTACTGTCCAGAGAAATGGTATGAGATAGAGAAAATATAAAGACAGTGGAAGTTATGTTGTTTATAAGAAAAATAAGTGTGAGAACTACGTTGATGCCATAAGAATTGTCTAAAAATAAGAGTGATTAGCAAAATAAGTTTCATCTGAGTGAGTCCGTGTTTTAGTCAGCTTTTTCACCACTTTGTGACTAAAGGACCTAATCAGAACAATTACAGAAGATGAAAGGTTTATTTGAGGACTCACAGTTTCATAGTCTTAGTCCATAGAAGGCCAGCTCCATTGCTCAGGGTTGAGGGGAAGCTGAACATTATGGCACAAGAGGGTAACAGAGAGAAATAGCTCACATCATGGTGATCAGGAAGCAGAGAGCAATGCTCTCTCGCCAGATACAAATATACACCCAAAGCCATGCCCCAATTCCTACCTCCTCCACCCACACCCTACCACTTCAGTTACCACTCACTTAATCCCTATCAGGGGATTAAATCACTGATTGGGTTAAGACTCTTACAACCCAATCATTTGTCCTCTGAACTTTCTTACACTGTCTCACATGTGAACTTTTGGGGGACACCTCACATCCAAATCAAACAGTCAGTCATCTTTAGGTAATAGTTATATCTTACATGACCATGCATTCCTAGGAGTGAACAATTAGAAAAAACACTGAGTATAATACTCAGAAACTGAAATTTTCATCTTTTATGTATGCCAAAAACAAGTTCATAATTCTACTAAAAAGCCATTCCTGTTGGCAAAAAATTCTACATATTCTGATTTATGATAGTGTCAGCTAGCCAGACAGCCCAAAGGCTAATTTCTGGGTTCAATTTCATATGATTAGTTGGACATTCCTGAATTGTATTCCTCTCCTGAAAACCATGTCAAAATTATGTCCTTGATTACAAGGGAGATAAAAAGATAAATCCTACATATGGATACAAAAGAGAACCACTGACACACACACACAAAAGCAATCCAAAGGGCATCTCAGACTGATAGTATAGCAGATCATTTTATCATTATATATGATAGACTAGCAAATAATACAATGTATTATTTACATGCATAGTATTTTTTTTTTTCTTATTTCAGGAAAAAATTAATCATTTTTTTTATGACTAATTTTCCCCCATTTAAAAGAAATAATGAGAATTGTGTGAACCAGAAGGAAGAAATTTTAGAGTAAATATCAAAGGAAAAAATCATAGGGAATATGGGAGAGAACAAAACCTGTATTCAGAACAAATGAAGCTCTATGGATAATAGACCCTTTGGGGAAAAAAAAAGGGCAATGTTAACAAACAACAGATATCATAGCTCTGTTTAACTCCTGTTTTTATTCTATCTAACCAATGAAATTATAAGAGTATTGAAATCCCTGTAAAATACTATTAGAAGGAAAAAAAAACAGTATAAAATTTATAAAATAACAATATATCTAAATTATTTAAATGATGCAAGTCTCCATATTCACATATCATACCTCAGAACTTCAGATACAAAATCACGTCATCTTTAAAAGATCTAAAATGATGAAATAGATCAAATATAAATAATACTTATTAAATCAGTAAAAACTACATTTGCCAGAAACTATAAGATTTGACATTAAAGAGGAGAAAAACTCAAAAGTGGCTTTTTAATTTATTGGGAAAAACCATAAGGAAAGAAAAATCACTGGAAAAAAATTTAAATGTAATCTTCCAAATGCATGGTTTTTCATTTTTACTAGAGTATGAATTAAAATAATAATAAAATCTTTTTTAATATTTTCAAAACATTTTGACGGTCATAACACCAACAACTGAGGAAAAACATTTTATGTAGTATGCAGTCTGAGAGGCAATTATTCCCATGTTATAGGGCAGTTCCTAGAATTAAGAGATATAGTGCATAGTGGAAAATATGGCATAAATTTGTTTCTTTGCTCCTTGACAATGTGTATTAAATACAAATACAACCCCTGGAAATTATGTAAGAAGAAACTAATGGAAAACACAGAAGAATAGAAACAGGAAGACAAACTGATTAGGGACCCCAGGACTTTATAAAAATAGAGCAGTAGACTTTTTCATGATTTTAACTGAACAGGAGATAGTTACTCAGTTCTAGTATTTCCAAACATCAAGCCTAACAAAAGAAGGCAACCCAGAAAGACTCATTTTTTTTCCCCCTAACTTAAATGGGAGTCCTACCTAAACCCAGAAGGCCTCACAGTACTGAAGACTGATCAGAAGTTCCACTGACAAAAAGGCCAAGAAAGCACTCTCCTCTCCATATGGGCCCAAGACTATCCTCCCCACTGAGGGTTACCATTCAGCACCAGCAAATGGGAATCCAGCACATCAAGTAGCCCAGCTCAAGTATCCTCTTGGACCACAAAGGCCAGAGAATCTCTTCTCCTAGGCATAACAAAGCAGGCAAAAAGAAGTGCTTGTAATCATCTTAGACCATACCTCTCTTCCTCCAGCCAGAAGCACCAGAAGCCTACACTGGGGAAACATCAGCAGGAACCCATAGGAACCCAAGGAGCACTAAACACCTAACAATGAAAACAGCAGCACATAGTTCTTAAAATTAAGCTTCTACTAGAATCAAATAAACAAAATGAGTTCAGGACTGCTATAGACTAAGATGGTCTTGTCAAAGTGGGTTAAAAAATATGATCCAATTCTATGCTGTTAACATGAAACTCATATAAAATTCATGCATAGGTAGTTGACAATAAAAGAACAGAAGAAATTCGTTTTTAAAAAATGTAGAGGGACTTATTAATATCTGATGAACTACACCTTCTTCAAGTAATTAATAGGAAAGTACTAGAGATAAAGAAGTGTGTTATAGTTTGGATCTGGAATACCTCCCAAGGTTCATATGTTGAAGGGTTGGTCCCCAATTCAGCAATGTTCAAAGGTGGGGTCTTTGGGAAGGTGATTAGATCATGAGGGTTCTAACTTCACCAGTGGATTAATCTATTGAGGAATTCATAAATCTATGACATTATTGGGAGGTAAAGGTGGAAACTATAGAGGTGGGGCCTAGTTGGAAGAAGTAAGTCACTGGAAGTATGCCCTGGATGGGTATGTTTTGTCCCCAGCCCTTTATCTCTCTTTTTCCCTCTCTCTCTCTCTCTCCCTACTCCCCACACTCCTTCCTGGCTGCCTTCCTCTACAATGTTCTGCCTCACCTCAGACCCAAAGCAATGGAGCCAACCAACCATGGACTGAAACCTCTGAAACCATGAGACAAAATAAATCTTTCCTCCTGTATGTAGATTTTCTCAAATATTTTCTCATGGCCATGTAAAGCTGACTAATACAGAAGGATATTATGTAATGATGAAGGGATCAATCTATCAAAAGAAAATAATCATTCAAATGTGTACACACTAAACAGGAAAACAGTTTCAAGCAAAATTAGAAGAGATAAAAGAAGAAGTGGATAAATCACAGTTGAGGATTTCAATATCTAACATTGATCAACTGAAAAAAACTACTAGACAAAGATCAGCAATGATATACACATCTAAACAATACAATCAAAAGGATACCTCTACCTAATAACACAGTATGCACTGTTGATTATTCAAGTGCCCATGAATCATTGGCATCTGAATCACAACACAAACCTTAAAAAAATTTTTTAAAATTGAAATTTTTTTTTTTACTCTATAGACTAAAACTAGAAATCCATAAAAGAAAATCTTTAAACATATGTGAATTAAACAACACATGGCTAATAATACATGGACCAAATAGCCCAAAGGAAGTTTTAAAAATAGAAAGAATTAAATGAAAATGAAGATATGTCAAAATTTGTGAAAAAAAAGTAAAGTATGATTGAGAGAAAACAACTTTCAATCAGAGAAGAGGAAAAGTCTCAAATTAATAATAAGTTTCTGTCTCCAGAAACTAGAAATGAAAGAAAAATACACCCAAAATAAGCAAAATAAAAGTAATAAAGATAAGAACAAATGTGTGTGATTGGAAACAGGAAAACAAGAGAGAAAAATCAATGAAGCAAAATAACTGGTTGTTCAAAAATGTTAATAAAATTGACAAATCTCTACCTATTTTTTAAAAAGACAAATTTTTTTAAAAAGAGATAAAAGACAAAAATTACCAATGTAAAAGATGAAACAGAGCCTACTGCAACAGATCCTGCAGTCATTTAAAAATTATAAAGGAATACTACAATCAATTTTATGCTTATAAATTCAACAATTTTGAAGAAATATACCAATTCTTGAACACTGAAATCTACCAAATAGTAAGATGAAGCAAATAGCCTGAATAGTGCTATAACCATAAAAGAAATTGAATTTATAACTTATTAAAGGTTTCTGAAAAAAATCTCTAGGTCAAATGGTTGCACTGGCAAACTCTACCCAATGCTTAAAGAAGAATGAACACTAATTCTATACTATCTCTTCCAGCAAATAAGGAACACTGCAATGCTTACTTTATGAGGCTAATTTTACTTAAGCATCAAAGTTATACAAAGACAAGACAAAAAACAAAACTACAGGCCAATTCTCTCACAAATTTTCACATAAAAATCCTTAACTATTAAAGTAAATCAAATTTAGTAATGTTTATAAAGAATTAAATACCACAACCAACTGGGATTTATTCCAAATACAAAGGCTGTTTCAATATTTGAAAAATTAATCAGCATAATCACCAAAATGACATCTAAAGAAGAAAAATTTACACAATCAGATCAATTAATGTAGAGACAGTATTTGACAAAACTTCATCATCCATCATTATTTAAAAAAAAAAACTCTCAGGAGTTTAGGAATAGAGGGCAACTACCTTAATTTGATAAGGGGAATCTATCATATAACCTATAACTAATGATGTACCTAATGATAAAACACTGACTGTTTCCTCTTAAAACAGAAAAAGGAAAGAAAGACTTTTCTCACTACTCCACTCAAACTGCAATAAAACAAGAAAAAGAAAGGTAAAAAAGACATATGGTTGGAATGTAAGAAATAAGATCCCCTATCTGCAGATGACATTATTGTTTGCATATAAAATCCCAAGAAATCTACAAAAATAAATACTCCTAGAACCACAAGTAAGTTCAGTAAGGTTACAAGATACAAATCAACACATAAACGTCAATAGCATTTCTATATACAACAGTGAATATGACAAATCAAAAATAAAGATAGCAAATGCCAGTAATCCAAGTGACTCAGGAGGCTGAGGCAGGAGGATTGCAAGTTCAAGGCCAGCCTCAGCATTTAGCAAGGCCCTAAATAACTTAGTGAGACCCTGTCTCAAAATAAAATAAAGGATTTGTGAATTTACCTCAGTGGTTAAGCACCCATAGGTTTAATCTCTGGTACAAAAAGTGGAGTGGGGGGAGAGGAAGGAAGGGGAGATGAAGGGAGGTGAGGGGAGGGGAAACATAGTATATTTACAATCATTCCAAGAAACTGAAATACTCAGATATAATCTTATCAAAATATGCACAGGATATGTGTGCTAAAAAGTTACAAGTAAACGCTGATGAAAGAAACCCCAGAAGATTTAAATGGAAGTACTGTTCCTAGATTGGAAATGTACTATGATTTCTAGATTAAAAGATTGCACATAGTACAAAGATGTCATTATCCCTCAGAAATTGAGTTTAAAGGCAAGAAATATGCTCTCATATTAGTTAAAGGCATTAATTGCTGTGTTCTCACTCTTGAAATCTTTAATCCCACCTTGAAATGACCTTAACCCAACCTACCTAAGTCTCTACCTAATATCATCATATTAGAGAGTAAGTTGTGAATTTGGAGCAGAGGCAAACATTGTACATGGTGATCTGCCCCGGGCTCCCAAAATTCACATCCGTCTCACCTGCAAAATATCTTCATTCCACTCCAATGGCACAAAAAATTTTAACTTGTTTCAGCATCAACTTTAAAATCTAAGTTCAAAATCTCATTAAATATCATCTAGATTAGATATGGTTAAGACTCAAGGTACACTTCATCCTGAGGCAAATTGCTTTCCATCTGTGAATCTGTTAAACCAACAAGTTAAGGGCTTCTAAAGTACAATGGGGCAGGACAGGTATAGAAAAGATATTCCCATTTCAAAAGGGAGAAACAGGCAAGAAGGGAGGGGAAACAGGTTTTAAGTCCAAAACCCAATGGAAAAAAATCCATTAGACCTTAAAGTTCAAGAAAAATCCTCTTTGGATGGATATTCTGGCCTAATTGAAGAGGGTCCTGCCTTCTAACACCATTGGGTAAGTGTTCCTTTCCCCACAGCTTTGCCAGGAAGGAGTCTTGCATGTCTCCAAGCAAATTACCCCATGAGTGACACTACCCCCTCCCAGCATCTCTGTGCCTTGGTCCTACCCTCATAGCGGATCTCTACCTGGGCCCCATGGACTTGGGGCTGGGTCCCCATATCTGTTCCTCTGCAGGGAGTCCCTGTCTTGTAAAATTAGGATAGTAATGCATACCCCATTGGCTCTGTTGCATACAGCCCACACTGCACTGGGATCTCTAGAGTCACAACTGGGGCAACGAAAGACTGTGGTACCTGGAGTGCAGTGAGCAGAGGCTGTGATGTTAGGCAGTGCCAGGCAGGGTGCACTGAGATCTGCAGGTCCTTGTACTCTGGGTCTGTGATAGGAGTGGCAGCTCTGATGCTGTCTAAGTTAGCTTCAGGGTCATTCTCCCATTTCCTTGGACAAATGGTACTGTTTAGATGAATAACTAATCTTATCAAATAGTCTGTGGTCATACCCTTTGGGTTCTCTTCCAAACACACTTCCTCAGTCTTTACAATGTGGAGAGGCTAGGAAATTTCCAACATTGTACAATATCATTTATTAAAAGCGCTGAAATAATAGAAGTTCCATATTCTATTAATTCCTAGGGCCATTCATTGCCAAAGAAGTTTTACCTTACTAGAAAAATAAATCTATAATCATTGAAGCTGTCTCTTAACTAAAAAGTTGACTTTGAAAAACTGCAATTCACCCCCCCCACTGGGTTCATTAGGTAGACACAAAATTAGGGGGTTCTTGCTACAGAACCCAGAGAATAAAACATATTTATGATCCTGGCCCAGTGCCCATCTTTCAGAAATGCCAAAGAGGGAACTCATGCTTAGCATCAGAACCTGAAACTTTAAAGGTAGCTTCTAATCATGATTCTGTGATTCTGCCTGACAGAAATCAGAAACCCTAGCAAAGTCACAGTGTTAAATTTAAAATTAAAAAATAAGAGAAGAGGGCATAGGTTAGGAATAAAACCTTTGATAAAATGAGTTATCTTTTAAAGTAGAATATCAATGAATTTCTAAATATTATAGGTCAACTCAGAATCATACATATTTGAGTTATATAGCTACTGGGTCCAAAAGAGATTGATTCAAGCGTTAGCCTCTTAAAAGTGACCAGATACAAAAAGACCAATTAATAAATACCAGCCATTTAACTCATAAGGAGATTGTGGCAATCAATTAGTGAGTGATCTTGTAGCCTTTCATAGTCTTATAATGAAAGTACCACACAGGTATAAGTCACCATTGTGCCTGGGCTTTAGAGCCCACAACATTTCACTGGACTACCTAAAGGGATATTTATTATTTGCGTAGAGGGTATGATAGGGTTCCTGAATGTTTTAGTCATGTTTCAATACCCAGGCTTTCAAAATAATATCCTAACAATTTACCACAAGTCAGTAAATGAGATTTCTCCCACTTTAAAAGCTCTTATATTAGGACTAGGGTTGTAGCTCAGTGATAGAGCTGCACTTGTCTTACATGTGTGAGGCACTGGGTTTGATCCTCAGCATCACATAAAAATAAATAAAGATACTGTGTCCATCTACAACTAAAATAAAACTTTTTAAAAGCTCTTATATTAGTAGCTCTTAATTTTTATTATGTGGGTATATGTATTACTAGATCTCGGTGCTAATAAAGATGGCTTTAATGCTTTCAATGAATATTTTCAAATTTAGAAAGGTAATCAGTTTGTCCAAATTTAAGCAACATAGCTCCATAAATGAGATATTTGGCATGAAAACTGATTTAGATGCATTATTTTCTCAAGCAATTGAATCAGTATGATGAAAATTTATAATTTGTAGCATATTGTGGAAATAAATAAATTGAATTTCTCTATCAAAATTATATATAATTCAAAATCATTTTCGCTTCAACACAGAGAAACTAGCAAATACAATTACATTAGATATGCCATCATCCAGAACATATGAAGAATGCTATGAATCCAGTCTTACCTATTTATGTTTATCCTACTACCATAGCTGAGTAAAAATGCTCATCCATGACCATCACATTAGTACCACAAGGCTATTCCAAATGCCATTTCTGGAAATCAATAGAATTTTACTGGGTCTGGGCTATTTAATTTGAACACAATTGCCAAAATCAATCTGTGTCTAACTTAATTTGTAACTTCATTTATACCTACAGTGCTTGTATATTAGACAAAAGATTAAGAAGCATCAGTTTATTCTCAGGAAAAAAAAAAAAAAAAAAAACCGGACCTTTCAAATAAATAGCATTATTTTCACAGAAATCAACACACAGTGTTTCCAAAATATATAAATTATTCAGAAGTAATAAAGGCAAGTACTCTCTTGTGAAGCAATTCCAATAAAGTTATTGCTTATGATAATTTTGTGACATTAAAAATTCCTCAACTTATTAGTATATACAGTTACAAATATATTATAAAAGACTTCATTTTTGTATGTAGCATTGAATTTATATAAAGATAGACATTATTCATAAAATGTCATGCTAGTTTAGCTTTGAAATTGCCTCTAATGTAACCGAAGTTAATTGTTTTTTGAGAGACAAATATATAGATTTTTTTTGCTATCAAGATTGTATGTGCATTGTCATTATAAACTACAATATTATAACCTAAATTTCCTTGATCTAAAGATCTTTATGTGTTCTTCCCTAACATAAGAAAAGCGATTTCTGTTCTCAAAAACTGGGAGCCCTGGTTCAGGAATAAAAAATTAAAAAAATATGAAAGACCCCAGATCGGAAGTTTCTTATTGACATTAATTGACCATTTTACTTTGAAATTGAATATAAATTTAATAATTAGCCACAAGTTGATTTTATTGGTTTATTTATTTGTTAGTTGTTGATGAGCCTTTATTTTATTTATTTATATACAGTGGTGAGAATCAAACCCAGTGCCTCACACATGCTAGGGAAGCACTCTTCCACTGAGCTACAACCCCAGCCCCACAAGTTGATTTTATATGCTTTTGTCACCCCCCAAAAATCCAAAGAATTAACTGAATATTTAAAATTTTAGAGAGTAAGTGGCATTCTCCATTGGGCTAGAGTTATGAACAAAAAATAGTTACAACTTTTTTTTTTTTTTTTTTTTTTTTTTTTTTGGTACCAGGGATTGTACTCAGGGGTACTCGACCACTGGGCCACATCCCCAGCAGTTTTTTTGTATTTTATTAGAGACAGGGTCTCACTGAGTTGCTAAGTGCCTCGCCATTGCTGAGGCTGGCTTTGAACTCACGATCCTCCTGCCTCAGCCTCCCAAGTGCTGGGATTACAGGCATGCGCCACCACGCCTGGCATTAGTTACAACTTTTATTAAACACATTTTGAAGTCTTTCAACTTGGTCAGGAGATCCCTGCCCCTCCCATTATAATATTCATAACAGCAGATAAAGAATGGAGTCAGGCAACCTGCTGCCTAGCACCTGGCAGTGTCCATTATACATTCATACCATACAGCATTTGTGATGTTTAGTCCATTCCTTGTTTAACAAGCCCCAGCATATGACTTGTTCCTTCCCTAACCCAGACACATGATGATTTCATCATACCCAACTCTGGCCATTATCCTCAGTACCACTGTTCCTTTCCCAATAGCTACACTATATATTTATCAATACAACCAGCTATCACTCCTAAAATAAATCAAACATTCTGTCTCCAAATTCAGGATCATCAAACCACTGCCATGCAACTCTGTTTCATTTTTTTGTTGTTGTTGTTGTTGTTGTCATTTCACTCTTTTTTTTTAATTCAAAGTTGATGTATTTATACATCTTTTTACATAACACTGTTTGTATACAAAGTATATTCGTACCATTCAAGTCTTCAGTCATGCATTTAGGATAATGATATCCATCTTATTCAACCACCTTTTCTTTTTCCCCCCCTCCATCCCCTCTTGCTCCCTCCCTTCCCCTCCCTCCCCTTTGACCATTCTAGTGTTCCTCTAATCCTCCTATGTACCCTGCCCCAACACCACTATGAAGCAACCTCCTTATATCAGAGAAAACATTCTGTATTTGGATTTTTGAGATTGACTATTTTCACTTAGCATTATATTCTCCAGCTTCATCCATTTACCTGCAAATGCCATTATTTTATTCTCTTTTATTGCTGAGTAAAATTCCATTGTGTATATATACCACATTTTCTTAATCCACTCATCTACTGAGGGACATCTAGGTTGGTTCCACAACCTAGCTATTGTGAATTGTGCTGCTATAAACATTGAGATGGCTGAGTCACTGTAATATGCTGTATTTAAGTCCTTTGGGAATAGATCCAGGAGTGGGATGGCTGGGTCATAGGGTGGTTCCATTCCCAGTTTCAGCTATTTTATATTAGACAAAGGCACCAAAAATGTACAGTGGAGAAAGGATAACCTCTTCAACAAATGGTGCTGGGAAAACTGGAAATCCATATGCAACAAAATGAAATTAAACCCTTGTCTCTCACCATGCACAAAATTCAATTCAAAGTGGATCAAGGACCTAGGAATTAGACCAGAGACAATATGCCTAATAGAAGAAAAAGTAAGCTCCAATTTCCAACATGGTTGATTAGGCCCCAAATTCCTTAATAAGAATCCTGTAGGGGCTGGGATTGTGGCTCAGCGGCAGAGCGCTCGCCTCGCACGTGCGCGGCCCGGGTTCGATCCTCAGCACCACGTAAACATAAATGCATTGCATTGTGTACAACTAAAGCAAATAAATAAACATTAAAAAAAAAAAGAATCCTGTAGTGTAAGAATTAATATCAAGAATTAATGAATGGGATAGATTTAAACTAAAAAGCTTCTTCTCAGCAAAAGAAACAATCAGTGAGGTGAATAGAGAGCCTACTAATTGGGAACAAATATTTAATACATGCACATCAGATAGAGCACTAATTTCTACAATATATAAAGAACTCAAAAAAACTTAACACCAAAAAAGCAAATAACCCAATCAGTAAATGGGCTAAGGAATTGAAAAGACACTTCTCAGAATAAGATACACAATTAATCAACAAAATACATGAAAAAATACTCAACATCACTGGCAATTAGAGAAATGGAAATCAAAACTACTCTAAGATTTCAGTTCACTCCAGTCAGAATGGCAGCTATTAAGAAACACAAACAACAATAAATGTTGGAGAGGATATGGGGAAAAAGGCACACTCATACATTGCTGGTGGGACTGCAAAATGGTGCAACTCTGGTTTGATTCTCCACATCAGCAGCTATTTCAAAAGTCTCTTCAAGCCCCCTTCTCACTAAAATCCATTTTGTACCCAACAGAAAACCTAATTTCCCTTGTGTAGCAGTGAGGCTAATAAACATGGACTCTCTCAGCTTTCTGGCTCATCTCATCCCTTTTCTACCAATAACAGCTAGAAACCTGGCCTTCCTATTATTCAAGGTTAATTCCATTGCACATGCTGTTTAGACCCCTTCCAATCTCTTCAATTCTCTACAGGACAAAGTATTCAATCTTGTAGGTTCCCTCTTTGCTTCTGCTTCTACATTCACATAGTCAAGTAAAAGAGCCCTGTTTCAATCCTCTTCTATCAACCACCACATTTCCCCATCTCTTGACTACTCTGTTCATTGAAAACCCAGTTATATTCAGTCACCATTTGCAACACCCAAATCCTAATCTCCAATTATTTTCAAGTCATTGATTGCATTGCCTCTACCTCTACCAAAGATACTTTGACAAGGGTAAAAAATGATTAATCCCATCATCAAATGTGGATTCCTTTCATAGTGCGTCTTATTTGTCCATTTTGTGAATGTTAACATTGTAGAAGACAGCTTGGAAAAGCAATTGGAACACTTCCTTTCACTTGCAAAACTTTACCTTGATTTATTTCCTTTTCTTACACTTTGACAATTTCTTCTACATTTGTCCTCTGAGATGCTCTTATTTTTCTGAGTGCTTAAATGTTAGTACACCCCAACAGGTCTATTCCCTGGATTTCTTCTCCTTCTTGGGGCATATCATTAACTTCTATACCTTCATATACTGATATTTGACTCCCATCTTTATTCTCTTATTTATTCACCTAATATTTTTGAGCAACTTCTAGGCACTGGGCTTTCTTCTAACATGCTTGTCACATGTTGTCACCTGGCTCTTTCAAAGGCATCCAAATCCTGTATCTCAAAAATAATATTTTCCCTAAATCTTCTTACTCGTAGATTCATTTCCTTGGATATTGATATCACCCATTCAACCAGGCCAAAAACAGAATTACCCTAGTTCCTTCTTCACAAACCAAAAAATCAGTGCAATTCGATTCAGTCCCATGTATATTATTACCTGTCATTTATTCTATACATCTCTAGCACATAGTTATTTCTTATATTGTTTCTGAAACTTGCTCTCTCTACTTTCACAAACTTATGATCCATGCACCTCAGTATTATTTGGAATCAACATCAATTTAATGTGGTGCATACTGATCATATTGTTTATGAAGACCTCAGCAAAATATCTAAACACTTTAGCAAATTATAGAAGGCATTTCATTGATAGTCCTAGGAAATAATAGCTACACTTCATCA
The DNA here is from genome assembly GCA_025594165.1 of Tamias sibiricus. Classification (NCBI taxonomy): domain Eukaryota; kingdom Metazoa; phylum Chordata; class Mammalia; order Rodentia; family Sciuridae; genus Tamias; species Tamias sibiricus. Next base: position 53,280,558 of record CM046668.1, read on the forward strand.
TATCTTACTGCATACCAGACATTTTACTAATGCACAAAGAATACACCTTATTGCTTAATGTCAATAAATCTGTGGCGAAGGGAGTGGATATGTTATACCCATCTTAAATAGGATGAAATGGAGAATCAAAGAAATTAATCACTTAACATCACATAGTTACTAAGTGACAGAGATGGGGTTTGCCCAAATCTACTGCATCACAGACACATGTCTTAAATATACTTCTCTCACCACCTTTTCTGGTCCAGATCTACCACTTCCTAGTACTCTCCACTCTAGCCATTCCATGTCTTCTAGAAGATACAACATACATGTCCTTTCTTGCTTGTACCCTTTCAAAACATGCTCACTCATCTTAAACATTCAGCAAGGTATAGATTATAAATCTACTTTGAAAGCAATACCCAAGGAGACCTTCCTAAAATGCCACATGCAGGCACAGGTTTTGCTACCATTTCATAGCCTCATAGGCATGTGATATTAAGGGAATGCTCTCATTTGGCACAAAGGAAAAGATATTTTAAACGATCTTCAGTAATCTATATCACATCTTATAAACTAGATAATAATTTTGGCCAATGGTATTGGCAGAATATAACAAGACAGGTTAATAACCTTCACACATGAACATTTATACATTTATATATTTTTAAAGGTGTGAACTGATCATGGAATAAGTATATTCAAATGAAGGAACACTGGCTTGGAATTAGACTCAGCTGGTTTTGAAACTATTTCTATCACTTACCAAATATGTATCCAGGATATGATACTTAGTCCTCTGAACTGTCTCTATTTTTAAAATAGGAGTAAAATAACTAGATCATAGGGCTTTTTCCAGGATTAAATGAAAAAAATTTTGCAAATATCCCCATGTGACTCCTGGGAGAGATACTTTATTTTGACAAATTTGGACCTGAATTTAGAGAATGGAAACAGCAAGAAATTGAAGGATTCACTTGAATATACAAGGTAGATCCCTATGAAAAGTTACTGGAAATAAATGTCAAGACTGATCCCTTCCTAATCATCAGATTATACTGTAGTCATACAAAGAAAAGATCTCCTGCTTAATAGGAAATTGAAGTTAACCCAGATACCCTTTTAGCAAGAAGCAACCGAGGTGACTAGAGGTTGCCCTAAGTGAGTGGCCCTAAGTAATCCTCTGCACAGTGCCCTGCAGGACATAGCTCAAGCAGTTAACAGAGTTGTCTTCCACAAACTTACAGCATGTACTTAAGAGAAGGAGGCAGTCTCCCCAGCTTTGCCTCTGAACTGGAACTAATCCAGGTGGTAAAAACTGGGAGGACTTCTGGCAGAAGTGGCAGAATCTTCCAGAGCTTGGAAACACCAAATTGAAACTGGTATGACTGTGTGGCATCTGTGAACCTCACACAATTAGAATGCTGGCAAGCCAAGCAGAAAACACCACCTGGAGCAGTGCAGAGTTTGTAAGCCTGACCCTTCCTCCACATGTTTAAACATGTTTAGTCCAATGGGGGTTATGGTGACAGCTGTAAAGCCCCTTCAGAAGCTATCAGAAATGACACTTATAAAAGCCCTTGGTACTCTAACATGCCAATAAGGGCATTTTCCTCTCATGTTAGCATGAAGCGTGCCTGAAGGAAGACAGCAGACAGGCCCAGAGGGTGATGATGGAGCCGTGCTCAAAAAGCCAGGATATTTCCCCTGGGCCAGGCTTCCTGCTCAAGTCCCCTGGCAGCTGGGCTCTTGTCTGATCACCATGGAAGCTGAGAACTATACTGCCCCATGTCCCTCAAGTCACCTAGTAAATGCCCAGCCATCACTGGAGCATCTCTGCTTTTCAGTCTCTAAACAAAACAACAACACAGCATTTGCCTCACATAGTATATCCCAATAAAGGGTAGTTGGAATGCTAATTTGGTATTTCTAAGTTGTATGATCCAAAAAACCAATTCTCATTATTGAGAAAATATCAAGAATGCCCCCAGGAGTGTACTATTGTACACTTAGTGTACATTGAGAGTGTACTATTTATTACACTTGTCTCTACGAGCTTACAGAAGGATCACATTCCCTATTTGGCTCTTTATTTGGCAAAATAGTTGACAAAATAATAATACACCACAGTTCTGGGTCAAGAAATACAATATTTAAAAATTCTTATTTTTTAATCATAAATTTGGTCAAAGAAAATTAATTTCATAAAACTTAAAAATGTAATCATCCCCGTTAAACAATCTGAAATAAAGTCGAGAACTTATAAAAATTCAGAGTTACAAATGTCAGTACCATACTTCTTCCTTCCTTCCTTCCTTCCTTTTTGTTTTAATTAGTTATACATGACAGTAGAATGCATTTATGCACTTTGATATGTCATACATAGATGGGATATAATTTCTCATTTTTCTGAGTATACACATTGCAGAATCATATTGGTCATGTAGTCACATATATACATATGGTAATAATGTCTATTTCATTCTACTATCTTTCCTATCCTCACATCCCCTCCCTCCCTTCTCATCACTTTCCTCTGGTATATATACTCAATGAAATATTACTCAACTTTAAAGAAGAGTGAAATTATGGCATTTTCCAGTAAATGGTTCGAGTTATAGAATATCATACTAAGAGAAATAAGCCAATCCCATATTTCTAAATGAAAAAGTGAGATGGTGTGAAATTTCATTTATGCTACTCAGAATGATGTGCTATTTAAAATTCATGCATTGTTTTTATTTCTAGAATTTTTATTTAATATTTGCAAACTGCAACCAACCATAGGTAACCAAAACTGCACAGATAAGGAGGAACTATTGCAATAGAAACTATGAAGTAGCATTTTGATAGACCATATATTTATAAAATATTTTCATCCTTACAATAACCCTACAAGTTACTGGTTTTCTTATTATATTCATGAGGAAAGAGACTCAGGGAGGCTAAGAACTTTCACAGAGCTATAGGGCAGTAGCAACTTGGAAAGTTAACTCCAGCTATTTTTCATGATAGCTTGTTATTTTAAATCCCTAAACTCCCAATGTCCAATGTGATACTTATAACATGGTTGTTACACATTGAGAGTGTGTTATTAACTTTTTAAAGAACCAAAAAGAGATGTGCTTTCCCCTGCCCACATTGGACATCTCAGCTTTCCTATTTGATACTCAATCCCAGTCTTCTCTCCAGTAGAAGCCACTCACTCCCACTTCTCTTGATTCAGTTGGCTGGAAAGAGTCAGACTTACATACCCTGACCACTGCTTCCAAACAAGTGCCCTCCACAGTCAGCATCCTCTTTTGAGGTAAACCTGCTTATTAATGCACTTCCCTACATCTTTATTACCACCATCTGATGACCACCAGAACACATTTCCAGGTTCTGTTAAAGACCCCTAGTAACCAAGATAAAACCTATAGCCCTCCATCTGAAATTCCACTCTTTTTGAACTTCTCAGTGGGAAACAACTGCAACTTTGATCCACTCCAGTCACCTGGCAGCCTATCATCTCTGAGAACTCTCCCACCCTAAAGGCTTTGATCTTTGTATGTCCCTTCTCTTCTACCTTACTCTACTTCCACTCCCAATCTCTCTCTTAGTGAACCTAATATTTTTCCTTCCACTCTTTCTTAAACAATCTGTAGGCTTATAAGCAATCGCCTGCCTCTCTCATATTTTTTATCTTTCTTTCTCCTCATCTCTCTTCCCTCCACTACAGATATGCTCAATGTTCCATGACCTACAAAGTCTTTCCCCCAGCCTGCTTCAATTCCAAACTATTCCTTTATGTCTCAACTGACTACTACCTCATGTACTTGAGGAATAAAATGATGACATGAATACACCTTTACTCCAGGAATTCATTATCCAAATGCAAAATCCTTGCCTCTAAATGCCATTAAGTTTGGCTGGTAACTCTATGGATTCACTGGATTCTGTCTCCCAAAGTATTTTGGAGAAGCTGTCTTCAGCATTCCCAAGGACCAACCCCTCATCTATGCTCACTCCATATGAGGCAATATCTTCAAGTTCATAATATGTGGAAGCCAGGCCTTCTGCCATTTTGTGGTAACATTTCTCCAAACCATGTCTTTATCATTTCTGATAAGAGCATGTATGTGCTCCAAGTTATAAATCACCTTAAAAAATATATATATTTATGCCCATAAAAATGCAGATGATTGCTTTTATATAAAATAACTTAATCATATTTGACCAAGAATTCTTCTCAAAAGCAGAAAACTTATTTATGATTTTCATTAATCTTTTGTGTGTGTGTGTGTGTGTGTGTGTGTGTGTGTGTGTGTGTAGTGCTGGGGATTGAAACCATTGCCTTGTGCATGTGAGGCAAGCACTCTACCAATTTTCAGTCCCTTTGATGAGAAAGAAAAATATATTTAAAATTCTTAAGTTTTAGGGTAAAGTATGACTTCTATTAATTAAATAAGAAAAACATTTTTATATGAGATACAAATTTTAAAGATGCTATTTACACATTTATCTTGGATTTATTTATATGTTATTTGTATTACAGGTAAACACCTAGTCAAGAATGCTATCAAAAAGGAATGCTTTGATACACCATCTCCACAGGATGATTTTAAACCCAAAAGAATATTTAATTTTTATCAATATAAACTCTTCCTTGGGCTGAGGCTGTAGCCCAGTGGCAGAGTGCTTGCTAGCATGGGTTGGATCCTTAGCACCACATAAAAATAAATAAAATAAAGGCATTATGTCCATCTACTACTACAAAAAAAAAAATTTTAAACTCTTCCTTTGTTCATTGATCATCAAATAAATACCATCAATTTTGGTGAACATCTAAGAACAGAGAATAGCCAGCTTGGGGTCTGATCTGTTTTCTGAGATTGGTTCCATTTTCTTTCTCTCTCTGTTTCTCCTCCAGGGGACAGTATAGTTCCAAATATGGGCTGTGGCCTCTGCCCTGGCTGGAGTCCCTGCCCTGCCAGTTTCTGTTTTATAAATTAGTGAAGGAGCCCTAATTAGGAAGGGCTGTTGTAGCTAGCTGGAAGCCATAAGTTCCACCTGATATGTATGTGACGCACCTGTAGGCACCCGCAAACCTGAAGGTATATAACCGGGTGAAAGCGGTCCGAGTTAGGAGAATGGAGAATTCAGTCAGCCGGGCAGTCACTCGGTCGGTCAGAAGAATCAAAGCGGCCAGAACGTAGGCAGAGCGGTTACAGAAGAGAAACCAGATAGAAGAAGTAATGACTGGTCAGAGTTAGGCCGAGACTCCTGAGGAAGACAGAAGACAGAAGAAAGAAGAAGGAAGAAAGAAGAGAGAAGAAAGAAGCTCTAATCTTTCTCTCTAAAAATCTTTCTTTCCCTCTCTAAGCTCTAAGAAAGTAGAAGTAAAAGTAGTAAGCTAAGCTCTATCTTTCTTTACTCTAAGCTACTCTAAGCTAAGAAGACAAGAAGAAAGCTAAGAAGACAAGAAGAAAAGCTCGCTTTAATCTTTCTCTCTAAAAATCTTTCTTTCCCTCTCTAAGAAAAGCTCGCTCTAATCTTTCTCTCTAAAAATCTTTCTTTCCCTCTCTAAGCTCTAAGAAAGAAGAAGGAAGAAAGAAGAGAGAAGAAAGAAGCTCTAATCTTTCTCTAAGCTAAGCTCTATCTTTCTTTACTCTAAGCTACTCTAAGCTAAGAAGACAAGAAGAAAGCTAAGCTAAGAAGACAAGAAGAAAGCTAAGAAGACAAGAAGAAAAGCTCGCTTTAATCTTTCTCTCTAAAAATCTTTCTTTCCCTCTCTAAGAAAAGCTCGCTCTAATCTTTCTCTCTAAAAATCTTTCTTTCCCTCTCTAAGCTCTAAGAAAGTAGAAGTAAAAGTAGTAAAAGCTTAACTCTGCCTCCGAGAGTTTTTCCTCCCGGGTTACGGTACCAGGCAGCTTACAAATTAGGACAATTTGTTTAACTGAGCCTTAGTTCCTCATACATAAAATGAAAAATAAAGAATAGAACTGATTTTGCAGCATTGTTACAAGGATTAAGTGATAGAATGGACAGTATATAGCATGTGTCCATCAATACTTATTGCTATTATTATTTTATATATAAACATTACACTAGCTTTCCCTATGATATCTCACTAAAAATATGATTTTAAGCACCTGATTTATGTTAGGCACTGTAGGTGATAATACTAAAAAGTTAACATAGTCCCTCTTCTCCGTAAATTCACAGTCAGCAGGGGGAAAGCAGATATGTAAATTATAAATAGAATAAATACAATAAAACCAATGTACAAAGTACTACAAAGTACAAGGAAGGGGGATATTATTGCCTCCAACAGGATTAAAGAAAAGGAGAGGAGGCATCTTGTCACTGTTGGAGGATAAATAGATAGAATACAATTGAGTTGGAAATGAAAATGCCCACTTCCTAATATCCTCCCCCATCCCCCCCCACACACACACCTTGAGCACCACTTTTAATTATTTGGAGAAAGGTATGTGGCTTGGGTTTAGCCAATTAGATGCTCTTCTGTAAGCTTTGATTCTTGAGAGAGATCAAATTGCTAGAAGAATCAGAGAATATTCTTGCCCCCCATAACTGAGGCCAGGGCCAGTGGTGAGCTGGTGAGTGGCGGGGAGCAGCAGTGACAAGGGCAGCAGGGAAGCAGATTACTGCAGTGGGCAGTCTTAGCTGGGTTCACAGCTGTTTCCCCTCCCTGGTTTCCCCACTCTCTTTTTGAATCTCATCTCTAAGGCTCCCTCTTCGATTTCTAAGAAACCCAATATCCTTCCAAAAAATTATTTTTCTGCATATCTGAGAGATTTTCTGTTGTTTGCAACTAAGAAGTTCAACTGGTACTTGGTTCATCAAGTAAAACTTTCCAGTCTCTTAGGGACTGTGTCTGTGGGTATCAACTGACCTCTAATTGCCACTTTCCTTCATGTAAAGTAAGATACTTATAATTTTTGTTGCCTTTTTCAGTATAAACAGCTTTCCTGATTGTGACACATGATCTTTGTAAAATTTATATCAAGAAATATATTTTTTAATTTTCTTTTAGCAAAACGAATAGATTGTTTCTACTTGCCACACACACATATACAAAACTTTCATGACTCATTCCTTCCTTCCAAACAATATTCTCCTTCTCTTCACTCTTGATTTTATGATTTTATGAAAGCAATGAAGAAGAAAGAAAAAATGTGTACTGGAAAGAACATGCAAGGAAATGGAGAAATAAGAATCATTTACTGTTTTTCTTTTTTGTTTTTTTTTGTACAAGTCAACAATCCATGCCTATCTTTGTTTTCTTCCTAATATTAGGTTGATCTAATTGACATCTTTGTCAAACATCAACAGCAATCGCATGCTAGAAGTAGGAATTTTAGATACACACACATGATAGCTAGTGGATCACTGTCATTGCCAGAGGATGGACAGGTGAAAAAAAAAAAATGAATAGATAATACCCATCCTCCAGGAGACTCCTTAGGACCAATAGGTAGGGAAAACACACTTTGAAAATAATCTTATGAATATAGTAGTAAAAGAGAAAGATATGATACCTTGAATTACTGAGGGGCATGGAATGATTATGTTGGATTCACTATTTGGGCTGTGTATTATACAGGAAACAAATGCTACTAACATTTAATAAAATCTTTTCACTTTCATATCTGCAAACTCTTCCTCCTACTGCCCCTCCCAACTCTATCATTTTCCAGTTGTCTCCAGGTTTTATTTTGTATCCACTTTCACTATGAGGTCAGAGTTAAGCCTACTGGAATGTGTTCTCTCTCTATAGGCAGAAACCTGACTTCCTCTGAAAAAAAGCAGATCTTGGGAAAACAGCAGTTGCTATCACATGGACTGAGTGAGGTTTTGGAGTCATTGGACTTTAAGTGTTCTGTTTTGTTGCACTGCCAAAAGGTTACTGCTCCCTGGAAAACCGAGCCAGTTCCTCTAAGCCTCTTGCACTGATTCATGTTTGTCTGGCTGCAGCTGATAAAAAGTTGAGAATTTAAAAGCAGCTACACAAGTACAAAATCAATAACCAAATTGGTGACAATATCCTCAGGCCTTGAATAGAAAATAATCTTAATGTAAAAGATATGTGGTGGGGAGAGGAACATTAGAGACAAAGTAGCACAATACAGAATGATACATATGAAAAGAAACAGGAAGTTTATCACAACTTCCAAAATAGTTGGAAACTATTTTTCTCCACTACCTTACTAACAGGAAATCTCATGAATTTAGTTCCCACCCCTACCAAACCCTGTGAGTGGATTTTCTTTGACCTTGACTTTTATGGAAGTTAGTATTGATAATTTGTCAACTATTACATTATTCTAATCATTTTCATCAGTGTTCAAAGAACTTTAAAAGTTGGTTGTTGTTATTATCATCATCATTAGTGTTATTTCATTATTCTTTCTATCCTAACAACATTTCAGTATTCTCCATCCAAAATCAGAAAGAGACAAAGGGAAAATGATATTCATCACCCAGAAATCCCTAGTAACAGGATTTTCTGTTCAAGAGTTTCTAGAGAATTGAGATGGCCTTCCCTCAAATTACACCATTGATTGGATGTTTTGAAACACTGAAATCTTTTACAGTTTTCTCCAAAAAAATCACTGCTCAAGTAGAGTGTTTTAGCACATGTGGATGAGCCTGATGAATAAATAAATAATTTACTCCAAAAAACAGTCGTTACACCCATTTACCCATATGGGAACCCTGGGCCCATAAATCATAGCCTTTAGTGTTTGTGAGGGATTTTCAGCCTTACCAGAGTGCATAATTCTTCCCAGGCTTTCTTCATCTGTTGTAAAAACAGGGTGTTGGTTTTTTCTTTGAGGGTGGATTCATCCTAAGATAACACTTTAAGAATTTCTCTCTCTCTTGTTGTATACTCTTGTCACCACCACCCTATTATTTTGCATGAATGTCTCTGGTAACAGTACATAATCCACAGACATCTCCATTTGATTTTGTTCTTAGATTTAGTTTAGGTGGATCTTGTCAAAAGCTCCATTGGGGCTGCTGTTGTGGCTCAGTGGTAGAGTGGTAGCATTCGTGAGGCACTGGGCTTGATCCCTGGCACCAAATAAATATTAAAAAATAAAATAAAGGTATTGTGTCCATCTAAAACTAAAATAGTATTTAAAAAAATCCATTGATTCAATGATCTGAAACTATTTATAAACTGCTTCATTTCATGGGAAGTTTTTGCTGCTCCAAGGAAAAATTTTGAGAGCATAACTTTGGAGTTGGCTGCTTTGGACCTGATCCTATTTCTTTGGATTCTAGGAGAAAATGTTACAAAAGTTGATTTTTAAATAATGTCAGCTAAATTGCTTATTTTATTTCATAAAATTGCACTTCCTCAGCAAAACTATAAACTCTTAGAGAACAAGAAATATGCCTGCCATGTGTTTGCCTGTTCATTCATCTAAACATCATGATGACCATTCCTCTTGACACCTCCCACAGCTCCATGCACACAGGGGTGTGCAGCAATAGGTTTCTAGTTATCACACATTGAATTAGGAAATTCAACTTTCAAAGACTGTGGTTTTGGTGACCAATATTTTTGTCTGTATCCCAGGACAAAATGAAGAAGAGGATGTTAAAATGGCTGGGCTTGTGAGATACAAACTGAGGTGAGTCTCCTAGGTGAGAAATGAATAAATGTAGAACTTCTGAGAGGGGGTTATATTATTCTAGAACTTAGTATAATGATACTCTTGACTTGGCATATATGTTGTTATCACTTGTTAGTCATTGTTTTTTTTACACACTTAAGAATTTGACCTAAAATATTCTTTTAAAGTGAAGATTACCTTCTTAGAGTAACCTACACATCAGCACGCAGGTAGGTATTCACCAGCAAATTGTAGCTTTTTTGGTTCTATTTTGTTTTTTAAATACAAATAAATTATTAGACTTAATGGATATTGGACAATTTAAATCAGTTTTTACCTCTTTATAACTTTAAGACCTAGGGTGGATCCTAACTTTTGAGTAGTAACAGTTAGTAGATGCCTTGGCTCTCTTGGGATTATTAATGGTGAATATATAATTATATATAAACATGCATATATTTGTAGATGTGTAAATGTGCATACATACATATATATGTTAAATATTTTATTGATATATTCCTGTAAAGAGGTCTTTTCATCTGTATCATCTGTATCCCAATCCCCTATCTATAGCTCTTAGATTTAACAACAGAAAGCAACCAGCTCTTACTACATGACAGTGTGCTCTGGCCCCCAAAAACCACCAGGGGGACTATTACTACTCATATTTTATAAATGAAGAAATTGGATTACAGAGAATTTATTTCTCCAGTTCTCATGCTAGTATCTGAAAAGAGAAATAGCTGCTGGACTGCAAAGCCAGTGCTCTCCAAAACACTAAAGTTATGAGGAAAAACTAAGGCTCACAATCAAGGACTACTTACATAAAACTCTGACTCTACAGAGCATTGACAAGTAATTATTTGTGAGATATTTTCTTGGAAGAACAAAACCTATTTTTCCACAAATGAAACATTAGCGTATTTGTCACAAACTAGTACACCAAGCCTGTTTTCACCAAAAATGTTTGAAAGGTGTTCCTCACCCTTTAGGATTTGTTTATAAAGATGAAAACAATACATTGTTAATATACATTCAGTATTTTAGTCTAAGTGCCTTCATGGTCCTATCATAAATGCTGCCAAATAGTCTTTCTCAATACATAACCACAGAATATTAGTATCAGAAGGAACCATATAAGTAAGATAAGCAACCTTCCCAGTTTTCCAGGGACTTTAGAGACTCTTAGGAGTAGTCCCTGAACTCAAAGTTTTTAAACAGGGTTTCTTGGAACCTGGGACTTTAGTGCTGAAACTAGGAAAATACCAGGCAAACTGGGACAAGTCGACCACTCTACATGTCATCTATTCTAAGTAACCCTTCATTTCACAGGTAAGTGAGCCAAGGCTCATAAAAGGCACACAGAGGTGATGCAATTATTGACTTGTGCAACTTCTAGAGTTTTTCTCTTTGAGCCTCTATACAGCTTCATTCAGCACCAGAATATACAGCATCAGAATACTAGTTTTTCTTGTTGTTGTTGTTGTTGTTTGGTACTGTGAAATTACTCCCCAGATTTAGATCACCAGTTTAATCATTCTGATTTGAAGTTCAGCTACTCATTTAAGATTTAGTTTAAATCAGCTACTTATTAAGGTGAGAAAAATGTTTGTTCCCTTTGTATTTTCAGTTCCTAGTCTAGTTCCTGACTCAGGGAATGCAACTTGATAAATGCTTTTTGACAGCTGTGGAAGGACAAGAATGTATTGCCTGGAGGATTGAGGTCTTTATTAAAGTCATTTTAGACCAGAGAGACAATCATATACTAAAAACAGAAAGCTGGGAACTGCACCAAGCAATATCTTTCCCAGTTTTCCCCTTACTTCCTATATTCTATGGAAATATGAGTTACATGACAATTAAAAAAAAAAGACATTTTTAAAAGAATAATAATTATCTTATTATGTTTTCAGTGAAGATCAATTTTAATTATCTAGGGTTTTTTAAAAGAAGCAATTTGTTATCCTCCTTGTTGATCCCTCACCTGTTATCCTCACTAATTATTGCAAGAAGCCATCTGTGAAATTCATGAAGACCTTTTCCAGCATAACAGCCAGTGAGGAGACAGGTCTGGCATTGGGAACTTCCCGTGGCACTCCCATGAGACAGACATACACTTGATCTTCCCCTCTGCTCTGCTAGAAAGGTCCCATGCAGCAACCCTGGAGATGGGCATAACCCCTTAGGAACTGAGCATTCTACCTCCCCTTACCTATTTTGGTGAAAAACTTTCCATAGAATCTCTTTGATGTTTTCTAATATAAATAAATGAAAATCAGGCTCCTTTCTTAGTTGAATGCTGCACCTGTCTGGTCAGCTTGCCTTCCTGAAACCTTTTGTGTTTGAAAGTTACTTTCTGTTTTCCTAGCTTTTATTTCTTAGCCAGCCCATACCACCAAAGGGGAACCCCATTCCATTCATGTGAGCAGGCGGGATATGGGCAATAAATTATTTTTGGAGAAAAAAAGAGGAAAATCCAATAAATAGATTCCAATTTTGTTTTCTTGTTATACCAATAAACAATCCTTGCTTCCTCCTCATATGAAGACCTGAACTAGCACTAAAACACACTTAGAAACTGATGTAGTGTTTTTTGTTTTGTTTTGTTTTGGGGGGGGGGGAGGAGTTTTTCTCCAGCTGTGCTGAATCTCTACATTTGCCAAAATGCTCATGGTTTGACTTTGGGCTGCTGAGGTTCATTTTTCCTTCTTAAAATGACGAGAACCATGTTCCATAATTAATTAATTTAAGAAATTACTCAGTATACACTCTCATTCCAAAATAGCTTCCTGACACCAAGTAACCTTCTTTGATCAGGAGAAATGGTGTATTATCACTCACTATAACTTTCAAGTGGGAATCACTGCCAAAGAAATTCCAACAGAGATGAAAATACCACAATTTTGAAGTTGACCTACAACTAGTTCTTTATTCCACAGTATGCACTGAAATTCAGAATTCAATTCATTGCTATTTAATTTTTGCAAGTGTTTCTACACCCATTTTAAAAATTATCTTTCACTTCTACTTCTATCCCCTCCTTGAAACTTATAGGATGTTATTGTCCTATAACTTGAAACTGTACCCTGTAATTATTTTATTAAAGTACAAATGTAAATGTCCAGGGATCCATAGGCTTTTGCCTGTTACTTGATGCTGTACAATCACAAACATATGGTGCTATATGCTACCCCACTAAACCTTCCCTCATTCCAATAATTTAAAATAAGCAGTGAGTATAGACTAGAAGAGAAAAAAGCCCATCATCAAAGGACAGTAATTTGTCTAAGATCATGTAACAATCGCCATTTTCCTGACTTTTTCTTGATCACAAATATGGGGGAATTCCAGGGAGAGGTGGAAGGTTCTATATGACCTGCTTCTAATTGTTCCTGAACTAATTGGTGGGCCGCTTGTAATTTCTCTTTAGATAGGGGCCACTGAGGGACCCACACTGGCTTATCAGAAAGCCATGGTATTTTCAAAATTATTTTCTCAGTGGCCCCGAAAAAAAATATCTTTTTCCTTTATGACAATGATTACTTTTAGGGTTTAAGATTACTCTGTACTTTTTGATAATGAGTTCTTTTATGGTTAAGATTACCCTGTAGGTTTTCACATTTAACATCTGCAGGCTTGGTTGCAAGGTTTTGTACTCCCATTTGTTGCAAAATATCTCTTCCCCATGCGGTAGAATTATAAAACATTGAAATGTTCCTTTATGGCCTTCATCATCCTCCCATTTTAAAATTACTGCTGGGAGGTTATTATATAGCCTCTTAAATGAAGCTTTTTGAGTCGTAAATTAATAATGGAAGATCTCCAGTATCTATTAATCCCTCCATTTCTATTCCTTGGATTTTTATTTTACACATAGCCTGTAAGCCATGGGACTTGCAGTGGAACAAAATTGTTCCCCTTACCTCCTGTGAGCATGAGTAAGCATTATTTTTATGTAGTCTAGTTTATTACACCTGGGGTTTCAAACCCTTTTAGGCTAGCCCGATAATAAGTCCTACGTTTGACTTTTCAGTTGCCAGGTGTTAACACTATTCGGGCGGTGGAACAGAGGTCTATACGAGGGAGTGGATGGGTAGTAGGGATTGTGTCATTGGAGTGGATTGCGCAATCGCCAAACCAAGATTTCCATTGTCCCCCGATTTCCCTTTTTTAATGGTATGCTTTACTTTTGGGATAGACTGATTGATTATGATAATTTTTTTCCACGTCTTTGTGAAAATTTCGAGAGGAGCACCTCTCATTGAGGGCAATCACATTTCCTGTAAGCTAAATGGCCTGATGGCTGCTTGGTGCATTTTCATAAGCTAATTGGGACTTGGTCCAGCACCTACTCAAGTCGTCAGCAAAGTCGGGAGGTCCTTGCTTTTGACAAGCTACCTTGGATCCCAGGTCCTTGTAAGTCATTAGCTGCATTTATCTCATATATATTGAGATTTTAAGTTGCGAATTGCCCTTCTCCTGTTGATTATAGTTTTCAAACCCTGCACTGAGTTCTTGATGGATCGCCAAACTCTGTGCTTTACATTTTTCTTTTCTAAAGGTGTTAAGGGAATGCATACTCAACGTGGCGGTCATTACTGCCCATTTTTTATGTTTTGAATCTACTGACTGAGTTGTGCTGGCGGTTCCCGAGAGTTGTCCTCGCATAAGCGATCAGAAAGACTTTTTATTTCTGTTTCTAGGGTATGCAAATGCCTAGTAATACCCTTCATATTTTCTGTAATGGATTCCACCCATGGGGGAGTAGTCACTTCCACAAGTGACTCCTCTGCCTGACGAACCTTTTTCTCGGTCTTTTTTAATTTCTTTTTCCTCATTTTCTCAGGATCACTTTTACTAGATTCCTCACCACTGCTAATTTCACTGACAGCAATATCCTGAGGCCCAGGTTCCAGTGAGAGCAAGTATCCTTCAGCTTTCGCCAATAACTCCCGAATAGCTTTAATAGCTTGGATTTTTGTCATTTTTGGGTCTCTTCTAATACTCTCTTTACTGGTCTCAGTTGGCCCAGTGGAATCTACACTTTTTTGATCACTTTCATTTTTGTCTATATACTCCTCACTGAGAACAGAGTCAGGTATATCAAGGAGTCTTTGCATAGCCTCTATCACTTGGGATTCAGTTATATTCGAACCCATCTTTAGAGACCTTTCAGTTCTTACCTGTCCGCTCCGAAGTTCCCCGCACGGGCCGCCACCTGTTGCCGCCTGAAGCGCTCGGAGCACCGGAGCCGCGGGGAAGAACTTCAGAAGCAAACTGGAGACAAACAGCTTTTTATTCTGATAACTTTTCTCTCTGGTTCTAACAACTAACTCACGCCAAACACACCACTAAAATGGCGCTGACCCGATCAGCAATTTCGGCCAAGTCACTCCAGATCCCGCAACAAAATCCCGTGAGACTACGGGTGGCGACAAAGGCCAAATCTCCACGGCTCATAGTCAACTGCAATTCAAGCCAATCCCCAAACAGGGCTCCTGCAATACGCTACCCTACTCCCAACTTTCCTTCATACCAACAGTTTAAAGTAAGCAGTGAGTATAGACTAGGGGGGAAAAAAGCCCATCACCATCATCAAAGGACAGTATGAACCAAATGTCTGGATGAGTTATAGGAAGAGTAATTCTATTCTTTTTTTTTTTTTTTTTTTTTTTTTTTTTAGAATTCTCATAAGAGGTTTATGTCTATTTTCTCTACCTAGACCAGAGACATTTTAGCATCAGTTTGTAGGCGTACTTTCTTCTCCTATACTGGCTACTTTCCTTAGAATAGTCAAGAAGAACAAGCCCCAAAACCATGATGCTTCTTTCAATAGTGCAATTAGCTCAATAATAAATTTAACCCTCATAGCAGCATTCAATCTTGTGGGCAGAAAACACAGTGGTGCCCATATCAAAATCTCTTGGAGAGACTGGCCAATTACACATGATCAACACCCCCCCACACACACACCCAGATACTCTGTACACTCATCCACATCCCTATGTACCTCCACTGAGAACCACTGCCCTGGTAGTTACCACCTTGCACAAGCTGCATCATCAGCTGTGGTCAGGATCCCACTAGTTAACCTGCCACTCAGGTAACAGATACCAAAATTTGAAATAAGCACAGCCTGTGATCCAGCAGGTGTATTTGTTTTGCCCTGTCATCGCATTTTCCCTGGGTTACCAGGACTGTAAATATTGCCTGGTATGGTACTCTTGTCTCCAAAGTGAATTTCAAAAGGCCAGGAAACAAACATCAAGTAGAGACTCCTAAGCCAAAGAACAAAGATGCCTTGGGCTATTGGAACACTTCTTTTACATTAAAGTCACTTCAAAAAGCTAAATGAAAGAAACCAGACACAAAAGGCATGTAATATATAATTATATTTACTTATGTGAATGTCCAGAAAAAGCAAATTTACAGAAACAAAAAGTAGATGTGCAGGGAGTGAAAAGAGAGATTGATAGCAAATGACCTTGAGAAATATTCTACAATGCATGTGGAGGATTTAAATGTTCTAAAATTGGACCATGCTAATGATTGTATAAGTCTACAAATTTACTAAGAATCATAGAATTGTATACTTAAAATGAGTAATTTTATAAAATGTAAATTATATTTCAATAAAACTCAAGACAAACTTTCATAATTTTAGGCATACTGCTTAAATTTCTAAGCAGAAATATATCCAAGTTATCAAAAGTAGGTTGCATAAATTGATACTCTTTTAATTTAAAAAAGAATTGATATTTTAAATATCAAAAGGTATGAATTTAATCTTGAAAATGCATAGAAAATGACTAAGAGGAAATAAAAAGAATGCTCTTAGTGGGTGAGATTGAAGTTTCCTTGCAGGGAAATATTTACTTCTTCTTTATGCACGTTTGTGCCATTAGAAGTTTTTATACACAAACATGCCCTTTATTTAAACATATATCAATTAGTCTGAAGTTTTCTTTCTTTCATGTGTCTTTGACTGGTTTTGCAATCAGGGTGATATTGGTCTCACAGAATGAGTTTGGAAGTGCTCCCTCTTTTTCTCTTTCCAAAAATAATTTGAAGAGTATTTGTATTAGTTCTTCTTTAAAGATCTTTTAGAACTCAGCTGTGTATCCATGTGGTCCTGGGATTTTCTTGATTGGTAGGCTTCTGATGGCATCTTCTATTTCATCCCTTGAAATTGATCTGTTTAAATTGTGTATATCATTCTGATTCAATTTGGGCAAATCATATAACTCTAGAAATTTGTTGAGGCCTTCGCTATTTTATATTTTATTGGAGTTTTCAAAATAATTTCTAATTATCTTCTGTATTTCTGTAGTGTCTGTTGTGATAGTTTCTTTTTCATCACATGTTAGTAATTTGAGTTTTCTCTCTCCTTCTCTTTATTAGCATGGCTAAGCGTTTGTCAAATTGTCTACAGACCAAATCTACTCATGCTTATAATACATAGGATCTCTTCCTTGAATACAGATTTCAGGTTCTTACACTCAAACATCTTTTGTTAAAAGCAACTATAAACACAATCACATCATACAAGTTACAGAACAATTATAGTTTCCATTTATATTGCCATTTTATCTCTTTGAGGGCATAATCTGTTCAACTTTATTGGACTTATGCATTGTCAGACTCTATAACAGGAATGCATTTGAAAATTAACTCTTAAAATGGATAATGGTCACAGATTCAGTTTATTGTTTTAATAAGTATTTGATGAGTATTATAGTTTGGATCTTAAGTGTTCCCTAAAGTTTCATATGCAAAAGGCTTGGTTCAGTCTGTGGCATTATAGGAAAGTGGTAGTAGAATCTTTAGGAGTTGGAGCCTAGTGGAGAAAGTTAGGTCATTGTGGGCATGTCCTTGAATAAACAATTGAGGCTCTAACCCCTTATTCTGTCTTTGCTTCCTGATTTCCATGAGTAAATTTCCATGCAACTTTGTCCCATCACATGCTCCTTCCTATGATGTACTACCTAGAAACAGGCCCAAAAGCAATGGAGTCAGCAGACTGAAACCCCTGAAACCATGCATCAAAGCAAATCTTTCCTCCTTTAAGTTTGTTTTTCTCAGCACTTAGTCACAGTAATGGAAAGCTGACTAATATGCTTAGTTTATGTGTAGAATATTACTCTAAGATTTAAGCAAAGTTGTTGTCAGAGAGACAAACAGGTTGTAGGTAAATAAAGTCAGTGTTGTCAGGTCTATGGTAGAAAGAAATATCTCAAAAGTGCATATGATCAGACAGGAAAGGTCATGTCTTCCTCATTCTGAAGAAACAATATGCAACAAGTAGCTGAAAAATCATTCTGTGCTCATCCCTAGTGGCAAAATTTTAAAACAGAAGTTTTCACTCAATGGCAATATTTTTTCTTATTTTGATTTCCATAGACAGTTCCCAGAGAACATATCATGAACAGTAAAACCACTATTGACTCCCAGTTCTATAATCAAATCAAGGTAATAAATATATACATAAAAATGATACATTGGCAGCATAAAATTGACATACAGATTTAGAAGTCTCACTAGTTGTTTGATATTGGACAAATTAGTATACAAAGTCCTCAAGTCCAACACGTGTAGAGTGCATAATAATAGCATACTTCACAGGTTTGCTATAAAGATATAATAAAATAATACAAGTAAAGCACTTAGCTCTAGTCAAAGGGCTCAAAAAATTAGCTCTTACAAAAATATTATTAACATGATTAATCTCTTAGTAAGTGCATGAATATTCCAAAGAACAAGCTATCATTTCCAAACATGGTTGTTTAAAACAATATTTAGCAGAGACAAAGATATTGGAACTAAGACTTGAAGGCAGCACGAAAGAGTTTATGCATGATGGAGTGGACAACATTGGGAAAAGTGAAAAATATTATTTAGTCAGAGGGTAATGAGAACACAATTTTTACTCAAGGCAGAGTTTTAAACAAGAAGTAAGAGAAGGAGGGTCTGGAGGGTGAGCTGTTACCAGATTGTAAACGATTTTGATTTCAGGCAAACAAGTTTGGGCTTCTTCCTCTAGGTGATGGGGAGTCACTTAAAGTTTTTGTTCAATAACATAAAGTGACCCAAATCAGTGCTTTATAAGAAAAATTAGAAAGAGATAATTTAGATGAACCAGTTGGAATGTGATTTCTATAATCTGTCTTCTCAGAAACAAGGACACGGCTTGTCAGCATAACAGGGTATGAGACAGAAAAAATTATTAAGGATAAATAAAAAAGTGATATTGTGATATTATTGATACTAATTGCAGGAGCCCTGTTTGGGGAGATAGCTAAGATTGCGGTTGACTATGGGCCATAGACATTTTTGGGCATTGTCGCCTTCCGTAGTCTCACGGGACTTGGCCCAGGATCTCGAGAGATTTGAGCAATGAAGTCGCACGGGACAGTCTCATGTGGCCGACATATTATGATACTAAGATCTCATAGACAAAAAAAAGTTCCCAATGACCATTTTTGGGCATGTTTCTCACGGGATGAGTTTTGAATTTGAATTCAAGTTGGGGACCAGAAGAGAAAGGACAGGGTTATCGCAGTATAGATACATTGATTCTTGTACAGTTCTTCTAGTATAGATACATTGTAGTTTTTACGTGCTTGGTTTCTTGAAAAGTGTGTACTTTGAGACTTCTAAAGCATTCCTGTCTCCGGACTCCTTCCCACGGTTGATGCCGCATTCCCTTTCCGGCGGCTAACAACTAAACTTCCCAAACCACATTTTCTTGATAGGTATTTCTATATTAAGGTTCATGGTATACTTTTATCTGAGCATTAAATAATAGCAATTAAACTTAGATAGGAAATATTAAGGTTCTCATTATACCAAAAGATGGAAATAACTCAAGTACCCACCAGTAGATGAAAGATTAAACTATATAAAGATAGATAGATAGATAGATAGATAGATAGATAGATAGATAGATAGATATAGATGTAGATATAGATATATAGATATAGATACACATACATACACAATGGAATATTATTCAGCCTTAAAAGGGAATGAAATTGTGACATATGCTACAAACTGGATAAACTTGGGAAGCATCAAGCTAAGTCAGATAAGACAGACATAAAAAGGCAAATTCTGCATGATGACATGTATATGAAGTTCCCAGAGTAGTGAAATTCATAGAGACTGAAGTAGACTATTAGTTACCAGGAGTAGAAGACATAAAGATATAGTGAATTATTATTTAATGGGTACAAATTTTAAACTTGGGATGATTAAAAAAGCTCCAGAGATGGAAGGAGGTAATGGTTATACAACAATATGAGTGTACTTCATGCTACTAAACTGTACACTTAAGACTAGTTAAAATTCTATGTTATGTATATTTTACCACCACCACCACAGGAACAAAAGTGTGGGGTTGGGAATGTAGGTCCATGGTTGCATAGTTGCCTACCATATGCAAGGCCCTGGGTCCAATCCCTGGTAAAATACACACACACACACACACACACACACACACACACTCACACGCACACACAACTCTGATAGCCTGAGAAACATATTAACCAAAACAACAGAAAGGTTAAGTCTTGCCAATCCATTTAGCCTAGTGGCTCTGTCAAATGTGATGCCCTGGGCCAGAGGCTATCAATTGGCTTGTCCAATGGCAGAAATGAAGAGAAAAAGTCCCTACCATCATCTATATCAAAATAATAATGATAGCACAATGGCTCATGCATCTCTGCTTTGCATCTGCCCTGGGTGACAATAAAGGAAAAAGATAAAGAAAGTCACTTTTCCAGTCAAAGCAACCCCTCACCTTGGCTTTTCCACTGAATGACAAAGAACATGAAAAGTACTGCCAGTCTTTGACCCCAGTCCAGAGCCACAACAGATGCTCCACAGACACACTTACTGATATGTGAGGGACTAGAATTGCATAACATGCTTCTATCAATTAAAATTTCCTCAAGTGGATGCTATATTCAGCACTATGCTAGTTGGAATGTGAGTACAGAAGAACAATAAAACATGATCTCTATCTTTTAAGATCACATAATCTACTTAAGGGGACAGACTCACATAATGATATAATAATGACAATATAAGACAGAATATAATTAGGTGCTAAATTATATAGTGCAGATTATAAGTACCCTAGGAGGTCATAAAATTGTCTAACATCCTGTAGAAATGAATAATAGGTCAGGGAATCTTCACTAACCAAGCACTTGTAGGAGGAAGCAGAAAATGCTATAAAGCAGACTGACATCTTTTTTAAAAAGCCATTGCACAGGCGGGGGTTGTGGCTCAGCAGTAGAGCACTCGCCTAGCACATGTGAAGCCAGCATACTACAGGGACAGAGCCACATCAATGTTTACAGCAGCACAATTCACAATAGCTAAACTGTGGATGCAACCTAGATGCTGCTCAGTAGATAAATGGATAAAGAAAATGTGGTATATAAACACAATGGAGTATTACTCAGCAATAAGAGAATAAAATCATGGTATTCGCAGGTAAATGGATGAAGTTGGAGAATATAATGCTAAATGAAATTAGCCAATCCCAAAAGAAACAAATGCTGAATGCTTTCTCTGATATAAGGAGGCTGATTCACAGTGGGGTTGGGATGGGGAGCATGGGAGGATTAGAAGAACACTAGAATGGCCAATGGGGAGGGAGGGGAAGGGAGGGGGGAAAGGGTGAAGAAGAAAAAAAAAGATGCTAAAATGAGATGGATATTGTTACCCTAAGTGCATATATGAAGTCATGAATGGTGTGAATATACTTTGTATACAACCAAAGATATGTAAAAGTGTGCTCTATAAGTACAATATGAAATGTAATGCATTCTGCTGTCATTTATAACAACTTAGAATAATAAATAAATATGCAAACTTTGAGTATACATATCTTTTTGTTCTGACCAACCTCAAACATTAAAAGGTGTACAACTCTGTAGCGTAGAGTGAACTGAAGAAGAAAAGCATTAAATTATATTTTCTAGACTGCCACTCACTATAATCCCTCTCCTTGCTTTCTTCATCCTTTTACCCTAACTAGCTATCAACATATTCAGCTCTATCAAAATTAAGTAAATAGGGCTAGGATTGTGGCTCAGTGGTAGAGTGCTTGCCTAGCATGTGTGAGGCACTGGGTTTGATACTGACACCACATAAAAGTAAATAAATAAACAAATAAAATAAAGGTATTATGTCCATCTACAACTAAAAAAAATATTTTTAAAAAGATTCCAAGAAAACAAAAACCCAATCAACAAATGGGCTAAGGAATTGAAAAGACACTTCTCAGAAGAAGATACACAATTAATCAACAAATACATGAAAAAATGCTCAACACCGCTGGCAATTAGAGAAATGCAAATCAAAACTACTCTAAGATTTCATTTTACTCCAGTCAGAATGGCAGCCATGAAGAACACAAACAACAATAAATGTTTGAGAGGATATGGGGGAAAAGGCACACTCATACATTGCTGGTGGGACTGCAAAATGGTGCAACCATTATCGAAAGCAGTATGGAGATTTCTTGAAAAACTGGGACTGGAACCACCCTATGACCCAGCCACCCCACTCCTGGGTCTATTCCCAAGGACTTAAAAACAGTATATTACAGTGACACAGCCATTTCGATGTTTATAGCAGCACAATTCACAATAGCTAGATTGTGGAACCAACCTAGATGTCCCTCAGTTGATGAATGGATAAAGAAAATGTGGTACATATACACAATGGAATTTTACTCAGTAATAAAATAAAATAAAATTATGGCATTCACAGGTAAATGGATGAAGTTGGAGAATATAATGCTAAGTGAAGTTAGTCAATCTCAAAAACCCAAATATCGAATGTTTTCTCTGATATAAGGAGGTTGATCCACAGTGGTGTCAGGTCAGGGTACATAGGAGGACTAGAGGAATGCTAGAAAGGTCAAAGGAGAGGGAGAGGGGAAGGAGGGGGAAGGAGGGGGGAGGGGAAAAAAGAAAAGGTGGTTGAATAAGATGGATGTCATTATCCTAAATGCATGATTGAAGATTTGAGTGGTATGAATATACATTGTATACAGTGTTTTGTAAAAAGATGCTCTATATGTTTATTATGAATTATAATGCATACTACTATTATAAATACAACAACTTTGAATTAAAAAAAGATTCAATAAATAGAGAGCAACCTGGTGTTTCTCTGCATAAGGTGGGCAAAATTGGAGGTGTTTTAGGTAATCTGTTGTGGCGCAACAAACTACCCCAATACCTCATGATTTAAAATGACCCTTTGGTTTCACTCATCATTCTGTAGATCAGGAGTTGAAGGAGAGTTTGGCTTTGCAGTTTGCCTGTGATGTACTTGATGCCAGTTGTTAGATGAGACCAGAAAATTAATATTCATGACAGCTGCTTGTACTCCATGGTGCTTTGTGAGCATCTTTCAGGTGGTGCCAGGAGCAGGTTGAAACAAGATAGATGTCTTGGGTGCAAAATTTGATGACCCTTTCACCTGATAGTGCCTCCTTAACATTTGTACCTTGGGTACTTCTCTTACCTCACCCTAGTCTTGTGCCTGCCATCAGGGACTCTGTAGCTCAGAACTCCCAGCATGGTGGTCTTAGGAAAAGAAAGGGGCAGAGAAGGTTTATGGATGTGCCTTATTACATTGTTTGTTGTTGTAACAAAATGATATAGACTAAGTAATTTATAAAGAGAAGAAGTTTCTATGATCTGGGAAGTCTAAGAGCATTTAGTGAGAGCCTTCAGGCTGCATCATGGACAATCAAAGCAAGGTGTCATTTTCACAATATTCTCTTGGTCAAAGCAGTTACTGAGTCTGGCCAGATTCATAGATAAAGAAAAGAACACCACCTACTAATGAGAGTATAAAATTTTTCACTGTAAAACAAGTGGTAAGAGACATATTGCTATAGCCATCTTTGGAAAATACATTCTTCCATGTTTTCCTTTATAATTGCCTTCATTTTATTACTGGACTACTATAATAGTCTCCTCATGTGCATGCTAGGATGCAAACCTCATTCTCAGTTTTCCCTTCAACAGTGTGGAACTACTAGACCCTCTTATAATAATTATCTAGTACCCATGCTTTATATTTCCAGTGGGTCCCCTTTCTTATAAATAAAGCTCACACTTATGATTTGATGACATTACATCTGTTGTGGGATCAATATATCTCCTAAAAAGATATGTTCTCATCCTTACCTTTTGCTACCATTTCAATATGTCCTCTCCAAAAATTCAAGTGCCACTAATATGACAGTATCAAGAGGTGAAACTAAGAGGGAATGAGATCATGAGGAATTCTCCCTTTCACATGGCATTAGGTGCCCTGATAAAAGGGCTTGAAGGAGTAAGTTTATTCTTTCTTTGCCCTTCTGCCTCAGTCCTGTGTGGGCATAACATTCCTCCCCTCTGTGAGATGTCATCTTGGAAGCAGATAATCAGACCCTCATCAGACATCAAACCCGCTAGTGCTTTGATCTCAGATATCCTAGCCTCCATAGGGGTGAGAAATAAATTCTTGTTCCTTGAAAGTTACCTAGCATGTGGACTTTTATTTATCATCATAAATAGACTGACATCCATATTACCTTGTTTGGAAATATAGTCTTTGTGGATGTAATCAAGTTAAAGTGAGGTCTGGAGTAGGTCAGAACCTAATCCAATGAGTGATGACTTCATAAATAGAAGGGGAGAGATGTGGACATAAACAGGAAAGAAGGCCTTTGAGAAGGAAGGCAGACATTGGAGTGATATGTATGTTTGGCAAAAACAAAACAAAAAGAGAGAAAAAAAAAAAAAAAAAAAAAAAAAACAGAGAATGTCACCAATCACCAAAGCCAGCAAGAGACAAGGAAGGATTCCTCCCTCTAGCCTTTAGAGGGTGCATTGCCCTGGCAAAACCTTGATGTTGGACCAAGCCTCCTGACTACGAGAGAACAAATTTTTATTGTTCTAAGCCACAAAGTTTGAGGTAATTAGTTACAGCATCCCTAAGAAATTAATAATAAGATGTCAGGAGCCATCCATGAGTTTCCTGTGGGTCACTGCACTTGGAAGCCTAGTGGATAGAAACATCTGGTATCTGGGAATAACCAGTAGATATTTTCTCTGGTCAATTGCCCAGGGACAGTGTGAATTTCTATCCTGCTCTGCTGTGTCCCACACAGCACCTGAGATGGGTGTGACCTACCAAGATGCCGATCAACCTGCTGACTACAAGACATCCTGAAGCAAGGCTCCTCCTTAAAACCTTATACCTGCCTTTTATGTACCCCCTTAAATAAACCACTGGAGCCATCTTTGCTTTGTCTAGTTCCAGCATCCATGTGGACTACATCTATTTGGGGCTTTGCTTTTTGTAAATATATTTCTGACTATTTGTGTTTTGTTCTTCACTAATTATTTGGTACTTTTAAGTTTTCAGGTGGCATATACCCCCCTCAGTAGGAAGAAGAATCCCCCCCAATCAGATGCTGGCCATTGCCCTCATTATGATATAACATTTATCCAATTCTACCTCCTTCCCCCACTGCTACCAAACATTCACCCTTTACCCAGAAATCTCTTCTCTGTCTTTATCTTCTAATTAATTACTACACCTGTCTTTGTTCTTTCATTCTGCTATAAGATACAAAGCAAAGCAAAGCAAAGCAGTGTATACACCTAAAAATTGTGGCTATGTTATAACTGGCATCTTCTAGTGTTCTACTTTGTAGAGCTTCTTATCCCAAAGCTAATTTAGAATACACCTGATAGGAAGTTTCATGAGTTTGTTAAGAAAGAAGAAAGTAAAAAAGCAAGTAAACAGATATTTAGGACTTTTAGTAAGTGTTCAATGTCACATCCTTTGTTAATCAAAGGGGAAAAAATTTAGTGAGGCCCTTATTTATAAAAACTGATCATGGAAAGAAAGCTATAGAAGTCCCTCCTTGGCTACCTGTAACTTAGCTGTCAGACAATGTATGAATTACATTCACTTGAATTAACTAAACCAAAAATGTCTTCCAAATGATGATTAAATTACCTAGAGCTCTAGCAAGGCTGCCCTCACTATTGTTCCCATTTTGATGTTTGGAAATAGTATATGATAAACTCTTCAAAGAAATCAAGAGTTCATCTATTCTTTTCCAAAAATAAAAAAATCTTATATGGCAACCTGTGCAAAATGAATATAATTTTTTTAAATAACAATAAGATACTTCGTAATATCTTATTGTTAATAAGATAAGATCCTTTGTAATACATATTAATCAGAGGGTTATGAATATAATCATGCCACAGTATCTAGGATGCAAGAAGCAATCACCTTATAATGGTCACTCTATACCTGGAGCTCTGGATACCAATGTAGGAACCAAGCCTATAGAGGCAAGCTGATGACCTGGCAGGAATTCAGGGCTGTGAGCAAGACAGTAAAAGTGGCCTGACGGAGGGCAGAGGCATACAGTGATATTTAACTTGGAAAACAGAAGATTTTTCCCATGATGTGCCACTCCCCTAACCAGAAGGCAAACTATTGGGACCCCACAATCTCAGACTTTGAACCTCAAAAATTGTAAACTGAAGAAAATTTTTCTCTTTTTAAGTTATCTCCCTCAGATATTTATTGCAGTTACACAAAGCTGACTAATAAAAAAATACAAAGGAATTATGTAATTTACCCAAGTTCAGGCCACTACTAAACCCTATCAAGACTTTCTGCTAATTTAAACAAAGAAAGTATTCCTTCTTCAAGACGTTTTGCTTCCCTTTGCCATATAAAATATACTATGCTGATTTTATTAAAATAAAAACTTTCACTGCCCATACAATTGATTCAATAAATATTCAAATTTGTAATACCTGATATAAATAGTATGCACTTTAGATGGGTTTCTTTTTTGCAGTGCACAGTCTATTCAACAGTAGATGACATCCTGTAATAAGTGTGAAGCCAGACATTTTGCTCTAGTATCATTACTTCTATTCTAAATGAAAATGATCAGGAATTACTCATGAACTGCATAAACTTCTGGCAACATATGAATGCTATCTCTTTTCAGCATTGTTTTACACTCAACACACAAATCAAAAGTGTTTATGTGAATGTAAACCCACTGAATACATAGAAAGCAACTAATGCTGAATGTTATGAAGGATTTCTCATAGCACCTATTGCCACCATCTCCCCAACACAAACTTCTTCTCCAAAGCTTTATTTTACCTACCAAGCAAATTAAAAAGTATTCTCAAGATTAGTATAAAATAGTTGTTCAACCAAACACTCCATGTAACCTAAAGATCTAATTATTATTAAATATGACTTGAATCATATTTCATTATCATACTAAGATGTTTTGGATCAATGTTCAGTCAGTCTAATTCTGGGTGAACGATACAACAGGGCTTCTAAAATCAAGGTTTTGCCTTATTCTAAAACACATCCTACAGTGTGAAGTGGCATTAGCACCTAACAAAATAAAGACAACTAAGAAAGAGAAGTGCCTATGCATGTGGTATTCCGTTTATCCAATCCATTCTTTTTGGGTCTTAGTGCATTGCAGGTTTTGTATTAGATGCTGAGTACACAGTGAAGACCAACTCCAGACCCCACTCTGCTCTCATTCCAGGAAAATTAATGTTAAAAAAAAAGTTCTACACTAGAGATTTACACAAATTGTGAAAGGCCCATTTGATGGAGACCCAATTTTTTCAGCACACAGGATTTCTTGGAATTAAGGCAAACAGAACTCACAATGATATAAATAAGCTTTAAAATTACCTGTAAAACCAATTGCTACCATCATACCTGCCTCACAGTAATATGTAATAGATGTGAAATGAAAAAAATAAATGAACTTTTCAGCCTACAAATTACTTAGACTATAAGCAAACAGCCATATCAATTATAAAAGAAGTTATGTATACAAAATATTTTTAAATACCCAGAAGCCAAAGGCAATTTGAATTGAGGGAAGATGCCATTTAAATATAAACCTCCAACAGATCATATAAAGACAAGCAAGTTATTTGTTATATATATTAAAGTTATTTCATGATATTTTTCAGCATCTTGGAAGCACAGTTGATTTTTCTGCTGTTACTTGGTATTGTTTTTTCAGTTGCATGGACTATTTTCTACATTTCAACTACCTATCCACCTGGCTTTGCATAGGTGATAAATTATGAGGCAGTCTAATGATTGCCATTGTTTTTCAGTCATCCAGACAGAGAAGAGCTGGGCTTGAACTAGAAATGGGGATGGAGGGTGGAGAAATGCTCATTCTTTGCTCTATCCATGCAGGGGAACTACACTTAACAAATTCCATTTTTCAAGGTAAATAATTTGAAACAAACATTTATTTCTTCAACAGTTTTAACCCGTTGGCCCTGCAGTAATCAAGGCTCTTAAAAAGACATTTTACTAAAATAGAACTAAAATGTTAAACACCTTACTCAACTTTGCTTTCAATTCTCTTTTGGACTTTTTTATTATTCATCTCACATTCTATTATAAATATCTTGAAGATGAGGACACAGTTGGTGCTGATTCTAATCAGCACCTGACCTACTATCCTACACAATGAAGCCTTGACAACATGCCTCCTGGTAATCATATTAGATAGTAAGCCACCTCACATACAAAACGCAAACATTGTCACTTTGTAAAAATATACTTTAGGCCATGTCTTATATTCAAGAGAATCACAAAATATGAGAATTAAAACAGACCTTAAAACTATTTATACCTATTGTCAACATGTTTCTTCAACCCCATGGGCTTCCACTATCCTAATTTCCACCACTACCACTTAACAGAAACTAATTTCAAGCTTTCTGTATTCATCCCTGGAACTTTAGAAGGGTTAAGAATAGTCTACGACTATAACTCTATAGTATATCCCATAGTACACTCATGGAGGAGGCTCACTTTTCAGTGACTCAATGAAATTTTGGAATCATAGTTACAGTTTTGTTAGAGATTGGCATTGGTATTTTGTTTTGATATCAGCATATAATTTAACTAAGGCAATTAAATATGAGCAACTTAGGTTGCAACAATTAAAAAGGAAAAAATAAATTGCAATAAGCTATGAATTTTATGCAAAGAGACAGTGGTAACTTCATTCTTCATTCTAAAAGAATAACTAAATTTAAACTTCTTTTTGAAAAACAGGCCTCATAATCATCTGTTCTCTGAAACTGAAGGAAAAAACACGTGAGTTTCCACCCTATTTTCAACAGGCATATCTGATAAGGAATGGAATAGACAGAAATGTAAAATAAACCAACATATATTGGCAACATAAGAAAACCATTAGCAACTTCCTCAGGTAATTAAAGGGCAGAATTTTGTGTTCTCATAGCTTTTTTATTAATAAAATTTCTCATTGCCCTCAAGAATATGCAAAAAATTCTGAATTCTTCCTTTCCTCTATTGAAATTATATACATGTGATTTGTTTACAAGACTTTAATTTGTGTCATTAGAACAGGGACTTCAGAGGTTTTAGAAGTGACACTCTTAGTGGTATGTATATTAAAAACTAAGCCTTTCAGCAGCAGTTCAGGCTGCATTTCTAGGTTTACCATAGCATGAATGCATTTAACTTTTTCAATATAAAAAGGTGCTTCTCTAATTATGTTCCTCACAGACAAAGAGTCTGAGCACAAACCAAACGCTGAAGCAAAAGCCCAGCTTCTATATTGCTTTTACAGATCCTCTGTACGTTACTCCTTAATTCCACTGGAAACACGGGCATGTAAGAAATAGCTAGCAGTCCATGTGTAACAGAGTTCTGAAACTGGAAGCACTTAACAAGTAACCCGCATGCTCAGATACACACATTTCCACACAGTAGACTTCCATCTAGGACATGGCCCCTGACCTCTTTAAACACTGCAGAATGAATCAGGATATCAGCTCCACAGATTTTCTGTCTCCACTCCACCTCAAAAGCTCCAACCTATATGATAATTGTTCTGAGAAATTTCCATTAATTTTCTCTTCTTTTTGCACATTTTGCTGTCCATTTTCTCTGTCTACTCCCTGCTATATCTTTGTCAATTTATCTCTGAGCTACTCTGAGTCCAACTGCCTTGGACTCTGCTAAACTCACAAACTTAAAAAGGAAACTAGGTTTGTTAGACAAAAACTAAATCATATTCCTTTTCAACCTATCAGGAAGTTAAACAAAGGCTGCTTTAAAATTTATTTGATATTCAGTGTTTTAGAAAGCAATTCCTTATTATTCTGTTTAAACTACTACTCCAACTTTCTCTGAAAGCATGCTAGCATTGTGCTGAATTGTGCAGTTATGAAATTTCTGTACTCAGTGCTTCCATGTGAACAGCAGGGGACAATAGCACACCAAGAATCACAGAACTCCCCTGATTCAGAGAAACATTGTTGAATTGCTGAACCTGGTCTGTGTGTACCTGCCAGTGAGATGATCTCAGCTCTCAGATTAATTCTTTTGTGTTGTGTCCTATTTTACAATGCACAATTCAGTTTTCTATAGAGTTGTGACTCGGTTAGACAGTATTACACTGTGACAGCCTGCTTAAGAAAAAGAAACATGAAGGGGAAAAAGGAAAATGAAAGACAAAATGCTCCCAAATGAAACAGAAGACAAGGAAGAAGTAATCCTGCATGTAGATAAAAGTTTGTTCCTTCTCTCTTCCCATCCTGGACATTGTTTTTCTGAATTACAGATTAAATTCATCCCTTACTCACACACACAATCATTTCATTCTGTTTCCTATAAAAACTTAGCTTTCTTTTTAAAAAAAAAGTTTTAAAAAAGAAAAAGCTTTTAAGCTGAATACATGACTTTTCCAAACAATTACAAAACAATTACTTCATTTCTGACCTTTAATCAAGCTTCTGAGCATAATGGTTTTATGCATTCTGAACATTTGTTAGTCAAGATACATTGATTCTTGTGTTGCAATAGAAATTTTCCCTGTAAACACATAACTTCATATAAATAGCCAAAAGCTATAATGGTGATCTGTAACTGATGTAAGTAGAATGCAAAGTACAAACTAAAAATTTGAAGAATATGTTCACAGTGCAATGGTATGGGTTTGGAAAGGTGTTTAGTAATTCAACTTTCAAAGTCAGCAAATATGAAACCACTTTGCTGCATTGTTTGAGTGCAACCCAGAATACAATGTCCACAAGTCTGGCCTTCCCTCCCCCTACTCTAAGAGAGAGAGTCACACCAGCCAGCTCCCTTGCTGTTCTTGACAACACACCAGGTATTCTTGTGTCCTGAGGCTTTTCCCAAAATTGTTCTCTCCTCAAAAACAATCTTACCTCATTCATCCAATGAGTCATTCCTTCATCCACTTCCAAGTATTTGAGTAAAAGTCACTTTTTCAATGAGAGCACCCCTGACCACCTATTTAAAATGGAATATTCCCCTTACCATTTCCTATCCCTCCCTTTCTTCTTAATAGCACTTATCACCACCTATTATGCCATATGTTACATGTTAATATAATTTATGAGATGATAGACCAAACATAATAGTTAATAGAGGGCTTAATGCCACTACTTAAAGGAAAAAAAAATAAATTGGATTGATCCCCCAAAAAACTTAACTGCTATATGTAAAAGACAAAGACATACTGAAAGCAAAAATTAAGAAATGATATGAACAAAAACAAAAGGATGGACAAAGGTATAACAAGAAAAATCAAATTTAAAAAAAGAAAAAAGTTTGAGATTTTTGAAGTCTAAGAAAGAAGAATGGAGACCAAAATCCATTACCAATACTCATGCACAAACCTTATAATGCTACAATTCACAATGAAAACAAAATATTTATGAAAATGTATTCAGAAAATAACACAGCACTTTCCTCAGCAAAAATTACAAGATATTCAAAGAAAAATCTGAAATATGCAAATAACAGACTTAATCCAAGACTAAAAAATTATTAAATGTGACTCCATAATTTACACAGAACAACTTCATCCATTTCAATTATTTGTGTAAAACTCACCTTTTCAGTGACAGCACCCCGATCACATATTTATATTCTCTATTAATAACATGATAGGGCTAGGGGTATGACTTACAGGTAGAATGCTTGCTAGCATGCAGAAGGCCCTAAATCCAATCCCCAGCAAAACACACACACACACACACACATACACACACACACACACAAAAAAAAAAACCCATTATGATAAAACTAGCAATTCATAACAATCAAAACATGAGAAAGATGTCTCACCATGAAATTTTGAAATTTTCTATTAAACAGAGCTTGAATCAAATGAAAGTATCAACTGATATTAAGAACATCTAGAAAAAAAATTAAAATGTAGCATTAGAATCTATAAAATACAGCTAAAGATATTTAGAACAAAATTCAAAGATGTGTTTGTAGCAATAAAAATTAGAGGATTAAATAAATGAATTAGATATTCTACTTGCTTTTTCCCCCCACTTTGGATTTAATTTCCTTTTAACAAAGCAAACCTAGATTTGAAAACAACATGGAACAAACCTAGTTTGATTGTTACATTTAGAATTTTTACTAATATTGTAATATTATGGGGAAAAGTAAATAATCATGTTAGAATAATCGTGAACTGTGCTTTTCAGGATAAGAGAGAAAAGGTGCAACACAAAATCAAATTAAGTAAAAATCCTGTATTATTTTATTAAAACTTAAATAGTATCACAAATTCATGCTTTTTCTTTTTAAAACTACATAGTTTCTAGATCTTGTATTGAAAAGGCTGAGAAGTAACCACAAGCCATTCAGCCACGAGCATCCTTAAGAACACACAATGTAGTCTCCAATTATCATTGTCATAAAGGCAATGGAAGCTTCTTGAGAAACAGTTGATTCTAGGTCTGGAGCAATAAACATATTGTAAATTTACAATAGGCAAAAGACATGTAGCAAGGACACCATTAGGACTCTTGTGGTTGTATCAAATAAGCACAAGAACCAAAGATGGCTAAGGATGAGCAATTTAAACTTCAAAGTGAGTAATCACTGAAATTATATTATATAAATGTGTAAGTAGATATGCAAATAGAATCAACAGAAAACTCCTAGAATCAATAGGAGATTAAATATAGCAGCAAGATATAAAATTACATGTAAAACTCAACATGCTCACTTTTTTTAGGCAATGAACAATTACAGGGAAAATAAAAGAATGATCCCATTTACACTAACAACAAAAAAGAGAACTTATCTTAGCAATAAATTTAACAATGTAAAAATTTATAGGAGAAAAGCTTTACAGTTTTCCCGAAAAACACAAAACTGGGACTTGAGTAAAAGGAAAAACAAATACTGTTTTTCAAAAGCAAAATGCAATATCATAAACTGATGCCAATTTTAAACTATTTTTATTTAGCTAGATTCTATAATCAGAAAAAATAAGCAAGAATAAAGAACACACACAAACACACATGCACACACACACAGCA
The DNA here is from genome assembly GCA_025594165.1 of Tamias sibiricus. Lineage (NCBI taxonomy): Eukaryota > Metazoa > Chordata > Mammalia > Rodentia > Sciuridae > Tamias > Tamias sibiricus. The sequence goes on from CM046668.1 coordinate 53,313,628, forward strand.
ATGAGGCAGGACCAGCCTCACCAGACACTGAAATCTATTATAGTCTCTATAATGAAAAGAGTTAAATTTAACAAAGGTGTAAAATAATCAGCGGAAAGAACGAAAAATATGTAGACCCAAGTACAATGTAAAATTTACATATGTATGATAAAAAATCATTTCTTAAAACCACTGGGGGGGTTACTTTCTAAAAAATGTAAGGCAGTCATTTAAAATAGAAAATAGTCCTGGGAAAACAGGTAAAATTGGATGTAAAATTATCTAGGTATAATTACCACCAAAACACATATATGTGTGTATACATATATGTAAATATGTATGCGAATATATAATCATTGTCAATTTGATAATGAGAAACAAATGTGACATGTCTAAAGAGAAGAATATTCTGGAAGAATAGGCAGACCGGCTTAGACTTTTTTAAAAAAGATCAATTCCAGGAAAAACAAGAAACAAACAAATACTGGGGAACTGTCTAAGTCAAGGAAACTAAAGAGATTTGACAACTAAATGTAACATGTGTCCCAGTTTACTTAATCCCAGGCTTCTCTTTTACCAACAATAAAAAAAGACATTTTGGAGACAATTGAGGAAGTTACAGTGTACTAACTCTATACCGATTACAGCAATGTAGAAATGCCACATTTCCTAACTATGATCCTTGTATTGTGAATCTGTACGATTTGTGGCTTGTGTGGATATTGGCGATTTTGCTCCCCTCGCCACTACCACACAGGTACGTGGCAGTGTGGGGACGGTTGGGTTGTCAGAATTGGGGAAGAAGGTGATGCTAGTGGCATTTAGTAGGTACAGCCCAAAGATGCCGCTAAACATTGTTCAATTAATTAATTAACACGACAGGCCTCCTCCACACGCTCCAGAAACCGTCTTGCCCAAAATGTCCACAGCCCGGAGGTGGAGAAACCCTGATGTAGGAAAACCCCTTATTAGTGGCTACACCCTGAGCTATTAGGTAGAATCACACATAACTGTCAAATATGGGCAGGTTTTAAGGGTGAAGGGTTACAACGCTCACAACTCTCCATATCCTACAAATGGCCTTCCGCTCTCAGGCGCCCAAGGAGAGGAGCGCCCTTCACACCTACGCGCAGGGCAATCTCCAAACCAGCGCGGGGGCGGAGCCTGCGCGAGGAGGCGTGGCAGCGGCTGCGGCAGCGTTGCACACGCTGGGAGGCCGGCCCCACTGGCGCGGCGCTTGACTCAAAGTTAGCTACTGCCCGGCACACACCTCTGCTAGTGACCACCACAGAGAGAGCAGAAAAGAAACCCCCGTGGAGGCTCCGTTGGCTTCTCCAGGAATAACAACGATGCTTTCCCTGTGGGAAGCTCGGACCCCACCACTTCGATCCGTTGAGGGCCGCCGTGAGCACCCTTACCCTTTTGGACTGATCAGGAAGGACCAGCCCCCCCCGCACCCCCCCCCCCCCCCCCCCCCCCCGCCCCTTGCCCTTCCAGGCTGGATTCCTCAAAGGTGTAATTTGACACTCTCTGAAGTGGATTCTAAGTTCCAGAGTCTTCGAAAAAGTCTGAGCAGCACAAGTGCAGCCTGGCACACTTGTTCCACACCTAGCTCCCTCGCCAGCATGCTCATTCCCAGGTAAGAATTTTAAATACCTCAAGAAATTTTTTCTGCATAGACTCTCTAAGGAATTGGCAGACTTCTTTTATAATGAACCAAATAGCAAATATTTTAGGATTTTCGGACCAGAGGCTGCCTGTCACATGTTCATCTTTGTCACTTTTAACAAGCTTGTAAAAATGAGAAGAAAAAACACTCTTGGCATCAGGCCTCACAGATCATGAAGATGAGGGTGATCAGAAGCTAGTCATGCACTGCCTGGCTCAGAGGCAGAGAATTCAGTGAATCTCCCCCTAGCCCCAAGTCCAACCTGCTCGCCTTTAGGACCCAGGTTCTGTGAGGACTACGCGCCCCCCTCACCCCTACCATGTGCTTGGGCATTACTCCTAGGCTTGGTTCAGATCTCTTGAATCCTTTGCTCTCTGCCTTTTCTCCTGGAGGCAGATCATGAGTTCCTGGTATTCATCAAGGCCACAAGGACCAACCGACACACACACACACACACACACGCACACACACACACGCACACACACACACACGCACACACACCCTTCTTTGTTCAGAAGATACTACTGGAGCTATGTAAAAATGTGCTCTATAAGTATAATATGAAATGTAATACATTCTGCTGTCATTTCTAACAACTTAGAATAAAAAGTAAATTTGAAAAAAAAAAAATAATAGTTGCTTCTCATCTGGGAGCAAAAGCCAAAGTCCCCACATTTTGAACAAATTTGCTTATTGGAAAATTTATTCAAGAAATCTCAAGACTACTTATTTTAATAGCTTTTTTTCCCTAGGAAGAAATGTAATATATGTCCACTATGGTAATTTAGAAAATAATGAAAAGAATATAGACAAAAATTCTCCACAATCCCAATGCACATAAAATAACTTAAAATATTTTTATATTCTTTTAGTCCTTTTTTCCAACACATACCGATAGGAAAGTTACAGATCAGACAGATTTTTAAAAAAATTTTTGAATAAACTTTTGGTTTAAGTACAGCATAGAAATAATTACACAAATTGTAAATATATTTCAGTAAGCTTCAAACTAATACAAACATACCCTAGCAATCACAATACAGATCAAGAAATAAACTGTTAGAACCATTCTCTATGCCCTTGCCCAGTCACAGAGTTCTCCCTAAATATAGCCATCAACTTATCCTTAGATACACAGGTGAGTCTTGTTATGTTCTTGAGTTTTACACAAAATTATTTTTTAATAAGTATTCTATAGTATTTGGTTTCTTTCAATCCATGTTATATTTGAGTTTGTACATGTTTCATGTAACAGAGCTTTTGAATTTTTTTTATTGTTTTTATGCTACATGGTATTCAGTTGTTTGAATATGCAGAGTTTATCCTTTGCATGTCTGTTTTTTTCCTTAATGGCTTTATTATGATAGGATTCACATGCCATGCAATTAATCCCTCTGAAGGATAGAATTCAGTATGGGTTTTTTTAGTATATTCACAGATGAGTGTAACCATTACCCACAGTCAAATTTTAGAAAATGTTCAGCACCTGAAATGAGCACTAGGGCATATTAAATTCACAAAGAATGTGTGAAAATATCTCATTAGATGAAACTGTCCTGAGGATGACTGTCAGTTTAGTATAAATTCTCTCTACTGAAGACCAGTAGTACCACCCCAATCTAATGTCAAAATGTCTTCACAATTTTTCAGAACCTCCCCACAGTGCACAATATGGGCCTGCATGTATTGAGAATCTTTGTCACATGATCTATCACTGTTTCCTTATTCTATGTCTTTTAAAACTCATCTTCTAATACTTATGTCTCAAACCATACAAATCTCTTCCCAACTCAGGGGTTTGAGGATTGCTTTTCCTTCTTACAGAATGTTCCTCCCCTAAATATTCTGTGCTCTTTTCCTTTGTTCAAATGTCATTATCTCTGTGAGACCTATATATTCAATAAGCAAGCAAAAAAGCTTGCATATTCTCTCCCATATGCATTAGTTTGCTGGTGCTACCATAGCTAGTGAACTGATTAACTTACACAACAGAATTGTATTTTCTCCATTGTGGAGACTAAAGTCCATGACCAACCTTTTGGTAGGTTTTGTTTCTCCTGAGGCCTCTTGCCTTGGCTTGGAGTTGGCCACTTTTAGCTGTATCATCCTGTGTTTTTTTCTTCTGTGTTTACAGCATCCTTGTTGTCTCTGAGTATGTCCAAATTTCCTCTTGTAAGGACAGTGGTTAGATTAGGTTAGAGCCTGCCCTAAGACTTCATTCTAACTTAATTACCACCTTAAAAGCCTTATGTCCAAAATATATTATGAGATACTGAGGGTTCAATATATGAATTTTGTGGAAGGATATGATTCAGTCGTAATATCACCCCTACTTTATTTTGATCTAAACCCCTTATTTTAAGTACAATATGTTTTAATTATTAATTTGTTTATTTTATCACCTCTGTTCTACTAAAATATAGGTTCCATAAGGGAGGGATTTTAATCAATTTTCTTCTATGTAGGTCTCAAATGAATAAGAAATTGTAATTCTTAACATTTTTACTTAAAGCTAACATATGCACAACCTTATTTTATTCCTGATAACTCTGTATCTTTCAGGGTATTCCTTCTATGTTCTTCACGAATGAAGAAAGACCTATTAGTAGTCCAATAAGGTGTGCATTTTAAAGTTATGTTTGAGTTTCTTAGCAAAAGGATTAGAAAAGTAAAAGATTCAACTTTCTGCCAAGGAGTATAAGAAATGTAATAGGTTTTTCCAAAGTATCTAAAAGGTTTACCTGATTAAGTTGACTGAGGATTCTTCCATAATAAATATGAGTATTCAAGTTGCTAAGGACCCTCTCACAACAGAAAAATGCTTAAAGCCATCATCAATGAAATCCGCCTATTATAAGCGAGTTTTACCACCCTTTTTTTTCTTTAGGTGGTCAGGCTCAGGATGGATGATGATCTTTCAAAAAGAAAAAAGATGGAAATCACCAACTATGCTGCCTACTGAATGAGTATTTCTTTGTAGCATTACAGAGTCAAGGAAAATTATATTCCTGTGTTGTATAATCTACTAACAGCCTACTTTCCTGCTGTTTCAATCTAGGTTATTCTTTTAAAAAGCAGATCCTGAGACAAAGGTAGAGACATTGTGTTTGGGAATTTGATCCCAGGGAGCAGGAGTGAAAGAAAAATGAAGAAGAGGAAAAGGGAAAGATCAAAGCAAAACAAGGTAGTGTTTTCAAGAGGTACACTACTGTTAATGGTTACATAATGTGGAAACTCATCAAGAATCTTTGTCTCAGAACTGTCTTCCTGAGTGATGAAAGGAAGAAGTACTTTTCTGTCAGCAGCCATCTCCTTGGTGTTGAGAGCTACAGTGACTCTTCCATCAGTCTGGGTTGCAGGGTGTCTCTCTGGTACAGGCCATCACACCTTGCTGCAACAGAGAAGCTTTGGGACAGGAGGATTCATTCTTCATGCATGCCTGACATGTGGCAAGGTAAAACCTTCCAGACTGTTCACCAGAGCTGCAGCTGGAATTGGATTGAAAAGATTTGAGAGTACACAAGAGACATTTTATAGGCCTGCAGAACACACAGTCAGACCTGTCTAAATTGGTTTCCTCCCTTCCTTCTATAATCATAATATCCAGAACAAGTTGAAAGAAGGGTTAAATAGGAAGGTAAAACATACTGGGGGTTGTATGTTTATACCAGTTTTAAACTCAAGTTTATAAGAAAGAGAAATTGACAGTGGAACTTGGAAAACCGAACAGGATTCTACTTGAAAAATTTGGTCATTGGGAAGAGATATTAGATACTGTCTAAACTCATGTAATATCAGAAATAATCATTAATTGTTCAGAGAAAAAAAAGAAATAAAATTAACCATTTCTTATATCTCCATGAGCTTTATAAATCAATGTTATTAACTTTTCACAAGATACTATTTTCTACAGTCATATAACACTAATGTTTCAAAGATTACAACTAATGAAAAGAAACTGGCAGAAACATAGGAAGAAAAATAATTGGGATCACATATAGGGTTGTCATTAATGTTGTTTGGATTCTGGAAAAACTGCATGATTTCACTTGGCTTTCTTCTGTGAGAATCATCTTTCCTAGTTTTATTTGGTCTGGAATTTCCATTAATAGAGTGAAGTATTTGAGTTATTCAACTCAGTATGTGTTGAGCTCCTATTTATTAGCACTTTAAACATATGAATAAGGCATACAACATTACATCCAAAACCATTAGAATTTCTGTGTTTTTTTTTTTAAAGGCACACTCCAGACTATTTATTTATCATAGGCTGGACCAAAAATATCAACAAATTTCAAAAGATTGAATTATATTTAATATGAATTAAACTAGAAGTTAATTACATAAAGATAACAAAAAATTCCCAAATGCTTATAAGTTAAGGAACATAATAAGCCTCATTACCAATGGGCCAAACAATAAATCACACCAGAATTTAGAAAATATTTCAAAATGAATTCTAATAAAGAAACAGCATCAAAACCAATTGCTATGAAAGCAAATGCTTACAGGAAATTATAGCTCTAAGTGTACGCATTAGAAATTGTACAAAAATCTTGGCTATTGCTGTTTTAAGAAGCCAGAGGGGGGATAAATGGACAAACATTAGTCACCTGGCAGCAAAGGACTGATCACTGAGAGAGGGACACAAGGCAAAACCTTCAGTGGCCTTGACTTTCTTCAGGTGAGCACTCTGGATCAATGCAGGAGAAGGAACATAAGCAGAGCAATCTTGCTGAGTTAAGGAGAAAAAGATGAGTTGAGAATGGCATGGTTTGAATGTTCAGGGTAGGGTATCAGTGAAGTGGAAGGTAAGAGGAAAAAAAAACTGCAATAAACATACATAGAGACCCCATTGTGCCCATTGCTGAACATTAAGCCTAACAATACTCAAAGTTAACATGAGATTGGGAAATATTTAATTTTGATTAAGCTATAGTGGAGTGTCCTCACTGAGAATTCCAGGGATTCACCAAAGATCCCTGAATGGTTATATATAATGTAGATAGGGCTAACTGTCCTGAGTAAAAACTGCCACCACCATCTCCCTACACACAAAGCAAGTTGAATAGTATAAAACCAATCTTTAAGTAACTACCTGCCAGAACAAAATCCAAAGTTGTTAGTTGTAGTCCTCCAAGAAGCAAGTATAAAAATGAATTCAATTTTTAAAAGATTTGTTTGGGGAAATGCCTCTGAGGGTTGAAATGGAGAAGAAGCCACAGGAGGTAGAATCTTCATACTACACTTGTCTGACCACTGTGAAGGTGCAAAGTTTACCTTTATGTGTGTCAGCTTCACTGGGCTACAGTATGCCAAGATATATCTGGTTAAACATTATTTCTGGGGTGTCCATGAGGGCATTTCTGGAAGAGAATGATATTTGAACACAGTGAGTAAACAGACTAATCCCTGGTGTGGGTGGGCATCATCCCATCTGCTGAGGGCCTGAATAAAAGAAAAAGATGAAGAAAACATTTTTTTTCATTGCCTAACTATTGAGGTGGGTCTCCATCTTCTGCTCTTGGACTGGGACTGACAGCCTCAGTGCTCTTGGCTCTCAGGTGTTCAGATGCCAGATCATGGGACTTAGCCTCCATAATTGCAAGAGCCAGTTCTTTATGATAAATATCTATATGGATGGATAAATAGATGGATAGATACAGATAGATCCTATTGTTTTCCCCCCTCTGGAGAACCCTGGATAATGTAGAAGAAAAGGGGAGGAAGGACCTTTGGATAGTGGGACATTATGCTGCAGCACTATTACAATCAAGTTTTAGGTCAGCAGAAGAAGAAGACTAAAGCCAAGTTTCTCATTGGAGGAACTATATTAGGAATAAACCTACATTATCATACCTGCTTTCTCAGTCATTGTTCTGATGTAGCCTTAGCAAGAAAATATCAGTGGGTTCAGACAGAGAGCAGTAGCTGGGACACTCAGTCATATAAGCTCCCCTCAGCAAGAGATCCGAGTGGTAAATATTTATGACTCAGTTCATCTCTTGGGCTGCAAATCTTCATTTGTGCCTGGCTGCCAGAAAGATGAGTAGACACCAATGTCAACTTGAACCCTAAGCCAAATAATCCTAGAAATGTGTGAACATTCTCTTTGCCAGTGTTTATTTAGTCACTCTAGTAAATGACAATGAGTTCAGTTGGGGAAGAACTTGAGGATTCATCACTACACACACACACACACACACACACACACACACACACACACACATTTCTACCAGATCAGTGTGGGCATTTCAGTGTTGACCCTCTTTATTTTTAGGCTTCTAAGACCTGCTATATCAGTGGATTTGCCCAATCCCATGGGCTCTTGATAGGATGATATCTTAATCTATTGGTGCAGCGCAAAGTATCTGAGACTGGGTAATTGTTAAGAACAGAAATTGATTTCTCCCATTTCAGGAGGATAGAAAGCTAAGATCAAAGTACCATTGTTCAGAGGGGCAAACACTGTGTCCTCACATGGCAGAAGGGTTAGAAGGTAAAGGGGGCTTAGCTAGTTCCCTGTAGCCCTTTGAATGGTCATGAGTCCCATTCATGAGGGTTCCAACTTCATGGCTTAATCACCTCCTAAACACACCTCTTCTTAATACTATCACTTTGGCAATTGAGTTCTGACAGTGAATTGGTGGGGAGGGGGTTTCAAGAGTACCAAAGATTTGATAAAAACTGTGTCTTGATAAAGTTCCTTTAAATAAATTATTGTTTTTTTCTAATCTTATATTCTGGCCTGTTAGATAAAGGAATGTTAATATTAACTTGTCCACCAACTTCATTCCGATTTTAACTATAGTCTTCTTCCTAAAGCTAGGAAAGAAGATAGAGGCATCTCAGGAGCACATACCCACGTATTGTCTTGCTGAGAAGGGGTCTTTCTGGTAACTTCAATGAGAGGGGAGCACATAGCATTCCACAAAGTGCTATAAAGACTCATAACTTCACTGGTAAGCTCTTCCAACATTTAAAAAGGCAAAAATACCAAGCTTACTGATTTTTCAAACTAGTAGGAAAATATAAACACTTCTTAGCTTGTTATAGAAGACAAGCATAACTTTGATACCCAAATCTGACAGACACATTGAAAAAAATATATATATATGCATGGAGCCACCTTGTAAGGATTGGCAAATCAGACTCAAAAATTCACAAGAATAAGGGATTTTATTCATTATAAGGTTATACTCATCTTAAGATTACATAAGTCATGGAGTAAACACAAAGAAGACAGAGGTCTTAAACAGTGTCAGGGCCCCCAAGGTCTTCCCTTCTTGAATTGGATAAACTTTTTGGCCAAGATGTAATGATATGAGCCTCATCACCTTCCATAACCTACAGCATGTTAGATTAGGATGTTTCTCCTTCTCATATTCAGGTATTAATGTAACTATACAATATATTCTTGAGAACCATTCTCAAGAATAAGTTATAAGTTCATAGATTTTGGTTTTCTTTTTCATAATCAGTCCTATATCAGGGATATACTGTGAAAAAACTTTATAGATAAAATTCACCTCAGAGGAATTAATATTACCTTATTTGCATGAAGTCTGTTATCAGTATATCTACAAGACGATTCACCTAGTTTGCCTGCCTTTTGTCTTGCTGAAACATTACCCAGGATGTCTCTCAGGATAAATTAATCAGAAGCTAGCTGCTTAACTCATTTCTACTCAGAAACAGTAAAGATCACAAATCTAGATGCTCAGATACTAAACAAAATATTATCAAATTAAGTCTGCAATAGAGACTAATACATCATGAAGTTGGTTTAACATTTGAAAATCAATTCACATATAGTAGAATAAGTAAGAAAAAAATATAATAATGTCAGTAGATGCAGAGAAAGCCAAAAAGTCAACAATCATTAACAATGTAAATTATCAGCAAACTAGAAACAGAAGGGAAACTTTCTAACCTGATAAGGTTAATAACCTATAAAAAAAACTACAGACACCCAGGCACAGAGTCACATGCCTGTATCTGCCTGCTGCTGCCGCTTGCAGCTACGATGACACGGGAGAAAATTCTGAGGCAGGATGGAAATGAAAAAGTTCTTTTATTCTTCTCTCTTCTAACTTCTCTCTCTGGCTCCAACAACCTCTCAAACTCCAACCACAACTCCAACTCTCCTCTCACTCCAACCACAACTTCCACCACTCTAACTCCAACCACACCAGCCACTAACCCTCACCCAGTTAAATACATTTTGCTTTTACAAGGACAAGTGCTTATAGCTTGAGCTTACAGGTGTGTCACACAGTGTTCACGGGCATAAAAAGATTCTTAGATGAATGTATGAATATCAGGTGAAACTTGAACGTCTTTTATGGCTCTCAGCTAACTGCAATCTTAGCTATCTCCTTAATTAGGGCTCCTACATTTCCCCCCTTTTGTTTTAAAAGATCAGATAATCAAGGCTGGGATGCTCTAGGACGTCCATGTGCAACCACCATTCTTACCCGTCATCAGATAATCAAGGCTGTGCCCTTGACCCCTGTCTTAGGTTGATATGTCAGCAACATGCTGAGAAGAGTTGTGCATAACTTTGTGTGCCAAAGCTCAATGGCTTTTTTTCTGCCCATGATGGGTGATGACCTCAACATCGGATCCACTGTGCCTGTTTTAGGTTGTCCCCCTCTGGCCAGGGGATCTTACCCATCATTGGCTACCAGCCATCCAATCGAGCCCTTCAGGATCGACTGTGTATGATGACCAACAGCTGTCCAATCGTGAGGAGATGCTGCGGCTTTAAGGCGACAAGCCTACTGCTGACGAGCCAAGTTCCATAGCTTCCATATCAACTTCTTTAAACAAATCAGATGCCATAAGTTCCAACAAGTAACGCACTGAGTTCTCTAGACAAATACCCGCAAGGCATTGTCCCATAATGTCCCAAACAATGAAAGATCAAAATGTCCACTTGTTATAACACGTTGATCTAGGAGGCCCTATGCATGCAGAGCAGAAGCCACACTACTGGTGAGGTTGTTTGATGCTTGATCAGCAGGGATGCTTGTAGAGACCGTGATCCCTGCAGTGGTGGTAGCAGCAGCTGTCTTTTTTATGTCTAGACAATGCCACCGGCAAATCTTTAGGGCCCGCTACCTAGAAACTCAAACATCAATTATTAAAGGAAAGGCAGTGCTATTCCAGCACTGAGTCAAGAGGCGCGTTGTCAAACTAAAAAATAGAATTACTAGATTAGAAAATTAAAGTTGATCTCTGCTTACACACATTGCTGCTTGAGCTTCCACAAACATAAGCTGGCAAAATATCACATTCAGAAAAAAATTAAAAAAAGACTGAGGGTATTTACTGCATTAAAGATAGATTAAAGAAAATCTAAAAGTACTTTGGAAAAATAATTTGTTAGCTGGAACCCCCAAGTCTCTGCATACACAGCAACCTTCTATGAAATTACATGTTGAAATAATTCAAATTAATCAGCTATTAAACAAATAAAGTCAATTACAAATAAACAATCCCATGTCAAAACCAAAATATCAGGTTATACAGTATTAGTCATATTCATAGCTGAAGAGAAGTCCCAGAGACACCTATAAATCAAAATTGAAGGTACCTTCACTTTTAAATTGTTTATCTAATTTGAACATTCTAAACTTAAATGAATTAAAGTTATTTGGATCCATATATACATATATATTATTTTGTAAATAATATTAATTTTCATAAGTGCTTTGTTATTTGTGACATCACACTGGACAGACGCACAAACATACAAGCATATATTTGTGACATCACATTTACATGAAATTTAGACAAGTGCACAGACATAAAGACATATATAAAAAAGAAAAAATACAATTGTGTACACACTAAAGTATAGTGCTAGTAACACAGCTCCCACTCTCATGTGGCTACATCAGTTGCTTGTGGTCGCAATGAAGTATAAAACAGGATATAAGCTGCTGAAGATTTCACAGAAGAAACGGAGATATCAAAAACTTCATGATCATCAAATTTAAACCATTGCTGTCTTACTGCATTTTTACAGTAGGCAGTATAGTGGCCTCCATCCAGCCCACCATAGTGATTTGAAACAGAAAACAAATTATATTTCTTTAAATTGTTCTTTGGACCAATAACATACTGTGACAAGTCAAGATTTTCCAAAGGGAAGTCCACAGATGTCTGTAAGTTTTGTTTCCACCTGCCATCATAGGAAAAACATTTCAAATGTACTATAAGAACAGGTGGTAACTTCCAGATTTTTATCTTTTTTAGAGAATCCCATTGAACTCTGCAATAACTGCAATAAAATCTGTTGTTATCTGTGAGTTTTTCTTCTTTGGAAAATAATCTAAGGCAATCCTGTAATGTACATTTAATTGTGGATGCTAGTGGTAGAGATAAATGCATGAAGGCCTCAAATGTCCTAGATTTTTTGTGACAGGTGAGGCACTGTACTGTGGATTTGAACTGACCCTGAAAAAGTGCAACAATAATAGACTCATTAAGCTGCTTATGTTTCTGCCAAGCATGTTCTGCAGCTTTAAAGTCATTGAGATGATCATTATTTTCTTCTTTATGTCTCTTTTGATTATCAGCTTTATTTAGGTCCTCAAGGATCCATGAGGAACAGAAGCAATTCTTGTGAATCTTGTTGGCTATATCCTGCAAACTGGTTATTGATCTTTCCAATAGTGATTTTAAAGTCTTTTGGACTGATATATCTATACTGTCCTGTCCACGGGCTTTCATGATTATACCAAACTCTTCTGCCACTTCACCTTTATGCCCCAACAAATTTGACCTGTTAATATCATCTTGATAACAGTTTCTGTTGAAATAATCAGCCAAATGTGGGGCATTACATAGGAACTGCAGTATTGAATTCATATAACAAGTATTTCCCAAGTTATGAAATCCAGTAAGAGCTGGCCCAGAGCCTCCAAAAACAGGATTGAGGTTCCGGATCTGAGAAGCAGAATCCTTGGGATTTTAGCTTTAGGATAGCATACTGGCTTATCAGAAAGCCATGGTATCTTTAAAATTGTTTTCTCAGTAGCCCTAGAAAAAAATATCCTTTGCCTTTTTTATGATGACTTAGATTTTTATTTTTAACACCTGCAGGCTTGGTTGCTAGGTGTAGCCCCATTTGATGTAGAATATCTCTTCCCCATAGGGTACCTGGCAAGCTGGTCAAAACATAAGGTTGTAATGTTCCTTTATGCCCTTCATATCTTCCCAATTTAAGACTACAGCACTTTGTGCTGGGGTGTTAGTATATCCCAAGCCTCTTAAACTGTTTGAGGCCTTCTGCAGAGTCCAGTGCTTGGGCCATTATTGTAGATTTATGATGGAAGAGTCAGCCCCTGTATCAATCAGCCCTTCCATCTCTATACCTTGAATTTTTATTTTGCACATAGGCCTCCGTGAACAATCCCGAACCCAGCAAGCCATAGGTCCTGAGCCAGTGGAACCAAATCCTCTATTGTTCCTATTCTGCGGCATACTCTCGAATGAGTTGTGGAAACTGGGAAGGAGAAGCAGCTGAGCAATTCTATCTCCTTGGTTAACAGAGATAACGCCTCTAGGTGAACTAAACATTATTTTTATTTCTCCTTGGTAATCGGAGTCAATAACACCTGGTGTTACTTGAAAACCTAATAAGCTTTTAGAACTTTGTCCGAGGATAAGTCCTACCATCCCTGAGGGAAGAGGTCCCCTGACTCCTGTGGGAATCAGTTGAACCCCCATTTCAGGTGTTAGCACTATTCGGGCTTTGGAACAGAGGTCTAGTCCTGCACTACCTCTTGTCCCTCTGACAAGGGAGTCAATGGCTAGGAGGGATTGTGACGAGGAATCATCTGTATGGATGTTTGAGGATATTCCTCATCTAATGGCTCGTACATTTGTGGGCCCCGAGGCATTGGGCCCCGTGCCACAATTTTTGAATTCCTGGACAAAACATTTCCATAGATGTCAAATTTAGAACGGCATTTATTGGCCCAATGATTTCCCTTTTTACACCTGGGGCAGCGACCTGGGGCACGGTATGAGCTTGGTCTTATTTCTCTTTGGGATATTGCCTAGAATATCCTGGTTGATTATAATAAATTTGTCTGGAATATCCTGATTGATTATAATTTTTTTGTTGAGCCCTATTTGTGAAATTTTGAGGGGCAGCACTCTCACTGCTGCTGCAATCACATTGCCTGTGACAAAGGCATCATTAATATCTTTACATAATCTGATATAAATTGATAAGTCATTTTTTTATTTTTCCACAGCCTTTTTGCATCTTGGCAATATTTATTAGCATTTTCATATGCCAATTGGATGACTAGGGGCATTGCTTGTTCTAAATCCCCGAAAACTCTGCCTGCCGTTCTTAAGAGTCTGTCAGCAAAATCAGCATACGGTTCATTAGGCCCCTGTATTACTTTTGATAGGCTGTCCTGCAAATCACCTGTTCCTGATAAGGTCTTTCAGGCTTTAACAGTGGCAGTGTATATCTGTGCATCCACACCAGTATCGTATTGTAGTTGGAGTTGTAGTTCAGCAAACTGTCCTTCATCTGTTAGCATATCTATATTACGTTCTGGGAAACCTGCTGTAGCATTTCTCTTTGCTGCTTCTAAACAAAGTTCCTGGAATTGTGACTTCCAGATTAGGTATTGTCCCCCACTCAATACTGCCTTGCATAACTCCTTCCAGTCTGAGGGGGTTAAGGTTAGAGTGTTAAGGGACTTCAGCATACTCAACATGAACAGAGCTTGAGGCCCATAGGTCATTATCACCTCTTTAAAGTTTTTTATTGTTTTAAAGTCTAGGGATTGGTGGTACCTCTGTCTATTCTCGTTTTCAAATACTGGCAGGTCCCAATGTTTCTGTGGTTTTGGGCATTCAAGGGCGCGTAAGTGCTCAGAAAGGCCGTTAATCTCTTCCTCAAGGGCTTGCATATGTTCAGAAATACCCCTCATGGTTTCTGTAATGGATTCCACCCATGAGGGAGCAGCGGGCACTAGTGGTTCCTCTACTTGACGGTCCTTTCTTCTTTTTAATTTCTTTTTGTTCTTTTTATTGGAGACTGTGCTCCAAAAATCACTTTTTGATTCCTCTTCACTACTACTCTCATTGTTCCTAACTGGCTCAGTGGAGGAGGCTGTGCTTTCATGGTTATTTGGCTCCTTCTTACTACTATCACTTTTACTGGTATCCTGAGTTTCAGCTTCTAAGGAGAGTACGTACTCTTTGGCTAATTTCAATAAGCCTCTGATAGCTTTTGCAGCTCATATTTTTTAGTTCACACCACTACTCTCCTTGCTGGTCTTAACTGACTCAGTAGAGGCTATGCTTTCTTTTTTTTTTTTTTTTTTTTTTTTTTTTGTGGTACCGGGGATTGAACTCAGGGGCACTCGACCACTGGGTCACATCCCCAGCCCTTTTTTGTATTTTTATTTAGAGACAGGGTCTCACTGAGTTGCTAAGTGCCTCGCCATTGCTGAGGCTGGCTTTGAACTCTCGATCCTCCTGCCTCAGCCTCCCAAAGTGCTGGGATTACAGGCGTGCGCCACCGCGCCCGGCGAGGCTATGCTTTCTTGATCACTTTCCTCCTCACTATCCACCGAGTCAGCGATGTCAAAAAACTCATCCATGGCTTTTATTATCCGGTGCTTAGTTATTTTTGCACCCATTTTTATGAAATTCTTATTTCTTACCTGCCAACCGAAATCCCTGGATGGGCCACCACTTATAGCTGCCTGCTGCTGCCACTTGCAGCTATGACACCACGGGAGAAAATTCGGAGGCAGGATGGAAATGAAAAAGTTCTTTTATTCTTCTCTCTTCTAACTTCTCTCTCCGGCTCCAACAACCTCTCAAACTCCAACCACAACTTCCACCACTCTAACTCCAACCACACCAGCCACTAACCCTTACCTGGTTAAATACATTTTGCTTTTACAAGGACAAGTGCTTACAGCTCGAGCTTACAGGTGCGTCACACAGTGTTCACGGGCATAAAAAGATTCTTAGATGAATGTATGAATATCAGGTGAAACTTGAACATCTTTTATGGCTCTCAGCTAACTGCAATCTTAGCTATCTCCTTAATTAGGGCTCCTACACATGCCTGTAATCCTAGCAACATGGGAGGCTAAGGCAGGAGAATCACAAGTTTTAAGCTAGCCTGCACAATTTACCATGACCATGTCTCAAAAGGGCATGGGGATATGGCTCAATGGTAAAGCAACCCTGGGTTCCCTCCCAGTACCACAAGAAAAAAGGTAAAATAAGGAATCTTTCTCTCCAAACCCCATATTGAGAATAAGACAAGTATGTTCACTGTCATCACCTCTCTTCTGCATTTCACTTGATGTCCTAGACAGGGCAATGAAGATGTGGGATAAGAGAAAAAGCAACAATAAATATTGGGAAAGAAATAATGAAATGTGTCACTGACTGCATGATTATGAATGTAAAAACCCCAAAATATTCTGCAAACCATAAGAATGACTGTATAAATTTAGCAAGCTCAAAATATCAAATTATTGCAAATCCTTAGATTGCATCAATTGAACAAATTCAAATATTTATTATTTGCAATAGTATCAAGAGCAGAAAATACATAAGAGTAAACCTATTGTAAGATTTACATTTTTTTTTTCTACACTGGAAACCAGAAAATATTACTGAGACATTAAAGAAAATTTAAATAAATAGAGGTACAAACAACAACAATGTTAATGGATGGAAGACTCAATAGTTCAAGATCAATGTCTTGAATTTCCTTCTGTATTTATAGACAGAGTCAATGTAATCCCAGTCAAAATCCCAGGAGACATTTTATTTTAAGGAAACTTATAAACTCAATATAAAATGTATACGGAAAGAGGTCCTACTATGGTCAAGCCAGTCTTGGATAAGAACAATAGGGTTTACTAACATCAGATATCAAGACATATCACAAAGCTACCGAAATTGAGACAATGTAGTCTTGGTGCAAAGATATAATAATAGACTAATTAAATAAAATATAGGAATAAAACTGGGCATTTTTTTCTGCAGGCAAATGTTTTGTTCCTTTCTTCAGTACCTATCCCCTGCCCAAGCTCACTCCCCGACTTAAACTAAATGTCTTAAAGCAGAATGTCTTGGGAAAGAGAAACCACAAAAGAGCCATAGAAAGAAACATGCAAAATAAAAGTTACTTATTGGCTTTTTAGTACTCTTCCAACTCACTCAGAGGAGAAAAAAGAAAAAAAAAAAATCTCAGCACTGTGAAAAAAATGTAAATTATAGTTGGAAAGAAAATAGGAAAATTGATTACTGTTGAAAGTTCCTGACAAGGAATTCAATGTTGGAAAATGGAATGTAAAAGAAACTCCAGAGAATATGTGCATTATCTAAGAAGGGATAACTCCTGCCCTACCTCCTGTCTGATTGTCAAAAGTGGCTTTGACACTGTGGCAGTAGATACTGAGATAGAAACACATGCATTGAGTGCCCAGGTACATGGATCCTACCTCTTAGTCACTTAGTCACCATGGTGAGGGGAGGGAGGTCAAGAAAATACTTTTCTTGGTGTAGTTAAGAACATAAAAAAATTATCCTAACAGCTGACAGACCCAAGAGACTCTTGGCAAAGATGTAGTGTGAACCCTTAGTAGGGGTCCTGGAATGCATTGGCTGTCAGCATTGAGGGAGATACGAAAGAATAACAGAAACGACCTTCTTTATATCAGTTGATGCCAAACATTGATAGATGCCAACCAAGAATCATATGCCATGATATTACCTTGTTCACTGGAGTTTAGTTGCAACCCTGGGTAGAAGAGGAGAACTATGGTCTGAATGTTTATATTCCCACACCCACTAAATTCATATGTTGAAATTCTGACCCCCAAAAGTGACAGTATTAGAAGGTGAGCCCTTTCAGAAATTTGTATAGTTAGATGAGGTGATTTCCTTTATAACTACACAAATTCACCCCTTCCCCCATGGGAGAACACAGTGAAAAAAAAAAACAGTTGTTCATGAACATTAAGTGAGCCTACAGACACAGGATCTGCCAGCATTTTGATCTAGATTTCCCAGACTCCAAAAGTATGAGAAATAAATTTCTGTTCTTTACAATCTACCCAGTATACAGGTTTTGTTGTAATATTCCCAAGAAACTAAGACAAAGAGAAAAATATTGTATTGATTTATTTTAAAATGTAATGAGAATATTAATATTTAAGATTAAGGATTTGGGAGTATGTGTGTGTGTTTCCCACTAGATAGAATGAGAACTTAAGAAATAAATTCAGTAATGGGAAAATAAAGGCAGTTTTCCTACACCTGAGTATTTGACTTACAAGTCCATTACTTATATGGCAATACCAAAGTTTCAGGCAGGAATGAAGATGGCTATTGAAGATGAGCCAGGAGCAAACCATCTATATGCAGTTCTTTTTACACAGCCCTTAAGGTACTGAACAGTTATGGGATATTTATCAAATTATACTCTGTGGAACATTAGTTAATGAGATATGAGTCGATGTTAAAAGAGAAACAAAATTGGAAAGTTTCTTCAGTGCCAGATCTCAGTTATTCACATATGAATGTTTTGTGCACCTTTTACAAAGAGATGTTCTGATCTGTACCATGTGGTAGTATTATGAAGTGTGGCCCACATCCCCCTTCAAAGAGGGACTTGCTCCCCATTTGCTAGGTGAACTGTTAGCAAGCAATGTACAGCTGTCAGGCCTGTTCCAGAATTGCCTCAGCTGCTGAGAACCACTTATCGCGAAGGTCACACTCTTTCTCGAGGTGGTCCATATCCAATGATTGATCCCTGCAGGAATACAAAGTTGTTATCTTGCTCAGTGTATTCCTCTGAAGGCCATTGTAACCCCAGAGCTTCCTGTGGTGTGAGACATTCTTATGGGACCTTCATTAAGACCTAGCTTCTTGCTGGGCACAGTGGCGCATGCCTGTAATCCCAGCACTTTGGGAGGGTGAGGCAGGAGGATCACAAGTTCAAAGCCAGCCTCTGCAATGGCGAGGCACTTAGCAACTCAGTGAGATCCTGTCTCTAAATAAAATACAAAAAAGGGCTGGGGATGTGACCCAGTGGTCAAGTACCCCTGAGTTCAATCCCTGGTACCCAAAAAAAAAAAAAAAAAAAAAAGACCTAGCTTCTCACGCTACCAAATCCTGCCTCTTCTCTTGTCTACAAGTGTTTACTGAAAGGGCACTTTTTTTCAATTTCATTACTGTGGATTGAACCTAGGACCTTGTGCATGTTAAACAAGTACTGTTCCACTGAACTATACCCCTATCCTTAAAAGGCACTTTTTAATAAACATCAAGCAGGTTAAACTATATCTCAGCATCTCACTCTGAGAGCCTCCATTTCCTGATGCTGTTGGCCCACAAAAGCCTTTTCTTATTGAGTAGTCAACAAGCATAGCATTTAAGAAACACATTCCTGCTGCCCGAAAGTGCAGATATGAGAACTGAGCTAAGTCCTTATGTGGGGAGTGGGGTCAGGGGAGTGTAGGCCTTCAATCTCTGCCCATGAATTCTTTTGAAATTTGAAACCAGCCCAATTTTGAGATGTGACTCTCCAGTGCTCATGGTACCCTTACCTATTGAGGTAATTTGAGAAGAATTAAATATGATATAATCTGTACAATTTCTCTTTTTCTGAACAAATATTTAAATCTCTAAAGTGATCAGTGTTTGTTGGATGAAAGGCATTCTTTTCTAACAAATAAAAATATTTTGCATTTCACCACTGCCTTTGAAAATGTAGTAGAAAAAGAAAAGGAAAAGTATGATGAAAGCCTTTGAAGGAAAAAAAAAAAATCTGTATCCAAGAAATAAAAAATGCAGTAGGAATCTCACAAAACTA
This sequence comes from Tamias sibiricus, assembly GCA_025594165.1. Taxonomy (NCBI): domain Eukaryota; kingdom Metazoa; phylum Chordata; class Mammalia; order Rodentia; family Sciuridae; genus Tamias; species Tamias sibiricus. Next base: position 53,333,160 of record CM046668.1, read on the forward strand.
AAAAAAAAATAAAAAATAAAAAAAAATCCACAACTGGAAAATCTTTCCAAAAAAGTCCAGTGGATTACAGTACACTTAATTTACAAAAATATTTGTACTTGGCAATCCATTAGTAACTAATCATTTCAAAATGTAACTCTATTTAAAAAAAATGGATTGAATATTTTTCTGAGTCTTTGAAATAATCATAATTGTATTTTGATGTTGCATTGAAACAAGAAACTGGCTTGAAAGACTAACACCTAAATGATCAGAGACAATGAACTGCATAATCAGCACAGAGCAATTTCCAAATGAGATGAGATGCATGAAGCCTCTATAAATTTGGCTCGGGGAGGAGTTGGCTTCAGCTCACTTGAATAAGCTACTGTCTATGGCTCACATGGGTTCCATTCTTAATGAGGTGGTGCATAGCAGCAACACACTCTGAATCCAAATAGCAGATGGCAGTCTGATGTCTAACCACAAACTGGCAGCAATCATTATTAAACTGATTCATGTGCCCAGGGAAAATCTTCATGAGAGTCTCAGCAAATGTGAGCAGCAAGAAGCAAAGATCTGTTATTTCTATCTACTCTGGATACTACAATTTAAAAAATATATATATGATTCCCCAAGGCCATCTACATGAAGAAATGGCAGGATATGTGAACTGGAAGTCCCATTCCTATACAATGTCTTCATATACCTTGAAATATGATAGCTGTGACTTCTCTATCTAGTGAATAGCTTTTACTTGAAGGAAATAGCCCCATAGCACTTACCCTATGGACTTGTGGCAAATATTTAATGAGAAGCAAGCACTCCCAGATTCATTAAATAAAGGTTCTGTATAAATGTTATCATGGATCTAATAACTGAACATATTTTGCCTGATTTAATGAAGCAGTGACCTAAATTGTTCATGGTCCATCCACCTGAGGCAGGTAGCTAGTCCCTAAGTAAAAAGCTTCTTATAATCACACTTGGTTAGAAAAGCAGATTAACTAAATCACTAGCTTTAGAAAACTGTTTCTCATATAAGAAACTTTCCACAAGAAAAGAAATCTTGAAGGTATCCATTTTAAAAGTTCTGTCTTTACAAATCAAAACCGCTAACTAAATAGGATTTTTTTATTTTCAAATGTTGAAAATATTTCTTATTTGTAACTACGAAATTCAATTTCTATGTCTATATATATTAATAGGAAGCTTTAAGGTAAAGCTTATTAATTCACTTAGAAATTACTTGCACTTAAATTAAAAAAGAAATCCTAGCTGGTCTCTAAGTAAGCATTAAGTTTTCTTCCTAAAATAATGATACTAGGCTTGCATGATATACTTATAACAACAAGGAGGAAACACCATACAGAAACATCTACATATTTAAATCATATATTATTATATATTATCTAAAAGGTAATTTTTAAATGGAACATAATTTAAACCTTTTTCAAAGAAGTCTTAAAACCACTATGAATGGATTCTCTTTGGTTTTAGCAATTTGACACACCTATCCAAGCTGAAATATCATTTACAATGTCTAGAGAAAGTGCTTGTGTTCTTGCTTCACATATGAAGGTGATTCTCCTCCAAGTTGGCCTCCCTAGCCCTAACAATAAAGCTCAAAAGGAACATTGTCACTCAAATCTTTTTTTAAAAATTTTTATTTGTTTTAATTAGTTATATATGACAGTAGAATGCATTTTGCACTGTGATATATCATACATAGATGGGACATAATTTCTCATTTTTCTAAATGTACATGTTGCAGAATCATATTGGTCATGTAGTCACATATATACATACAGTAATATTGTCTTTTTCATTCCATCCCCATCCCCACATCCCCTCCATCCCTTCCCTTTACTTCCCTCTACCTGGTCTAAGGTAATGCTATTTTTCCCTAGTGCCCTCAGCCTTATTGTGAATTGGCATCCGCATATTAGAGAAAACATTTGGCCTTTGGTTTTGTGGGATTGGCTTATTTTGCTTAGCATGATATTCTCCATCTCCTACCATTTACTGGCAAATGCCATAATTTCACTCTTCTTTAAAGCTAAGTAATGCTTCATTGAGTATATATACCACATTTTCTTTTTCCATTCATCTGTTGAGGGATATCTATGTTGATTCCATAGTCTAGCTATTGTGAATTGAGCTGCTATAAACGTGACTGTGTCACTACCGTATGCTGATTTTAAGTCCTTCGGGTATAAACCAAGGAGTGGGATATCTGGGTAAAATGGTGGTTCCATTCCTAGTTTTCTGAGGAATCTCTATACTGCTTTCCATAGTGGTTGCACCAATTTGCAGTCCCACCAACAATGTATGAGTGTACCTTTTCCCCCACATCCTCACCAACATTTATTGTTGCCTGTATTCTTGATGATTGCCATTCCGACTGGAGTGAGATGAAATCTTAGAGTACTTTTGATTTGCATTTCTCTAATTGCTAGAGATGTTGGACACTTTTTCATATATTTGTTGATCAATTGTATTTCTTCTTCTGTGAAGTGTCTGTTCAGTTCCTTAGCCCATTTATTTATTGGGTTTTTTGATTTTTTGGTGTTAAGTTTTTTGTGTTCTTTATATATCCTAGAGATTAATGCTTTATCAGTAGTGCATGTGGTAAAGATTTTCTCCCAATCTGTAGGCTCTCTCCTCACATTATTAATTGTTTTCTTTGCTGAAAAGAAGCTTTTTAATTTGAATCCATCCCATTTTATTGATTCTTTATTTTACTTCTTGTATTTTAGGAGTCTTGTTAAGGAAGTCAAATCCTAGGGTGATGTAGTGCAGATTTGGGCCTATTTTTTTCTTCTATTAGGCACAGGGTCTCTGTTTTAGTGCCTAAGTCTTTGATCTACTTTGAGTTGATTTATGTGCAGGGTGAGAGATACAGGTTTAATTTCATTTTTCCACATATGGATTTCCAGTTTTGCCAACACCATTTGTTGAATAGGCTATCTTTTCTCCAGTAAATGTTTTTGACACCCTTTGGCACCCTTGTCTAGTATGGGATAACCCACATTTATTTGGATTAGTTTCTATGTCCTCTATTCTGTACCATTAGTCTATAAGTCTATTTTGTTGCCAATGCCATGCCATTTTTGTTACTATAGCTCTGGAGTATAGTTTAAGGTCAGTTATTGTGATGCCTCCTGGTTCACTTTTTCTAAGGATTGCTTTAGTTATTTTGGGTCTCTTATTTTTTCAAATAAATTTCATGATTGCTTTTTCTATTTCTATGAAAAATGTCATTGGGATTTTAATAGGAATTGCATTAAATCTGTATAGCACTTTTGGTAGTATGGCCATATTAATTCTGCCTATCCAGGAGCATGGGAGATCTTTCCATCTTCTGAGGCTTTCTTCAATTTCTTTCCTTGGTGTTTTACAGTTTTCATTGTAGTGGTCTTTCACCTCTTTTGTTAGGTTGATTCCCAGGTATGTATGTATGTATGTATGTATTTGAGGCTATTGTGAATGTAGTAGTTTTCCTAATTTCTCTTTCAGTGGATTTATCACTAATGTATAGGAATGCACTTGATTTATGGGTGTTGATTTTATATCCTGTTTAGCATATATAGCTTTTACAATATTAAGGGATATTCCTACTATCCCTAGTTTTTCTAGTGTTTTGAACATGAATGTATGCTATATTTTTTTCAAATGATTTTTCTCCATCTATTGAGATGATCATATGATTCTTGTTATTAAGTCTATTGATGAGATGAATTATGTTTATTGATTTCCGTATATTAAACCATCCCTGCATCCCTGGGATGAACCCCCTTTGATTGTGGTGCACTATCTTTCTAATATGTTTTTAATGTGATTTTTCCATAATTTTATTGAGAATTTTTGCATCTATGTTCATCAGGGATATTGGTCTGAAATTTTCTTTTCTTGATGTGTCTTTGGTTTTGGTATCAAGGTGATATGAGCTTCATAGAATGAATTTGGAAGGGTTCCCTCCTTTTGTATTTCATGGAATACTTTGAGGAATATTGGTGTTGATTCTTCTTTGAAAGTCTTGTAGAAGTCTGCTGAGAAGCCATCTGGTCCTGGGCTTTTCTTGGTTGGTAGGCTTTTGATGCCATTTTCTATTTCATTACTTGAAACTGATCTGTTTAAATCATGTATGACTTCCTCATTCCATTTGGGTAGATAATATGCCTCTAGAAATTTGTTCATGTCTTCAATATTTTCTATTTTATTAGAGTATAAATTTTCAAAATAGTTTCTAATTATGTTATGTATTTCAGATGTGTCCAATGTGATATTTCCTTCTTCATCTTGTATTTTATTAATTTGAGTTTTCTCTCTTTTTCTCCTTGCTGCATGGCCAGGGGTTTATCTATTGTATTTATTTTTTCAAAGGACCAACTTTTTTTTTTTTTTTTTTTTTGAGATTTAAAGTATGATTTATTTGCTAAGGATTTTAGTGGAAATAATGAACAACATGAAAGAAAATATATTTATGGAAATAGATGGAAATTCTAAAATAGAATTAAAATGTTGTGAATAAATGTTAATAAATTTTACATCTGAAAAACTATTCTATGTAATAAATACTTCTACACAAGCAAAAAACTTAAAATATGGGAAGATTGAATCTAACAGTATGTAAAGAGAGAATTCACACACACACACACACACACACACACACACACACACACACAAAACATGTTGCTTTCACATCCTCATGCTGATGTAATGCTCATGACCACCCCAGGATGCCCTCCATTATCTCTGAATAGATAAAGGAGAAATGAAGGCAAACACCCTTTTCACACACCTACAGTGCTTTTCTCAAGAAAGAGGTCACTTGGTGAAGGCAGTGCATGACTGTAATTCCAATGGCTCAGGAGGCTGAGGCAGGAAAATCACAAGTTCAAAGCCAGCCTCAGCAACTTAGTGAGGCCCTAAACAATTCAGTGAAAATATGTCTCAAAAAGGACTAAGATGTTTCTCACTGGTTAAGGATCTCTGGGCTCTATCACAAGTCTGAATGGATCTGAAACAATTGAAGTCCTCATCACATTCATACATAGAAAGCTTTTCTCCAGTGTGAGTTCTTCCATGCTGTTCAATGAAAACTAGAAAATTGAAAGAGTTACCACATTTCTTAGTGGGCACAGGGTTTTCCCTGATGTGAATTTTTTTATGTCTTTGAAGGAAACTGTGAAAGTTGGACACTGCCCAACAATGTTTATACACAGGATTTTCTACAGTATCAGTCTTTCACAAATTGAACAAAAGTGGAACATCTGAAGCCTTTACATTTCTTACCTGCTTAGGTTTATTGATTTATTTAAGCATGAATCTTTCAACAAGAATCTTCCCTGTCTTTATAAAGAACTAGGAAAACTTGAAGGCTCCCCATTTTTCTCATGTTTACTGGGCTTCCATCCATGAGTACTTTACACATGAGAAGGCAAATGAAACATCACACATTCAGGGGGTTTTGTTTCCAGTGTGAGTGAAATGGTTTGGAAGGCAACTGGGAAAATGGAATGATTTGCTCTATTTTTTTTTTTTTCACATTTAAAGAGTTATTTAGTCTGATGTCATGGTGTGCACCTATAATCCTAGTGATTCTGGAGACTGAAGCTTAACAATTATAAATATATATGCCCCAAATAATGGAGCATCCATGTTCATCAAACAAACTCTCCTGAAGTTTAAGAGTCAAATTGACCACAACACAATAATTCTGGGTGACTTTAACACACCCCTTTCACCACTGGATAGATCTTCTAAACAAAAACTGAACAAAGAAACTATAGAACTCAAAAATACAATAAACAACTTAGACTTAACTGACTTATATAGAATATTTCATCCTTCAACAAGTGAATCCACTTTCTTCTCAGCAGCACATGGAACCTTCTCTAAAATAGACCATATACTAGGCCACAAAACAACTCTGAGCAAATACAAAAAATTTGAGATTCTACCCTGCATTCTATCTGACCATAATGGAATGAAATTAGAAATCAATGATAAAATAAAAAATAAAAGCTACTCCAACACCTGGAGACTAAATAATATGCTACTGAATGAACAATGGGTTGCAGATGACATCAAATAGCAGATTAAAAAATTCTTAGAGGTGAATGAGAACACAGACACAACATATCAAAATCTCTATGAAGGGACACTATGGGACACTATGAAGGCAGTTCTAAGAGGAAAGTTCATTGCATTGAGTTCATTCCTCAAAAGGAGAAAAAGTCAACAAATAAATGACTTAAAATTACATCTCAAAGCTCTAGAAGAAGAACAATCCAACACCAAAAGTGGTAGAAGACAGGAAATAATTAAAATCAGAGCTGAAATTAATGAAATTGAAACAAAAGAAGCAATTGGAAAAATTGACAAAACAAAAAGTTAGTTCTTTGAAAAAATAAATAAAATTGACAGACTCTTGTCCAGGCTAACAAAGAGAAGGAGAGAGATAACTCAAATTACTAACATATGTGATGAAAAAGGAAATATCACAACAAACACTACGGAAATACAGTAAATAATTCAAAATTATTTTGAAAACTTGTACTCCAACAAAATACAAAACACCGAAGGCATCGACAAATTTCTAGAATTGTATGATGTGCCCAAACATAAGCAGGATGATATACATAATTTGAACAGACCAATTTCAAGCGATGAAATAGAAGATGCCATCAAAAGCCTACCAACCAAGAAAATCCCAGGACCAGATGGATACACAGCCGAGTTCTACAAGACCTTCAAAGAAGAACTGATACCAATACTCTTCAATTTATTTTAGGAAATAGAAAAAGAGGGAGCACTTCCAAACTCATTCTATGAGGCCAACTTCACCCTGATCCCCAAACCAGGCAAAGTCACATCCAAAAAAGAAAACTTCAGACCGATATCTTTAATGACCATAGATGCAAAAATTCTCAATAAAATCCTAGCAAAATGGATACAAAAACATATCAAAAATATAATACACCATGATCAAGTGGGGTTCATTCCAGGGATGCAAGAATGGTTCAACATATGGAAAACAATAAATGTAATACATCAAGTCAACAGACTCAAAGATAAGAACCATATGATTATCTCAATAGATACAGAAAAAGCATTTGACAAAATACAGCGCCCCTTCATGCTCAAAACACTGGAAAAATTAGGGATAACAGGAACATATTTCAACATCGTAAAAGCTATATATGCTAATCCCAAGGCCAACATTATTCTAAATGGAGAAAAATTGAAAGCATTCCCTCTAAAAACTGGAACAAGACAGGGATGCCCTCTTTCACCACTTCTATTCAACATAGTAATTGAAATGCTGGCCAAAGCAATAAGATGAAGTAAATTAAAGGGATACAGATAGGTAAAGTAGAAATCAAATTATCATTATTTGCTGATGATATGATTTTATACCTAGAAGACCCAAAAAATTCCACCAGAAAACTTCTAGAACTCATAAATGAATTCAGCAAAGTAGCAGGATACAAAATCAACACCCATAAATCTAAGGCATTTCTACATATCAGTGACAAATCCTCTGAAAGGGAAATGAGGAACACTACCCCGTTTACAATAGCATCAAAAAAAAAAATAAAAAAAAAAAATAAAATAAAATAAAATACTTGGGAATCAACTTAACCAAAGACATGAAAGACCTCTATAATGAAAACTACAGAACACTAAGGAAAGAAATTATGGAAGACCTTAGAAGATGGAAAGATCTACCCTGTTCTTGGATAGGCAGAACTAATATTGTAAAAATTACAATACTACCAAAAGGACTATACAGATTTAATGCAATGCCCATCAAAATCCCAAAGACATTCCTCATAGAAATAGAAAAAGCAGTCATGAAATTTATCTGGGAAAAATAAGAGACCCAGAATAGCTAAAGCAATTTTTAGTAAGAGGAGTGAAGTAGGAGGCATCACTATACCAGACCTTAAATTATACTACAGAGCAATAGTAACAAAAACAGCATGGTATTGGCAGCAAAATAGTCCAGTAGACCAATGGTACAGAATAGAGAACACAGAGACTTGCACATATAATTTTAGTTATCTTAAATTTGACAAAGGCCCCAAAAATGTACATTGGAGAAAAGATAGCCTCTTCAACAAATGGTGCTGGGCAAACTGGAAATCCATATGCAATAAAATGAAATTAAACCTCTATCTCTCACCATGCACAAAATTCAACTCAAAGTGAATCAAGGATCTAGGAATTAAACCAGAGACACTACACCTAATAGAAGAAAAAGTAAGCTCTAATCTCCAACATGTTGGATTAGGCCCCAAGTTCTTTAATAAGAATCCAGTAGCACAAGAATTAATGGCCAAGAATAAATAAATGGGATGGACTCAAATTACAAAGCTTCTTCTCAGCAAAATAAACAATTAGTGAGGTGAACAGAGAGCCTACTATTTGGGAACAACTTTTTACCACATGCATGTCAGATAGAGCACTAATCTCTAGAATATATAAAGAACTCAAAAATCTTAACACCATAAAAACCAATAACCCAATCAATAAATGGGCCAAGGAACTGAACAGACACTTCTCAGAAGAAGATATACAATCAATCAATAAATACATGAAAAAATGCTCAACCTCTCTGGCAATTAGAGAAATGCAAATCAAAACCACTCTAAGATTTCATCTCACACCTGTCAGAATAGCAGCTATTAAGAACACAAACAGCAATAAATGTTGGAGAGGATGTGGAGAAAAAGACACACTCATACATTGTTGGTGGAACTGCAAAATGGTGCAGCCAATATGGAAAGCAGTATGGATGGAGATATCTTGGAAAACTTGGAATGGAACCACCTTATGACCCAGCTATCCCACCTTTTGGTCTTTACCCAAAAGACTTGAAAACAGCATACTACAGGGACACAGCCACATCAATGTTTATAGCAGCACAATTCACAATAGCTAAACTGTGGAACCAACCTAGATGCCTTTCAGTAGATGAATGGATAAAGAAAATGTGGTATATACACACAATGGAGTATTACTCAGCAATAAGAGAAAATAAAATCCTGGCATTTGCAGGAAAATGGACGGAGTTAGAGAATATAATGCTAAGTGAAGTTAGCCAATCACAAAAAGCCAAATGCCAAATGTTTTCTCTGATATAAGAAGGCCAATTTACAGTTGGGTTGGGATGGGGAGCATAAGAGGATTAGAGGAACACTAGAATGGCCAATGGGGAGGGAGGGAAAGGGAGGGGCAAAAGGGTGAAAGAAAAAAAAAAAAAAGATGGTAGAATGAGATGGATACCATTACCCTAAGTGCACGTATGAAGTCACGAATTGTGTGAATATACTTTGCATACAACCAGAGATATGTAAAAATGTGCTCTATATGTGTAATATGAAATGTAATGCATTCTGCTGTCATGTATAACAACATAGAATAAAAAGAAGAGTTATTTAGCCTGATGTCATGGTGTGCACCTATATTCCTAGTGATTCTGGAGACTGAACCTCAAGGATCACAAGTTTGAGGTCAGCCTGAGCAACTCAAAATAAAAATCAAAGGACTCAATGTTACAGCACCTCTGGACTAAATCATCAGTACAAAAAATAATAATATATATATAAATATATATATTTAAATATATAATATAAATAATAATATTATATATATATATTATATATATATATATATTATATATATATATATTCTAATTTTATATATATATATATATATATATATATATATATATATATATATATATCTCACTGTGAGCCCATCATGGCTTTGAAAGTGAGAAGGAATATTGATTTATTACATTTTATATTCAAAGGATTTTTCTCCACTGAATTTCCTACAAGTTTATGAGTAAAATGGTAATAACAGAAGAGTTTACCCATTTTTTACACTAGTAGGATTTCCATCCAGTATAAGTTCATTCATGCGAGTGAAGCTGACTGGATCTTACAAAGACTTTTCCTCATTGCTTATATTCATAGGACTTCTCTCCATTATGAGTTTATTTATGGACCTTAAGGGAAGAGGAAGTACTGAAGGCCTTTCCATACTGTTTACATTCATTGGACTTCAGTATGAGTTTGTCATGTGAGTTAAGGTGAGAGAGTGATTGAAGGCTTTTCCACAGTTTACGTTCATAGTGCTTCTCTCCAGTATGAGTTTATTTATGTACTTGGAAGTATGAGGAAGTAGTGAAGGCTTTTCCACACTGCTTACATTCATAGGGCTTTTCTCTAGTATGAATTTGTTCATGTATTTGGAGATATGAGGAAGTAGTGAAGTCTTTTCCACATTGTTTACATTCTTAGTGCTTCTCTCCAGTATGAATTTGTTCATGTGAGTGAAGGTTAGAGGACTGAGTGAAGGCTTTGCCACACTGCTTACATTTATAGGGCTTCTCTCCAGTACAAATTATTTTATGAATCTTACTATGAGAATGTGCATACCCAGTGTGTAGGATCATGTGACTTTTGAGACTTGTGGGTGAAATAACTGTTTGACCACCTTGTTTGCATTCATTGGGTTTCTTGCCAGAGTGTGTTCTTTCATGTCTTCTTTGAATTTTACCATATGACTTCTATGAAGAATGACAAGCACATTATCAATGCTTGATTCATTCACGGTTTTCTATTTATTAATAGGCCTTAGGCTTACATTACTACCAACATCAAGTAGAGGCAAGGTTTTCCGACTTCTTCAAATTGCCTTAGATTGCTTCCAGAATTTTTGATCTGATCTTCAATGTTCTTGTCTTCCCAATTCTTTCCTATAGAAGTCAGGTTTCTGTAGACTTCCTGCATCACATCTCTGTAAAGGTTCTTCTGGGAAGGATCCAGCAAAGCCCACTCCTCCTGAGTGAAGTTCACATCCACATCTTCAATGGTTACTGAGATCATTTTTCACTTTCGTGGTGATGCGGGGTCCTCTCGAGGAACCTCAGGGCACCCGAGCTCATGGGGAAAGAGCTACAGAAGAGTCACCTGAGCATTCTGAGCAAAGAACGTGTGCCCATTTTTGGCTTCGGTGGTGACCCAGCGTCCACTTGAGGACCCTGTGGGCACCCGACTTGGCAAGGGATAGAGGCTACATAGAGTCACCTGGACCTACAGAGCAGGGCACATGCGACCTGGAAAGCCCAACTTTTTGTTTTGTTAATTTTTTCAATTGTTTCTTTTGTTTTGATTTTAGCTCTGATTTTAATTATCTCCTGTCTTCTACTGCTTGTGGTGTTGATTAGTTCTTCTTTTTCTAGGGCTTTGAGATTTAGTGTTAGGTCACTTATTTGTTGACTTTTTATTCGTTTAATAAATGCACTCAATACAATAAACTTTCTTGTTAGTACTGCCTTCATAGTGTTGCAAAGATTTTGATATGTTGTTTCAGTGTTCTCGTTTACCTCTAAGAATTTTTAAATTTCATCCTTGATTTCTTCTACTATGCATTCAGCATTCAATTGTGTATTATTTACTCTCCATTTGTTACAGTAGCTTATATTTTTTATATTACCATTGATTTCTAATTTCATTCCATTGTGGTCTGATAGAAGGCATGGTATTATCTCTATTTTTTTTTTTTTTTTTTTTTTTTTTGCATTTACTAAGAGTTGCTTTGTGGTATAAGATATGGTCTTTATTTTAGAGAAGGATCAATGTGCTGCTGAGAAGAAAGTACATTTGCTCATCAATGGATAGAATATTCTATATATGTCTGTTAAGTCTAAATTATTAATTTGATTATTTATTTCTATAGTTTCCTTATTTATTTTTTGTTTGGAAGATCTGTCCAGTAGTGAGAAAGGTGTGTTAAAGTCACCCAGTATTATTGTATTGAGATCTATTTGACTCTTGAAATTGAGAAGGGTTTGTTTGATGTACATAGATGCTCCATTGTTTGGGGCATAAATATTTATAATTGTTATGTCCTGCTTATATATACTTCCCTTAAGAAATATGAAGTGTCCTACTTTGTCTCTTCTGATTAACTTTGGTTTGAAGTCTACTTTATCTGAAGTGAAAATGGAAACCCCTGTTTGTTTATGCAAACCATATGAGTGATGAGTTTTTTCCCATCCTTTTACCTTCAACCTGTGGATATCTTTGCCCATGAGGTGAGTCTTGCTTTTTAATCCAATCTGCCAGTCTATGTCTTTTGATTGATGAGTTTAGGCCATTAACATTCAAGGTTATTATTGAGATATGATTTGTATCCCCTGTCATTTTGATTTATTTCTGGTTTTTGATTTGTCATAGTTTCTCATTTGGGTGAATGTCCCTTTAGTGAAGATCCTCCCTTTGCTGTTTTTCACTTTTTTTTTTTTTTTTTTTTTTTTTTTTTACTTTATCATCATGGAATATTCTGTTGAGAATGCTTTGTAGGATAGGTTTTATACTTGTGAATTTCTTTAATTTTTGTTTATCATGGAATGTTTTAATTTCACCTTCAAGTATGAAATTTAATTTTGCTGGATATAAAATTCTTGGTTGGCATCCTTTTTCTTTCAGAGCTTGAAATATATTATTCCAGGAACTCCTAGCTTTGAGGGTATGGGTTGAGAAATCAGTTGAGATCCAAACTGGTTTCCCTCCATACATAATTTGATTTTTTTACTCTCACAGCCTTTAAGATTTTAACTTTATTCTGTGTGTTGATCATTCTCATTATAATGTGTCTTGTTGTGGGTCTGCTGTAATTTTGTACACTTGGGGTCCTGTAAGCCTCTTGTATTTGATTTTCCATTCCATTCTTTATGTTTGGGAAATTCTCTGCTATTATATCTTTGAAAAGATTATGTGTTCCTTTGGTTTGTATCTCTGCTCCTTCATCTATTCTGATAACTCTTAAATTTGGTCTTTCCATGTTATTCCATAATTCTGTTATGGTTTTTTACCATATTCTCCACATGTTCAACTCTACTTTCAAGATTATATAGTTTGTCTTCATTGTCTGAGGTTCTGTCTTCCAAGTGGTCTAGTCTGTTGGTGATGTTTTCTATTGAATTAATAATTTGGTTTACTAATTCCATCATTTCAAGGATTTCTGCTTATTTTTTTTTTTCATGATCTCTAACTCTTTATTGAAGTGGTCTTTTACTTGCTGTATTTTTTCTTTGATTTCACTCCTTATACTATCCTTTACTTCACACATCAATTTAACTATATACAATCTGAACTCCTTATTGAACATTTCCTCCACTATGTTTTCAATAGTTTCTGTTGTTGAAGCATCTTGGTGTGTTTGGGGCACTTTATTCCCCTGTTTTCTCATGTTGTTAGTGTGTTTTTCCATCTAAAAGTATGGATCTAAGGCAGGATAAATTCTACCCTGTAGAACTACAGTGTCTCTGAAGGTTTCCAGTGCTTTGCCTTTACTGGTGAGACAAATATCAACAGCACCCAGTGTACACAATATATAGTTTTAAACCTCATATCTCCCATTAAGGCATCTACTGCTTTCTCGCATTAACCCAAAATGATGAGTTCAATAACTATCTATAGTACAAACAGAATATTTGTTAAAATGATTTACAATTTCAAATGGTAGATGAGAGAACAGAGGTAATGTAGTATGCAATATTTGCAAGGAAGGAAGAGAGAAGCTAGAAGTAAAAATTCACAGGAAGAGTGGAAGAGTAGCCAACAGAGATTGGCTACTGGTTGGAGAAAAGTTGGAAAGAAAATCCAAGAAAATAGATAAGATAGGGGAAGTATATGAACAAAGAGAAAAAAATTAAAGACATAAGAATCCAACAAAAATGCAAAACATCATTCATATATCATTGTCCTCCACATATTGATGCATTAAAAACATCCTGTTCCAAATGTGGTAGAGATTAGTAAATCAAAAAATAAAATAAATCTTGCTGGAAAGTCAAACTTTCTCTGTCAGTGATCAGCAGTTTCTCAACCATGTCTCTGACGTTTCTTGGGACCACCAAACCCAAATCAGCCCTCACAAACCCAGTCTCTATCCCACCAATCTGGGCTTCAGATACCTCAGTCTCAGCCATGCTGCAGTCTCAAGATCTCAATGCTGCTCCTACCTGCAGAGAGAGACCACCAAGGATACCCTTGGTGCAAGCCTGAGATGCAGCAGCAAGACAAGGGCCACCAGCACTCTCAGCAGGAAGACCTGCAGGTTTCTCCAAACCTGCAGGCTCCCCCACACTGGACCTGCAGGCCCCAGGTGGAGTCCCCAGACAGAGGCTCTTGTGGTAAACTTGCTAGCACCCAGACCACAGGCCCTTGCTGGTGTACCAAAATGTGTGCAGCCACATGCAACCAAATCCAAAGTCTCACCCAATCAGTCCTCTAGCCATGGTAGCAGCAGTAGTGGCCGTGGTTGTTGGCAGCAGGCAGTGGGTCAGCAGTAGCATCGGTTGCAGTGGCAGCTGCAATTGCAGCTGTGGAGACAACGTCATCATGTGATCTCTGGGGGTCAGCATCAGTGTCGGCTTCAGTTGCATCCAGGGTAGCAGTTTCTTCTGTGGCAGGAGCACCCAGACATCCAGGTGATCTCCGAATGGCAGCAGTGGAATCAGAGGCAACAGCAATGGCAGTAGTGGTGTAGGCAACGGTTGATTGACAGGAGACTTCCGGTTCAATAGCATAGACCTTGGAGTTAATGTTACAATTCATGTTTGAGATAACCGAGGCCATGCCCAGAAAAGAGATCTCCAGGCACCACAGCGGCTTCTTCTGTAGCCCAGAAAGAAGACCTCCAGACAACCTCAGGCTGGCAGCAGTGGAATCAGAGGCAGCAGCAATGGCAGGTACCTGTGCAAGTGGTGGTTGATTGACAGGATTGCTCAGCAGCAGCGACCATGGAGGTAGTTGGAATTCGTGTCTGGCATAACTGAGGCTGTGCCCAGAGAAGAGACCTCCAGGCATGGCAGCAACTTCTGCAGCCGCAGCTTCTCTCAAATCTCTTAATAGTCTCCCCAAGCAAGAAATTGGATGCCAAAACCCATCATATACTTTAACGTTTGCGACCAAGAAAACAAATCTGTGAGAGATCTACTTGTAGGTTGTCTCCTGTTTACTTTACAAGAAATAAACCAATGTCAGAAGATAAGATATCCACATCTTGTTTTGCATGGAAAACTAAGTGCCATGTGCTGAAAGGAAGTCTGAAAATGATGGCACATGAATTCTTTACAAGGCAGGAAGCGCTCATAATATTGAACAATCTATGAGACCACCAATATCTCTATGTTTTAGAAATACTAGATATTAGGAAAATAGGCAGGATGGTAAATATTTGTTCTGAACATTTGGCTGTACTCAGTGTTATGTGTAAAAGAAAACCACCCATGGGCAGGATAGTTTAAAGGACATGCTTCCAGGTATTCTGATGCAATGATAAATACTTGAAGGTAAGTAGGTACAGTGATACCAGTACTACAGATAATCAGTTTGAGTCAGTCAGCCACATAACCAGGAGGTGATTATTATTTTGACAACAGAATTTTAGTGATCATGAGCTAGGTATGCTGGAAGTTCATTCTTGAAATTTTATTTGAACCAAGTATTTGTTTTCTCCCACTCTTCACAAAAAGTCACCAGTGATGTACATCTTGCCAAAACCAAAGTCTCATTTTCAGGTCATCATTTGCTCTCTCAAAGATATTTAATCAACTGATAACTTCGCCATTGCGAAATACTTCCTCAGACAGGTTTCTAGGACAGCAGCACACATTTCTGGTTTTCTTCTCCCATACTGAAAGTTCATAGCCTCCTGCATAGCTCCTCATCAAAATCCTAACCTTTTGCCATCTGAATACTCATATTCTGCTCTGTATGCTTTGATACCTAAGTAAACTTAGACAATGTGTTATGTTACACTACATATGTCCAATAACTGCACAATGTTAGTACACAGTGGACACTCAAATATTTGTTGAAGGAATAAATGAATGTGATTGAACACATAAGTGTAAGTGTAAGGTTGACCACCTGAAGATTTAAGAGTTCCTAACTTTACTTCATTGAGGCAGACATAAATAGTATCATCTTCATCTTTTTGGAATAGGAACTTGAGGATAGATAGGTCCAGTAACTTGCTCAAGAGCATACAGATACTGAGTGTCAGCAGAGCTGGGACATGTTCTCCTGATGTCCTAGTCCTAAGGCCATGCTCTTGACTTAGTGCTGTACTCACTGATAAGTACAGGAGAAAATAAGAGTAGGAATCCTAACTCAGCTTGCACATCTTCTGGTCTTCTGCTTCAACAGCATGATCTTGAAGCTAATGTTATTACTCTATCTTTCTTAAATATTTATTTTTAGCTTATATAAAATCACAGACATACAAAATATAAATTTTGTATAACATAACAAAAACATGAGTAAATTCCATTAAATAATTATTAGTGTGAAAAATATTAAAAGAAGAGCTGAAATGGAAAAATAGACATTTTTTTACTCACAGAGATTAAATGCAGGCAAGGGACAAGCAAAACCTAGAACATCTTGTTTACCTAACTTGTTAACTTGAAAAAATGGAAGGAAAGAGAGGCAATGTTCTTTTGTTTTGTAGAACCTTGTTTACCTAACTTGTTAACTTGGAAAATGGAAGGGAAGCTAGGCAATGTTCTTTTGTTCTCATATTATAGGTAATGAACACCCATTGTACATTTACAGAATTAGAAGTGTATTGATTTTGCTATACTATATTTTCTCTTAAAAATAAAATCATGAGGATTTTGTGAAATAAAACTGGTGATTCTGCAATTTATTTCTTTTGTACCTATGTAATTTGCCCTCCATTGATCCCAGAGACATTGCAGTTAGTGTATTCAAGGAATGACTGGAGATGGAGCATGCAGGGAGATTCAGTTAACAAGGAAGTAGGGAGGAAAGCAATCTTAGAAAATATTTTTGTCTTTAAGCTGTAATCAGGTAGCACAGTTAGGAATACCCTCAGAATTCACTTTCACCACTGAATTCTGGGTCTTAATATTTAATTATTATAGAAAATGCTGATCAAGATGAAGTTTAATTCTGAAACTTCACCTAAAATTTTACTAAGGCCACCTTCTTCCACCAAGAGCAAAAAAAAACAAAAAACAAAAAAAAAATCACATCTCTATTAGGGAGAATAATGCTTGCCACTGCAGATACTCAGATTTCTGGGTCATATTTGTGTCCACTGTCACTATCACACAAGACATTTAACTTAGTTAACCAAAAATATTTCCTAGTCAAAAAGAATGCAGAGCTAACCTGGTGTCTAGAGCTTTGAAATCAGATCAATATTTAAATCTCAGTTTAGTTTCGTGGCAAATAAGATTCAGCCTCAGTCTCAATATGCTTATTATTTAAAAAGAGATAGTCCTTGCAAGGTAATTTTGAAGATCCTAGAACAATTGACTGATTAGATTGCCGGGCACTAAGTCAATTTTCAACAAAGCATGGCCATTATTATTGTCAAAGTTGTTAGACACTGAGGTAGTGATAAAAAATTGGCTGTAATTTTGTTTTCATTAGTTGCTTTTTACAAAAAGATTCATATATGTACAGACAGAACCTATAATATAGATTTAGGAATTCATCAACAATCACCTTGTCTTAGTCTATTTTTGTACTGTTATAACAGAATAACTGAGACTAGATAATTAATTTATAATGAACACAAATTTATTTCTCACAGTTCTAAAAGTCAGAAAATCCAAGGTTGTGGTGCTAGAAGCTCTCAAGGGCCTTTTTGCTTCATCATCATATGGTAGAAGATGAAAAAGAGATCAAGAGGGAGCCAAACTTGCCCTTTTATTGCAGCACTAATCTCACCCATGAGTGTGGAGCCCTTATGCCCTAATCACCTTTGAAAGGTTCCACCTTTTTTTTTTTTTTTTTAGTTGTAGATGGACATAATACCTTTATTTATTTATTATATGTGATGCTGATGATCAAACTCAGTTCTTCATGTGTGCTAGACAAGCACTCTACCACTGAGCCACAAACATAGGTCCCACCTCGTAACAGTGTTAAAATGGTAATTAAATTTAAACATAAGCTTGGAGGGGACAGACATTCAAACCATAGCACATATCTAAGCTCTTGTTCAACTTTATTTATCAACAGACCCACGTAACATTTATTAAGCACCTATGATATTCTAAATCGCATGAGTCCAACATCTAGGGAAGGTTAAAAGATAAATATCATATGAAGCCCATTTTATAGCTTATAGGGATATAAAAAATAATTTCAAGAAGAAAGTAAGAATCATAAAAGAGGCATAAATAATATATTAAAGGAATTCAGATAAGATGTTTCTTCAGTTTGAAAGAACCTGGGAAAGTATTATGGAAGAGGTGGCATTTGATCCCAGGCTTAAGTTAGCACAGAATTTAGAGATGCAGAGACTGAGGAGGAAATAGTTAGATAGATGGATGATCCACAAATGATTCCTTCATTTCTTCATATGAAAACCTTTTCATTGCTTTAACCCTTGCAGATCAGCCTTCCTGGTAATGTGAACAATAAACATGACAACTGAAATGAAGGGTGGGTGTATCATAACATAACAGTATCCAAGGAACACATGAAAGCTTGCAGAATAAGTAAACAGCCAAAAGGGCAGCAAGACAAGACAGATGTTCCCTAATAAAAACATGAAATACACTTCATTACTTGTGAGATACAGAGGTTTTTCCTACGAGATCTCTAAGGTTCAAAAAAATACCATGAGAGATATACTCACACACGACTATAGATAATATATAGAGATATATGTTCATCATATTTACATTCTGCCAAAGCCTGATCATTTTCACCCCACTCTGACTTGACTCTATTATTCATTCAGTTAATAAAATCAGAAGCCTGGGAAGCATACTTAATTTATCCATTCCCTTAATCTCTCATACCTAATTAATAAAACATTTCTGGGTAGATTCTACTAGTTAAATTTCTCTTGCACTTACCTAGTATCACCCAATGTTTTTTGTTTGTTTGTTTGTTTGTTTGTTTGTTTGTTTTTTTGTGTGTGTGTTGTTCCCTCCCCTCTGATACAGGATAACATGCAAACTCCACCTCATGGCATAAAGGCCCATTAGTCACAAGCAAATTACAGCCTTCTCTCCTAATCCCTCTGACCCCACACTTTCCCACATTTGCTATTCCCTGTGCTTGGAATGCTTCCACTGTGGATGAACTCCAACAAGAAAGTTCAGGGATTATTTCCTCTAGAAAGACTGCAGTACTCCTGCTGCTGCATACTTTCTCTCTTTCTCTCTCTCTCTCTCTCTCTCTCTCTCTCTCTCTCTCTCTCTCTCACTGAGAATTGAACCCTGGGCACTTAACCACTGAGTCACATACCCAGCCTTTTTTGTATTTTATTTTGAGACAGGGTCTTGCCAAGTTGCTTAAGGCCTCACTATATTGCTGAAGCTTGCTTTTAACTTGCAATCCTCCTACCTCAGCCTCCTGAATCAGTTGGATTATGGGTATGCACTACTGCACCCAGCTGCATGTACTTTCTAAAAGCACTTATTTCTCACCCTAAATAGTTTCTATAACTTACTGGTCTCTACCACTAGTCTTAATAAAGTTTTTGGATTTAGAGATACTGCCTCATCTATCACAGAGTGAGAATCAAACCATCTACCCCACACACAGTTTATTGTCAATAGTAACATAATTTTACTATTTAACTGTCTCATTAGCTACTTAGAAATATCATGAATTTACCATTTAGGAACATCCTGCCCAGTAAAATTACATTGCAAATGATAGTATTGTCCATCCCAGGAACTTCAGTGGAAACTCTTACCCAACAGTTTATATCCTAAGACTGTAAACAATAAATGGCATATATACACAATGGAATATTACTCAGTAATAAAAGAGAATAAAATTATGGCTTTGCAGGTAAATGAATGGAGTTAGAGCATATCATGCTAAGTGAAGTAAGTCAATCCCAAAAAACCAAAGACCAAATGTTTTCTCTGATAAGTGGATGCTAATCTATAATGGGGGCAGATACATGGGATGAATGGAGAAATTTTGGATTGGTCAAAGGGGAGGGCAGGGAGGGGACATGAGAATAAGAAAGATGGTGGAATGAGCCAAACATCATTACCCTATGAACATGTATGATTGCACAAATGCTGTGACCCTACTTTGTGTACAACCAGAGAACTGAAAAATTGTGCTCCATTTGTGTACAATGAGTCAAAGAGAATTCTGCTGTTATGTGTAACTGAGTAGAACAAATTACTAAAAAATTTTTTTTTCAAGACAAAAAAGAATAAATGTAGAATAAATAAATATGTTTATATATATTACAGTGATGATAATAGTGGAGTGATAGCAAATGAAAGGGATTTATTACTGATTAAAATATACAAATTAATTAGGGTGCATTCTACACCTTCTTTCTTTACAGTGTCTGACATTTCTTTTCACTAGTAAATGTAAAGGGAATACTTTACTTAGATAACAAGTTGAAGAAAATCATCACATTTACTGAGCTATATAAAGAAATATTTTTGAAGTAATCATTGATCAAAATAAGGCATCAGACATTCAATTACTATGCTTGAGTTTATGTAACTACCAATGACATAAAAATTAATAGTGAATTTTGGTATTAGGAAATGTTGTAGAACAAGAAATAATCATATAGTACTAGTTAGTTTGTTTAAGATGTCAATCTTGTTAAAAGACAAATCACAAAAAATTTAGTTTAGATATCAAAATTGGATTTATTTGCAACTCTAGAATCAAGCAGCACTTCATTACTTAAATTGGAATGAGAGTTCAACAGGGCTGAGCAGAAAGAGTTCAGTTTTATAGACAGAAGGACTACAGAAAGCAGAAACAAGGAACAAAAAGTGGATTGATTATTTCATAGCCATTATCCTCATAAGGTGTGGGCAAGGAGACAGAGTATTAGAAAAATAACTGGTTTGTTCAATTTGGGTCTCTTTTGTTCCTAAGTATTAAAGCAGAGGAAATTTCTTCATTATAACATTTGGAACCGGCCTGTTTGGGAAATGTGGCTATTCTCTTTCTCTCTCTCTCTCTCTCTCTCTCTCTCATGATTTCTCAAATCAAATAACAAGTTAGCCTCAGTTGGGGAACATGGATCTTTGATTTTGGTGACCTCACTTTGATTTTCAGTCTGGTTTGTTGGGGCTCCCATGTAGGAGCTTAGTCTGAAGCCTCCTATGACTTTTGTTCAACAGTATATATCAGGCTTTCATTCTCCATCTCCTTCTCTCCTTTTTCCTCAATTCATTTTACCTAATCTCTCATCCTTTGCTTGACTCCATGAATTTTTCTCTCTGCCTTTTATAAATCAAAAATTGCCAGTTGAAACTACCAACTGTTGTTTTCAGGTCCTTCCTATAGTTGTTCTCTGTAACTTTAGCTTTTGCTGACACTGACAGTGCTCTGAAAACACTACTTACTTATGATGTTTCTTTTACAATCCACCTTCATCCCTTGAAAAATGGCTGACTCCAGGCCTTGGTGGGGGGGGGGGAGTACAAAACATAGGCCTGGATTATCCTGTCACACATCTACCAACAAAGGAACCAAGGACAGGCAGGGTCATTAACTCAGAAACTGATGTAAAGAAGCTCCCAGTGATCAATAATAGGAGAATTTTAATAGTAGCTATAAAGGACTGAAGTAATAAAAATATATTTAAATCCATGAGTTCATAATTATGCTAAAAATAATAATTGGTCAACATTAGAGGTGGCTAGGGAATCATTTGATTATTTTAAAAACATGATTTCAAAAATAATCATACATTTACATGAACTCTACCACAGGAGCTCCAAACATTAGATGTCAGGAAATTTCTGTTTATAAAAATATTGTAAGTGATCTCCAGTCTTGGCCTTGCATGATAAAATAACTGGCATTGAACTAATACTTCTGCCAAAATCAACTATAAAATCTGGATAACATATATAAATCAAATGTTTGAAGGCATTGTCAAGAAACCAGTACAAACAAGACTTTCTCATTCCCTGAGAGAGGGGAAGCACATATGTTGCACTCTACATTCATATGGTGGCTTTTTTTTAAGGCTATTTTTTCAAATTATGATGAAGGGGAATATAGCTCAAAGTAGAAGTGACCACCTTATTGGACCAAGGGAAAAAAGCTCTGAGTTGAGGTCTGCCAAAGTGGTTTGGAATTGAGCCTCAAAATCTCAGACAGGAAAAGAATTGAAAGAAGGATACAAAAGCTACATTCAAATTTCCTTCAACTCATATTAATGTCTCATGGTGTTAAGATATAAGATGACATTAGAAAAAAAATAGTGGCAGGTGGATAAATGGAATTAAACAGTTGAGGGCTTTTATATTAGATTAGATTGTAATTGGAGGTAACTAATTTAAGATAGATTGCAATGGGATATGTATGTATAGATTATAATTAAATGGAAAGCATTAAAATAATGATTTTTAAATAGGCAACCAAAAAGCCAATAGTGGAAAAGTAGAGTAATAAGCAATACCAGTAAAGTAATTAAAGAAAAGAAAAATTAAGGATCAAGAACAGATAGGAGACATGGGGAACAAATACTATGTTGACAAACTTAAATCCAACTATATGGAGTTATGTGAAATGTAAATGACTAAATGCTTCAATTCACAAAGGAAAAAGAAACTATATGCTCTTTATAAAAACTGCATTTTAAACACAAAGACACGGGGAAAAAAAGTGAAAGGAATGGGAAAGTAGATAACATGGAAATGTTAAAACAAAAATTTTAAAGTTAGTATTAGCTTGCATACCAAGCAAAGTAGACTTTAAGATAAGTATAAATATAAAGAGATGAATATTCTAAAATGATAAAAGAAGCCACTGTAGAGGAAGATAAAACATTCTTAACTCAGAATCACCTGATATATAAAGGTAAAGGAAACATATCTACAATGATAGTTGAACATATTGCAATAGAAAGAAACAGCAGACAAAAAAATAAAAATGAAAGAACACAAAAAATTTAAACAACACTATAAACCACCATAAACTGATATATGGATAATATAACATCCAACAACCACAGAGCAGACATTTTTTCTTCAAACACGTTAGACATTTACAAAAATAGACAAAAGCAAATCTTAACAAGTTTCAAAAACTTGAAATCAGAGCTATTTTGTGACCAGAGTGGGGTTAAACTAAAGGTCACTGGCATAAAGATAATTAGAAAAATTAGTTAATGTTTGAAAATCAAGCAATATACTAAGTAACTTATTAGTAAAGGAAATGCAATACAAGTTCTTACAAATTGCATTCATGTGTAATATGAAATGTTATGCATTCTGCTGTCGTTTATAACAACTTAGAATAAAAAATAAATTAAAAAAAAAAACCAAATTGCATTCATGAGTTAATTGTCTTTTGAATTACCCACTTCATAGAATAGCATTTTGGAAAACTTGAGAGGAAGCTCATGGATGTGCTCCATTTCTACAATCTAAAATAGACTTTTTTCCAACTACATTTCCAGCAACTAATAGACTTATATTTGTAAAGAACTGTGAAATATCTAAGACTTTTCTCTATTTGCTGCCCAAATTTAGCCTGACATAGCTTTTAAGCATGCTAGCTGAGAATACAAAACTTCCAAATCAGAGCAAAAAACAAAGAAACAAACAAACCAAAACACAAGCAAAAAACAAAGCAAAGCAAAATTTATTTCTCATAGTACCACAGTCAACATGAACTTCTTCTTTGAATTGATTCCCCTGCCTCCCAAATCCCACAGATGACATGGAGCATCTCAGGTAATCATAGGTCACTAGGGTGACTACTTTCTTCATTTGCCAAGACTAAGGCATTTCCTGGAATTCAGCATTTTCTGTGCTTTAATCATGCATACCTCAGGCAAACTAAAACACACTGGTTAGCCTGTGCACACAGGGTTTAGATGGTAGGTGAGAAACTCCAAATTTGGGAAACACCAGACATTTAAAGGAGTTTTCCAGCAAAGCTGCCTACCCTGTGTCCTGGAAAGAGACATAATCTTTATTGCCCTGGACAGCAAAAAAATCTGCTCTTTGTCTTGGATGGAGACCCTACTTTTATCTTCCAGGGCAGTTTACTATGTAAACACACTTGAAAAAGTATTCCAGAACAAAAGCTGTCAATGTGTCTTCTTATAAGATGTGCAGAAATACAAGAGTTCTGTGGAGAATTGCCTCCTTGGCTAACAATACTTTTATAAAATTACAGTGCAAAAAATAAAATTAAAATAATTTTACTAATAAAATTAGTAAAGGGATAGTACAATTATCCCTTTACTAATCTGTATCCTGGCTTTGAAGATGAAAATTACATGTTCTTTCATACTTGGACCAAGTCTCTCTTGTTAAAAACCAAGTAAAAAATGTTCGCTCACTATTTTTTAGTAGGAAGTTTGTGATAAAGCTTCCTAATTATACTCAGAGAGATAACCTGTTTTAGTCAGCTTTATTGCTGCTGTGACTACAGGACCCAACCAGAACAACTGTAAAGAAGGAAAAGATTTTGGGGGGCTCACGGTTTCAGAGGTCTCAATCCATATACAGCAGTCTCCATTCTTTGGGACTCAAAGTAAAGCAGAACAACATGGTAGAAGGGAGCAACTCACATGACTAACAAGAAGCAGAATGAGTGAGATCTCCACTTGCCAAATACAAATATATATACCCTAAAACCATGTTCCCATAGCCCTACCTCCTCTAGCCACACCTCATCTGCTTTCAGTTACCACTCAATTAATCCCATCAGGTGATTAATTCACTGATTGGGATAAGGCTGTCATGACCCAATCATTTTTCCTCTAAACTTTCTTGCATTGTTTCACACATGAGCTTTTGGGGGACACCTCACCTCCAAAACACAACATAACCTACCTCTCAAGAATAAGTTGCACTTTTATCTCAGTAATGAAGACTTAAGAATCAAGAGATATTTGTTTCTACTGTCTTGATCATCCAAGAATATACTTACTAATCCCTTCTCTTGTACCAAAAGAGTTAGGGCTCTGAATTTAGGAGTGGGGAGAAGAGAATCAGAAACAAGACAAAAAGGAATTATGTTCTTAGTGGATGTAGTAGATGCTAGATACCAAATGGGATATTATGGAAATGTGGACAATCAATTTCCCTAAATTTCATCAGCATGTAGAATCTAGTGGCTCATATTAACTGTAATAATCCAAATATCACTGTTTCCCTCTGCACTACCCAGGAGCTTTTCTAAAAGTACCAGAAGATGTTTCACAAATACTGTCCAACTCCCATCTTACTGTGCACCACAACTTAACATCATGGCACCCACTAGAGCTCTGGGCCTCTCACCACAGCTAACACCTGGATCCCTAAAATACAAAGCCTTCTCATATTGTGTGACTGCATTTGGCATAAAGGACATAAGAAAAAAAGTTTTAAAAATTGGCATCATTTTTCTGTGGTACTAATTGATTTCAGGTTATTTGTAAATTCAGATACC
This sequence comes from Tamias sibiricus, assembly GCA_025594165.1. Lineage (NCBI taxonomy): Eukaryota > Metazoa > Chordata > Mammalia > Rodentia > Sciuridae > Tamias > Tamias sibiricus. The sequence goes on from CM046668.1 coordinate 53,358,614, forward strand.
ATTCTGACTTTCAAAGAAGTATCCAGAAAAACATAGAACCTTAGTAATTAATTTTTCTTTCTTCTCCCCAATTTTATTTATTTATTTTTATTTAAAATACATATTTAATTATTTCATATGAAATATAACATGTTTTTCAGTTTCCAATTAATGGTTAACATAAACACATATATGTAAGGTCTAACTTTAACTTAACAGAAACAAAATCACAGTCATTTTTTTTCATTTTACCCCATAAAAGTTTTCAAAATACTACAAGATAAAAAAAAAAAAATCAAAATTTGAGTTTTGAGCATATGATTCCTAAAAATTATAATCCTGGTGATTATTTAGACATACCAATTGGAAATATTAGAAAAAAATATTCATCATAGATAAAAACAGTAATATAAAGTCATAACTCCTTAATACAACAGCAAACAAATGAAAGTTAATAACCAGAAAACTTGAAATGTACAAATTTGAGATTGTCAAAACAACACAAAATTTATAATCAAGGCATTTTTTATAACTTTTGAAAAAAGGCAAGATGTTAACAATGATCCAACTGATAATTTACTGAAGTTCCTTTACCAAAAGGAGGAGTGAAAAAAAAAATGAATTAACAAGGACCTGAAAATAATAATAAGGCAGGAAAGCTTTTAGAGATGACTTCAATATGTAAATATTTGGCACGTAAAATGGTAAATAATGTTATATTCAGGATGTAAAAATGAAAGTTATCAATATAATTGTTCAAATAATCACATTACAGAGATGCCACAACAATATTAAATGTATCTCAGCTTATGTTACAGAATATTAGGAATCATTAACTTAATGTGCTTAAGTACAAGTCTTAAGAAGCAATTGGTGCTTTTCTGTATTCACATTGAAGACATCTTCTGAGTTCTTATTCTTTGATTCATGAAGTAATGACCACACCTTCTTTTCTGTATAATATCGATATTGGCTTAACATTAAGGTGATATATTTGGCATTGAAAGTATAGGCATGAATACTGAAGAGGGTCACACAGAAGCGTGATTAAAATGGAGAGATTTTGTTACTACATACTAACCATCAGAAGAGCAGAAGAGCAAGTGGATATTTTGGTTAAAGTATCTTTTAAATTTATCCTCATAGAGATGTGACATTCTTACTTTTAATAAATTGCCTTTGTAATGTGGAGACCTCTTTTTTATTCAGTGGAAATGAAAAAAGATCTTGATGTTCTACTCAGGCATTCTGAGAGGAAAAATGACAGTTTTCCCAGCTACTTTTAAAAAATTCACCATCCTTTATATCTCCACAACTAATAACTAAGTGCCAATCAAAACTCTCAGCAGGACAACAAAGCCACAAAATTACACAGCAGGATATACTTTCAAATGTCATTCTCAATTTATGAAATTGTATAGTTTTACAGTCCTCTTATGAAAATGTCAAAAATTGCCAACCATAATCTTCCCTTTGAATGGTGAATACAACAAATTTGCATTATTAAAGCATTCACCTTTTAGTCTTACAACAGTGGATAAAAGTCTTGGAGTATAATTCTGGCCTTTTCATTTTTTGAGAAAAAGATGTTTATTTCATTTCTATCAAACTTTTCCTACACCTAGAAAAAGGCAAAAAGTGGTAAATTAAATTGTTAGTATTATTCAATTACAAAGATGAAATATTCAAATAATACAGAAGAAATTACCCTCTACCCCCAAGCTCAGGCTCCCTAACTCTTATCCTCAAGAGTCATTTGGAAAATCTGATTAAAATAGAAATTTTTAATTAATTGTTTTTGGCTGATTTTTTCTGACATAGTCTATGAACTGATATATAGACATTTTTAATATTTATATATGTAAATACACGTATTAATGCATATATTACTTAGCCTATATGTGTACTACTTTTAAACATATTGAATAAAAATAAGTCCAGTTCTGCAATGCTTTCTTATTTTAAAATTTGTATATTATTCATTAGTAGAGACAATTTTGCCTTATTCTTCTATATATTTGAATAATATTATAATGTGTGTTATTATCACAGTTTGTTTCTCAAGTATATCTTGGAATATTTGCCATTGTGAAATTTTAAATAATATTTCATATTTGGTTAGTATTTTTGATCATACTTTTCAAGCCTCTGTAAATGTATGTATGTGTAGCTAAATATGTATTTTAATAAAGTCCATGTGTCATACCTTTTAAGAGTTTAAAATTAATCAAAATGGACCACAAGATAAATGATAATTTTATAAAAACAAGACAAAGCCTAAAGAGAGAAAATACTTTGGACAAAATAGTTGATAGCCAACTGAATTTTCAAGGAGTATGACCTAATGACAATAGCAATCACTAGTTTGTAAAATTTTAAATGAAAATAAAACTAAAACTTGAACTATATACTAAATTAGTAGGAAAACATTAATTGATGTAATTATTTCTTAAGTTTGCAGTGTTATAAAGGCAACCAAAACTATTTGATGGCAAATGAGATAAGCTATATGTCATCAATGAAGACAGCAATTAACCATATATTTGAAGGATTTGTATTGAAAGCCATTAAATTTACACAATTCTATGAAAATATTAGCTTTGTAACAAAATGGATATATGTAATTCCTAATACCTGTTTTTGTTTGTATGGAACAAACATATGATTCAACAAAACATATTGTTTTCCTTCATTCTTCTACTGACTTGCAGAGAATTGGGACAGGTTTCAGATGTTTGAAAATCTATCTTCATCACAATTAATTAATTATTTTTCTGTTTATTTTAAGAAATTAAAAAATAAATCTTTTCAAATGGAACCAGATCTATAATAAACAACACTAGTCTAGTCACTGTGTCAGAACCTTTTATAACCAGGGTTGACATTTATTAGCTCTTTATTTTTTATTAAGCAATTTAACAAATGGGAGACCCTAAAATTGGGAAACTTTGGACCTCAAGTATAAGCAGGAAGTACAGATTGTTCAAATCTTCCAAAAAATCAAAGAAAATGCTTAATGCATAATCTCCTAGAAGTTATTTTGAATATTGTATTCTTTTAAAAATATATGTTCTAAAATATATTCCTTGAGACATTTTATCAAATGTCTTTGAGAATGTTGGTTTCATTTCAAAATACCCTTCCAGCAACCAAGTATTAAAGGGAGTGTATATTGTTTTATATGCATTCATTATACCAGAGGCACTTAATGAAGGAAGAACCATTTAGATTTCTCTCTCTCTCTCTCCAAACACACACACACACACACACACACACACACACATACACACACAGCAAAATTGTAACATTTATAACAACTATATTTATGCTAAAGATCATGATCAGTTTAGATCTATCTGCCTGGTTCCAAATAAAGTTGCAGCAATAATACATAAACTGTCATTCATCAAAAGATTACTATTTCCTTAATAAAACATAAAATATCTTCTACAGAACTTCCATTAACAATGCCTGAATGATTTAGTGTCCTTCCTTTTTATTCTGACACATATCCGCACTGCTTTCAAGGATTAACTCATCAATTGACCAAGATTAAATTTAATGTACACACTATATGGATCATTGTATATTAGGAACAATACATTGTTTGAAACTTGAGTCTGATTCTCTGCCAGGTTCTATAGTGTAAACAGAGAAATTTGATACTTCATTTCTTGGAACAAACTATCTGGGGATTAATGACCAAGAAAGAAAGTGTCAGATAGCTAGAATTATGATACAAGACAAATGAATGGAAAGGCAACAGAGGCACTATATATATTAAGGAAGAAGAGGAATCATTGCTTCATGGAATAAATTTATGTAGGATCAACTCTTAAAGATGAATGGTATTCAGGCTTGCAGAGAGGGGATAAAAAAGAAAAAAAGTATTTGAGGTATGAGTAATTGTGTGAGTAAATAAAAGGAGATAGACTATGCAAGGTACATAAGGTCCATTTTAGGGGATCAATGTAGGAAGAGCAAATAGATCCACCAGGCTAAATCAGACTGCAAGGGGAAAAACTATGGGATATATTCATGGAAAAATAGTTGAGAGTCTAGGTCACTTTAGGCTATAGGGACATTCTAGCCCATAAAGTCTCTGATCACAAGTCTAAGGAAAACCTATTTTATCTTATGATCAGAGGCAAATTCTTGAAAATCTCTCATTTGAGATTTCAAAGCAAGGAAATGCTTTATAAAAATTTAATCTAGGTGTGAAGCATAATATGGTTTGTGAAATGGATGATAACACTAATATCTGACATTTACCCAGAACTTATTGTGTATTAGGAACAGTTCTAGGAGACCAGCATGGATTGTGTCATCTTTAAATGTTCTTAAATGGTGATAATGTCATTGTCCCCTTGTAAAGAGAACAAATATAAGGGTAAAAAAGAAACAAAACTTTCCCTAAGATCCCAGCTCATGTCTGAGCCAGAATCTAAATTCAGACATTAAGTCTTTGAGCAAGAGTTCTGAGGGTAAATAAGGAGGCCAATGAGTCTCTTCTTATAAATTACTCTAGTGTGTGGATATAGTGGGAATAAAAAGGAATGAAAAAGTATTGAAAACAATGTGAAGTAAGTTGGTTAATACAAGCCAGGCTGTGACAATGCCACACATTTAATGAATGCATCTTTGAGTGAATATGTACTTGCATCACATGCATTTTCTTCCCCAGAACTTGCTTCTTTTTTTTCCCCCTAAATTATATGGTCATGCTAACAATAGACAGTTATCTTAGATTGGTTTGAAAGAAAATTCAAAAACAAAAACAATTCTTAGACATTTCAGAACAAACTCACTTTGTCAGATTGCTTTCCTGGTGATGGTTTAGTTTTGTGTGAATAACTTCCCCCTAACAAGTGTTCAGCAGAAATGATACAAACAGCTGTGCAAATAGATCCCTTAAGAAATATTTAGCATTGTCCTTACCTCTGTTTCCAAAAAGCATCTTTTCAACTGATTATTTTTCTTCAGCTTCTCTTGGAATAAACACAAAAGCCAGCACTTGGGAGGCTGAGGCAGAAGGATCACAAGTTCAAAGCTAGCCTCAGCAATGGCGAGGCACTTAGCAACTCAGTGAGACCCTGTCTCTAATAAAATACAAAAAAAAAAAAAAAAAGAGCTGGGGATGTGGCCCAGTGGCCCAGTGCCCCTGAGTTTAATCCCCAGTACAAAACAAACAAACAAACAAACAAACAAACAAACAAAAAAGTGCCTGCAGTAAATTCTTGCAGTTTCTTCCCAGATTCCTGTGTAAAGTGATAATAACAAGGAACTCATTGTCTGATTTTGTCAGATCTCACCTATTTTCATTAGAGATACATATATCAAAGAGCTTCACACAAATAAGAGTTACTTAGAAATATGGATAGAGTATGTGTTTGAAAAACATTCAAACTAGCATTAAACTTTTCTTAATTGAAGTCCTTACTAGAGCATATAGAGTATTTTGATGAATATCTATTGTTGAACGAGCAATTTAATGTTAACTTGGATGTAAGTTTCAATTCTTCTCCATGCATGAATTTTAATAAGGATGAATTTTAATAAGCTTTATTTTCAATAATCAGAGAAATGAAATTTTGACCAATAGCATTTAAGTATAAATGTTAGTCAGAAGCTGCCACTCTGCCTAAAACCCAAAATGACTCTGCATTTCACTGTAAAGTTACAGCTCTCGCTAGGATCTTTCGTGACATAGAACCTGTTACCTCTATGATCTTAGCCCTTGCTGCTCACTTTCTCCCGATCAACCAGCTCCAACTTCATAGGCCTCTATGCTACCCCTCAAACTAGTTATATACAGACATAACTACTGTCCAGTACCTCTTTCATAACTTCCATGTTAACTCTCTCTTCTTTAAGTCTTCTCTGGAAGACCGTAAGGCCAACTCTGACCATCAAATTGAAGAATGATCCCTTACTCACCAACCATTCCTGATACTTCCCATCTTAATTCATTGATTCTTTGCTAATTATCATTTTATAACACACTAGAAAACTTATGTCTTTTAAAATTTTTTAAACTACTAAAATTTTAAGCCCCCAACAAGCACAAATGTTTGTTCTGTGCATGTTGAATCCCAACATCTAGGTCAATGCCTAAGTAGTAGATACTTAGGTTGATTGAAAGAATGAATGGAAAAAAAAAAAAAAAAAAAAACATTTTCACATTATCCAACTCTTTTAGTCAGCTATTTCACTGCTGTGACTAAAGGATCTGACCAGGGAAATTTTAAAGGAGGAAAAGTTTATTTGAAGGCTCACAGTTTCAGAGGTTTTAGTCCATAGAAGCCTGTTCCATTCCTCTGGTCTCCAGGTGAGGCAGGACATCACTGTGGAAGAGGCTGGTAAAGGGAAACAGATCACATATTTATCAAGAGGCAGAGAGAGAGTCCACTGGCCAGATACAAATAGATACCCAAAGCCATGCCCCAATTCCCACCTCCTCCAGCCTCACCCTACCCACTTCAGTTACCACTCAGTTAATCCCTTTCAGGGATTAAATCACTGATTGGGTTAAGAGTCTTATAACCCAATAATTTCTCCACTTAACCTTCTTTCACTGTTTCACATGTGAGCTTTAGGGGACACCTCACATCCCAATTATCACAGCAACCAAATTTGTCTCTAAAGAACTATTACCATTTTGGAGTTGAAGTATAAAGTGTCAATAACTTATAGTTGGCCAATCTTCCACCAAGGAAACAAAATAACTCTGCCAAGACTTATTTTTATTAAGAGTTTCCAGCAATTTCTAATTGAATACTGTGTTTTTGTTATTGTTTTTGTTGTTAAAGTCTCATGAGTGTTGCTTTACAAAATGTAAAAGACAATGAAGTAAGCATGTTTTAAGTCACTTACCATCCCTTATCCTTGTTAAAAGTAGATGTCAAAGAATGTGTCTCTGAGTCAGACAGAACAAATTTAATTATCTGAATTTACATGTTCTTTGAAACCGTCTCATCTTTACACAAAACCCCTCAATGTCTTGACACTAATAAATTCTCAATAAATGTTTGTTGATACAAGAATGCATTTCAAAAGGCCCTTTATTCTCACATCCATGTTAAGTGCCAAGGATTTGAACTTCAGCTGCATCTTAGGAAAGACTCTGGTGATTTCATGTCCACTTTTACTTAATAAGGAATTTTTCTTCATAACTCACTTTCTACCAATATTCTATTATTTTCAAATTCCTTCTAGGTTTTTTTAATTCTTTAGACAAGAGAAAACTGTGTGGATGGATTTCATCAATGACGTTAAAACAATAAATTCTATTATTTTGGAGTCTATGAACTATGTACAATATTGTATATTATAGGGTGTTATTTAGTATAAGGAAAGAAGTGTGCAACAAAGATGGAGTGACAGGCCTTAAATTGGATCTTGTGATTTTGGGAATGTGATGGCAAACTTCTAGTACAACAGAAAGTTAAAGAACATTTAATCAACACATATTTTTTAACAGTTATTTTTCTATAGTCTTGGCTATTGTCTTAAGTACACGTACTGATTCAAAGCTTTTTCTTCATATTTCTTTGTGCCAAAGAAGTCATCATGATGCAACAAAAATTCAGCTTATTTTACTGCTGAGTTCTTTCCATAAAGTTCACTAAGACCTATGATTTACTGAAGGGCCCCACTACAATCACCACCTCATGAGAGAATACCTATCAATGTTCAGAAGGTTGATTTTCTCACCACTAAGATCGTTCAAGAAAAGATTAAATGATGAATATGAGAAATTACTTAACATCATTCCTATATCCCGTAGAAACTTGGGTTAGAAATTGAACAAATCTGTTCTTTTTACCCAGAGCTTAGTTGCTTCATTTAGAGAATTATCATAGTGACATAGTCAAACGACAGGGTACTAGGTATCACAGTTTTAAAGACTGTGACTATTTGACCTCCTCAGGTCAATGAAATCTTCTCATGAATTAAAGTTGGTTTATTTTGTTCAACATTTTCTATATTAAATGAGGTAATAAAATGTTATTAAAAAATAAAAATAAATCTAAAAACTAAGGCAAGGTAGAAAATACTTGCCTCATCAATATAAATGTTCTTTCTGTATTTTAATAACAGAAACTCACTAAATAAATTGGTTTTTGAACATAACAAATGTAATGAATAGTTAATTGAATTTTTAAATCCCCTCACACCTTATCTGCTTTCAGTCTCCAGTTGCACAGCTGTTAATGCTGCTATTCAGGCCTTCCTTTTTTAGAGAGAGGGACAAGAATGAGGGAAAAGAGGGAAGGAAGGAAGTGTTGGATTCTAGGCAGAGGCTGCACCTCCCAGGCAGAAGGCCACACCTCCCCAGGTGCCTTGTGAAAAACTACAGCTCCCAGGATCCTCAGCGTGACCAAAAACCTGACCAGCAAGTCCCCTGTCCACTATCCCCCCCCTGACCTCTGCTGGCCTATAGGACAAGGACTCACTCCAAGGGGGTTTTATGGCCCCTACTCTACTTAAGCCAGCCCCCTGTTCCTGCCGTCCCTTTTTCCTGTTCCTGCCGCCTTTTGTTCCTGCTCTCCGTTCCTGCCTGTCCCTATTCCCCTCCATCCCTACCCCCCCTTCCCTTCCCTTCCTTTCCCTACCCTTGCCCATGTGGCACCCCAATAAACCCTTTTATTTCACTAACACGGTGTTCCCAGCTAAGTTAACTATGTTTCAGCAGTTTTCTAACATTTGGAAGGAAGGCAGTCAGGTAGGTAAAAGGAAATTGAAGTATTGATGTGACTTAGAAAAAGTAAATGTTGAATTTGCTTTTAAGGAATATGATGGAAAAGGTTGAAACTGAATGACTTATATGTGTTCCATATGAAAATGTTCCTAAAAATGAAAAGGTAACAACAGATAGCCAGATATTATGTGTTGATCAAAACATTATATTTATGGTACCTCATTTTACCTTTCATTCTTCAGGAAAGATTATTTGCAGTACATTATATTCTAAAACAATATTATTCCTGTCAAGTAGAAAAAAGTTACTGAGTTTATCTAAGATGAGTATTTGTATGCAATATAATTTACTTTGGAGCTAACTGATGGAAAAGATGATGTGATTGTGTAGGAGTGAGCTGGCTCATTAGAACAGAGAGAGAGAATTCTAGCTCAATGACCTAATGGGCTGAAAAAAAGGAGCATTACATAAAGGAAAATCAGAAGCCTCAGTGGCAATAAATAAGAAATCATCTTATAAAGTAAAATGGTTTAATAGTAGATGGTTCAAAATGCATTAGGGAAAAAATATTAAAATACAGAGTAAATTTAGTTTGTGTGAATGCTACTGGAATTCAGAGGCACACAGGGACACTGTAACAAAAGGTCAGGAGCTAAAGAAGAGTAACAATACTTGAGAAAATTTACCCATTTTTCTCAAATCAAAGATAAATGGCAATACTTTGTTTCTTGCACTTGTATTATTTTCTTTTAGAAAAGATCAGGGATAGCTACTTAACTGAATTGAGCCAGAATTTGGTTGATATTGCTTTCTTCATTCCATTAATAAAAAAGCAGTTACAGAAATTTCTCAAGGAAATTAAGTATTTGGCTTATTTGAAATATCTTGAGGCTAGCTTGCAAACAATTTGAAATAATGCTCACGTATTTGAAGAAATCTTTCATTTGATGCTATCAATATCTCAATAGGTGCCTCTGTCCACATTTCATTTTTAAAATATTTAAAGCACAACTATGATAGATGATTACTGTAATAGAAAGTGTCCATGATTATATACCATGTCAGACACAACAAATTACTTTCACTCTTTACAAAGAAGAACAATTAAAGAAATGTTGTTTGAACAATTTCATGTATGCTTTCAAGTGCTATTCCTTACCACTCCCTAAGACACATATGCCGCCTATCAAAGAAGTCAGGTATGTGGATGTAAATAACTCATCAAGAAATCGAGTCGTGGAAATTATTTTACCCTCCCAATGTTTTCTAGTTTCCTGTGTTTTTTTTTTTTTTTTTCACCCTAAGAGCAGCTGTGGAGTATGTGTGTGTGTGTGTGCGCGCACGCGTGTGTTTGTGTGTGTTTCCTGTCTTCCTTAGGTTAATAAAATCAAATCCAATAATAAATTTGTGTGATTCACAGTCCCACTAAGTCAAAACTCTATCAGATTACTGGGAACTTAATAGTCTCTGACCTCTAATAAAAAAATAAAATATGATGATGGGGCTTTAACAATTATTTGTTCGGTTTTTAGAGTGGCAGCCTAGGCTCTTCTCATAGTAAAGCATTATTGAATATCACTATTGGTTTTCTGTTTTAATTTTCTGTATATTCATATTTGAAAAGCCTCAATTATCTAATGAAATCCCTTGGAAATTGTTTATTGAAATGAGTAGTTTTCCACAAAACACTCTGGTTTTCCTTTTTATATTGTCAATGGAAATCTTGTTTTCCACCAAGGTTTAATGCACATCAATGAATAACCCTGGGGACAATTCTTTGCCCTCTGGGCAATTTTTCATAGCAGAGGCCAGTGCTGTTTGAATTTAAATGATGCTGTACTTGACGCCAACCATAATAAGCAAGTTCTACTAGACATTTATTACATTTTTATCATCTGAATATAATCTTAAGAACTTGATGCTAGCTCCCACTGTCTTCATGAAAATTTATAATAACACTTTTCAGTTTTTCTTTAGAGGAGAAGCAACATTTCTGCTGTGCATGAAGAAGATAATAGAAATAAATAATATGCTTTGTTTACCAAAAGTGCCTGACACTGGAAGAATGCACAATTGGCTTGACAATTCACTTTTTTTTTCTTAAATGTGTACATACTCGGATGCATTTTTGAATACAGAATTAAGCTATTGTCCCTTGTCAAAATAAATTTTCCAAGTAAATGCCCAATTACTCACTCAACCTACCATCTCACATCTTTTGGGTAAAGGTCTCTTCAAGTAGACCTGCCTAAAGGTCAGAAATGATGATCTCTGATACAATAAGGAAAAAAATGAAATATACAGAGAATTTAAAGCACTCTCCTGGTTATTTCCTCAATTCCAAATAAAAGAATATCTTTATTCTACAATTAATTCCACATCTATCCAAATGAATTATATTTCAACAGTAGTATTACATAAACACTATTTCTCCTACAAGCAGAATTTACTTATGCTAAGCAACAAGCAATCCACCACCACATTTAACTGATTCAGAGACAAAGAAATGATCTACTCGAATGTAGTCTGGCCAGGATTTAAGTAATTGTCCCAGTCTTGATGTCACTAATTATTTTTATGCACATGACCTATTTTTCTCTTGCTTGATCAACTTTTAGTGGAGAAGAAAGCTGATAGTGCACATAATTTCATTAATAAAGCTGTGGCCATGCACCACTCACCTGATTTTATATGCATACATACACATATAGGGTACAGTAAAAAGTGTTTTCAAGTAAAAGTCATTTACCTATAAGAATTGCAATGATGCAACTTGTGTGCTATGGAAATTATAATGCAGTGTTTCCTTTTTGAGATGTTATCCTACATCACTTCTTTATTTTATTTATTTATTTTTAGGTGGTGCTGAGGATTGAACCCAGTACCTTGCAAGTGCTAGGCAAGCGATCTACCACTGAGCTACAACCCCAACCCATCCTACATCATTTTTGCTCTACAAAGACCTGTATTTCATATAAAGAATACATTCTTCAGCTTTCCCCAAAGGCTCCATAGAATTAAACTTCAACCTTCCTGCTTCCATTTTATTTCACACTCAAACACTGAGGGAAATATAAAAACCAATTTTAAAACAAGTGTACACCTCAGTGACATTAATAATAATCTACAGGAGTTCCATTTCATCTCAAATTGACCAAGATCACATTCAGGCAAGAAGATCACAAGATCATGAGCAAGTGAACAGCTCAGTTTCCTACATAGAGATTGTGGGATAATCAAAATTTGTGCAAGAAAGCTGGTACTTTCATTGTAAAATGTTGGTGGAGTCAATTATATGTTTAAAACATTGATCCCAAGAGGCAAATTATCTCTATTCATATCTCGACTTTGCTATTTTCTGGGTGTACATATATAGCATCTTTTTACACATAACAGTTTGTATACAAAGTATATTCGCAGCATTCAAGTCTTAAATCATGCATTTAGAATAATGATATCTGTCTTATTCAACCATTTTTCCCCCTTCCCCCCTTCCTCCCTCCCTTCCCCTCCCTTCCCTTTGACCATTATAGTGTTCCACTAATCCTCCTATGTACACTGACCCAACAATACTGTGAACTGCCTTCCTTATATCAGAGGAAACATTTGGTATTTGGATTTTTGAGATTGACTGATTTCACTTAGCATTATATTCTCCAACTTCATCCATTTACCTGCTATCTTTTTGATATGATTTTGAATCTGATTTGCCAGAATTTTGTTGAGGATTTTTGCATCTATGTTCATTAAAGGTATTGGCCTGAAGTTTTCTTCTTTGGCTGTGTCTTTGCCTGGCTTTGGAATTAATGTGATATTGGCCTCATAGAAAGTGTCTGGAAGAGCTCCCTCTTTTTCTATTTCTTGAAATAATTTGAAGAGCATCGGTATTAGTTCTTCTTTGAAGGTCTTGTAGAACTCGGCTGTAAACCCATCAGGACCTGGACTTTTTCTTGTTGGTAGTTTTTTGATAGTGTCTTCTATTTCTTCACTTGAAATTGATTTATTAAAATTGTGTATAGCCTCCTATTCCAGTTTGGGCAATTCATACGACTCTAGAAATCTGTCTATGCTTTCAGTATTTTCTATTTTATTAGAGTACAATATTTCAAAGTAATTTCTAATTATCTGCTGTATATATGAGGTGTTTGTTGTGATGTTTCCTTTTTCATCATGGATGCTAGTAATTTGAGTTTCTTCTCTTCTTCTTTTCATTAGCATTGCTAGGGGTCTTTCAATTTTATTTATTTATTCAAAGAAACAACTTTTGGTTTTGTCAATTCTTTCAATTGTTTCTTTAGTCTCAATTTCATTAATTTCAGCTCTGATTTTAATTATTTCCTGTCTTCTACTGCTCTTAGTGTTGATCTGTTTCTCTTTTTCTAGTGCTTTGAGGTGTGATGCTAAGTCATTTATTTTTTTTTTTTTTTCTTTTAATGAAGAAATTCAGTGCAATGAATTTTCCTCTTACTACTGCCTTCATAGTGTCCCAGAGATTTCAATACGATGTATCTGTGTTCTCATTTACATCTAGGAATTTTTTAAATCTCCTCCTTGATGTCTTCTTCAACCCCTTGTTCATTCAGTAGCATGTTGTTTAGCTTTCAGCTGTTGGAGTATTATTTTTTATATCTTGTATTATCATTGATTTCCAATTTCATCTTATTATGGTCTGATAGATGCAAGGTAGTATTTCTATTTTTTATATTTGCTGAGAGTTGCCTTGTGACATAATATATGGTCAATTTTGGAGAAGGAGCCATGTGCTGCTGAGAAGAAAGTGTATTCGCTTACTGAGGGATGAAATATTCTATATATGCCTGTTAGGTCTAAGTTATTAATTGTTTTAACGAGGCCTAATGTTTCTTTATTTAGCTTTTGTTTGGATGATCTATCCATTGGTGAGAGACGTGTGTTGAAGTCCCCCAGAATAACTGTGTTGTGGTCTATTTTACTCTTGAACTTGAGAAGGGTTTGTTTGATGAATGTAGGTGCTCCATTATTTGGGGCATATAGATTTATAATTGTTATATCTTGTTGATGAATGGTTCCTTTAAGTAGTAAGAAATATCCATCTTTATCCCTTTTGATTAGCTTTGTCTTGAAGTCTACCTTATTTAATATGAGAATGGAAACCACTGCCTGCTTCCGGAGCCCATGTGTGTGATAAGACTTTTCCCAGCCTTTCACCTTCACTTGCTTGATGTCTTTTTCTATGAGGTGTGTTTCTTGTAGACAGCAAATTGTTGGGTTGTTTCTTTTAATCCTATCTGACAATCTGTGTCTTTTGAATGGTGAGTTTAGGCCATTAACATTCAGGGTTATTATTGAGATGTGATTCTTATTTCCATCCATTTTTAAATATATTATGGTATTTAGCTTGATTTGGATTCTCCTCTGGTTGGTAATTCCTTTAGTTTACTATCTCCCTTTGTTGGTTTTCATTGTGATTTTTCTCTTCTTCTTCGTGGAAAATTTTGCCCAAGATGTTCAGAAGTGCTGGATTTCGAGTTGTGAAATCTTTTAATTTTTGTTTGTCATGGAAGGTTTTTATTTCATCTTCGAATCTAAAGCTCAATTTTGCTGGATATAAGATTCTTGGTTGACATCTCTTTTCTTTCAGAGCTTGAATTATGCTATTAAAGGATCTTCTAGCTTTTAAGGTCTGGGTTGAAAAATCTGAGCATAGTCTGATCGGTTTCCCCCTATTTGTAATCTGCTTCCTTTCTCTTGTGGCTTTTAGTATTCTTTCCTTGCCTAGTATATTAGACAATTTCATTATAATGTGCCTTGGTGTGGATCTGTTGTGGTTTTGTACGTTTGGTGTTCATTAAGCCACTTGAACTTGGTTTTGCCATTTGTTCCTCATGTTTGGAAAATTTTCTGCTATTATTTCATTGAATAAATTACTCGTTCCTTTGGTTTGAAACTCTGCACCTTCTTCAACACCAATAACTCTTAAGTTTGGTCTTTTTATGCTGTCCCATAATTCCTGAATGCTCTGTTCTTCTTTTCTTACTTCTTTTGTCATGTCCTCTAGATTTTTCTCCAGGATATATTTTTTGTCTTCATTATCTGAGGTCCTTTCTTCCAGGTGATCTAATCTGTTGGTGATGCTTTCAATTGAGCATTTAGTTTGGTTTATTTATTCTTTCATTTCCAGAATTTCTGTTTGGTTTTTCTTTAGAATCTCTATCTCCGTATTGAAGTAATCTTTTGCTTCTTGTATTTGTTTTTGGAGTTCTTTGTCAAAATGCTCTTTTACCGCCTCTATTTGCTCTCTCATCTCATTTTTTAGTTCATTCTTAAGATCCATAAACATTTGGAATATGTAATTTCTAAATTCCGTCTCTAGCATTTGACCAACTGTGCTTGCCATGGAATCTACTGAGGGGGCATGTTGGTTGGTTTCAGCCACTTTCTTCTCTTGCTTCTTCATAATGCTTATGTGTCTATTCTCCTAGCACTGTGGGACCTTGCCTATTTTGATTTCACTTTATAGCCTTATGTTTCTCCTGTGGTACAATGCTGTCAGGTCCCCTTATAAATACCTTACAATTTAAGCTCTAACACTTTCTTTACACCAAATCCCAGTTTGATTACAATGTACAGATTTAGTTAACTCAGGTATTGTTTCCAATTTACTCTGTATATTTGCATTGGGGTTTACAGTTTCAGTATTGGACACAGAGATGATATGTTTAGGAAGAAGCAAGTGAGGTTACTGAGATGTTCTTTCTTAGGAAGTATAAAAATAGAATTCTATGGAAGTGGTTTAATATCAGCAGACAGGAGAGAAAAGAGAACGGAGTGAGAGATTTAGAGGAAAGACAATTTATATATAAACCAAACTTATTTAGACTTTGAGAGATGTTGCTGCCTAAAGCGATTGCTGCTTGGAGCAACGACGCCGCGGGAATAAGTTCAGAGGCAGACTGGAAACAAACAGGCTCTTTATTCTGCTAGCTTCTCTCTCCGGCTCCAACAACAACTCCAACACGCCATCCACACTCCTCCAACCACACCACAAAATAGTGCCGACCCCGTCCGCAAAGTCCCGGGCCAAGTGTTGTGAGATCATGCATATGGCATCGACCCGAACCACAATGTCCCGGGCCAAGTCTCGCGAGATCATGGAAGGTGCTAATGCTTTATGGCTCACAGCTAACCGCAATCTTAGCCGTCTCCTTAATTAGGGCTCCTTCATTTCTCCCCTTTTGTTTTAAAAGAGGGGATAATCTAGGACGTCCATGGGCAACCAACATTCTTACCCATCATCGGATAATCAAGGCTGTGCCCTTGACTCCTATCTTAGGTTGATATGTCGGCCACATGAGACTGTCCCGTGCAACTGTGCCTGTCTTAGGTTGTCCCCCTCTGGGGATCTTACCCGACATTGGCTACCAGCCATCCAATGGAGCCCTTCAGGATCGACTGTGTATGATGACTAACAGCCGTCCAATTGTGAGGAGATGCTGTGGCTTTAAAGCGACAAGCCTTCTGCTGACGAGCCAAGTTGCATAGCATATCAAATTCTTGAAACAAATCAGCTGCCCTGAGTTCTATCAAGTAACACACTGACTTCTCTAGACAAATACCTGCGAGGAATTGTCCCGTAAAGTCCCAAACAATGAAAGATCAACATGTCCACTTGTTATAACACGTTGACCTAGGAGGCCCCATGCATGCAGAGCAGAGGCCACACTGCTGGTGAGATTGTTTGATGCTTGAGCAGCAGGGATGCTTGTAGCAACTGCAATTCCTGCAGCTGTAGCAGCAGCCGTCTTTTTTTATGTCTAGACAATGCCACTGGAAAATGTTCAGGGCCTGCTACCTAGAAACTCAAGCATCAATTATTAAAGGAAATGCAGTGCTATTCCAGCACTGAGTCAAGAGGCGAGTTGTCAAACTAAAAAATAGAATTATTAGATTAGAAAATTAAAGTTGATTTCTGCTCACACACATTGCTGCTTGAGCTCCCACAAACATAAGCTGGCAAAATATCACATTCAGAACAAAACAAAGAAAGACTGGGGGTATTTACTGCATTAAAGATAGAGTAAAGAAAAGCTAAAGGCACTTTGGAAAAATAATTTGTTAGCTGGACCCTCGAGTCTCTGTAAACTTCCATGAAATTATCTGTTGATATAACTCAAATTAATCAGCTATAAAACAAATAAAGTTAATTACAAATAAACATTCCTATATCAAAACACCAAAATATCAGGTTATACAGCACTAATCATATTCTTCGCTAAAGAGAAATCCCTGGGACACCTATAAATCAAAATTGAAGGTACTTTCACTTATTAAATTATTTACCCAAATTGAATACTCTTAAACTTAAATGAATTAAAGTTATTTGGATCATATATATATATATATATATATATATATATATATATATATATATATTTTTTATTTATTTATAAGCGCTTTGTTATTTGTGACGTCACACTGGGCAGACGTACAAACCTACAAACATATACATATATTTGTGATGTCACATTTACATGAAATTTAGACAAATGCACAGACATAAAGACATATATAAAAAGAAAAAAAAATACAATTGTGTACACACTAAAGAGAGATCTCCTCGTCCCGGCCAGGAGGAATGATGTTTAAATTGTGAAATATATTGAAGGACTCTTTCAAGGGAATCATTCCATACCTTCATCTTGGTCCTCTTGATTTTGTACCTTTTTTATTAATCTTGATTCCTCAACAACTTCATCTTGATCCTTATGATTTGGTACCTGCTTTATTAATCTTGATGGTATCCATATTGGAGACAATTCTTGCTTTGGAAAAAAACACAAACAGATCCTGTCCCCCAAGTTAATACTGGATCTGGACCCTTCCATGTAACTGAAAGAACATCCTTCCATTAAACCAAAGGTTTATGTTGTTGGTGTGGGTTTCAATGTCTGTCTCCAGCAGAATAACCATTAGAGTCAAAAGTTAAAATATTTAATGTAAACTGGGCAACTGCCAATCTGTCCCTAGGACTTTTTCAATTTCCTTATTTTTATTTAAATAACATAATTTTCAGTGTGCAGTTTGCTCTTTCAATAATGCACTGATGCTGAGGATTGTATGGGATGCCTGTTTTATTGGATATATTGAATTTTGCACAAAACTGTTTGAAAGATGAGGACGTATTTGCAGGGCCGTTATCTGTTTTAAGCATTTTGGGGATGCCAAATGCAGCAAAAGCTTGCAAACAATGAGATGTAACATCTTTAACTTTTTCTCCAGAATGTAAAGAAGCAAAAATCATGCCTGAGCATGTATCTATGATGACATGAATAAATCACAATTTTCCAAAACTTGTCTCATGAGTAACATCCATCTGCCACAAATGATTAGGAATTAATCCTCTAGGGTGAACACCATAATGAGGATTGGGCAAATGTGTCATACAAGATTTACAATCTTTTACAATTGTTCTGGCTTGCTCCTTTGTGATTTTAAACGTAAGCTGCAAGGTGGTGCTATTGACGTGAAACTGGGAGTGAAATAAAGTAGCTTGCTGGAGCGCTGAAAGTATAAAGAATGTTTGGGTAAGGGCATCAGCCTTTTGATTACCTTCATGGAAGGGACCAGGCAAATTGGTATGTGCTCTAATATGCCCTATGAATAGAGGTTCTTTTCTTGCTCACAAAAGTTTTTGTATTTGATAAAACAATTTAAAGGCTGGAGTATGAGGTGCTGTTGGTCCTGCTAGCTCTAATTTTGGAAGGGCATGTACAATATAGTGGCTATCTGAAAAAATTCTCATGGGCTGCTCTCTAAAATTTTCCAGAGCTCTTACCACAGCTTTCAGTTCTACTAGTTGAGCTGATTTGTGTGCAGTTATGTAAGTTATATTTTCTTTTTTAGTGACTACTGCAGCAGTACCATTTGAGGACCAATCTGTGAATACATTTAATGCCTTAGGAATAGGTTAATTTTTTATTACCTGTGGAAATGTAATAGGATGATTGATACAAAAAGATAATATAGGAGATTTAGGGAAATGATTATCAAAATTTGCAGAAGTAGAGCATCTAGCTATAGCCCAATCATTATCGTTGAAGCATAAATATTCAATCTATGACGATGAATAGGGAGTAATAATAGTAGCAGGGTGAATGCCAAATATTTTAGTAGAAGTCTTAAGTCCTTGAAGAATAAGTTTAGCCACCATGGAGGTATAAGACTCAATTACACTTTTAGGAGAGATGGGCAAATGTATCCATAATAAAGGCCCTTGTTGCCAAAATACTCCTGTGGATGTATATTGTGAAGAAATAATAATCAACATCAGTGGTTGAGTTAAATCATATCTATCACAAGGAGCTCCTTCGATGGCTTTTTCCACTAACTTTAAAGCTTTCCTAGCATCAAGAGTCAATATTTGCAGTGAAGATGGATCAGGGTCCCCGCGAAGGATGTGAAATAAAGGTTTTAGTTGTCCAGTAGTGAGGTTTAGTGTAGGGCAAAGCCAATTAATATCTCCTAGCAATTTTTGAAAGTCATTGAGAGTGGCCAAATGCTCCTTATTAATTAATATTTTTTGAGGCCTAATAAAAGTGTCCATAATTTGGAATCCTAGATATAATATTGGAGATCTAATTTGAACCTTTTCCTTAGCAATGTTTAGTCCATTTCAAGTTTTTGATATATCACTAAATATGGTGAATAAGACTTCTTGATTAGGATGAACGAGCAAAACATCATCCATATAATGGAGGCACATAAGCTCTGGGTATTTATTTTTGATAGGCTGAATGCGGGGGGCACCTGGCAACCCAACCAGTGTTTGACAAGGATCCACTGGGAGAATGATGTTTGCAAGGACTCATCATCTCAAGATAATGCCAGATGTATGCCTCTGGCCTCTGGTGCCTTTTTTGCATTATTTTCCTAATAATATAATATTCATACTATTTTCTAGTGGTGATTGCTGGGGGTGAGGGGAATACTACAGCATTTTCTGAGAATATTAATAAAATATAGGAAACCATAGCCCCTTCCCTACCACAAATAGTAAATAATTTCCTGCCACCGTGTGATGTGTTTTCTTCCTGGGGTGATTGTTATAAACATCTATTGTTATATGTGAGAACAGTCACAGAGCCACCTGTTTCTCCAGTCATGAGTTTGCAAAAAGTACATAGTCTCACTGTTAGTAATCAGAAACAGAATAAAATTATAGTGCTTCCTACTACAGAGACCCTCTCTTGTGTCCCATGGGTTAGTTAGATCCAGAATCAGGAAATGTTATATGGTGGAGGGGTAAAAGTATTCATAGGCATAAGTTAAATGTTAGATTCTGGTGCCTGTGATCCTGCTTTAGTAAGATTTACTTTACTAAACAATATGGCAATTATCTACAAGGAAATTTGCCATGGTAACCACTGAGATCACTGCCCTCTTGCTAGCCTGAACTTAAAGATTAACTTAGGCTAATAGAGTTAAGAGTCTAGCTTGTTTACCACAGCTAAGCACTATGTCAAGAGCATTTATGATGAAATAGAAACTTAAGATCAACTTTGCTTATTACATTCATAGCTTAGATATTAAATCAGAACAATAGTAGGGGATGTGGTGGGGGTGTTATTATCTCATACAATCACTTTTTCCAGTAAGCCTGTTCTGTACCAGGAATTCTATTGGTTTTATGTTAACTACATTCTTGGCATGTTATACTTTAAAAAAATGTATAAAAACTGTGTGTGAACTCAATAAACTTGTCAGCATTCTACACTGGCCTTTGAGTCTGTGTGGTTGCTGTCCATCCCATCGCTGATGCTTGTCTACCCCGTCACAACCCCTTGACCAGGAAGACCCCTGACCCTGCTGGGGCTGGACCCCGGCAGGCTGAATAACTTTATCTACATAGATTTGACACATAGTGGGGCTATTAGCCATTCCCTGCGGCAAAACTTTCCATTGATATCTCTGATCAGGGCCCTTATAGTTAATAGAAGGAGCTGAAAATCAAACCTGGGGGTATCCAGAGGGTGTAGTGGAATAGAAAAGAAACAATCCTTTATATCAAGAGTAATAAGATGGAAATTTTTTGGAATGGCTACAGGATTAGGAAGTCCAGGTTGAGTAGGGCCCATGATTTGCATGGTTTTATTAATTTTGCTAAGATCATGTAACAATAGCCATTTTCCTGATTTTTTCTTGATCACAAATATGGGTGAATTCCAGGGAGAGGTGGAAGGTTCTATATGTCCTGCTTCTAGTTGTTCCTGAACTAGTAGGTGGGCCATTTGTAATTTCTCTTTAGATAGGGGCCACTGAGGCACCCACACTGGCTTATCAGAAAGCCATGGTATTTTCAAAATTATTTTCTCAGTGGCCCCCCAAAAAACATATCTTTTTCCTTTATGATGATAATTACTTTTAGGGTTAAGATTACTCTGTACTTTTTGATAATGATTTCTTTTAGGGTTAAGATTACTCTGTAGATTTTCACATTTAACACCTGCAGGCTTGGTTGCAAGGTGTACTCCCATTTGTTGCAAAATATCTCTTCCCCATAAAGTAACTGGTAGGTTAAGTAAAACATAAGGCTGAAATGTTCCTTTATGCCCTTCATCATTCTCCCATTTTAAAATTACCACACTTTTCTCTGGCAGGTTATTATATCCCAAGCCTCTTAAACTGGTTGAAGCTTTTTGCAGAGGCCAGTGCTTGGGCCATTGCCGTAGATTAATGATGGAAGAGTCAGCTCCAGTATCTATCAGTCCCTCCATCTCTATACCTTGGATTTTTATTTTACACATAGGCCTCCTTGAACAATCCCGATCCCAGCAAGCCATGGATCCTGAGTCAGTGGAACAAAATCCTCTATTGTTCCTTTTTTGAGGCATACTCATTTAAAATGAATTATGTAAATTTGGAAGGAGAAGAAGCTGAACAATTCTATCTCCTTGATTAACAGAACTTATACTTTGGGGTGAGCTAAGCATTATTTTTATTTCCCCTTTGTAGCCTGAGTTTGTTACACCTGGGGTCACTTGCAAACCTAATAAGCTTTCAGGAATTTTCCCGAGAATAAGTCCTAGTCCCTGAGGGATGAGGTCCCCTGACTCCTGTGGGAATCAGTTGAACCCCCATTTCAGGTGTTAACACTATTTGGGCGGTGGAACAGAGGTCTAATCCTGCATGTCCTCCTGTTCCTCTGGCGAGGGAGTGGATGGGTAGTAGGGATTGTGTCAGGGAAGCATCTGAGTGGATGCTTGAGGATACTCCTCCTCCAATGCCTTATACATTTGTGGGCCCCGGGGCATTGGGCCCCATGCCCCATTTTTTGAATTCCTCGACAAATGATTTCCATGGATGTCAAAATTGAATGGCATTTATTGGCCCAATTATTTCCCTTTTTACACCTGGGGCAGTGGCCTGGGGCACGGTATGAGCTTGGTCTTATTTCTCTTTGGGGATTTTTCCCAGAATAGCCTGATTGATTATGATAATTTTGCCTGGAATATCCTGATTGATTATAATGTCTAGGTTGAGCCCTTGTGAAATTTTGGGGGGAAGCACCTCTCATTGCAGCTGCAATCACATTTCCTGTGACAAAGACATCATTTATATCTTTGCATAGTTGTATATATATGGAAAGATCCTTTTTATTTCTCCATGGCCTGATGGCTTCCTGGCAGTATTTATTAGCATTTTCGTATGCTAATTGAACAACTGATGGCATAGCTTGATCAACGTCTCCAAACACTCTATCTGCAGTTCTCAAAAGTCGATCAGCAAAGTTAGCATACGGCTCTTTAGGTCCTTGAATCACTTTTGACAAGCTACCTTGTAGATCCCCAGGTCCTTGTAAAGTTTTCCATGCCTTTAAAGCAGCTGCATTTATCTGAGCATATACACCTGGGTCATAATATTTTTGAGCCTATAAGTCTGTGAACTACCCTTCTCCTGTGAGCATTTCTATATTATGGTCTCCAAACTCTGCAGCTGCGTTTCTTTTAGCTCTTTCCATACAAAGTTCTTGAAATTGCGATCACCAAACCAAGTATTGCCCCCCACTAAATGCTGCTTTACATAGACTTTTCCAGTCTGAGGGGGTTAAGCTAAAGGTGTTAAGGGACTCCAGCATACTCAACGTGAAAGGAGCTTGGGGCCCATATGTCATTACTGCCTCTTTGAGATTTTTTTATTGTTTTAAAATCTACTGACTGGTGGACCCTATGTCCATTTTTATTTTCAAATACTGGCAGTTCCCAATGTATCTGTGAGTTACAGCGCATAAGCGCTCAGAAAGACTTTTTATTTCTATTTGTAGTGTATGCAAATGCCTAGTAATACCTTTCATATTTTCTGTAATGGATTCCACCCATGGGGGAGTAGGGGACAAAAGTGGTTCCTCTACGTGATGGTCCTTTCTTTTTTTTAAATTTCTTTTTGTTCTTTTTACTGGAGACTGTGCTCCCAGAATCACCTTTTGATTCCTCTTCACTACTATCACTTTTACTGGTATCCTGAATTTCAGCTTCTAAGGAGAGTACATATTCTTTGGCTAATTTCAATAAGTTTCTGATGGCTTTTGCAGCTCTTACTTTTGAATTTACACCACTACTCTTCTCACCAGAATTACCTGACTCAGAGGCTAAGCTTTCTTGATCACTTCCCTCACTATCCACTGAGTCCGTGATATCGAAAAACTCATCCATGGCTTTTATTATCCGACTTTTTGTTACTTTCACTCCCATTTTCAGTTCTTACCTGCCAGCCAAACTCCCCATATGGGCCACCACTTGGTGTCGCCTGAAGCGATTGCCGCTTGGAGCAACGATGCCACCAGAATGAGTTCAGAGGTGGACTGGAAACAAACAGGCTCTTTATTCTGCTAGCTTCTCTCTCTGGCTCCAACAACAACTCCAACACACTATCCACAATCCTCCAACCATACCACAAAATGGTGCTGACCCCATCCACAAAGTCCCGGTCCAAGTCTCGTGAGATCATGCAAATGGCCGCCAACCTGGTCCACAATGTCCCGGGCCAAGTCTTGCAAGATCATGGAAGGTGGTAATGCTTTATGGCTCACAGCTAACCGCAATCTTAGCTATCTCCTTAATTAGGGCTCTTATAGAGAGAAGAAAAATTAAGAAAGATAAAAAGAAAAAAGAAAAAGTAAAAGTAACAAAGAAGTAACATTTAATGTAAGAGAGAGGAGAGAGAAACTGAGTCAAGAAAAATAGAGAGTAAACTATATATAACACTGCTTTTCTGAATATTTCAATTGCCCCAGGCCTAGAAGTCCTAATTTCTGCGTATACCTTGTTTTTACCTCTGATGAGTACACAATGATAGGGTGTAAATAAATAAGATGAGGGCAGAAGAGACTAAAGTGAGAAGGGAAGAAAAGAAAGAGGAACACAGACACACAAATAATCACACTATCAAACAGAACAAAAACAAACAAAACAAAAAAAACAGAGTCGAACCCAGGAACAAGTCTCAAATAAACAGGACCCTGGGAAGCCCTTCCAGTTTAAGCCAGTTGTTCTGGACCATGCCCAGACAGTCACAGTGGAGTCTAGTCTACAGCTTTGGCCAGCGGCAGATTGGCACAGAGGAATAATGGCTGAGGGGAGGGGGGGTGTCAGTACGTGAATAGCACCAAGCAAGGGTTCATCCAAAAGGCACGCATTCCCCACACTCGCCCCCAGTTATAGCTCTTGTGGTTGCTGTGCTGGCCTCAGGCAGGCCCTTCCCTGCTGGCTGCCTGCGCACGTGTCACCCAGGTGTGTGCTATTCTCCGGGCCCTGGACCGATCCCTGGATGTCTGCAGTCAGCCGTAGCCCTCCTCCAAAATGGCGGTGCCTTCCCCGGTCCCAACAACAGTATATTGACATGAATTATGGAATACTGATGCTCTAGCATTTTGTAAATTGATAGTAAATATTTTAGGCTTTGAGGGGCCCCATGGTGCTTATTGTGATTAAGCAATTCATCCATGATAGAGAAAAGTAGCCATACATAATACAAAAATGAACAACTGTGCCCATTTGCAATAAAACTTAATTAATGGAAAGAAATTTAAATTTCATATTATTTTAATGTCACAAAATATTATTCTTCTTTTGATATTTTTTAACACTTTAGAAAACTAAAAAGAAAAATATCAGCTTGCTGGCCACACACAAACAGGTGAGGCGGATCCAAGATGGCGGATTAGAGGAAGCTGCACTTCAGGACAGCTCCATGGAAAGAATCCAACAAAGCAGATAAATTGCCTTTCATCATATATATATGGACTGAAAATACCGATCTCCTGGATGGTTTGATTACCACTACCAGAGAGAAAAAGAGACAAGCTGTCTGCAGCGGCTGGAGCCGCGAGGCTCCTGCAAAACCGCCTGGGTGGTGCACAGGCCGTGGGAAACAAAGTCAGTGTGGGGAGACCGCGCTACTACTGCAACCCCAGTCAAACTCACGGCACACCAGCGTGAAACCGGCAATAAAGACCAGCGATAACAGCCGGCGGAATTGGTGCTGGGGAACCATGGGAGACCGAGGGGCCACACACCAGTTCGGAGCCACACTCCGCCGGACGCGACCCTCAGTAGTGGGGCCCCGGACAGTGCGGCGCAGAGATCTGCGATTAGCAAACAGGGGCAGATTGGAGCGGGCCAGTCTGAAGCAGCGCTGTCTGCACTACAGTCACAGGTGTGGCTTCCCGGTGCGATCGGCAAGCATACGGGAGTCTGTGGAGCTGCTGTTGACTGGAAGGAGAGCACCGCCATCTTTGAAAGCTTCAGGGGCTGGTCCTGACAAAGGGAAGGAGACGGAGAGCGACTGCTGCATCCACCCAGGGACTCTCCAGCTCTCTGAAGACAACGCACAATTGGGTGAGACTTGGATGGTCAGCAGGGGAAGGCGTTTCTGAGGCTGGCGCAGCGACCACAGGGGGCTGCAACTGTGAGTGGGCTTGGGGACAGGGTGCCTTCTGTAAGGTCCCCTTCCCAGCGCCATTCATCTGCTGACATACACGGTCCCCCTGGGCCACTCCTTCACTGAACCGTGCAGCCGCTGGCCTAGGATGCAGCCTTGATTTCACTGACAGGATCACAGACTGTGATCCAATAGCAATTGGTTTGAACTGGAAAGGAAAAAAAGAGGGGGGCTTCCCAGGGCCCGTTTTGTCTGAGACTTGGGGTTTGACTTTTTTTTTTTTTTTTCCTTTTCTTTTTATTGGTCTGCTTGATTTTTTGGATTGCAGGGAGGGATTTTTTTTTTGTTTGTATGATTGTTTGTTTATTTATTTTTCTTTTTCTTTTTTTGGCTTTGTTTTGTTCTGCTTTTTTTTTTTTTTTCCTTCCGCATTGATTGTTAGTGTGTTTATTTGCTTCCGCTCCTTTTTTCTTTCATTCTTTTCCTCCTTCTCACTCTTGTATCTTTTCTTCCTCCTTCATCTTTCATGTTTACATCCTGCCAGTGCATACTAAACAGAGGCAAAAACAAGTAATACGCAAAACTTGGGATTTCTAGAACCGGCGCAATTGAACTGGGTAGCAAAGTGGTGTTATATATAGTTTACTCTCTATTTCCTTGATTCTCTCTCTCCTCTCTCTTACACCAATTCCTACTCTTTTATCATTTTTTTTCTTTTCCAACTTACTATATATATAAATTGATCTTTTTACCTAATTGTCAACCCCATTCTCTTTCTTCCATCATCTACTTATACTAAACCACTTCCACTAAACCATTTCAATAGATATCTCTTTTCATACTTTCCAAGAAAGAACAATTCAAGACACTTCCTTCTTCCTAAACATAACACCTCTGTATCCAATACTTGAAGCTATAAAAACCCTATCAGAAACGTACAGAGTAAATTGGAAATAATATCTGGGTTAACAAAATCTGTACATTGTGACCAAACTTGGATTTTCTGAATAGAAAGTGTTAGGTTTTAAAAGTATAAAGGAATTATAAGGTGATCTGATAGCATTGTACTACAGGAACAACATAAGGCTTTAAGGTAAAATTGAAACAGTCAAGGTCCCACAGTGCAGGAAGAATAGACACACAAGCAACATGAAAAAACAAGGAAAGAAAATGACACAAACAAATCAAGATACCTCATCGGTAGATGTCATGGCAAGCACAGTTGGTCAAATGCCAGAGATGGAATTTAGAAATTACATATGCCAAATGTTTATGGAACTTAAGAATGAACTCAAAAATGAGATGAGGGAGCAGGTACAGGAGGCAAAAGATCATTTTGACAAAGAACTCCAAAAACAAATACAGAAGTAAAACATTACTTCAATAGGGAAATAGAGGCTCTAAAGAGAATCCAAACAGAAATTCCAGAAATGAAAGAAGCAATAAACCAAAATAAAAGCTCAATTGAAAACATCTCCAACAGAATAGACCACCTGGAAGATAGAACCTCAGACAATGAAGACAAAATATATGTCCTAGAGAAGAATTTAAACCATACAGGAAAACTTGTTAGTAATCATGAACATAACATCCAAGAATTATGGGACAGCATAAAAAGACCAAACTTAAGAGTGATCAGCGTAGAGGAAGGGGCAGAGTTTCAAGCCAAAGGAATGAGTAATCTATTTAATGAAATAATTACAGAAAATTTTCCAAGCTTGAGGAATGAAATGGAAAACCAAGTTCAAGAGGCATACCGAACACCAAACAAACAAAATCTCAACAGATCCACACCTAGACACATTATAATGAAAACGCCTAATACACTGAGCAAGGAGAGAATACTAAAAGCCACAAGAGAAAGGAAGCAAATTACATATAGGGGGAAACCAATCAGACTATGTTCAGATTTTTCAAACCAGACCTTAAAAGCAAGAAGATCCTGGAATAGCATATTTCAAGCTCTGAAAGAAAAGGGATGTCAACCAAGAATCTTATATCCAGCAAAATTAAGCTTTAGATTCGAAGATGAAATAAAAACCTTCCACGACAAGCAAAAGTTGAAAGATTTCAAAACTCGAAAGCCAGCACTTCTGAGCATCCTGGGCAACATTTTTCATGAAGAAGAAGAGAAAGATGATAACGAAAATCAACAAAGGGAGATATTAAACTAAAGGAAATACCAACCAGAAGAGAAACCAAATCAAGCTCAAGACCATAATTCAAATAAAAATGGATGGGAATAAAAATCACATCTCAATAATAACCCTGAATGTTAATGGCCTAAACTCGCCAATCAAAAGACACAGATTATCAGAATGGATTAAAAGAAATGACCCAACAATTTGCTGTCTCCAAGAAACACACCTCATAGAAAAAGACATCAACAGACTGAAAGTGAAAGGCTGGGAAAAGTCTTATCACTCACATGGCCAGCGGAAGCAAGCAGTGGTTTCCATTCTCATATCAAATAAGGTAGACTTCAAACCAAAATTAATCAAGAGGGACAAAGATGGATATTTCTTATTACTTAAGGGAACCATCTATCAACAGGATATAACAATCATAAATCTGTATGCCCCAAATAATGGAGCACCTACATTCATCAAACAAACGCTTCTTAAATTCAAGAGTAAAATAGACCACAACACAGTTATTCTAGGGGACTTCAACACACCTCTCTCACCAATGGATAGATCATCCAAACAAAAGCTAAACAAAGAAACTTTAAGCCTCCTCAAAACAATTAACAATTTAGACCTAACGGACATATATAGAATATTTCATCCCTCAGTAAACGAATACACATTTTTCTCAGCAGCACATGGCTCCTTCTCCAAAATAGACCATATATTATGTCACAAGGCAACTCTCAGCAAATATAAAAAAATAGAGATACTACCCTGCATGCTATCGGACCATAAAGGGATGAAATTGGAAATCAATGACAAAACAAGGAATAAGAAAAACTACTCCATCAACTGGAAGCTAAACAACATGCTACTGAATGAACAAGGGGTTGAAGAAGACATCAAAGAGGAGATCAAAAAATTCCTAGAGGTAAATGAGAACACAGATACATCATATAGAAATCTCTGGGACACTATGAAGGCAGTAGTAAGAGGAAAATTCATTGCACTGAGTTCATTCCTTAAGAGGAAAAAAACCCAACAAATAAATGACTTAAACATCACACCTCAAAGCATTAGAAAAAGAAGAACAGACCAACACCAAGAGCAGTAGAAGACAGGAAATAATTAAAATAAGAGCAGAAATTAATGAAATTGAGACTAAGGAAACCAATCAAAGAATTGACAAAACTAAAAGTTGGTTCTTTGAAAAAATAAACAAAATTGACAGACCCTTAGCGATGCTAACGGAAAGAAGAAGAGAAAAAACTCAAATTACTAACATTCATGATGAAAAAGGGAATATCACAACAAACACCTCAGATATACAGAATATAATTAGAAATTAATTTGAAAACTTGTACTCTAATAAAATAGAAAATACTGAATGCATTGACAGATTTCTAGAGTCATATGATTTGCCTAAACTGGATGTTGAGGTTATACATAATTTAAATAGATCAATTACAAGTGAAGAAATAGAAGATGTCATCAAAAAGCTACCAACAAGGAAAAGTCCAGGACCTGATGGGTTTACAGCCGAGTTCTATAAGACTTTCAAAGAAGAACTAATACCAATGCTCTTCAAACTATTTCAAGAAATACAAAAAGAGGGAGCTCTTCCAGACTCTTTCTATGAGGCCAATATTACATTAATTCCAAAGCCAGGCAAAGACACATCCAAAAAAGAAAACTTCAGGCCCATATCTTTAATGAACATAGATGCAAAAATCCTCAACAAAATCCTGGCAAATCGGATACAAAAACATATCAAAAAGATAGTGCACCACGATCAAGTGGGGTTTATCCCAGGGATGCAAGGCTGGTTCAATATTCAGAAATCAATAAACATAATACATCACATCAATAGACTTAAAGACAAAAATCATATGATCATCTCAATTGACGCAGAAAAAGCATTTGACAAAATACAACACCCCTTTATGTTCAAAACACTAAAAAAACTAGGAATATCAGGAACATATCTTAACATAATAAAAGCTATTTATGCAAGGCCCCGAGCTAACATTATCTTAAATGGAGAAAAATTGAAAGCATTCCCTCTAAAAACTGGAACAATACAGGGATGTCCCCTTTCACCACTGCTATTTAACATAGTACTGGAAACTCTGGCCAGAGCAATTAGACAGACGAAAGAAATTAAAGGGATCAAGATAGGAAAAGAAGAGCTCAATTTAGCACTATTTGCTGATGACATGATAATCTACCTAGAAGACCCAAAAAACTCTACCAGAAAACTTTTACAACTAGTAAACGAATTTGGCAAAGTTGCAGGATACAAAATCAATACACATAAGTCAAAGGCATTTGTGTACATCAGCTACAAAGACTCTGAAAGGGAAATGATGAAAAATACCCCATTTGCAATAGCATCAAAAAAAATAAAATACCTGGGAATCAACCTAACGAAAGAGGTGAAAGACCTCTATAACGAAAATTATAGAACACTAAAGAAAGAAATTATAGATGAACTCAGAAGATGGAAAGACCTACCTTGCTCTTGGATAGGTAGAATTAATATTGTCAAAATGTCCATACTACCAAAAGCATTATACAGATTTAATGCAATTCCAATCAAAATCCCAATGTCATTCTTCAAAGAAATAGAAATAGCAGTTATGAAATTCATTTGGAAAAATAAGAGACCCAGAATAGCCAAAGCAATCCTGAGCAAGAAAAGTGAAGCAGGGGGCATCACCATACCAGACTTTAAATTATACTATAGAGCAATAGTAACAAAAACAGCATGATATTGGCACCAAAACAGACTGGTGGACCAATGGTACAGAATTAAGGATACAGAGACTAATACATTTAATTACAGCTATCTTATATTAGACAAAGGTTCCAAAAATGTACAGTGGAGAAAGGATAGCCTCTTCAACAAATGGTGCTGGGAAAACTGGAAATCCATATGCAACAAAATGAAATTAAACCTATATCTCTCACCATGCACAAAACTCAATTCAAAGTGGATCAAAGACCTAGGAATTAGACCAGAGACAATACACCTAATATAAGAAAAAGTAAGCTCCAATTTCCAACATGTTGGATTAGGCCCCAAGTTCCTTAATAAGAATCCTGTAGCGCAAGAATTACTACCAAGAATTAATGAATGGGATAGATTTAAACTAAAAAGCTTCTTTTCAGCAAAAGAAACAATCAGTGAGGTGAATAGAGAGCCAACTAATTGGGAACAAATATTTAATACATGCACATCAGATAGAGCACTAATCTCTAGAATATATAAAGAACTCAAAAAACTTTACACTAAAAAAACAAATAACCCAATCAATAAATGGGCTAAGGAATTGAGAAGACACCTCTCAGAAGAAGATACACGATTAATCAACAAATACATGAAAAAATGTTCACCATCGCTGGCAATTAGAGAAATGCAAATCAAAACTACTCTAAGATTTCACTTCACTCCAGTCAGAATGGCAGCCATCAAGAACACAAGCAACAATAAATGTTGGAGAGGATGTGGAGAAAAAGGCACACTCATACATTGCTGGTGGGACTGCAAAATGGTGCAACCGTTATGGAAAGCAGTATGGAGATTTCTTGGAAAACTGGGAATGGAACCATGCTATGACCCAGCCATCCCACTCTTGGGTCTATTCCCAAAGGACTTAAAAACAGCATATTACAGTGACACAGCTATCTCAATGTTTGTAGCTGCACAATTCACAATAGCTAGGTTGTGGAACCAACCTAGATGTCCCTCAGTAAATGAGTGGATTAAGAAAATGTGGTATATACGCACAATGGAATTTTACTCAGCAATAAAAGAAAACAAATTAATGGCATTTGCAGGTAAATGGATGAAGTTGGAAGACATAATGCTAAGTGAAGTTAGTCAGTCTCAAAAATCCAAGTACCAAATGTTCTCTCTTATATAAGGAGGCTTTTTCAAAATATTGTTGGATGGGGGTACATAGGAGGATTAGAGGAACACTAGAATGGTCAAGGGAAGGGAGGGTAAGGGAGGGAGCAAGCGGGGAGGGAGGGGGAAAAAAAAAGGTGGTTGAATGAGACGGATATCATTTTCCTTAATGCATGATTGAAGAACTGAATTGTACGAATATACTTTGTATACAAACAGTTGTATGTAAAAAGATACTAAATATATGCACTATGAGTTGTACATATTAAAAATTATAAAAATAAAAAAATTAAAAAAAAAAAAAAGAAAATCACAAAAAGTAGAAAATGGCAATCATGGGGAGGGAGGAAGTGGGAGAAAGTGAAGGTACTAGGCAATGAATTGACCAAATTATGTTATATAGATTATGTTAAATAGATTATGAATATATCACAATGAATATTGCCAGTTTGTGTAGTTATAATGAACCAATAACAAATAAAATTTCCTGTAACTAATGATTATGATCATCAAGGTTATAGGATATATGATAAAAAAAAAAAAAAACAGGTGAGATTGTTTGGCCATAAGGCTATAATTTATCTAATCCTGCTCTAATCCATAATTTCTATTATTAAAATTGTTTAACTCATGTGTCTTGTATTTCAATAAGGGCTTATATAAAAATGCTTGCAAAATTCTTGACTGCTAGTCAAATTAATCAAGATGTCAATGCAATGGACAAGTATCATATGCTGGTTTAATAATAATAACTATTAGGTTAATAATCCTAATAGTTAAAAATGAGGATGAGGATATAACTCAGTGGTAGAGCATGAAATTAATCCCCAGCACTGCCAATAAAGAAAAAAAAGATAGAAAGATTCCTAGTAGTTAATAAAGTATTCTGCTATGGTTTAAATGTGATTTGTCCCATGTGAAACACATGTCAATTTCAATTGCCAGTGTAGTTGTGTTGGGAGTTAGTGCCTTCAAGAGGTGATTAAGTATGTAGGAGGGATTAATGCCTTTCTCATAGAAGTGAGTGAGTTCTTACCTTCACAGGACTAGATTAGTTAATACTAGAGTGGATTATTATGAAGTCAAGCCTTCTGTGTAATCTCTCTTCCACATACTCCTCCTCACCCTTATTCTTTCTGCCACATTATGATGTGGCAAGAGACCCTCACCAGAAGCTGAGCAGATGTCAGCCCTATGTTCCTGGACTTCTCAACCTTCAAATTCAGGAGCTCTATTATTTTTCTGCGGAATAGGGCTATAGAAATTGAACCCAGGGACACTTTAACACTGAGCTACACCCTAAGTCCTTTTTTTTTTTTTTTTTTATTTTGAATTGGGCTTGCTTAGATCCTCACTAAATTGCTGAGGCTAGCCTCAAATTTGTGATCCTCCTGTCTCAGCTTCCCAAGTCACTAGGATTGCAGGTATGTACCACCACACCAAGCTTATGAGCTCCATTATTTATAAATTACCCAGTCTGAAGTATTCTGTTTTAGCAACAAAAAATGGACTAAGACCTAATATCAACAAATTTGGCTTGTTTCCTAAATTTCTTTGACCTGAAATGCAGAAGTATAGTAAAGGTTACTGTAGACATTGATATTATGTTTGCTCACTATGGAATAGAGAACATGAACCTACTTTACCAAATTATAGAAATAGCAATTCTGGAGTTGTCTAATAGACTCAACAGGAGGATATAATTTGAAGATAAAAAGATCTATCCAGAGGGAGAGTCTGATCTTAGCCCCAATATGCAAAAATATTGGATGTGAGGAATCTGATCATACATTTCAACTTTGGTATCCAATAATGACATTTGTTATGGTTCAGATATTACATGTACCTCAAGAAAGCATGTTTGATCAATGCAAGAATTGAGAAAATTGAGAAAAAATGATTGGGTTAGAGATTTAACCTGATCAGTGCATTAGTACCCTGATATTAATTAACTGAATAGTGACTGTAGGCAGGTAAGTTGTGGCTGGAGGAGGTGGGTCCCTGGGGGTATGGTTTTGGGGTATGTATTTTGTGAGCTGAGCTTAATCTCTCCTTCCTGGTGCCAAGTCCTGAGCCACTTTCTTCCATTACAACTTTCTGCCATGATGTCTTGCCTTACCTCAGACCCTGAGGAATGGAGTTTATCATCTATGGACTGAGACCTCTAAAGCCATGAGCCCCCAAATAAACTTTTCCTCCCCTAATTGTTCTTGTCAGGTCCTTTGCTCACAGTGGCAAAAAGATGACTAAAATGCTTGGCTAATTAATGGTAGAGCATTATTTGAGTATTTGAATTATGTGTAGTTGAAAAATGAAAAGAAATAAATTATGCAAAGAATTAGGAACTCTTATTACTTTACAACTCCTCCCTTTGAGAAGTCTCTTGAAGGTTCTATGAGTATGGTAAACACTAATATTTAAAATGGGAAATAAGGAAAGGTGATGGAGATATTTGTAAGAGAAGAAAACAACAGATTGCACACATATAATTGCACACACATTTTTAATAGAAAAACTGTGCAGAACTTTGTCGTAAAATCTTAGTACTCAAGGTGTGCTCTCTACAACATAGCATCTGCATTATAAGATTGTTATAAATGTGAACTCTTGGGCTCCACTTCAAATCCACTAAGCAGAATCTGCATATTAACAAGATCCCCAAAATACATAATTATAAATAAACAATGGAGAACACTGCCCTACAATAATTTATTTTTATTAACAAATATGTAAAACATAGAGCTTAGGGGATGCAAAGTATAGATGCCATTTCCTGGCATCTATTTGCAAGGACAGTGTTCTAGTTGTTTTCCCATGGGTTTAAAAATCTTTGGTCTTCATTAATGCTATACACCATACTCTACTCCCCAAACTTTTGATGTGGAGATTGCATGGAGAGGGCAAAGGGAAGTATGAAATGCTTATAGCAACAGCATATGCTGATAATTCACAAATCATCATCTCTGTGAGTATTGGAACATGTTCTTTAAATTACCAAGAGGCAATGAATGTACTACAACTAGCACATGTTTCACTTTCAGAAACTGTCTAATTTAAATACTGTTAAACTACAATAAAAATATTTTTAAAACTATTTACAATTTTGTACATTAATCAGTCTGAAGAATTTTTTATACTTCATTCTTTTAATCAGACTTAAAGACAGAACTTGCTTCTCATCAGCATAGGTAAACATTTAAAAGAAAACAGAAATGCAGTTTTCTGGGTGATGGAAATGTAGCTCTATTTAATAAATATTTTATATTTATCATTTTATTATTAAGCTTAGTTCAGTATAAATGCACATTTTCAATGTCATGAATACAAGGCATGAATGATGTGCGAAGCAATTTGCATTTATATAGCACCTTTCAAAGGCTTGGGATAGCAAAGCAAAGTATAAATGCTTGTGTAATGTTGCAATTAAGAATTCATTTCTAATTATTCCTACTTAAATGTGCAGTCTCTTTTTAATCACATTTTTACACCTGTGGTTAAGTGCTCTGACAGAGTCTGAGCTGTATCTCTAAAGCATGCAAATTGCATGATGATTTTGTAAAGAAGGCAATGTTTACCAGAAGGAAAATGATCAAGACATGTGACACCAATGGCAATATTAAAGACATAACTAAATTTAAAAGCTTCATTTTCCTGGATTATGTGTCCAGATAAAAACACACAGACACACACACACTAATTAATGTCCAGTTGTGGAGCATGCTCAAGATTCAGGCTCAGATATACTTCTGCTGTAACACTGCGATGTTGAGATGAGATCTGAAAACCAGCTTGTAAACCTATGGTGGCCTATAGTAAATCATCAGATACCAGAGCTACAATTGCTAACATGTGTGAGAGTCCTAGTTTTCTTGTATAACCAAGGGACCAGTAAATAACATGGTGTTAAAAAAAATGATATCCTACTACTACTAGGGAAAAGAGCAATTCTGCTGCAACATATGGTTCTGAAGGGCTGCACCATATGGTTCTGAAGGGCTGTAGCCTTGTAAATGGAGCTGAGGGAAAAAAAAAAAAGCAATTCTAGGAAGGTGATTGTAGCTAAATAGAAGGCCCTGGTGACAGCCATGTACATAAATGACTGCAGTAAAGCACAAAGCTCCACTTTCAAAAAGCTGATTAGAAGAAGATTTATTAAAAACCTATGGTGATCTGGGGACCTATGAACAGAAATAGACAAGGCATTACTCTGAAGCCTGGAAAGGCTGCCAACATATAGCAGGATGGGCTCAGAAGCAAACAAATTTCAAAAACCCACAGGCAGTTGTGAACAATCAGAAGTTACACTTTCTTTGATTGTCAATGAAGCATTAATTGAGACTGGGGATGTAGCTCAGCGGTAGATCATTTGCCTGGCATGTGCAAAGCCCTGGGTTCAATTCCTAGTATTATAGAAGGAACGAAAGAGAGAAAGAAAGAAGTAAAATATAATCTAGAAATAGACAGTCCATTTAAGAACAAACATTGAGCCCTTTCAAGAGTGATTAAAATAATAACAATAAAAATAGAGACAACCATAATAATAATCATAATTATGATTATAAAGGAATTTTGGGAAATAAGACAATTTTTTTTTTCACTCAGAAAAGTCACTTAAAGGAGGACAGGGGAGAAATAACTAGAGATCACAATGGGTGATTTTATGAGAGCAGAAAACAGGAGGCATTTAATTCTCCTGGCCTTTGGGAAAGGCAGAATGGTAAAAGATACAGGAAAAAATTGAAATAACAGTGGGATTCTTCCAGTTATAATATTGGTGAAGAAGTGATGAAGTTAGAAACGGAGTAGAAACAGTCAAATATATATATGCACAAAATTCTCTGTGTGAACTTTGACTTCATACAAAAGTATTGCAGTTACAGGATGTCAGTATGTTAATTAAGAGTATAGCCTTCTTCAGAGTTAAATTGTCTCCATTTATTTCTAAATGTTTGATTTTGGACAAATTACATTACCTGTCTAAGCCTCAGTTTCCATTCATATCCCTATAATGGGAAGGATAGCATATGCCTCTATATGCCTCTAGAATTGGTGGGATGACCAAATACTTTTTTTTTTTTTGGTGGGGCATAACCAGGAATCAAACTCAGGGGCACTCGACCACTGAGACACATCCCCATATTTTATTTAGAGACATGGTCTTACCATGTTACTCAGTGCCTTGCTTTTGTTGAGGCAGGTTTTGAATTCAAGTGATCCTCCTGCCTCAGCCTTCCAAGCTGGTGGGATTACAGGCATGTGCCATTGTTCCCTATGGATGAAATAATTCTTAATGTTGAGCACTTAGTCTTTTGATAGTTGGCCAACATTCAGTAAATGTCAGCTGTTGGGTTTTATTTTTTTACTTCTGTTTCTTTTTAAGTAAATCTAGAGCCATTCCCAGTATATGGTGAGTGAAGGAGCAAAATAAGACCCTCTTTGCCTTAGGAATTGCCTGATCCTAGTTTCAGGAGAGAAAAGTGACAGTGTTGCCATCTGAGATAGATAAAATACAATACCTGCCACCATGTGGAAGTCTGCTTCTTTCCCCCCTCACATGTCTTGTATCTAGTCATTAAAATAATCCTTTGAGGCACATGAGAATATATTTCTGGTGTTGTATATAAGGAAACTGAGGCTTTAAAATAAAATAATTATATAAATCCAAAAATTATAGAATTTTTGAACTTGTGATTAAAATTTAGTAAAATTTAGGTGTTCTAGCCAACACCTAAATGTTGATTAAGATCTCATTTTTTTTTTTTTTTTTTTTTTTTTGGTGGTGCTGGGGATTGAACCCAGTGCCTTGTGCATGTGAGGTAAGCACTCTACCAACTGAACTATAATCCCCAGCAAGATCTCATAAATTTTAAAGAACCAATTCTTAAATACTTTATTAAAATATCCTAAAGTAGAGTTTGGTCCACAATTATCATTAGGAACTGAATCACAGTGGGAACCTGGCATCTATATCCAGCAAGGTTGGTGGTTTAGCAATGCTAAAATATTCCACCAACTAAACCCTAAAATGCTGAACTGAAAAATATTTATTTAACCATAATAGGAAGTTTTTCACAAACAGAAGAAAATTGATACTGTGGAAGCAAGAATTCTGGACTGTAGTGAAGCTGGTTTTCAATAAGGACTTCATGATGAAATCAGAAGAGAATTTGAGCTGCCATTTTGGTGGCCACATGGTCTAGGGTACAAAAGGTAAATCCTAAAGCTCACCACCCATGGGAAGCCTGAGAGATAACATCCAGGTAAACTAAGGCCATCAAAGAAAAAGAAGAAAAAAAGAGAATGGGGCCCACCTGTTGTGGCTTTTACATTATTGTGTAAGCCACAGCACAAATAGCCAGAAAGGATAGAAGAAAATCAGAATAAAACTATGGTTTGTTAAAGACTATTTTGATAAGTACTCCAGCTGCCAACCACTGGATCTAGGTGGATGCATTAATGTTGTTTCTACCATCCAAAGTGCTACTACATAAATACCAGACTACAATTGTATGGAAAGTAACTTGGACCTCAAGTGTGGATTAGTTGGCTAAACTGTACTAATTTTTGACAAAAACAATAGCAGAATGAAGGATCAGTCTCCAGTGTCACTCATCATTTCTCTGATTTCAATCTAGAAATGTTCACTTGCCACCAATAATTTTACTGATGTTCTTACTTTAAATAAATTAGGGTTTTTAACTATAATTCTGAATCAAATTTGGGTTCAAATTTTCTTGACTACAATGTGATCTTTTCATCTCATTTCTGTTAATTATGTTGTACTTAAGTATATGAAAATCTGTTCTTTATATCTTGTTTTCAGGGTTCATATAGACAAAGTATGTTGACTGAAAAACATCAAAAAAGGGTGAGAAAGAGAATCTAAAGAAAAATAATATGGGGTAAACAGGGATCTTTCCATTAGGGTAAAGGGGATCAGGCAAGATCCACAGAGAGTACATAAAGGAGATGGAAAAAACAAGAAAACGTAAGAAAGCTATATATTTTTCTTGTAGACAAACATGACACAAATACATGACTCAGAGTTAAAAAATAGTTACACGTGACTCACACTAAGACTTTTGAAGATAAAAAACATTCACAATAGAGCTCTAGTGCTTCTCTCTTTCCATTCATTCTCTAACATTCCTTTCGTACTTCTAAAGTTAGCTTCTTATGGTAAGGTAGATATTAAAATTTTTAAAAGCTAAGACGAAGTGTTCAGTTATGATAAGTCAGACAAAAGACAACCTTTGTAGATTTCTAAATGAACTAAGGGGACTTCAGAGAGGTAGAAATCTGTTAAATGGAGGAATTCAGGATGAAAGTCAAAGTTGCAACCTAGATCACAAATGAATTCTTAAATCTTTTCTTATGCCAAACAGATATACTATTTGTTCTTGGTGGTAGAGCTTTTTTGTTAATTCAATTTAACTAGGACTGATATCTTACCTACCATGGAGAGAAACTCCATTGAACTTTACTTTGTGTTTTTATCATTTTTTTAAAAAAATAATGGTAACCATAAATGTAGTTTTATGTGTAATATTTTAGCCAAAAATTCTGAAGAAAAGTTTCATTACTTTCTTTCATCTGGGGTTGTTCAAATTCTCAGAATGGCAACATCTACTGGAAGTTATTAGATGAAATAACTTGGAAGTTTTCCACATGGCTAACGATATAAAACTTTGAAGTCAAAATGTCAAACATTTGTTCTCCAGTGTTGTCATAATTTAGCTATAGAATCTTGCATTTGTCTTTGGTAAAACAGGGATATTATATAGCATTTCCCAGAAGGTTTTCTGAATGCATTCAGTAAGAATCTTTGTAAAAATTACCTAGTATAATACCTGGTCCAGAAAACTCTCAGTGAGTATTCCCTTACTTTCATCCTCAATAATCAAAGGAAAATGAAAGTATAAATTGGGATTGCCAGCATCAATGGTTGACTTTACAGTTCCACACATCAAGAGCTGATGTAGACACTAGTTTATTTTCCCTTATAGCCACAAATTTCCTACATGTGTAGAGAATTGTCT
Organism: Tamias sibiricus; assembly: GCA_025594165.1. Lineage (NCBI taxonomy): Eukaryota > Metazoa > Chordata > Mammalia > Rodentia > Sciuridae > Tamias > Tamias sibiricus. The sequence continues at coordinate 53,398,286 of CM046668.1, forward strand.
TGCTTTTCAGAAAATACACAGTCATGGTATTTTATAAATGACTTTGGCTCGCCTAGAGGATAAAATTACTTTTAGCAACAATGACAAAAAAAAAAAAAAAAAAGACAAAAAAAAAAAAAAAAACTTAATATAAAACTGCCTCTCCTGGGACTAAGAGGCCATACTACGGATGACATAATGCCAAGAGAAGTCATTAAACCTCACTATAGGGAACATTCCATGTTCAGCACATGCACAGCACATGTTCTTGTGTTTTATTCTGTTCTTTAAAACAAAATGAGACTTGCATTTTGAGAAATCTACCTCAATTTTTTTTAAAGTACCTCTCTAGATTTTTTAGTAGGTTTTTGTAATATTAAGTGTCCTTTTTCTTTTCTTTCTTTTCACCATGCATAATACAGCATGGATTGCAGAGTTAAGCAGACCTGATTCACATCCTGTCTGGCCCATTGCTGTCCTAGCTGCAAGTTACCTCACCTCTCAGAGACTCTATTTCTCTATGTGTACACTGACAATAATACTCTATAGCATAGTTGTGAGGATTAAATGAGGCAAAATATGAAAATTTTGTTGCACAGTGTGTGCAAAGTGGACATGATCAATTAATATGAGCAGCAATTTACAGCTATTATTACCAGGAAAGGGAAACTCATGTAATAATGTCTGTAAATTCACACATAAACATGTTTTGAGCTCCTTGCAATAACTTAAGGAGCAGCACTGGTAGAACTCTGGGAAATTTGAGGTGTGAGTTTAGAGTCCCTAAAATTTGGACCTAAAACTAGATATTTTGCCTAAAATTGGGTGCATATTTAATCCTAAAATTGAAAAGCCAGAGACATTTATACATACATGGGAAAATACGGGTCAAGATAGTTCATAAAAAGAGATGTGTAGGCACAATCTTTAGTGGGAGTAAATTTGTTTCATGTATTCTTTAAAATGTTTTATTCTAGGGAAACTATAAGCAGCATGATATCTTCTCCAAAAGGCCTGTAGATATTCATGACCAAACAAACTTATAGCACAGCTAGCCATCCTCAAGAAGACAACATACCTGAAGCACACACAAGGGGTGTTTCTTATTTTTCCTACATAAAAATTCCCCAGAAAGAAAAAAAAAATTAAAATATTATACTTAAAGGTTTTCTTTTGATAAAAATTGATGGCAACTTTTGGAAGAAGAAAGGGAAATATCAAAAAGAAAACTCTAGCCTGAGGAATTGGTGTAAAATCAGATCTGGGTTTTACATTTTCTTTTCTGTTCATCTGGGTACCCTTAGGCAAGTCACCCAGCCTCTCTGAGCTTCAATTCCTTCACTGTCCTGAAGGTTACTGTGAGAAGCAAAATGAGATGACATGGATGGAAGGACTATATTATTGTTCCTAATACCACTACTCCTTTAGTAGCTACAACACATCCACCCAGTTGCCATGGTCATAAGTTGGCTCCCACCTTATTCTAAGTTTTCTTCTCATCCTTCTAATTTTAAAATCCTTATTCCCTTATGTGTGCTCCTACTTGGCTTTGTGCCTTGAATTCCCTATTTTTTTTTAAACATGCCCTTGTCTCACTCAACAGATAATATCAAAATGCCCACTACCAGGCTCAGGCCAAGGGCTCTCAGAAGAGGCTGTGTTAAAAGGCAGACCTTTGGCTTCATGCTCACTGCTGGCTCCAGTTCTGGGACAATATTCTGGCTGCCTAATAGCAACCATTAACTTAATATAATCTTAATGGCCAGAGAAGGGTTGTGGCTAATAAATTAAAAATAGCTGTTTATATGTTCATGGGTTTAAATGAGGGAATTCTGGTTGCCAGGTGTCCAGTTTAAAAGCTTTGGTCTCCACAGTGAAGAAGGTATTGAGCTGAAAGTGTGCCTGGAATAACTTTTCAACACCGCAGGTCCAAGGGCATATTTTCATTTTCTGCCTCAGTCTGAATCAGTCCAACTCGTCTGACTCTCCACAGCACAGAGAACAGCATTGGGAATACATTTTTCCTAGGATTTAAATCCTAGACTTAAAGGCAAATGATCATAAAGAATAGGTGAGAGTGGAGAGATTACTTATTATTGAGAAGCAGTTCTTATTCTAGAAACAAGGCAGACTGTCCTGAGTACAGAGTACAAAGACTGTCTCTGTCACACTCTTAAATTCCAATAGCATCAAGGAGGAAGGTTGTGGAGAAAGCTCAATTCAGGAGTTTTATTTCAGAAAATATGACAAATTCCTAATAGCAAAAGATGAGGGAATTAAAGAAACAATTACAGAAGACCATTCTGTGAGCCCATTAGTTGCTCCTTCTTTATATAAGCTTCCATGCTTAAGACCCTCCATCCAACAAAAGAGATTTTTCTTAAATATCTTTCAGGAAATCCAAGAAACCAGTATAATTAAATCACATTCCAGTTGGTCATCACCCTGTGAGATGATGATCAAGTCACATCACCCTTTCTGACTTCCATTTGTACTTCTGTAAAATGAGGAGTTCTGTCTTTAAGTCTAAACATCTGTGATAATAGTCTTAAAACAGCAATAAGAATTAAATTATTTTTATTTTTTCAATTGATATTTTTATATTTGGAGTGAACGGTTGCATTGTGGTAAAGACAATTGAGTGTTTCTGACTTTGGGTGATTTGCAAAAGCATTTTTAGGCACCAGTGACACACAAAGAGTTCCCAAACCAACATATCAAGTAACGAAGTACATTCCCATTAGTGGCAGTGGATATTAAGGCCTGTGGGTTACACTTGTTAGGTATTAAATGCAGAAAGGATATGGAGGGGATGAAATCACCCAGATAATTCTGATATGTTCTTTTCATAACATGTTGAGACTGAATTTACATACAGGAACATATGGACTGGGAAATTTCCAAGAGAAAAGTTCTTCCAAAGGGTCGTACAGAACCTGACTGGCAGAATTAGAGAGGAATCTACTCTAGGACAGTGTCTGAATTTGCCTTCTCAAATAATTCATCAACTGGCCTCTGCGCAACAGAAGAGTAAGGTGAGAATAATTACCTGAAGGAGGATGTGAATGAGGATAGGCTTGATTTTTACACTTTTTTAGTTTTTAAAATTAAAAATATTAATCACAAAGTTAATAAAGCTTGATTTCACAGATCAAGTAATACTGGAATATGGAATGAAAAACTTAGTATCCTCCCTTATATTTCTCTTTAGTTCCCACCATGGAAGAAAGTATGTACCGTGTAGTATGTATACAGCAGCATCACTCTCTTGTGTGTAGGAGTTCAGATTTTGTTTTACCATCACTGGATAATGCCATCATATGTTTACTGCACTTGGTTTTTATTTTTGGGGTTTTGTTTGTTTTGCTTGAAACTATCATGGTTTCCCTTTCAGGTTAATATAGAGATAGAGGTAGATATGGCACTACAGATAGAGAGGTTGAGTGAAATAAGAAACATAAAATAATAATTAGCCCACTTTCTGCACTGATGGATATTCAGACATTTCAGCTTTTCTAAACATCAAAATATTATGTTTTTTAAAATCTTCATACGTCTTTCTTATGGCATTGCATATCTTTAATTTATTTCTATAGGCTAGAGTCTCAAAGGTGGCATTTCTGGAAGAGAGAAAATGCAGTTTAAATTTTAATTTAAATAAGCTAAATTTATTTAATTTGTTTTAAAAAAACAAACTTCGAACCCACCCCCCACAAAATGCATGCTGAATTATGGTCTCACCAGTAGTGTACAGAGGAACAATTTCCCCACAATCCCCAGCAAGAGATTTGCTAATTTTTATAGTTTTTAAAAGTAAAATGAAAGTTTTATGATTTCACAATAAGGTATCAACTGAATTGTCACCTCTCTGTGATCTTTGATTAGTTCTTTGTAATTACTTCTTTCTGGCCCACCTGTTATATTAAATATCTTTTTTACTTTTTCAAATTGTAGTAATTTTTTGAATGTTGATACTATTTTCCTTTTGTCTAAATTAGTTACAAAAATTTATTTTAATAACAGATATTTTAAAACTTGAAACCATAAAGCTCTTTATTTCTTTGCAATTCAGTTTTGAGATTTTTCTATAATTATATGGAAGATAATCTTCATTCACCTAAGTTTCACTATTTACCAACTATAAATATCAGGATAAATACATCAACTTGATGGAAAATCATTTCATTGCTTTCTAAATGTATGAGTTTGAACATGAGAGATTATTTCACAGAGAACACAATAAGATTAATGAGGACAAATGTAATGATGCATATGCCTATGATAAAGTCTATTCACAAAGACGTCTAGGTCCTATCAATCTAATAAGGAAATATTAAAAAAGATTCAAGGCCCTGCTTTAAAAACATAAAATTTTCAATTTTACTCTAGGATTTACTTTCTATTCTATGCTCATAATTTTTAACTTATTAGAAGTTAAATTATGAAAAATTAGATACTTAGTCTTGCCAAATTTGATGACCTTGACTGAAGGATGATATTTATTATCATATTATTCAATGAAGGAGAGATTTTTCATAGATAGAACTCCATGAGATTCTTAGGTATTTATCATTATAGCAGAGTGACCCTAAAAGTGTCATTATCATGGAAGGCACTTAAGATGATAGACAAAAAAAAAAAAAAAAAAAGAAAAAAAGAAAGAAAGAAAATAGAATGTTACTTCAATGATGGGTTGGGACATCAATCAAGAGAAAAGCTTATGTTTTATATCATTAACCATCACTGAAAAGACAACTAAAATATCAAAACACATCTCTATTGAGAAAGTAAGTTGGAAAATTCTACATTGATATATTTGCCATGCAACACATCTAAAACAATTTGGTATCATTTGTAAGATTTTGCAAACATATAGACAAAGATTATAATACTGCATTAACTATAATGCCATGTATTATTGCTAATATTGAATCAACAATCACCATGTACCTAGCACATAATATGAGATTTTACAATCATTCCCCAAATAAAGGCACTGAAAATAATTCTAACTCAGTTCATTTTAAAGGGAGGACAGGCCTAGTTGAAATGATGGACTTTTACACTCCAACATTACTTAAGGCTTATAGGAGGTTGGCATGTACATTTTTGGTCTGCCTAATGATAAAAAGCTGTAATACATGATTCACTGTGATCCAGAAAGTTATGGCAAGATCCCCTGAATTTAAATAAAGACCAGAGTGGTCTCCTATAGACTTCCTCAGTGGCTTTAGTGTCGCATAATTTGAGAGTCATAAGATAGAAATGAAAAAGTAAAAATAATAGAAGAGAATACAAGATGGAAGAAAAGACCCATTGAATTATCCTGAAACTGTACTTGCTTTTACATTTATTGTTAGTACAAGAGTGTACAAAGAAATGGAAACTAGTCTGAAATATTCATCAATTAATGGTGAAACCTATTGAAAAATTCAGGCAATAGTTTCAAGAATTTCTTGGCCATTGATCAACAGACACTGTATTCCTTGTTAGGAGAAACAGGCAAAGTGAAAGCCTGGAAGAAAAATTGGAAAAATTAATTGAGGTTTACAGAAATATATACTAATGAAAGGCTAAAGGACTGTATTGTATGCATAATTCTGTATAACTAATATGTACTCTGACCCTAAATAGAAAACAACAGTATTGTGTATTTCTTAAGTTTATCCCACATTCACTATGGATAGGAGGCTGATAAGTTGCAGTTTTTGAGTATCATGAAGATAAATGTCAAATCTACAACACAGGCTGTTTCAAAAATATATATATAACCCAAGAGGCAATGCCATAGACATAGAGTAATTATACTGTTTTCTGCAAGAGATAGTCAGGGATATTTCTGTAATTCTAAGGTATTTGGATTTATCACAGCTCCAGGACCCATGTTAAGGCTCAATACAAGTTCTTTCTTTTCCATCTCACATTGCCTTTTATCTTAGCTTGAAGAAAAATTATCACATAATTTTGATGACATATTTCTTGTATAGTTGTAACTTATATAGATAACACATATAACTATCTATGCAAAATTTTCTCTATATTTATGACAAAACTAATGGCAAGAATTATTTAGTTCATTGTGAAGCCCAGTATTCTTCACATGGAAATATTTTTGGTAGGATGGGATATTATGCAAACACCATTACAGATTTGAAAATAAAACTTTAATTTTTACTTTGAGTACTTTTAGCTTACAGAATAGTTTCAATTGCCATACATGCAGTTTTTGTATAGCTTTAATTCAGCTTCCTTTAAAGCTAATATCTAACATAACCATGGTGCAATTATCAAAACCAGGAAAATAATAGTAATGCAAAAATATTAACTAAACTACAGGTCTTATTCAAATATCACTGAGTTTTACTGAACTTCTTTTCTTTCTGCTGCAGTTCAGTCTAGGATTCTGCATATTATTTGGCTGTTATATCTTGTAAGCTCTCCCAATCCAGCACTCTTGACTGACTTTCATGACCTTTACTTTTTTCAATGGTATTAGTTATTTTATTTAATTTGGGCTGGTTTGTTTTCCTATGATTAGATTAAAGTTGTACATGTTGGCAAAAATACCACAGAAGTGATGTCCCTTTTTCTCAGGAGGCACAATAAAATGCTTTATTTCTAGTAATGTTAACCTTTGTCACTCGATTAAGCTCTTGTCTGCTACACATCTCCATTGTGAAGATTTTATCACATACTATAATTTTAAATACTATTATTACTGGAATTTTTGTTGCTCAAGTTGTTTTGGCTTTGGCAATTAAGAGTTCCTTTTAATGTGTCTCATATTTTGTCCTTTTTTAACAGTTCCTTGTTGCATGGCAATGAAATATATTCATGCTCTGCAAATAAATTTGTGTGTGTGTGTGTGTGTGTGTGTGTGTGTGTGTGTGTGTCCTTACTCCCATTCCTGAAATCCACCATTTATCTCTGTTATTGGAGAATGGACTTTAGAAACCATAATATTAATACTAGTTACCCTTCTTATTGTAGTATTTCCATAGCTTCAAGGGTCTCCCCACAGAAAGTTAGAAAATAGATTTATATAGACTAATTCATGCATACATACATACATAGCTACATTTAATTCTCTATTTGCGTACAGATGTATAAATGTATGTATCTCTCATGCACATGTGTATGTATGTGTATATATATGTATATATATAATATTACATGTATGTATATAATCCATCTACCCACTCATCCATCCCATTAACTCCAACTTCCTTTTCCAATTCAGCAGAGTTTTATTGTCTTCCCCTTTTCCTTATGTATATATTTCTTCTCGACCAGTGAGAGACATAGTTTTCATTATCTACAACAATTTACTTATAATTAAATACTTGTATACACAATATATCTTCAGAATTTATAATCCATACCTTTGCAAAGAAAAAATGTAGTAACTAAATATAGTACTGGAGTAGTTGTTTTATTTTGTTTTTTTAAGACTTACAGAATAGAGTCAAAATACTGTTTCCCAGTGCTCTGTAGGTCAATTCGTTTCTCCCCAACTCTCTTCCCTGTGGCCATGTGTGGTCCAAAACCTAAAATTAAGCCTGCTGTTATGTGCTACTTTGACATCTCATAGAATCTGGAGGAACTCAAGTGGCCTAACCACAGCTTTTCTTCCTTGCTCTATTTCCACAGACAAGGCCTTCCATGAGACGGTCGCCTTATTCACTTTCTACTTGTTCCAGTGCAGTGGGTTTTATTTCCCTGTCAGGCCTCAGAGAAACAAGACAAACATCTCTCCCAGGGGAACCAAGGGCCCTCTAATGGTTTTGTTAATCTGTCTGTTAATTTCACTCTCTTCCTAATTTTTATGATGTTGGATTATTTTTAAAGTTTCCTATTTTAACAAAGTCCAGATATTTTAGCAAGTTTTTGAGTTTGTCTGGCTGGTATTAGCGAAAGGATTGGTGAGTTTTTTCTTTATAAGACCCTACATTTTCCCCTTTTGTCTTTCACCCTTTGCCAACCAAATATTTTCAAAAATGCTTTCTCTCTCTCTCTCTCTCTCTCTCTCTCTTCTTTTTTGTTTCCACCTCTCCTAGTAGCTATTATCTTTTGAAGACACCACTTTATTCCTGCATATTTTGGGTTTCATTCCTTGTAGTTCGTGATCTTACCTGCCCAGGAGCTGTTTCAACTTACTGTGACCTCTTAGTTTTTCATGTAAAAATTTTAGATCAATATCTGGTCCATTCTGTAGGTTCCCTTTTTTGTCTTTTCCTGTCTTTCCTAGTCTGCCTTTGATTACCTAAGAGTCTAGAGGAGCAGCAGGGGTCACATCAGCAGGGTGAAAGATCATGCACTAGGGTTTGGTGGTTTTATGTCTTTTCATTCACAATTATTTTACAAATTTCCACATTCTCTATCTTCCAGTTATTTTGAATGAATGGTTTCTGTATAGTTTCAGACTTTTACTACTATACTATACTAGAAACTATAGTTTCTACTTTTACTGTAGATTTTGTATCATCATCATCTTCATCGTCTTGAGACAGTGAGCTTGTTGGCTACCAGTGCCTTCACTCCCAGTCATGCAACATGTAATTTATAAAATAATGGAATTTTTAAAATTAAAATTGCCTGTACCAGTGATTTAAAATTGCCACCTCAACCTGTCGTTTTGATAGAGAAGAATTCTTGCCAGTAAAGATTTTCCAGAGAAATTGAATCAGAAACTGCTTACTGCAAATATGCCAAAGGGGAAAGGGATATATTGATATTACAAATGGTTAATCTTTCCTGTCCTCTCTGTAAAACATAAAAATTAATACTTCCTGATATGATTTGAGGAAGAGAAAACGTCTAAACAAGTACTGAATAAAAAGAATGTCTACTTGTGCTTCTATTATTTCTACTTAGGTGCTTATGAATATTCTGTTTCATAAAGCAGACAGTAATAAACTCTAGAAATGAGGATCCATTACAGTCACTGACATGCAAGTTTACAGTAGAATTGATTCAAGGCAGGAATTGTTCATTTCCTGCAGTTAAGGGGTCTGGTGATTTTGTCAGCTTCTCTCCTTTTATATACATTATTCTCCCTCCTTGCAGTAGTGCTAGTGAATAGCTACATTTCTTGGATTCAAATTTGTCAGTAGAAGGGCCTAATGAAATCTCACTTCTCTTTGATTTTTGCCATAGGAATTTACTCTAATTTCAACTTTCCATGCATTAAATACAGTTAACAATTCAAAAAATTTTAGATGTGGGTTTTCTTAATCCATCAACCTGATAAGAAGTTTAAATCAGTTTATATTTCCTGCTGAAAGTAATAGGCAAAAATTATGTATATGCTTCACACATTTGTGTATCTAGCCTTGTGGAACAGATGGAATATTTTACAAATGCACAAGATGTTATATAGACACCCTAAAATCCTGCTAATGATCAAATAAGTAGGAGTGAAGACAAGAAAAAAGTATTGAAACTGAAAATTTCAAATAGAATTTGAGGATCAGCTTTCTGAATTTTGTTACTATCATTCACACACAAATAATTGGTAGGAAAGTATAGAGATGAACATTGGAAACATTTTGGTGTTATTAGGTACCTAACAGAAAATGGAGTATTTATTTTGTTTATTTTACCAAAATTATGTCTAATTTCTACACTTCAGTTGTCATATTTGGAGAAATATTGCTGCAATATTTTAGGCAATATAAATGTCCTTAAGAATCATACTTTGAGATACTAAAATGAAACTTGAAACCAGTTTAGTCAAAGATACCAGTCATTCATCACTAGACTATGAAATAGCAAAAGGAACAAATTTTCTTAACTGATTTTAAAAGGAGTTCATGGTTTATTCACCATGAGCAATTAAAATCTATGACTGGCAGGCCAGGACATCCGAATAGCGTACCTGTATTTTGATACTTGGAAGCTCATAAAAGTGACATAACAACTTATCATCCTAAGAATATTTTATGAGGCAGGTAGATTCTGGAGAAATTGTAGGAAATTATACCAAAAGCTTAGGAAATGATCTGTTCTATTCTCACATTAAGTTTAGGGGTCAGATTGACATTGCTGAGTTGGTAAAACACTAAAATGTGCCTTTTATCTGGACCCTCCAAGGTATGTTCAGTAATATGAAAATTCTCAGTAGAGAGGGAAACATGCTTCCTTAATTATTTCACCAGTTTGTCTTGGCATTTTAATAAATTACTTAGAATTTCTTTCTTCCATTTTTTTTTCTTTTTTTGCTTCTGTTTTTTCTTGAACCACTTCTTTTCATAGTTGGATGCCATGTACTCTTAGTTTGGTTGAGTACACCTTCTCCAAAGTGCTTGACACCAGGAATGTTTCAAATTCTATATTTTTTCAGATTTTTGAATTTTTGCATATATGTAATGAGATATTTGGGGATGGGATGCAAATATATATGCATTTATTTTTCAAATATGCCTTATATACACATATCCTGGGTAATTTTAGATAGTATTTTAAGTAATTTTGTACATGAAATAAAGTTTCAGCCGGGCGCGGTGGCGCACGCCTATAATCCCAGCACTTGGGAGGCTGAGGCAGGAGGATCGCGAGTTCAAAGCCAGCCTCAGCCGTGGCGAGGCACTTAGCAACTCAGTGAGACCCTGTCTCTAATAAAATACAAAAAAAAGGGCTGGGGATGTGGCCCAGTGGTCGAGTGCCGCTGAGTTCAATCCCCGGTACCAAAAAAAAAAAAAAAAAAAAAAAAAAAAAAAAAAAAAAAAGTTTCATGAAGTAAAGTTTTCTACTTGTATCATATTGCTTAAAAAGTTTTGGATTTTGGAGCATTTTGGAATTTATATTTTTTTGAATTAAGGGTATTCTGCCTCTATTTATGAAGATAATTTGTTTTACCTTATTTGTTATCAAACTTTAGGGAAAATAGGTGACTAAAACGGATAATTTTTTTCCCATCTGTCTTAGGAGAAGCAACATAGTTTACTTATCCCCTATCCTCCTCCATTACAAAATGTGTTTTTATTAAAAAAAAAAAAAAAGCTTTATTTTTATGCATTTTCAGCTACAATCTCCTTTAGTTCATTTTTAAATATACAGTTGATTACCACTTTCTGATCTTCAGAACTGAGAGAATACCTCCCCATTGTTTTCAGACACCAAGCTTATAACATAAAAAAGTCTTTAGAAACTAACACAGTATAGAACTATATCATTTTTCACCGTTCTATGTGATATGATTTACAGATTTTTTGTGAATGTGGGGCCTGAGTTTTAAAGTGCAGTATATGAGGGAAAAGTCAGAAAAGACTTTAGATCTAACTGAGAAAATACATATGCCAACAGGCAGTAGGTGTATACAAGGGTGCTCGCAGGTGGGTTGACTGTGACCAAAACAGGGCCTGTGTTATGTTACTGGCAATATTTTCCAGTCTTGGTCTCAGCTCCAAAAGCTGCAGGAATAATTTTTAAAAGCATATGCCTACTCAGATATGGCATCAAAAAAAAATCTTGAAAAAGAACAAAGTTGAAAGATCGACAATCCCAATTTCAAAATTTACTACAATGAGACAGTAAGACAGAGTGGTACTTTTATAAGGATTGATATGTAAACAAATGGAGTGGAATTGAGAGTCCAGAAATAAATTTATATATTTATGTTAAGTTTATTTTCAATGAGTTTGCCAAGATTATTCAATGGGAAAATAAAGTTTTTCAACAAATGGTGCTGGGACAAATGGCTATCTACACATCAAATAATTAATATGGACCTGTACTACACAGTAAATGTAAAGTTGACTCAAAGTGAATCAATACCAAGAGCTAAAACTATAAAACTCTTAGAAGGAAAATATAGTGAAATTTTGTGTGAACTTGGATTATACTTTTGGGGTTATGATACCAGAAACACAAGGAAAAAAGACAAAAGTAGATAAATGAGACTTCATCAAAATTAAAATATTTTGTGTATGAAAGGACACTACAAAGGAGGTGAAAAGATACACAATGGGAAAAATATTTGCAAACCATAAATCTTATAAGGGTCTGATTTTCAAAATACACAAAGAACTAATAAAAACAGACACATAATTAAAAGTAAGCAAAGTACTTAAATAAGTATATTTCCAAAGACACAAATGAACAAACACAGAAAATGATTCACACCATGATTAGAAATTAGGGAATTGCAAATCAAAACCATAAAGAGAGTGATTTAAAAAGCAAAATAAAAAACAGAAAGTAATAAGTGATAGAAATAAAATTGGAACTCCTATACATCACTGTTGGGAATGCAAAATGTTATAGGCATGGTGGAAAGCAGTTTCTTATTTCTCAAAAAGTTAAACATAGAGTTATCCATATGGCCGTGCTGTCCTGCTCCTTGTTATATACTCAAGAAAACTGAAAATATATGCTCACACAAAGACTTGCAAATGAATGTTCATAGTAGCATTGATCACAATAACAAAAATGTCAAAATAACCTAATGGCCCTTCAGCTGATGAACATATAAATAAAATATATGGTATCCATATAATAGAATGATATTTAATTACAAAAAAATGAATTGCTGTTATGTAAAACAATACAAATGAACCCGGACAACATTACATTAAATTGAAGAAGCCAGACACCAAAGGCCACATGCTTTATGATTCCATTTATATGAAATGTCCAGAATAGGCAAATCAACACACAGAAAGTAGATTAGTGGTTGCAAGGGAAAAAGGGTGGAGCATAAGCATAATTACCCTCAGATAAAATCAAAACGTCTTCTAAGGTGTCTGAAATTAGTAAAGAGGAGTGTGCACTTAATACACTAAATATCAGAGAAGTATGTGAAAAATCATGTCTTCTTTGAGAATATCTAACAGTAAAATTTAATTTACATGTTTATGGTCAGAAATTATACTACTTGTCAACACTCCCCTCAAAAAAATACAAAGTATAATCTATTTAGTGGAAAAGATACTAGGAGAATTACCTTCTTTACCTTCTCACCCAAAATGTAGACTAAGTGTTAATTTTGGCTAAGAAAAATATCAAAACCATAATGAATAAAACATAAACATGTCTTTACTCATAGATGAAATGATGTACTTTATACCTATACAATTGTTTGGCCTTTACAGACAACCTAGTAGAATAAATAAGTGGATAAAGAAAAGTGACAGCAATAAATAATAAATGAATAAATAATATTCCTATTATACTTAAGTTCAACATTTGGAAAACAATAAAATTATGCATACCACTTATAATAGCCTCAAAACTCAGAACTCTTGGAAAAATAAATTTAACTATCTGTAAGACCAATTGACTAGATTAATGAATCCTTAGTAATGTGTTGAAGCCTACTTTACTGGTTTTTCCAACTTTATACTCAGTCACACCACATTGGTTACTAAATCTGAGTCATAGTGGTTTCATTCATTTTATTGAAACTGGAAAATATTGCAAATATTACCTATATGTTTTGGAGAGCAGGCGGTTAACTATTTACTTAATTTGCATTCATAGTGCTTAAATAAATGAAGTGATACAAAGTTTATGGATGTGAAGATTCAATATTATTAAAAGACTATCCACAAAATGATTTAAAAAGACAATTCTTTCAAATTAAGATTCCAACACTCTTTTACATTTTTATAAAATGACAAGTTTGCTTGTATATATAGAAATAAAAAACCAAATTCTTCTATAAAAGAAGAATTTAAGTGAAGGACTTATAGGCCTTTATTCCTTATTAGTCCATATTAATTATAAAAAATAATGGGTTTCATTGTGGTATATTTATGCATGCTTGTAATATTTTTATCATTCCCTCATTACCCCCTTTTATCCTCTCCTTCCTTCTTTTCCTGGTCCCCTCCTCCTCATTGATAATCTTCCTACTACATTCATGTAATCTTTTTTTTTCTAGGTTCCACAAATGAAAGAAAACACATGATACTTGTGAGAGTCTGGCTTATTTCTCTTGACATGATGATTTGTAGTGCTACCCATTTCCTGCAAATCAGGTGATTTTCTTTTTATTACTACATAATACTTCATTGTGTATATATATATATATATATATATATATATATATATATATATCACATTTATGTAACCTGATTTTAGAGTTTAGTGTAGAGATGCAGTGTTCAAAATGATACTATATTTTCATAAGGATAGAAATATAGATGAGTGTGACAGAATAATGGGTCCAAAAGTTAAAACCCATCTATATAATCAATAGTTTCTTAACAAAGTATCAGCATCATTCAATTAGTAAAGAAAATTATCTTCCAAAATTGGTGTATTCATATTGAAAGAAAATTGAAACTTCAGCCCTATGACTCAATGCCAAAAAAATAATAATAACTTAAGGTATATTATAAATCGAAACACAAAACCTAGGAGAACACAGGAGAAAACTTTTGTAACATTGGGTTAGGCAAAAATTTCTTAGGATACCAAATGCACTATTGGTTGAAAGCTAATAAATTTTTTTTTAATTTTTCAAAAGATATTAAGTATGTGAAAAGAGTAATGTATTTATATGTTCTGAGTAAATATATAAAAATATATAAATTTGTAAAAATATATAAAGAATACCATTAATGTAGTAATAAAGGGGCAAATAGAATAACAAAAATGGCAACTTATTTCAACAGATACTTACCTGAAGAAGATTAAAATGTGCAATGTCCACAAGATTTGCTCAATAGGATAGATAAGCTACCAGAGAATCATAAATTAAAATCTCAATGAAATACAATAAATTATTGGTTTACTGAAAAACAAAAGTGTCTGTGCTACCTGCAGGAAGCTGGGATAGTAGCTGAAGTTCTCCAAGTGTCCCTGGGAGAACAGAAAACAACACAGACATTAGGGAACACAAGAGGGCAGCTTCCCTATAGGCAACTGTTTGCCTCACCTCTGACCCCACAATTCCACACTTCGCTGTTTACCAATGAGAAACAATACATGAATTCACAAATATATGTATCATGGTGTATTAAGACATAAGTGAACAAGACACTAAACAATGAAAGAAAATTTGAAGGAAAAAGGAAATAGCATAGACAAAATAAAAATTAAATATATTAAAGTATGGTTAAGTACACAGAGGAAATGATTGGACCATACAGCACAGAGCAAATAGAGGACAAAACAAAGAAAGAGTAATGGCTAAGAATATTCCAAAATCATGAAAAATGTGAATGAGATTAAAGTTACTGGTGTTCTGTGCAGGACAAATAAAGAAAACAAAATGCTACCAGAACTCTAGTGAACGTGCACATGACAAAAAAGCAAAGTAAAAATTGAGAAGAATCTATATGTCACATTTTCTTTATTCATTCATCTACTGAAGGGCATCTAGGTTGGTTCCACCATTTAGCTATTGTGAATTGTGCTGCTATAAACATTGATGTGGCTATGTCCCTATAGTATGTTGGGTCATAAGGTGGTTCCATTCCAAGTTTTCCAAGGAATCTCCATACTGATTTCTACATTGGCTGCACCATTTTGCAGTCCCACCAACAATGTATGAGCATGCCTTTTTCTCCACATCCTTGCCAACATTTATTGTTGTTTGTGTTCTTAATAGCTGCTATTCTGACTGGTGTGAGATGAAATCTTAGAGTGGTTTTAATTTTCATTTCTCTAATTGCCAGAGATGTTGAACATTTTTTCATGTATTTGTTGATTGATTGTATATCTTCTTCTGAGAAGTGTCTGTTCAGTTTCTTGGCCCATTTATTGATTAGGTTATTTGTTTTTTGGTGTTAAGATTTTTGAGTTCTTTATATATTCTAGAGATTAGTGCTCTGACATGCGTGTGGTAAAAATTTGTTTCCAATTAGTAGGCTCTCTATTCACCTCACTGATTGTTTTTTTTTTTGCTGAGAAGAAAAGGGAGAATAAAATAATGGCATTCACAGGTAAATGGATGAGTTAGAGAATATAATGCTAAGTGAAGATAGCCAATCCCAAAAAGTCAAATGCTGAATGTTTTCTCTGATATAAAGAGGCTGATTCACAGTGGGGTTGGGATGGGGAGCATAGGAGGATTAGAGGAACACTAGAATGGCCAATGGGGAGGGAGGGGAAGGGAGGAGGCAAAAGGATGAAGAAAAAAAAATGATAGAATGAGATAGATATCATTACCCTAAGTACATGTATGAAGTCATGAATGGTGTGAATATACTTTGTATACAACCAGAGATATCTAAAAACGCGCTCTATAAGTATAATATGAAATGTAATACGTTCTGCTGTCATTTCTAACAACTTAGAATAAAAAATAAATAAATTTGAAAAAAAGAAAGAATACAAAAAGAAAAGAATATGAATCAGACATAACTTTCCTATGTTCATACATGAATAAATGACCACTATAACTCCACATGATATTCAACCACAAGAATAATATTCTATTTAGAATAAGATATACTCCATGTATGTATAATGTGTCAAAATATATTCTATTGTATATCTAAAAGGAAGAAATAAAATAAACAAACAAAAATTTTTTTAAAAAATTGAGAATCACATCAAACTGCAGTTTCACACATACTAAATATTTTAATATGAATAGTGACAACAAAATCAAGAGAAGATGTCTTTAAAGTGCTGAGAAAAGAGAGGATAAATTGTTTTCAACAAAATTGAAACAATAAGTTTTATACAGAATTTGAAAGAGCTTTTTACCACTAGAAAACCTTCACTAGAGGTGTAAGATTCAAGAATAAGTAATAAGAATAAGCAAAATTCATAATATTTATTTGATTAAATCTAAATAAAAGTTAACAACACAAAACGATGTGTTATTGCAGAGCAGAAAAATAGCCAAGAAATACTTGACAAAAACAGCAAGTAAACTGAAAGAAATTAAATCATATTCAGTATGTTAAGATGTTTGTTTTATTCAGCCAGAGTGTAAACATAGTAATTAATTTTAAATTTTATTAAATGTATACAAATCAAAATTAACAGAACCACTAAAAGAGTACAGACAAGATGGCATTAAGTCAACACTAGAATAATACATTAAAAGAAAGTGTATCATTTTCTAATTAGTACTTGGAAAAAAGAAAAGATTTGCAAAATTGACCATGAACTAAGCCATAATTATGAAATAAAAACTAAGCAAATTATACAGAATTTTTAAAAATCAGTTTTATGCAAATAAAAAATTATCTTTTTGCTATTACTGACAAAAATGTAATCAGAAATTGATAGCAAAAAGATAATTAAAATAAATACAGTATTTGACAAGTGTTAAATAGCTGAGGTGTCAAGGAATCAATCATAATAAAGGAGAAATTTCTATGTATCAAACAATAAATAAAATGCTAGAGATCATACCTTATACAAAGCAGCTAAAGCCTAAAATGCCCATATTATGAAAGAAAAAATACTGAAAATAAATGACTTAAGTCATCAACTTAAGAAGTTGGAAAAATAATAGAATATATCCTGTAACAGCAGGGAGGGGAAATAAGTACAATTATTCTTTCTTTCTAGTTGTCACTTGAGAAGGTGAAATTGTATGTTGTTAGAGATTTGTATGGTGTCTCTGGGGTCTGATAGATTTCCCCCTCTTTGTAACAAATTTGTTATGTTTGGATATGAAGTGTTCCCTCAAAAACTCCTGTGTTAATTCAGGATGTGAAATGATTAGATAATAATATCTGTAATCTAATTGGTGGATTAATCTATTCAATGGATTAATAATTTGAATGGACTAATATGGCAAGTAGAACGTGGCTAGAGAAAGTAGATCACTTGGGTTGCACCTTGGATATCATATATTTTGCCCCTGGCTCCTTTTGCTGCCTCTTTGCTTTCTGTCTACAACGAGCTGAGAAGTATTCTTGTGCCCCACACTTTCCTTGTGATGGTTTGCCTCACCTCAGGCCCAGAGCTAAGGTGTTAGCTGACCATGAACTAAACCTCTGAAACCATGAGCACCAAACAAAATTGTTTTCCTGTAATTGTGCTTATCAAGAATTTTTGTCAGAGCAACACAAAGCCAAGTAACATAAATTGAATAGATTTCTTTTGTTATTTTATTCTTCCATTACATCTCCATTCTACAATTCAGAGACAAAGAAGAGCAAGTCTTCACTCTCAAATCACATCTTAGCTGCTTTCTCAACTGATGCCTGTACATATCTGACAATAGCCAACCACTATATCATATTAGTTCTCCATTATTGCACAACAAATTACCACACTTTTGGTGACTTAATACCTAAGTGTCAAAGTTGGCTGTTCTGAAGGTCAGTAATCTGGTGTGGAGCAAGTAGGTTCTCAACTCATGTAATTTCAAGACTTCAGTGTAGATATCAACAATTCTGGTTCCTCATTTAGAAACTGGGGCAGCTGGGGTGTATTCTGCTTTCAAGCTCACTCTTGTTAGCAGAGTTCAGAAAAGTGAGGCAAGGGCACGTTTATTCCGTGCCATACAGCCTGTAAGAGCCCTAATTGAGGAGATAGCTAAGATGGTGGCTAGCTGAGAGCCATAAAGGTGTTCAAGTATTTTCACCTGATATTCATGCATTTATCTAAGAATCTTTTTATGCCCGTGAACACTGCTTGACGCACCTGTAAGCTTGAGCTGTTAGCACGTGTCCTTGTTAAGGCAAAAAGTATTTAACCGGGTGAGGGTGAGTTAGGGTGGTCGTTGGAGTTGGAGTTGGAGAGGTTGTTGGAGCCAGAGAGAGAAGTTAGAAGAGAGAAGAATAAAAGAACTTTTTCATTTTCATCCTGCCTCCGAATTTTCTCCCATGGCGTCTTTGTTGCAAGCGGCAATCGCTACAGGTGGCAACAAGTGTTGGCCCTTATGGGGAGTTCGGAATCGGCAGGTAAGAACTGAGAAATCTTTAAAGATGGGTGTGAAAATAACAAAAAGCCGAGTAATAAAAGCCTTTTTTGACATCACTGACTCAGTTGATAGTGAGGAGGAAAGTGATCAAGAAAGCATAGCCTCCACTGAGTCAGATAAGACCAGTAAGGATAATATTGGTGTGAACTCAAAAATAACGAAAATAAGAGCTGCTAAAGCTATCAGAGATTTATTAGAAGTAGCTGAGGAATACATGCTCTCAATAGAATCTGAAACCCAGGATGATATTACCAGTGAAAGTGATAGTAATGAGGAGGAGTTAAATAACCATGAAAGCACAGCCTCCTCCACTAAGTCAGTTAAGACCAGAAAGGACCATCAAGTAGAGGAACCACTTGTGCCCTCTGCTCCCTCATGGGTGGAATCCATTACAGAAACCATGAGGGGTATTTCTAAGCATATGCATGCCCTTGAGGCAGAGATAAATAGCCTTTCTGAGCGCTTACGTGCCCTCGAACGCCAAAAACCGCAGGAACATTGGGACCTGCCAGAATTTGAAAATGAAAACGGGCAGAGATATCACCAATCCCTAGATTTTAAAACAATAAAAAATTTCAAAGAGGCGATAATGACCTATGGGCCTCAAGCTCCATTCACGTTGAACATGCTGGAGTCCCTTAACACTTTAACTTTAACCCCCTCAGACTGGAAGGGTTTATGCAAGGCAATATTGAGCGGGGGACAATACCTGATCTGGAGGTCACAATTCCAGGAACTTTGTGTAGAAACAGCTAGGAGAAATGTAACTGCAGGCTTCCCAGAATGAAATGTAGATATGCTAACAGGTGAGGGACAGTTTGATGAACTACAAATACAAATGCAATATGATCCTGGTGTATACGCACAGATAGATGCTGCCGCTGTTAAAGCATGGAAGACCTTACCAGGAACAGGTGATTTGCAAGACAGCTTATCAAAAGTAATACAGGGCCTAATGAGCCATATGCTGATTTTGCTGACAGACTTTTAAGAACTGCAGGCAAAATATTCAGGGATGTGGATCAAGCAATACCCTTAGTCGTCCAGTTGGCATATGAAAATGCCAATAAATATTGCCAAGATGCTATAAGACCATGAAAAAATAAAAAGGACCTTTCAATATACATTAGATTATGTAAAGATATTAATGATGCCTTTGTCACAGGCAATGTGATTGCAGCAGCAGTGAGAGTGCTGCCCCTCAAAATTTCACAAATAGGGCTCAACAAAAAAATTATAATCAATCAGGATATTCCAGACAAATTTATTATAATCAACCAGGATATTCTAGGCAATATCCCCAAAGAGAAATAAGACCAAGCTCATACCGTGCCCCAGGTCACTGCCCCAGGTGTAAAAAGGGAAATCATTGGGCCAATAAATGCCGTTCTAAATTTGACATCTATGGAAATGTTTTGTCCAGGAATTCAAAAATTGTGGCACGGGGCCCAATGCCTCGGGGCCCACAAATGTACGAGCCATTAGATGAGGAATATCCTCAAACATCCATACAGATGATTCCTCGTCACAATCCCTCCTAGCCATTGACTCCCTTGTCAGAGGGACAAGAGGTAGTGCAGGACTAGACCTCTGTTCCAAAGCCCGAATAGTGCTAACACCTGAAATGGGGGTTCAACTGATTCCCACAGGAGTCAGGGGACCTCTTCCCTCAGGGATGGTAGGACTTATCCTCGGACAAAGTTCTAAAAGCTTATTAGGTTTTCAAGTAACACCAGGTGTTATTGACTCCGATTACCAAGGAGAAATAAAAATAATGTTTAGTTCACCTAGAGGCGTTATCTCTGTTAACCAAGGAGATAGAATTGCTCAGCTGCTTCTCCTTCCCAGTTTTCACAACTCATTCAAGAGTATGCTGCAGAACAGGAACAATAGAGGATTTGGTTCCACTGGCTCGGGACCTATGGCTTGCTGCGTTCAAGATTGTTCACAGAGGCCTATGTGCAAAATAAAAATTCAAGGTATAGAGATGGAGGGGCTGATTGATACTGGGGCTGACTCTTCATCATTAATCTACAACAATGGCCCAAGCACTGGCCTCTGCAGAAGGCCTTAACTAGTTTAAGAAGCTTGGGATATACTAACACCCCAGCACAAAGTGCTGTAGTCTTAAATTGGGAAGATAATGAAGGGCATAAAGGAACATTCCAGCCTTATGTTTTGACCAGCTTGCCAGTTACCCTATGGGGAAGAGAGATTCTACAAATGGGGGTACACCTCGCAACCAAACCCACAGGTGTTAAAAATAAATATCTAAATCATCATCAAAAGGGTAAAAGATATTTTTTCTAGGGGCCACTGAGAAAACAATTTTGAAAATACAGTGGCTTTCTGATAAGCCAGTTTGGGTCCCTCAGTGGCCCCTATCTAGATAAAAATTACAAGAGGCCCACCTATTAATCCAAGAGCAACTAGAAGCAGGACACATAGAGCCTTCCACCTCTCCCTGGAATTCCCCCATATTTGTAATCAAGAAAAAATCAGGAAAATGGAGATTATTACATGACATTAGAGAAATCAATAAAACCATGCAAATTATGGGCCCTACCCAACCTGGACTTCCTAATCCTGTAGCTATTCCTAAAAATTTCCATCTTATAACTCTTGATATAAAGGATTGTTTCTTCTTCATTCCCCTATATCCTCTGGATGCCCCCAGGTTTGCTTTTTCTGTTCCTTCTATCAATAATAATGGCCCTGATAAAAGATATCAATGGAAAGTGCTACCGCAGGGAATGGCTAATAGCCCCACTATATGTCAAATCTATGTAGACAAAGCTATTCAGCCTATTAAGAACAAATATCCAAACCTTATGTGCCTCCATTATATGGATGATGTTTTGCTTGCTCACCCTAATCAAGAAATCTTATTTACCATATTCAGTGATATGACAGAAAATTTAAAAAGATATGGATTAAAAATTGCGAAGAAAAGGTTCAAACTAGTTCTCCCATATTATATTTAGGATTTAAAATCATGGATACCTTTATTAGGCCTCAAAAAATTTTAATAAATAAAGAACATTTGACCACCCTCAATGATTTCCAAAAACTGCTGGGAGACATTAATTGGCTTTGCCCTACACCAAGCCTCACTACTGGATAATTAAAACCCTTATTTGATATCCTTTGCGGGAACCCTGATCCATCTTCACCACGAACATTGACTCCTGATGCTAGGGAAGCATTAAAGTTAGTAGAAAATGCCTTTGAAAGATCCCATTGTGATAGAATTGATTTTGCTCAACCACTGATATTGATTATTATTTCTTCACAATATGCACCCACAGGAGTATTTTGGCAACAGGGACCTTTATTATGGATTCATATACCCATCTCTCCTAAAAGTAAAATTGAGTCTTATACCTCCATGGTGGCTAAACTTATTCTTTAAGGACTTAAGACTTATAAAATATTTGACATTCATCTCGCTACTATTATTACTCCCTATTCATCACCACAGGTTGAATATTTGTGCTTCAATGATAATGATTGGGCTATAGCTAGATGCTCTACTTCTGCAAATTTTGATAACCATCTTCCTAAGTCTCCTATACTATCTTTGTGTGTCAATCATCCCATTATATTTCCACAGGTAATAAAAAATCAACCTATTCCTAAGGCATTAAATGTATTTACAGATGGGTCCTTTAACGGTACTGCTATAGTAGTCACTCAAAAAGAAAATATGATTCATATTACTGGTCAAAAATCAGCCCAATTAGTTGAACTTGAAGCTATTATAATAGCTCTAGAAAGTTTTAAAGAACAGCCTACTAATATTTTTTCAGACAGCCACTATATAGTACATGCTGTCCCTAAATTGGAGATAGCAGGTCCAATAGCACCATATACTCCAGCCTTTAAATTGTTTTTTTCAAATTCAAAATCTCCTATGAGAACGTAAAGAACCTTTATTTATTGGACATATCAGAGCTCATACTAATTTGCCTGGTCCTCTCCATGAAGGTAATCAAAAGGCTGATGTCCTCACTAAAAGAATATTTATATTTTCAGCAGTCCAATAAGCTACCTTGTTCCATTCCCAATTTCATGTCAATAGAACTACGTTACAGCAAAGGTTCAAAATCACAAAGGAGCAAGCTCGAACAATTGTGAAGGCTTGTCAATGTTGTGTGACACATTTGCCCAATCCATATTATGGGGTTAACCCAAGAGGTTTAATGCCCAATCATTTGTGGCAGATGGATGTCACTCATGAGCCAAGTTTTGGAAAATTGTGATTTATTCATGTCACCATAGATACATGCTCAGGCATGATTTTTGCTTCCTTTCATTCTGGAGAAAAAGTTAAAGATGTTATATCTCATTGTCTGCAAGCTTTTGCTGCATTGGGCATCCCCAAAATGCTTAAAACAGATAATGGCCCTGCATATACATCCTCATCTTTCAAAATTTTGTGCAAAATTCAATATGTCCCATAAAACAGGTATCCCATACAATCCTCAAGGTCAAGTTATAATTGAACGAGCTAATCGCACACTCAAAATTATGCTATTAAAGCTAAAAGAAGGAAATTGGAAAAATCCTAGGGACACATTGATAGTTGCCCTGTTTACCTTAAATTTTTTAACTTTAGATTCTAATGGATATTCAGCTGGAGACAGACACTGGAATCCACACCAACAACATAAACCTTTGGTTTACTGGAAGGATGTTCTTTCAGGTGCATGGAAGGGTCCAGATCCCGTATTAATTTGGGGGAGAGGATCTGTTTGTGTTTTTCCACGGCATGAATCCTCCCCAATATGGATACCATATAGATTAATAAAAAGATGCCAAATCAAAAGGACCAATATGAAGTTATTGAGGAATCAAGATTAATAAAACAAGTACAAAATCAAGAGGACCAAGATGAAGGTATGGAATGATTCCCTTAAAAGAGTCCTCCAATAAATTCACAATTTAAGTCTCATTCCTCCCAGTTGGGATGAGAAGATCTCTCTTTAGTGTGCACTCAATTGTATTTTTTTCCTTTTTATATATGTCTTTATGTCTGTGCATTTGTCTAAATTTCATTTTAATGTGATGTCACAAATATATGTTTGTATTTGCATCTGTCCAGTGTGACTTCACAAATAACAAAGCGCATATGAAAATTAATATTTATAAAAAATAATTATATATATATATATATATATATATATATATATATGGATCCAAATAACTTTAATTCATTTAAGTTTAGAGTATTCAATTTGGGTAAACAATTTAAAAAGTAAAGGTACTTTCAATTTTGATTTATAGGTGTCCTTGGGAC
Source organism: Tamias sibiricus (assembly GCA_025594165.1). Taxonomy (NCBI): domain Eukaryota; kingdom Metazoa; phylum Chordata; class Mammalia; order Rodentia; family Sciuridae; genus Tamias; species Tamias sibiricus. Next base: position 53,422,402 of record CM046668.1, read on the forward strand.
TTCTCTTCAGCAAAGAATATGACAAATACTGTATAACCTAATATTTTGGTATTTGACATGGGATTGTTTATTTGTAATTAACTTTATTTGTTTAATAGCTGATTAATTTGAATTATTTCAACAGGCAATTTCATAGAAGGTTGCTGTGTATGCAGAGACTCGGGGGTTCCAGCTAACAAATTATTTTTCCAAAGTGCTTTTAGCTTTTCTTTAATGTATCTTGAATGCAGTAAATACCCTCAGTCTTTCTTTGATTTGTTCTGAATGTGATATTTTGCCAGCTTATGTTTGTGGGAGCTCAAGCAGCAATGTGTGTGAGCAGATTTCAACTTTAATTTTCTAATCTAATAATTCTATTTTTTAGTTTGACAACTCGCCTCTTGACTCAGTGCTGGAATAGCATTGCCTTTTCTTTAATAATTGATGCTTGAGTTTCTAGGTAGCGGGCCCTGAAGATTTGCCGGTGGCATTGTCTAGACATAAAAAAGACGGCTGCTGCTACAGATGCAGGGATCACGGTCGCTGCAAGCATCCCTGCTGCTCAAGCATCAAACAACCTCACCAGCAGTGTGGCTTCTGCTCTGCATGCATGGGGCCTCCTAGATCAACATGTTATAACAAGTGGACATTATGATCTTTTATTACTTGGGACATTACGGGACAATACCTTGCGGGTATTTGTCTAGAGAACTCAGTGTGTTACTTGATTTAATTTAGGGCAGCTGATTTGATTAAAGACCTTGATTTGCTATGGAACTTGGCTCGTCAGCAGAAGGCATGCTGCCTTAAAGCCTCAGCATCTCCTCACGATTGGACGGCTCTTCGTCAACACACAGTCGACCCTGAAGGGTTCTATTGGATTGCTGGTTAGCCAATGACGAGTAAGATCCCCAGAGGGGGACAACCTAAGACAGGCACAGTGGATCTGGATGAGGTCGTCACCCATCCACGGGACAGTCTCATGTGGCCGACATATCAACCTAAGACAGGAGTAAAGGGCACAGACTTGATTATCCGATGATGGGTAAGAATGTTGGTTGCACATGGACGTCCTAGAGCATCCCCCCTTTTAAAACAAAAGGGGGGAAATGTAAGAGCCCTAATTGAGGAGATAGCTAAGATGGCGGCTAGCTGAGAGCCATAAAGGTGTTCAAGTATTTTCACCTGATATTCATGCATTTATCTAAGAATCTTTTTATGCCTGTGAACACTGTGTGACGCACCTGTAAGCTCGAGCTGTTAGCACGTGTCCTTATTAAGGCAAAAAGTATTTAACCGGGAGAGGGTTAGTTAGAGTGGTGGTTGGAGTTGGAGTTGGAGAGGTTGTTGGAGCCGGAGAGAGAAGTTAGAAAAGAGAAAATAAAAGAACTTTTTCATTTCCATCCTGCCTCCGAATTTTCTCCTGTGGCATCGTTGCTGCAAGCGGCAATCGCTACAGGTGGCAACAACAGCCCTCTCCAACTTCAAGTCAGCAATGAAAACCTCATAGTGCTTTGAATTTCTCCCTTTTAAGAGATCACTTGATTAGGTCAGGTTCATTCAAGGTAAATTTCTTTTCAACTGATTTGGCTCCTTAATTATAGCTGCAAAATACCTTTGCCATGAATACTAGATTAGCATTTGACCAAACAACTGGTGTATAAGAAGGTTACCTTAGAATTAATAACTGGAGATCTCTAAAGTTGTAAGAATTCTGCCTGCCATACATGTATTTGAGTGTTTCATTTTAAGACATCCAGAAGCAGTTAATACCATCTTTGGGTAAATATAAAACTAACTTTTTCTCTTCTCCTTGAAGGCAGCAAGCATGTTTCAGTTAGTTTTCTATACCAGGACCTCACACCAATCTTTTCCCAACAAATACTAGTTTGATACACACATAAAACGTGTTGTTTAAAAAACAAGTTTTACTTATTTAGATATAATTCTCATTTTTATGACTCAAATCCATTCTTCCATTTGAAGTCACTTAGAGAAAGGCTAATGTCTACTTTAAACACTTGAAATCATCTAGTATCGTCTGTCTTTGAGGTTATTTTCATCTCCAGAACACACATTTTTACCTTCTTCTGTCTTTCATCACGTGTTTTCTAATCACCATTACCATCCCATTTACATTCCCTGGATGTTTTAGTTGATATCAGTTTTAGAACTTACAACTAGACACAATGCTCTGGATGCTTTTTATACTTCTGTGATTTTTGTTTGCATTTATGCTTCATTAATACAAAGTATAATAGGATTATCCTCAACTGGGCTTGAGCTCCATCTGTGTCTCTCTAAAGCAGTTTCAGATAGAAACAGCATATTTCGAAGCCATATTAAAAAAATGGCAGACTCATTAAGTCTATAATCTGCTAAGTTCTTTAATGTTTATGAAACATCTACTTCTTATGAATCATGTCATCTCAAGAGTAGATATTTTTACATATGAAGTACATTAATTTTTATTAAATTTAATCATTAGATTTAGCTCCTCATTCAAATTTTTTAAGATCACTTGAGATCCTGATGGTGTCTTTCAATGAATCATTTGAACATCTCTTTCTTTCCTTTCTCTGTACAGTCCTATTGGCTTCATGTCATATTTGAGCTACTTCTCCCACTTGCATAAATCACTAACTAAAGTATGAACCCAAACATGACCGAGGAGAACAGGGCTGTGGCCTTTGTGCTGACATTAATTCAAGAAACAGAACTCAGTTACCAATGAACTTGATTATATTATTTCCCAACAGACCTTTTCACATTTAAGCTACATTAACTTTTAAATACTTATCCAATTCAGGTAAATTCTGTCTACAACAGTTCCCTGGTTAACCAAATGAACCAGTTCAATACACTTTGTGAAAGAAAAAAGCTACTCTACAACATATATTAAGGAACCATTTACTGAATATTAATGCTGGCCCAAGGATTGAATTAGAAATATGAAAGAATTTGAAGTTGACTTTGCCTTTATTCTTCCACTTTTAATGTTAAACAGATAAGAAATGTTCACAAAAGTCATGTTTTGAAACATAATTAATTTTAAAATGTGAATTTGGCCATAAAATAGGAATTGCTAACTAATTTTCTTTACACTTACATGATAATTATAGGCAAACATACTCTATAAGCCTTTTCTAAAACATTCATATATATATTTACTAAATTTTAGATATCCACTATTTACTAGTTTATCAGAATTTACATTATCTTCTTATTAGCATTCTATCACTATCCATAGTTTAATAGATTGATTGAATTTATAACTCAGTCACTCACCAATTATGTATTGAACCCTGGTATAGATAGCACATTATACTAGGTAATTTATACTTAATTTAATAATAAGAGGATCTTTCTTGTAGTAATTAAAATTGTTACGTGTAACACTATAAAATATCACCAGTCAACAATTCATATTTTCACACTGATGAAGTTCATTAGAAAAATAAATACATCATTTTCTGGTGGGGGAAATCTATGACTCCACCTATTCAATAAAATCTTACTAAGCATTTACTAGGTGCCAATAACTGTGATCAAAATTGGAAGTAAAGAAATAAAAACCAGAATCCTTGACATTAAGTTCTTCTTAATCTATATGTTATATCATAAAATTATTCATGGAACTGGTAACTTCTGAGTTGTACTTTAGAACATAGTGTGTGTGATAAATTGGACTCAGACAATTTAGACAAAGAGACAATTTAGCAGCTAACAGAATAGTGCAGGCAAGAGATAATGAGAATAGGAACTTAAGAATTCATCCTTAGAAGCCAATGCAGAGGATAGATTAGACTAAGTGTTCTTTAAATGTGGAGAAGAAGGAAATAGAACAAATCAAATATGCTTCAAGTTAATCAATGTATCTAGAAGAATGATTTATGTAGTAGAAATACTAAATTTATGAAGGGAAATAAGTGGAAATGATGATAATTTTTAATTATATGGATTGAAACAACAGACTATTACATGTTTCTAAGTAAACATTTAATCACCAGAATGTTTCTTTCTACATACCAGGGACTCAGACATTGAAGAAAAAATACAGTATGACAGTTAAGGGAATGGGGTCTGAAACAAGACCATCTGGATAAAATTCAAATCCTGATTGCTCCTCACTGGCTGAGCAGTGTTAAACCAGCTCCTTAACAGTATGTAGGTACTTGTAAAGTGGAGATAATATTTGCTTCATCTAATTTCCATAAGGAATAAATGAATTAATAGAATTAATACACTTGAAAACAATGCTTGGCATATAATACACTCATTAATCTCTATCTCCATCTGGAATAGACTCTGAAGATCAGGCTTAAATATCCAGGTAATTTCTTGACATCTAGCTTTTAAGTTCAAATTAATTTGTTTGGTGATTGTCATAAGCATATCCTACCAAATGTTTGCCCCCATTATTCCATTAAAACTTTTCCACTTCTTTAAAGCAGCAATGTCATCAGTAGAGTTTCACATGTTCATATGTATCTCTTAAACTTCAATTTCTATTAATTAATTCTGCCTCAAAAATATCTTTTAACTTAATGGATAGAAAATTAATATATTTATATAATTCCTCTCTATCTGCCTGAAATAGACCTGTCTCCTCTGCTGTGTTCCCTGTTGAAGAAAACTACACCATTCTTCAGAAACCTGAAAATCTCCTCCATACATCCAATCAATATATCTGAATATTTTATCTCCTTAACTGATCTCTGATCAGTCCTATCCTTACCCATCACCACTTTTTCTTTAAGCTGCATTAACTTTCTTGTAGACTCCTAATAGGCTTTCACATATATCCACTAAATACTTGCCTTTTCGATATCTCTACAATTTAAATCTTATCACCACATGTCTCTGAATGAAAAGCTTGCCATAGCTCAAGCAGAACAGAAAAAATGCTTCAGTGAAAAACCCTTTACCATCCACATACTTGGGCCCTCTCTGTCATACTACCATTCCAATTACAATCTCCAGCCAGAGCACAGTTGGTTGTTCTTGGACTAGAACAGTTATCGTTCACCTTCTTTGTTTACACCATTTCCTTTGCTGATGAAATTCATTTCCCTATCCTCAGAATGCATACCTATGGAAATCACGACTATTTGTCAAAACTCACCTCAAGAGTCACCTTTTCTCTGAAACCTTACCAATGTCTTCTCTTATCATCTGTCTTACACCTTCTATTGGAAGTACTCATTACAACCTGCACATTTGCATATTGAAGCACATGTAACCCTAATTAAATCAATGTATTTAAATGTCCATTTCACTTTATTAGATGCTAAACATTTCAAATACAGTTCTGTGAGTTTGTAACAGTTTGGCACATGAGACACCCAATAACTCAAGTTCATTGAATAGATATTTGATACTTAAGGGTATTTCATAACTAATTAAGGCTAAATCATAGTGTTCATAAAAGGAAAACAACCATAGTTTTCATTTAAAAATTAATCATAATAGAAAAATATTAGGAATAGTTTTGTATATTCAGTCACTTAAAGGATTAATACATAAAAATTATAAAGCACATTGCTAAATAGGAGAAAAAAAATTTCATGAAGAAAAAAATGGAGGGTCGATTATAAAATTAAAAATAATCTGGTGATTGTCATAAATGCCCACCTCATGCTTTTGCACCAGATTCCCTTTAAATTTCTACTACCTCTTTCCAAGGGGAAAAAATATGTCATCAGGAGAGTTTCACATATGTTTATATGTTTTATGTTCCTCTTAAATTTAAAATTCTACCAATTAATTAGGCCTTATTAAAACATCCTGTAACTTCCCAATAGGTGAATTTTCAAGGTAGAAAACAATTATTAATTCAGATTTCCCCTCTCAGTTATGTGCCTCCTTTCACAATCCTTGAACAGCTAAACAACACTTTTAATGAGGTATGAGATATTATTTCAAAATATGCTAATACCATTAAAGCACTATTTTAAACTCCTATAAACTTTCATTGAAAACATTTCATCCCAGGCTGGGATTGTGGCTCAGTGGTAGAGTGCTCGCCTAGCACGCAGGCGACCCGGGTTTGACCACGTACAAATAAAACGCATTGTGTACAACTAAAAGCAAATAAATAAAAATATTAAAAAACAAACAAAAAACATTTCATCCCTTTCCTTCCTTTCATGTTGAAATATTCTATTTGTATTCCACCATAGATGATATTTTATTAGGGAAAGTGTAATACTTACTCTGCACAAAAAAGCAATGGAAAAATATTATTATAATGGGACCACAACACAGATTCCATGTAACAATGCAAATACCTCCACTCAAGAATATTTACTGACTCTTAGGCCAATAATACAGAAAACACATTTGCAGAACTATGTAAAATTTTCTAACATAGATTTTTAATTATCATGCGATTCTGAGTCATAATGATCCAAGTTATCTGTAGGTAAACAAATCAGTCTCTTAGCTCTTTTACAGGACAAATAAATTATTAGCAAATTGGTACCTTTCCCAGTTATTGGTACATAATTAAATTAAAATACATTATATAAATGATGTTAACAAAGATTTTGATTGAATCACTGAAGAAAAATGATACTGCTAATTAAAGTTATGCACTACTGGGTTCATCACTAAATACCCAGATTGACATAGAAAGTTAGGATATTAGTGAATACCTTTCTATAAATTAGAATGGAATGGTGGCATTTAAGGATTTTAAAAATAAATGAATTTCTACAAGATGAGTACCTCAATATTTTCTAAAACTACTATATTAGATAACAAGGAAACAGGTTCATGATAAAAGGCCAAGTCTGAGTCCCAGACCCTAAATACTTCTCTTTATTTTGCCTTCTCATTCCTTACCATCTCAAAGGAATTCTATCATTTTGTCTGTTTCTTCACTTAGCATTCACTCCTCACCCCACTCCAGTCTGAGTTTTCTCTTCTTTCTAAAGAAAGGCCTCTGCCAAAGTCATAGGTGATTCCCATGCTATGAGGTGGACGGACCTACCAGCCCCACACTATTAAGCACACTCTCCCCTGAGTTGGAAACATTGAATTCCAGTTTCCTCTTTTGTCTTCCACTGCCAATACACTCCATGATAGAATTCTAATCATTTGGTCTCTTCTTTCTCTTTGGTTTGCCTGTGAAATCTCTACTACAAATGCAGTTTCAAATACCTGATACGAATTCAGCATTTCTATCTCATGAATGGTACTATAGTCATTCTATCCATTATAACTACTCCATATCTCTAAGATAGGCCCATTCTTTTCCATTATAAATTCCATCACCACAGCACAAGTCATTAAAAAATCCTTCCCTTGCTAATGCTATCCACATCTTAACTGGCCTCCCTACCTTCTTTGATGAGCTCTCTATGCTGCACCTACAATGATCTCTAAGTGTAAGTGAATACCATCACCCCTTAATAATGTTTCAACTTGTCCTTCCAGGCTCATCAGTCTTCCTTCTACTCACCTCTCTAGTCTCATCTCACTCACATTAGCCTCTATGTTCTTTCAGTTTTTTATTTTGTTTTGTTTTGTTTTGTTTCGTTTTACCTTAATCTTAACTCCAGTTCCCACAGTTGACTGCAGGGCTTTCCACCCCACACTTTTGGCCAGGTGACTTCTCAACCACATCTTGTGACTTTGATTTTTTAAGTATTTAATCATTTAGAATTGCTAGACTTAAAATAATTTATTGAAGACTCACTTCCTTAAAGAATTTATAACAGATTAGTTTGAAAAGTCATCTATCCTGGACCAAACACTGCATTTGGAAGGAAATTGTGTTAGTAACTATTTCAGTAACTATTTTTATATGAAGATGTATATGAATACTATTTTCTGGTGCCAATTAGCTCTTGTTGTTTTTTTTATTTTTTATTTTTTTAACTACCCTAAGATTCTTCCTCTTATTTGGTTAAATCCAATGATGTAGAACCTGTTAATTGAACAGGGAAGGGCAATGGGTTGGAAAGAATATATTCAATTATGTTTTTCTTATTTTTATCATAAATATGTATTGCACAGTTCAGTTTTTTCAAGCTTATATTACATTCCCCAGATACCATATGAATTTGAGAAAAATGTTTTAAAAATAATATCTTTGTGTCTTGTCAATAGAAAAATGTGTACTCGTATAACATAGGAAATGTTATTTTATCTACACAAGAATTCTTTTTTATTTTCATCTTGTATCCCCAATGCCTAGCCCAGTGCTCAGGTTGGTATTCCATTTTTACACATATTTTTTTCTCATAATGGGTATGGAATATTTCATGAGAAGTGTTCTGTGGAATATACTCCAGGGATGTTTGTTCACAACATGCTAAAAGAATACAAACATATTTACCATATAATGTGGGATAAAGACTTACTGCATAGTAAATAATTTTAACAAGCACATAATACTTTTCACCAATAGCTTCATGAACAATAACAAAAAAGAAATCCTAATCCAAACAAACAAAAATATCTCAGAACAAAACAAGAAAGGGCAGTTCCCAGTGGGGTATTAGAAAAGTATGAAAAGAACCTGAGTAATGCAGGGAAGGAAAATCCAGTTTGCAACATGGAAACATATACAGGTTTTCATAATTTTTATGTAGAAAAAGGTTGACAACTTTTACAAGAATAACTTGTATATTTGGGTTAATTATTTCTTCTAATAACTTTTTTTTTTGGGGGGGGGGCGTGTACCAGGGATTGAATCAGGGGCAGTCAACCACTGAGCCTCTAGCCCTATTTTGTATTTTACTTAGAGACATGGTCTTACTGAGTTGCTTAGTGCCTTGCTTTTGCTGAGGCTGGTTTTGAACTCATGATCCTCCTGCTTCAGGCTCCTTAGCCAGTGGGATTACAAATGTGCACAACCACATCTGGCTCTTCTAATAACTTTTAAGAAATTGTTTTGAAAACTATGTGTAACTGTCTTCTCCTCAAAGTTCTAAATACCCTTCCAGATGTTGCTACATATTGACAACTGTTTTGAATGGACCCTACTTGACTATGTTAGTAAAAATTCCAGTGCCAATTGTAGCAAAATCAAGCAAACATACCATATGGATTACTATTGATCTGAACCTATTACTATCTGTGTAGGTAATTTCAAGGCTATCACAACTTGAAAGAACTACATTATAGACTTGTTCTGAAATAGTACAATGTTACTGAAAATCAATAATTTTTTTCATCTTTTCATCATGTAGTAAGGATTCTCATGTGATCATTTCTCTGTTCTCAAGTTATATTTTTAATTCAAGCTATTAGCAACTCATATTTCTGAATATGGTCACATTCAGAAACAGACTCACTACACACACATATACAGATACATCTTGATTTACCCTGAATTAAACATATAAAAATTCACATGTAAATATTTTCAATTTTTTGCAAGAGGACTGACACATCACTCCCAGAAAATAGAAGTAAGAATTCTTGAACAATTTTATAAAGCCAGTATTTTCTTTATACCAAAAACAGACACAAGGAATACAATAAAAATATGAGAAATTAATATTCTTCATGAATGTAAATGCAAGTAGCTTAAAATATAAGAAAATAACATTCACCAATATATAAAGAAATTATGCACCAACACCAAGTGGGTTTATTCTAAAGATGCAAAGTTGATTCAATATTTGAATATCAGGCAATGCAATCTATCACATTAATAGGCCATGAAGAAAAACTATGATTGGATCAATCTATGTATAAAAGCATTTGACAAAATGCAACACATATGCATAATTAAAGCCCTAGAAAAACAATAATAGAGGGAAACTTCCTTAAGTCCAAGAAGAGCATCTGCAGAAACACTAGAGCTAATGCTGTCAGTAATGTTGAAAGACAGAAAGCAAAACCAGAAACAAAGCACCAGTCTGCTCTCATAATTCCTATCCAATATAGACCTGGACATTCTAGTCAGTGAAATGAGGCAAGAAATGGATGTTTAAAGCCTACATATTGGAAAGGAAGAAGCAAACTATCCCTATTTGCAGATGATATGGTTATATATACACACAATCCAATAAAGCTACAAAAATCTCCTAAAATTACATGAGTTCTACATGGCCATATAAGATAAGCATATGGAAATCAATGGTATTTCAATATAATAGCAACAAAAACATGGGCACCAAAATTAAAAATGCCTTACCATTTGCAATCATTCTGAAAAAAATAAATATTTATTGATAAGTCTAACAAAATATGTACAAGATTTCTATGGTTAAAATTACAAAATCCTGATGGAAGAAATAAAAGTCTATATAAACTGAGAGACATGCAATGTTTACAGATTGGAAGACTCAAAATAATAATGATGTCATTCTCCACAAAATTTCTGCACAGTTTTAACACAATCTCTATCAAAATCCAACAGATAGTTTTTATAGTTATAGACAAGATCACTCTAAAATATATATAGAACAGCAGAAGAACTAGATTAGCTAAAAAAAATGTAAAATAAGAATAAACTGGAGAAATAAATTATCTAATTTCAAGATATTACAGACAATTATATATAAATTAATTCAAAACTCAAAACATACTTGAATGTAAATTTTATCACTATACATTTTTTAGATAAGAACAGAAGAGAAAAATCTTCCAAGACCAAGGCCCAACATAAAGTTCATGGGCTGGATAATGAAAAACAATTCATGAAAAGAAAAAGAGATAAATTTCTATTCATCAAACTTAATAGTATTTCTCTGTAAAAGCTTCCTATTAGTTGAGATGAATGGATAAAGAAACTGTGGTATATATACCCAATGGAATATTACTCAGCATTAAAAGAGAATAAAATAATGTCATTTGCAGGTAAATGGATGGAGTTGGAGAATATCATGCTAAGTGAAGTAAGCCAGTCCCAAGAAACCAAAGGCTGAATGTTTTCTCTAATATGTGGATGCTGATCTATAATGAGGGTGAGGGGATGAGCATGGGAGGAATGGAAGAACTTTAGAGAGGGCAAAGGGGAGAGAAAAGAGAGGGGGCATAGGGGTAAGAAAGATGGTGGAACGAGATGGACATCATTACCCTAAGTACATGTATGAAGACACGAATGGTGTGACTCTACTTTGTGAACAACCAGAGCCATGAAAAATCGTGCTCTATATGTGTACTATGAATAAATGCATTCTGCTGTCATGTATAACAAATTAGAATAAATAAATAAAATAAAAATTAAAAAAAATTGTATTAGGGAGATTGAAAAAGAGAACTACAGCCTGGGAGAATATATTTCCAACTAATTTTTAGCCAGAGGACTATAATCTAGAATGCAAAAAGAATTTACAAAATTTAGTTTAAAAAAATCAGTCCAATTAGGATATTGTCTTATGATACACTAAAAAAAAATCACCAAAGATGATATGTAAATGGAAAATCAGCTTATGAAACAATGTTCAACAATTTAGAAATTAGGAAAATTCAAGATGGATGTCTTTATTCTAAATGCATGATTGAAGATTTGAATGGTACAAATATACATGGTATACAGTGTTTTGTAGAAAGATGCTCTATATGTTTATTATGAATTATAATGCATACTACTATTATAAAGACAACAACTTTGAATAAAAACTAAATTAAAAAAAAAGCTACAATGAACTGTCATGACACACCTATCAAAATGGTTAAAATAAAACATTGTGACAACATCAAATGTTGGTAAAAATGTAGAGAAACTGGTTCTCTCATATATGCAGGTGGAAATGCAAAGAGTCACTTGGGAAAACATTTTTCCAGTTTCCTAAAAACTAAACATGCATAAGACCTGTAACTGTCATCTATCCCATTCACCCCAAAACCTATACATAAATGTTTATAACTGGTTTATTTATAGTAGCCACAAGCTGAAAAGAACCCAGATGGCCTTTATCAGGTGCAGAGTTAAACTGGTGCATCCACATCATGGAATGCTGCTGAGAAATAAAGAGCAACAACCTATAGATACAACAGTCTGGAAAAAATTCCAGAGGATTATATGGAGCAGAAAAACTGAATCCCAAATGTTTACATCCTGTATGATGTCATTTACATAACATTCTTAAAATGACAAGTTATAGAAAAGGGAAACAGATTACTGGTTGGGAGGGATTCAGGAAACAAGAGTGAAAAGGATCTGCATGTGACTAAGGAGGTATGAGGGTTCTTTGTGATCATAGAAATGTTCTGTATCTTGATTCATGCTAAATAGCCTAGTTGTGGTATTGTACCATGGGTTTTTTGAGTTTCCATTGGTAAAAACAGATTAAAGAATCAGTGGCTATACTATTTTTCAACCTCAGGTGAATCTATAGCTATTACAAAATAAAGTTAACTTTAAAAAGTACTATAAAAAATTAGGTAAAGTTAAGTATTAAAATATTCAAATCAGAAGTATACATGACCTAGAAACATGATAGCATTTTGATTGTTATTAGTAATAAAACTTCTATAAATCCAAGACAATAAACACCATTTTAATTAATTTTTAAAAATATTGTAAATATAATGAGAACTTTTATGTGTATACACTGTTATTAAAATGAAAAACCATGACAGCCTTTTAAAAAAGCAATATGGTAATGTTAGCTAGGCATGTAGCACATACCTATAATCTTAGCTTCTCAGGAGGCCAAGGCAGAAGAATCACAAGTTCAAGATGAGCCTAGCTACTTAGAAAGACACTGAGCAACTTAGTGAGAACCCGTCTCAAAATAAAAAATAAAAAGGACTGGGGATGTGGCTCAGTGGTAACGCCTGGGGTCAATCTTCTGTATCACACACACACACAAAGTACTTAAATGGGGTCTTTTATTCTTCGATCCAATAGCTTCATACACATTTAAGAACATTTTTATTTAGTCTATTCTAAGAGTCTATGGTAGAAAAATATATTTACATAAACATACATAAATGTATATCCATATTGTACATAATAGTTAAAAATTGGAATAATAAAGAAAGAATGTTTATATAAATTGTTTCACATTCATAGGATGACATATGAATAAAACTGGTTTTTTTTAAGACTTTAATATGGAGAAATTTTTCATCCTTTAATTTTTAAATGAGAATATTCTGGTTGATATTTCTGATAATTTTCATTTAAAAATTAATACCAATTAATATATTATACCTCCAAAAGGGAAAACAAATAGCAAACAAGCCATTAAAGCTTGTGTAGCTAGCCATATAAGGCCACATATAGCAACAGACTCCGTAGACTTACCACAGGCATTCACACACACACACACACACACACACACACACACTATATATATACATATACATTTAAATACATATATGTTTATATATATAATTTTAATATATTTATATATATTTATATGTACATAAATATATACATTTATATTTATATACATAAATGTTTATGTATATAAATATATACATATATATTTATACATATACATACCATCTATATATATACCATCTATATATATATGCCATCTATACATATATATACATACTATATATATAAATGTATATATATATGATATATATTGATTCTGATTCACCCAGAACATTCTCACAAGCTTCTCTTACATTGTATTGGAAAAGGACTAGGTGGAAATATGTGTAGGCTAAAATAATGTATAGGTAATATGATTTTATAGTTTTATACTTCTCTTCAAGGTGACTTCTCCCTTGCTCCATTGGAGTCTACCTTTCCCTAGAGACTACAAGGACCTTTCCATAAGACTGTCACCCATGATATATATATATATTTTTTTATTGTGGTGGTAGGGGTCACACTCAGGCTAGGCAAGTGCTCTAACACTGAGTTATAGCCATGGCCTCACCTAATATCTTTTAAAAATATTAATGTGTGGGAGCTTGAATTTATTATGCCTCCCAGATATACTTTATTTCAATAAGAGATTTTAAATTTGTATAACACCAAAAAACCAAAAGAATGTAGTGTTCTTGGTGGAATTGCAGGCACTGTGGTAGCTGAGACTACTTGAGCACATAGCCATATTGGATTTTTTTTTAAAGTCGCACTGCATAGCCCACACAACAGTCTGGAAAATGTGTGGGTGCCTCATATACTAGGGGAAAGAATGTATCAATCAATTCTTATTACTTGAAAAAAAATTCAAATTCATGCCAATGTGATGGTGAGCTAGGATTATTACTAACTACATTTACAAAGCGATATACAAAATGAACCAGGGAAATTTTAATAATCCTGCTAATAAAGGTATTATAAAGCAATTGATTCATCCAGAAAAGTTTTTTTATAGAGAAAAATAGGACTGAGTTCATCCTTAGGCTGATCTTACTGTTCACGAATGTCTTTGGGGGTCCTAGATAAACAAATAAACTTTTTAAAAAAAATTGTTTATTTACAACACCAGCACTAACAAAAGAGAAACCCATTTAATTAAACAGAATCCATTTTAATAGCTACCTCTCTATTGGCCCGAGGTAGGGCTTTCATGCATCAAACAAACTTAAAACTGATCAGTATCATGAAACCAGTCAGCTCCATAGTGGTCAGAAAACTATTCAAATCTACAGGAGTGAAAAGGGAACTTTGTAGACTCTGTTCAGTTCCTTAACTCTTGACTCCAAGTGGGAGTTTTTCTTCTATTTTAACTTAATAAAATTATGAAATCAGAGTGAAAATGGCATCTGGTGAATCTGTCCAGTCCTCAAGTCTTTGAGCTCCTCTTACCCTTTTCATTGTGCCTGCAGACATGCAGGAGAGAATTCTGCAGAGTTATTGTTATATGGGATCTGACCCTATTATATTATGCAGTTATTTGAACTTGATTCCTGCTGAACAGGAGGAAAGTGAGAGTCTGCAGTGGATGCTATTTGTTTTGTTTAAAATGCTATAAGCTTTGGGTCTGTAGAAAAGCACAGGGGAAAAGAGCATTTTAATGTTTTTTTTTTTTTTTTTTTTTTTTCCTTTTTCTGACAGCTCAGTTCTTAACTCAGTGAGTTGGAAATGGCCAAGCACAAATAACAACTTATCAGCCTTTTCAAAATGCTAACAGAAGATAAAAATGTTGCATGATTAAAGATCTGAATGGTACTTATATACTTTGTATACAAGCAGTTGTATGTAAAAAGATGATATACTTTTGCATTATGAATAAGTAAATAAATAATTTAAAAATAAAAAAAATTTAAAAAATAGAGGATACAAAAAAAAAGTTATGCAGGGGGGTTTAAAATTTAATGTCATTTCAAAAACAAAATCCATGATTTCCAAAGTCGAAATTATTACACTGCAAGATAATACTATAAATGCTATGTAGATAAGAGAAGGACATGTAAATGCAAGTAATGCACCCCCTAACAAACTCCCCTTTATCCAACTGATTTGTTAATTTAAAGGGAGTGGCATAGTGACAAAGGCTGAATGCAAGTAGTTCTTCCAACCTATAAAATGAACATACCTAAGATTTTCTCTGCCTAATACGGTAGGCCCAGAAGACTAGTCCATGTACTGCAGAAGTCAATGAGAAATGTGCATATAAATGAAGAAAGTAAATATATATTGTACACGACCCATATTTTTCCATTTGTTTATAGCAATGCAAAAGTAAAAGCACAATCATATGTCTCCCATAAAAATTTACACCTAAACAATTAGCATATAAGCAAAAGTAACCACATCATTTTTTTTTTTTTGCCTGAATCAATGTAAATAAAAATTTTAAATTCAGGCATTGATTTTAATGTTGAAATAACTGAAGCAATTTGAATCAGTTTGCTTTTTTTATGTTTTGAAGCTATTCATTTACAAGTATTTAGCACAATGAAATAGACACAGATATACTGAGTCTTCCTAGTTAATAGTAGTGAACAATATGTATCATTTGGATGATCACACTATTTAAACAACAAACTACACTGAAAAAAAATAATACGGATAAAATTATTGGTCACAATATTATTTTTTATGTATTTTTTAGTTGTTGATAGACCTTTATTTTATTTATTTATATGTGGTGCTAAGAATCTAACCCAGTGCCTCACACATGCCAGGCAAGTGCATTACCACTGAGTCACAGCCCCAGCCTGGTCATAATATTATTCAGCAATAAACTATGTAAATTGAAAATGTGATTACTTGAAATTTTCACATGAATGTGAACTGATTTGGACAGATCAGAGTTTAACATAATCTGAGGGGGCGAAGGAGGGTTGTGACCCAAAATGATATAATTCAGGTGAACAGAAGTATAAAACTGTAAAGCACCATTCTTTATCCTTTCCTTCAACATGAAAGTTGGATCATTTGCTATTGTGTCACAGAACTCTGACCTAAGTTACATTTTATTTTCCAGAATATTTTCCCTGTTTGTTCAGACTCAGTAGGTCCTGTTATTCTATCTTCAAGTTCACTAGTTCTACCCTCTGTCCTCTCCATTCTATTATTGAGCCCATCTGGTGAGATTTGAATTTCTCCTATTGTCCTTTTCAACTCTAGAAGTTCGATTTGAATTTTACATAATGTCTATTTTTTTCTTAATATTGTCTATTTTCTGATTCAATAGAACTTTTAATTGCATATTAGAGAATTTTTATAATGATCACATCATAATATTTGTCAAATAATTCTAAGATATCATTAATCTTTATGTTGGGATCAGTCGATTCTCCTTCCTTAGTCAAACTGTGATTTTTATTGTTTTCAGTATGATGAGCAAGTTTTAATTGCATTCTGAACATTTGTCTATTATTTAGCAGAATTCTAGGTTTATTTAAACTTCTTTTTTAGCTATCATTAGCCTTAAGATTTAGCATATGTTTGGCCTAAATTTGTGAACTGTGATTCCAACAGCCATTTAACTTTCAGTGATACTATTTTGGTCTCTGTTGTTTATTTGGTTTTGCTGGAGCTCCCACTGTCTGAGATTTTTCTGAACATCTGAGGGAAGGGTTCTGGTGGAATCTATCTTTTTGCACTGCAACTGCCCAAGTGGTTGCATCTGTGGGAGAAAAGAGATTTCTTATACCTTGTCACTTGCTACGTGTCTCTTTTTGTACTTCCATCCATCCACCCCGATTCTCTGGGTTGAAGAGGAGGGTATCATTCCATGAAGAAAAAGAAGATTCCCAGACCAGACCACTTTTAGGCAGGAACTCTTTGCTGGTTCACCCCACAGTTTCAATAGTTTTTGGTTAAAAAAGAGGAGTCTTGGGCCTGTCAGAAAATGCCCATATCTCTCTTGTTGGATTTTATCACTGGATCCCAATTAATTCTCATTGCTACTGTTTTCAGACTCCCCTGGTGAGGTCAGAGACCTCCTGTGAGATTTAGGAAGTTATCACCCAATTTATCTTAAGAAGTTTATCTACAGTATGATGCCAGCAAATGCTCAGTGCAGCTCTGAATGATAGCATCTGCTTTCTTAAGAAGTAATTAGGACTACCAAGCTAGCATGATCCTTCCCAATTCATATTCTCTTTGCTCAATAAAATTATGCCTCATTGTTCAGCTTCCCCAGAGAAGTAGAACAGCAAGAACTCTGATCACATCATCTCCCACACACCTCCACTTCATTCTAGAACACAAAGTCCATGCTAAATAGTCTCTGTAAGATGGAAATCTACTTCCATTCAACACAGGTTGAGAATTATTCTGTTAGTTAGCTTGTCATAACTGTCAAAAAATACTTGAGAAAAATAATTCAAAAGAAGAAATACTTATTTTGGTTCATAATTTCAGAGGTTTCAGTCCATTGTTGGCTGACTCCATTGCTATGAGCCTGTGGTCAAGCAGAGCATTATGGTATGAAGGACATGGTGGAGCAGAGCTGCTCTCCTCATGGCTTTAGATAAACAGAGAGGGAGAGAGAGAAACAGAGAGGGGGGGAGGGGGGGTTCAGGAATATATATATAATCCTCAAGGGCATGCTCCAAAGATACAATTCCTTTCAACTAGGCTCCACTTCCTCCAAACAATTCAATGAAAGTTATTAAGATATCAATAGATTAAACCACCAGAGGTTAGAACTCTCATGATCCAATCATTCCCTAAAAGACCTACCTCTAAACATTGCTGCATTGGGGACCAAAATAGCCTTCAACACATGAGCCTTTGTGTGACATTCCAGATCCAAACCATAACAATTATTTTAAAATCATTTTCTCCTCTCCTTAATATGATATCATTGACTCAATACATATTGCTGAGAATGCAAACATCCTGGTAAATATTATTCCAAATCGATCCAATATTTGGCAATGTATCACAGCTTATACTTTTATCCACAAAGAAATTTTGCTGCAACAGAGAATAAAGCAATGAATCTAATTTCAAATCTAATGGTCTTTCAACAGTTATTTTTATTGAAACCAATGTGTAGGACTTTAAATGAGCTACTTCTAAATTGTACAAATACATGTCCTTGAAATAGCAAGGACTAACTTCCTTATGCATCCAGGATAAGTAAATGTGTTCAAGTAAATATTCAAGTATGTATCTGCTGGTCACTACTACATAAAAATGAGTCAGAGATTTGAATGTTGTTCAGCAGGGGAAGACTGATCACAATTGGAGAAAAAAAATAGTATAATTTGGGCCAAGAATCACAAGGAAAAAGAATGCTGTATTTGTAGATTCTCTAATTTTGCAGAAATTAGAGAATCTTAAGGCCTATGTTGTTGGGCCTTAACATGCAGTTGTATTTTCTTTTTTAAGGAGTCAACTAAAAATAGGATATTTTCAGGATTTTGATATTAAAAGAAGAATGTTTCAATATAGTCCCTACACAGCTTAGCATCTATTTATCCTTGTATCCTACATCATAAACATTATGTCTGTATCTCTATCTAATCTGACAATAAAAATACCACAGACTGGGTTGCTTATATCTCACAGTCTGGAGGTTGGAAATCCAAGATTGGAGGGCTACCATCGAAGTGAGGGCTTTCTTCCTGACTTGTAGATACCTCGTTTCTTGCTGCATTTGTGAAGGACAGAAAGAGAAAAAAGTCCAAGTCGTCTTTTTATGATGGCATTAATGCCATCAATTAGGCATTTGTGGTCCCATCTACACCTGATTACCTCTCAAAGACCACACATCTCCAAATGCCACACATTAGGGAATTAGAGCTTCAACATTAGAATTTAAAGAGACACAATTCAGGGTTTAGATATTTTGTCCTCATAGAACTCCAAAGTAAATATCAAGACTACCAATTTCCCTGAGCAACCAACAATAAGTGAAGTAGTATTACCAGTCCCATGTTAAGGGTTCAGTAGCTACTTTATTTATAAAAAGTATAGTATATAAATAATAGCATGTCAGGACCTTCCGGATGCAGTCTGCCAAGGGGATGGAAAAACTCTGGCTTTGGTTGCTTACCACGCCCTGTTGTGGACCTGGGCTAAGCAGGGGGCTAGGCTGTGACATATCATGAAAACCGGAACTGCCCTGCTGGTCACTGATTGGCTATGGTCCATTAAAAGTGTTGTCCACCTCTTCAATAAACGAGTCTTTGGCACCACTTCTGACCAAAACTCCCTAGCGCAACCCTGAGTCCATCTGAAGGCGGGGGAGGGGGGCTGGCAACTCTTGTCATCTCGACCTGTCTTCACCAGGTAGGCTACCCCCATCCTTCTCTGCTGGATAAAGAAGGACTATTTTGGGGGGGCCCAAAAGAGGGGTGGCTAAAGACCTTGGCCCCTTACTGTAAGTTTGCGACAACAGCACATTGTAAGAACATTCTACACAATACCAAAAAATAAAATAAAACATTTTCAATATAAAGAGTAATTTTTATTAACAAACAAACTAAAACTCAAGCAATGTGTTTTTGTAATGTCAGTATATTAAAAAGTAAATTTGACTTTTACTCTGGTTAGTTTTTTTTTATTTCTATAAGCTTGTTTCAACACCCACTTCCAAATCAAATGTCTGTCAACCCTACCATCTGTATGAACTACTGATGTCTCCATTAGTGAGGCTTTCATCTGCAGGGATGTTTTTTCTTTTGTCTTCTATTTGCCCCTATATCAGGACCACTGACTTCAAAGTTTTAAAACTCAACTTTTCAGATTTCTACACACATATCATTGATCTTTTCTATTTGAACTTGCTGACAGATGGAAGCAAATCCAGAGGTAAGATAACTAAATAATAGCAACAGAAGGAGAGAGCTAATTAGATTCCCTTCCCTTTTGCTGTCTGATACCTCCAGGTTTACACAAGTACCCATTTTAGACTAATTCCCATTGTGAACAAACATAGCTAGACTGCTGCTATTAATTTCTTTGCTTGCACAAAAGTGATAATGGACATTCTACTAAGATACTGGAGAATACACCTGAGTAAAGATGAACATCAAAGAGATCCACTGGATAGGAGCTCAAGAACTCAGGGATCAGTGGAGCATAGCTTAAAAAGAAGGGCCACAGGCTCTGGGTAGAAACATCCTTTTGGATCCAGAAAATACTTGCATATAGAAGATGGGCACAATAAGAAAAGAAAATAAGCAGGTCCTTACAAAGCATGGAGACCTACCACAGGAAACCTCATTGCCAAGGTTAGTGGTGGCACTGGCTATAGCTGTCCCTTATTTACACTACCTTCTCAACCTAAATGCATTAAAAGTCTTAGTACATAATCTCAACTTTAGTCTGTGCTATCACCATCCTTTCTGTAATTTAGGAGCCATTTAAGTTTCTTAATCTCCCTTTATTGTATCTTTCATCTCCTTTTAGCAACAATACCATCTTTCCCTGTTTCAATCAGTTAGCAGCTTTGTCAAGAAAGATAAATTGCCTCATATGATGCTGCACAATAAGGTGCACAATAAGACCTGTGATACCCAATAATATGAAGATATTAAGGGACCATGAATATCATATTGTTTCACCTCTTTGACAGAGTAACATTTTGGACTCCAGTGCTGCATTATGCCTTCCTTTAACTCCCTAAGAAATGGATCTCTATGAAAAGAATTTCAGAAGTTTTCTGAAATTCTGATGGGATGGAAATCTGTTCTTGGAAAGATGAGCTTGGTGTCAAATCACAGAAAACAAATAACCTTCTATTATTATCTATATCAACATCTTTGATCACAGCAGAAAAATTTCAACATCAAAATTTCTGGAAAGTCAAAAAAAATTAATCAATATGGCTACTACCATTTTGCTTTATTTTTTAGAGTAATATAATAGATTAATTCACCAATCATTTTATAAGATGCTGAATCAATATTAAAATAATTATGTTTTAGATGATCCAAAATTTGTGTAACTTGCATCCAAAAAAAAAAGCAGTATTTAAAGAAAGGTGTAGGTAACTCAAGAAAGAGAGAGGCAGGTTGAATTCTGACCCTTGCTATTCTTTATTTGGAGTGAAATAATCCTCATCACTGGCTTTGATAGGAGCAAAGAGTAACAAAATTTGATTTATAAATCATAAATTAACTTGGAAATCTGTGAATTTTTAAGGCTGTTAGTTAACATGTCAATTCTCAGTGTTAATCTTATTTATAAAGGGAACATTTTTTTATCCATCATGGACACAAAAAGCTGAAATTTTAACATGAGAACTGAGTTTGGCACAATACTGGAAGACGATGAAAACTGAAACTAAGGACCTCACGTTTAGCCCTTTTCAGGAAAGGGAAATACCTACTCTAGCAAATATGACAGGAAAGTGAGAAATCATACCTATTTGTTTTCTGTTTTTCAGGGGTATTATTCTGAACTCTACAGACATACCTCTATGAGGGAATGCAGAAACTCTTCTTTGAATTTTCAATCATATCCTTGGCTGCAATTCTAATAAAGTCACCCTAAGTCCCAGTCCAATCCAACATTTTAAGTTTGGATCTGACAGTAGTTCTAAAAACATTTTTTATGTTAATTTCCTATATAGAACAAGTCAATTTTGGGACTTGTAAGGCAGCAGG